>CAMAPF010000976.1:762500-1962500 GCA_945859915.1 Cuscuta epithymum
GTTCTCGATACAGCTTCTCGAATCCAGCTTCTCGATAAACAGGTTCTCGATATTCACTATCGAAAACTGGTTCTCGATAGAACTTCTCGAACCCTAGTTCGAATTTTTTCTTGAATTAGGTTTTCGACATTCTGCATCTTAAATTTTTTTCTGATCAAAACACTCGACCGATCTGTTAAGGCTCAATCAGCAAAGATGGAAGCATTAGCACTCGGAAATGACAACAGACCACCTATCCTCAGAAAAGGAGAATATCAAATGTGGAAGACAAGATTCTTGAACTTTCTGGAAGGAAAAGATAATCCATCTGCCATGCTTGAATCGCTCACACAAGGTCCTGCTGAGATCTATACAGAAGTAGATACCTCAGATGTAAACAACCCCCCTGTTAACTTTGTGAAAAGACTGAAGACAAAAGGCGAATACACTGAAGCTGACAAGTTGAGAATCAAAGCTGATCTCATGGCAAAAACTTATCTGCTACAAGCTATCCCCAATGATATCTACATTCTGATTGATAGCATGGAGACTGCTAAAGAGATGTGGGATGAAGTAAAGAAGCTGATGATCGGAACTGATCTTGGACTAAAGACGAAGAAAGCAAACATCTTAACTGCTTATGATGCGTTCAAGGCTGCACCAGGGGAGGCGCTCCATGAAACGTATAACAGATTTGTGCAACTGATCAACGAGATGAGGAAGATCAAGGTTGTGAAATTGAACATGGAGATGAATATACGTTTCTTGTCGAGCCTGCCCCCTGAGTGGAAAAGAACTGTAAAGAACCTGAGACAACACTTGGACTTAGATGAACTAGATCTCTGTACACTTCATGAGCATCTTCAGCAGTTTGTGAATGACACTGTTGAGATGGAAGGAAGCTTTTCTGCTAGTCCTTTAGCACTCATGATTGAAGCTAAACCAAAGAGTTCATCTAAGGTTCAGAAGAAGAAGAAGAAGACAGTTAAGGTGGAGTCAGAAGAAGAAGACAGTGAAGAAGAAGTGGATGTTGAATCTGAGTTGGCTGATCTGCAGAAAAAGATGGCTCTGCTCACCAATCAGTTCAACAAGAAATTCTCTAAGAAGGGAAACTCATCCAACAAGTTGCGAACCTCCTCTGCCAATTACAAAACAAAGAACAATGATCAGAACTCTTCTAGTAGAGCTGTTGCAGCAGAAGATCCCCCTAAATGCTTCAACTGTGGAAAGGCTGGACACGTCATCAAAGACTGTCGCCTACCAAGAAGAAGGGACTTCAACTATTACAAGCAAAAGATGCTGTGGAACAAGTAGAAGATGTTCATGGCTAAGCAAGATGATGATAGTGCTGCAACACTTACTGAGAATGATCCATGGCAGGAGGAGAGTTTAGATGAAGAAGAAGAAGAAGAGAATCTGGCCCTGATGTCATTTGTGGAAGAAGAAGAAAAAGAAAAGGGTGATGCTGCGATCCCCGGAAAAAGTCAAAATTCAAGCTCAAACACCACTGTAAGTACTTCTGAACCTTCTTGTTCATGTACCTGCAAAGTTCATTCCGATAACATCATAAAGGAGTTAAAAGACAGGTTAGATCATAACTACAAAGTGGTACTTGATACTCTAGATAAGAGTCACTCCCTGAAGTTGCAACTAGAAAATGAGAAAGAAAGAGTTCAGAAACAAAATTTAGAAGCAGAGAAGCTTACACAGAAAATAACTGAACTAACTAAGAAGGTTAGTGACACAGAACTCGAACGAAATGTTGCGAAAGCAGAAAACGATTTTCTACGTAAACAAAGATGTGCTCTTTACAAAAAAATCAAAGAATTACAAGATCTACTGGTCAAAAGAGGACAAACTGAACAAACAATTTTCTTAAACCAAAACAGGGACACTTGGTTTTATAACTCAAAGGAAGGTCTTGGCTTTACTAACCCCAACAATCTGAAAAAGATTGATTGTCTCCAGCTTTACAACATAAAGTACATGGGGTTAGGATTGACCAAGTTGATGGCTTTTACCTACGGGAAAGAAACTGCAGAAGAAGAAGAGGTAAAGCGGTCAAATCCTTCAAAAGCCGAAATTCCTTTCAGTTATGATTCCCTGAACAAAAGCTATGAAAATGCTGAACCTGTTTTGTCAACTGATGAGAGTGTGAGTCTCTATCCTTCTGAGAAGGAAGTTGTGTCAGACCCTGAACCCCCTTCAACCTCAGGTTCAAGTGGAGAAGAGCCTTATATCCCTCCACTTATCAGAAAATTTGAAAACTTACACATTTCTTTAGAAAATCAAAGAAAAAGTTTTGAAGAACAGAGAAAAGAATTCGAAAGTGAGAGGGAGAGGTTGTTGAAGGAACTCACCATTTTAAAAGAAAGTTCTCAATCTGGCACAACTTCCCAATCATCTAGTGATACTGATGCCTCTCAAAGAAATTTGAACAAATCTAAATTTTTCCAAAAGACATCCACTCACTCCGAATCTCCTTTGAAAGCAGGAAGAGAAGTAAGTAGGAGATTAGAGAGAAGAAGAGAGTGGAAGTTGAAGAGAGAGGAGATTGCTGAAGGAAAGAAGAAGATGTTTTCTGAGAATAAAAAGTCTTGCTCAAATGCTGTTTTCTATTCTAATAAGCGTAGATCTAGTTCTATGTCACAATCATGTAGTTCTAGTTCAGTCTTGTGTCCCAAGCTGAATCATTCTAAGTTTAAATCTGATACTTTCATTATCAATGAAAAGTTGTTTACTTCTGGGTTTGTGAATCCTTGCAATGATACTTTTGGTTCTGATCATGATGTAAATGATGTACGTGAGAAAGAAAAAGGAGAGCGCAAACAAAGAAAACAGTCTGAGAATAGAACTGTAGAGGGTGTCTATAATCTTCCAAATTTAAGATATCCTCTTAGAGTTCATTCGAAGAAACATCTACAACGTCTCTCTAAAGAAGAAATTTTCAAACCTTATCTCACGAACCAGCCATTCACACATAGTAACAATGACTCTGTCTCCTCCGCCCCTAAAATCAAACAAAAATGGATACCAAAAGCTGAACTTGAAAAACAAAGAACATTATCTGAAAAGTCTGTTGACCTTGGATCACAGCTGAAAGAAAAATTCAAAAAGATATTCTCAATTGATAAGGAAGGACCCATCCTGCGGTGGGTACCTAAAAGTCCTTAATCTGTTTTGCAGGACGGTCATGTGTGGCATTTAGATTCTGGCTGCTCAACCCACATGACCGGAATAAAAGAACTATTGAGCAACTACACAAAGTGCTACGGAGGAAATGTGAGGTTTGGAAACAATGCAGCATCTCCAATCCTAGGATATGGGGATGTCATCTGTGCAAGTGTCACCATCAAAGCTGTGTCATACGTGAAAGGATTGAAGCATAATCTGCTAAGCATTGGACAATTCTATGATAGTGGCATGGAAGTGAAGTTTATAGCCAGACAATGCTGTGTGCTGGACAGGTTTGGGAAGGTATTATTGACCTGCACAAGAACTTCCAACCTGTACACCATTGATCTGAAGAGTGTACAATTACCTTCTTCCATCTGCCTGCTGTCCAAAGCTTCCTCAGAACAAAACAATCTATGGCACAGACGCCTCTCTCATCTCAACTTCAAATATTTCACAACTCTATCCTCCAAGAAACTTGTGAAAGGGCTGCCTCCTTTGAAGACTTCCGCTGACAATCATTGTGATGCCTGTAGACTAGGCAAGATGAAAAGGAGCTCTCACATGTTAAAACCTGTTCCATCCTCCTCCCGACTGCTGCAACTACTACACATGGATCTGTGTGGACCGATGAGAGTCCAAAGCATCAATGGACGCAAATATACACTGGTCATTGTGGATGACTTCTCTCGCTACACATGGACCAAATTTCTGAGGACAAAGGATGAAACAGCTGCAACCATCATAACCTTCATCAGGACAATCCAAAATTTTCTACAAAAGAGTGTGGAGATCATCAGAACAGGTAATGGTACCGAGTTCAAGAATCAGTCACTTGCCGACTTCTATGAAACTCAGGGTATCACACAGCAATTCTCTGCAGCAAAAACACCACAACAGAACGGGGTCGTTGAAAGAAAGAATAGAACTCTTTTTGAAGCAGCACGCACCATGCTCATTCAGTCAAAGCTTCCCCATTTCATGTAGGCTGAAGCAATCAACACAGCGTGCTTTACTCAGAACAGAACGTCAATTCACAAGCGCTTCAACAAGACCCCATATGAAATACTCTTCAACAGAACTCCTGACATCTCATTCTTCAGAGTGTTTGGATGCAAGTGCTTTGTTCTAAATGACAGAAATGAAAGAAGCAAGATGGATCCGAAAGCTATCGAAGGAGTATTCATTGGGTACTCCATGCAATCAAAGGCATATCGGGTCTATTTACGTGAACGCAGAACAGTCATTGAGAGTGTCAATGTTGCATTCTATGAAATGGCTGACTTTGCTTCTGAACATTTCTTGATAGAACCCACACTCTCTGCTCAAAGGAAGCAACCTGATGGAGCTGAAGCAATGAAGCAAACAACGACTGACAGTGCGATTCTTGACTCTCTATTTGAACATTTCTATGAAAATGCACGCACTGCCAACCAACAGTTACCAACAGAAGGTGCACAACCACCATTCATGCCTGACCTCAGTGAAGAAGAAGTTGATTCACCTCCTACATCTGATCAAGAGGATACTGAGAATCATGGCACGACAGCAACACAAGCAACTTCACCAGCACAAGTTTCAGAAATACCAGCTCAAGCAGATACAGAACCTGAATCGACCCCTGTGCACTCCACTCCTCAACAAACCACATCTACTACTTTTGAGGACCCGGATCACCCCATCATAACTCCAATCCCTCTAACTCATGAGCGGAAATGGACGAAGGCACATCCTGCAGAACAAATTATTAGAGATCCGAGTCGTGGAGTTTGCACCAGAACGGCTACAGCAAATGAATGTCTCTTCTCTTGCTTCATCAGCCAATCTGAGCCAACCAAAGTTTCTGAAGCTCTAGCAGATCCTGATTGGGTGATAGCAATGCAGGAGGAGATCAATCAGTTTGAAAGATTAGATGTATGGACCCTGGTGCCGAGGCCCCCTAAGAAAACAATAATTGGCACTAAGTGGGTCTTCAAGAACAAGAAGGATGAAGACGGTGTGATTATAAGGAACAAAGCTCGACTGGTTGCAAAAGGGTACAACCAACAAGAAGGAATTGACTATGATGAAACCTTTGCACCAGTGGCCAGAGTTGAAGCAATCAGGTTGTTCCTTGCTTATGCTGCTCATAAGAGTTTCACCGTCTATCAAATGGATGTAAAGACTGCGTTTCTAAATGGCGAGCTGAAAGAAGAAGTGTTTGTGGCACAACCGGAAGGCTTTGTGAATCCTGAACGCTCACATTATGTCTACAAGCTGAAGAAAGCTCTGTACGGACTAAAACAGGCACCGAGAGCCTGGTATGATGCACTATCTGATTTTCTAGTGCAATCAGGCTACTCGAAGGGAAAGATTGATCCAACTCTTTTCATCAAGCGAGAAAACAGTGACATCATGCTGATACAAATCTATGTCGATGACATCATATTCGCCTCGTCCAATCCAAACTTCTGCGAAGAATTCAGCAATTTGATGCGCACTGAGTTTGAAATGAGTATGATGGGAGAGTTGAACTTCTTTCTAGGGCTACAGATCAAGCAATTGCCAGACGGAATTTTCATCAGCCAGTCGAAGTACATCCATGAAATGCTCAAAAGATTCAAGATGGACAACAAGTCAACCATGAAAACCCCCATGTCTCCCTCACAAAAGCTCGACTCTGACCCTTCCGGGATATCAGTCGATGCTACCAACTATCGGGCTATCATTGGTTCCTTGTTGTACCTGACATCTAGTAGACCGGATATTGTCTTTGCAACTTGTCTGTGCGCTCGCTTTCAAGCAAATCCTAAGGAATCACATCTGAATGCAGTAAAGAGAATCCTGAGATACCTGAAAGGAACCGTCAACTTAGGACTTTGGTATCCCAAGGACACGGGTTTTGACCTCATTGGTTACTCAGATGCTGATTTCGCAGGTTGCAAGTTAGACAAGAAAAGTACATCCGGTGGTGCTCAATTTCTGGGAGAGAAGCTAGTCTGTTGGTCCTCCAAGAAGCAGAACTGCGTGTCAACTTCTACAGCCGAGGCAGAATACGTTGCGGCTGCTAGTTGCTGTTCACAAATCCTATGGATGAGGACACAACTCAGAGACTATGGCTTCCTATTCAACCATATTCCCATCTACAGTGACTCCCAGAGTGCAATCGCCATAACCAGCAACCTCGTTCATCACTCGCGCACCAAGCACATCGACCTGCGCTATCACTTCATCAAGGACCATGTGGAGAAGGGAGATGTTGATTTGTACTTTGTTAGCACCGAGCTTCAACTGGCTGACATATTTACTAAGGCATTGGATGAAAAGAGATTCCAGTTCCTAGTATCTAAGTTAGGCATGTTGAACTTCGATCCTATGTAATTGTGTTATCTCCATGGTCTGAATAAAATGTGTGTGTGTGTGTGGTGTGCGTTGCATGTGTTGAGGGGGAGAAAAAGGGAGAAAATAAAAGAGGGAAGAATACTTTGAGGGGGAGTAAATGAAGAAATTCAGAAAAAGAGTGTGCGTATGTGTGTGTGTAAAAATCAGAAAACCAGAAAAAGAGTGTGTGTGCGTGTGTGTGTAAAAATCAGAAAATCAGAAAAAGAGTGTGTGTGCGTGTGTGTGAGAAAATCAGAAAAGAAGAAAAAGAGTGTGTGTACATTTTTCTCTCTCGTGCACAATTTGAGGGGGAGTTTTTTTTCATGAATAAACATTTGGGGCTCAAAATAATTTTAAAAACGGAACCGGGCCCAACTCAAACTTTTGGGCCCAGATTACTTTCTCGCAAGGCCCAGGATTTTCTCGCATATAAGAAGACTTCGAGAACTAGACAACTCATTCTTCTCGCATATTTTTTCTAAAAGTTCTCGAAGTCCAGAGCTCTCAACCGTCTTCCTCAAAAACTTTCTCAAATCTTCACACATTTCGCACTAAAGGTAGTGATTCTGATGAAAATCTTGAATAAGATGGTTCTCGCACAAAATGCACCGGTTCTCGAACTCAAAAGGAATTTCTCGAAGTGATATATCGAGAACTGAGTCTTAATAAACATCGAAATCTGCTTTTGATATTTTTATGAATGTGTAATTGTAGGTGGTTCTTGACATTTCTTCTGAGTACGAATTCGAGAATACATCTTTCTCGATATTTGAATTCGAGGAATTGTTTCTCGATATTTCAAACCTTGAAAGTCAGTTCTCGATATTTGAACCTCGAAAAGGTCTTTTCGATGTTTAAATACCGAGAACCTACTTCTCGAAGTTTGAAATACCGAGAAGCAGTTCTCGATATTTAAACATCGAGAAAAGAAGTTCTCGAAGTTTAGATCTCGAGAAGGACTTTTCGATATTCTCACATCGAGAACCAAGATCTCGATGTTTGAGTATCGAGAAGAGCTTCTCGGTATTTAAACCTCGAGAACCTACTTCTCGATATTCAAACCTCGAGAAGTTGGTTCTCGTGGTTCACACTCAGAAATTTTCTGGAGGTCCCACCAGAACACACCTGATCTGAACAATTGCAAAAACAGAACAAAAATAAATTTTTCAAATGAACAATGTGCTGACCCAATTCTTCCAGTTAACAATGTCAGGAACAGACAGAACTGCACAACCAAGCAACGCAGTGTACCCAAAGGAGAAATGGGTCCCACTGTACGACAACAACTTCCAACTGGACCTAAAGCTGTTCAAATGCCAGGATCCAGTGATATTATCAATTCTACAGAAGCATTACCTCTGGTCTGCATTTAATGAAGCCAAATCAGTGCCAGAGGTGTATCTACAACAGTTCTGGGGCCTGATGCACACAGCCTCAGAAAAGGACATGTCCAAAATCATGACCAAGCTGAACGACAAGAGAGTGGTGCTCACACCCTCCACAATCAGGGAGACACTGAAGCTCCCGGTCCTACAAAACTACGTACCCCTGCCTACCAACGAAGAGCTGATAAAGGGGATGAAGGATCTAGGCTATGACAGTCCGCTGCCCCTGCTGTCAAATTTCACTATCTCCAACCTGCCCCACCCGTGGAAGAGTCTGTTCGGCCTGGTGAACAAGTGCCTATCTCCAAAGCACGCCGGACATGACAAGTGCAACAAGCAGATCCTACAAATCTTCCACGGAATCGCCTTTGACAAGCAGTACGATATGGCTCAGCTCTTCTGGACGGAGCTGATGGATCAAGTGAAGATGAAGGAGAATCATAAGGGCAACACAATTCCTTACGCTCGGTGGCTGGCACTGATCATTCACAACATTATGGAGGCCACCCCGACAATGCCAAAGCGTAAGGAGGACAAACACTTCACCGCCCCAAAGCTCAAGTACTTCCAGAGGGACAACAACAAAGCTGAAGCACTGCCTATTCCGGACTCCCTGCTTGATCTAGCAAACCCAAGGGATAAGGCAGTCATTGACTACAAAGAGTCGTTGAAGAGAACGGTTCCTATGGTTCAGCAAAACCCAGCTGGACCTTCCCTGGGATCCAAGCCGAGAGCGAGTGAGAGTAATAAGAAGAAGAGAGCCCCGCCACAGAAACCAGTGGCAACCAGGCCTAATGATGATCAGTCTGCTAACTCTTCCGATAGGACCCAGACTGCTGAGGGCCACCCTAATGCTGAGGACACTGCCGATGAACCATCAAGCCAGGCCCCTTCTAATAAGGCTGGTGGTGAGGCCTCCGATAGCATGGCCAAGGGAAATGAGCGGAATGATGATAACGATGATGCAGATGATGACGATGATGATGACATGGAGGGAGTTTTGCTTAGTAACAGAAGAAGAGCTGGCAAACAGGCCATTCCAATCAACTCCGACTCCTCATCGGAAGATTTTGAGGCTGCACTCACGCCCCGACCACTCAAAGGGATCATCATAAGTGAGCAGCGCTCCAAGAAAAGAAATGCAAAGCCTGCATCATCACAGTCTAAGAAGAGGCTCAGAAAGAAAAGTGCAGTGGAGGAGGAGCTGACACTGTACGATGACTGCGACACCTTTGTCACCATAGACCGAACCACGCCCCTAGGAGCAGGAGCTGACCTTGTCAGTTCCCGGGTAGAAGTCGCAGCATCTGGTTCAACTGCGCATGCACAGCCATCTCCCATCCACTCTCCAGTCTCCCAACAGACTGGAGTTTCAATATCTCAAGGGGAACTTACACCGACCTCACTGATTCCTTCCGAATCTGTTGAGAGACTTAGTGGTCAACGGCCCCGGACCACTACCCCCATCCGTTCTATCACATCGAGTCTAGGTGTCACCATTCCTACATTTTCACATTTCTCTAGGACACCTACACTATTCACTGCACATACAGGTGCACTCACCCTGAATGCAACGACCGGAGTGCAAACTATGATGGTCGGAAGTCCTGCTACGCCAACAATGCCTCGATCATTGAACGCAGACCACACATCAGCTATCTTCACTGATGCTGTGACAATAGTTACAACCCCTGTAACTGGTACCACCATTCCCGAAGACATTCTCGTATATCTGAACAGCTTTCTAGAGTCTACCATTAAACCATGGGTGCATGAAGCAATAACCGCTAATGCACAAGACTCTGGAAGTACCCCAGTTGTTCAGGATATACCACCCAAACCCCAAACAACACAGCCCCCAACCATTTCCATTCCTGTTTCCAAACCCTTAGCCATAGAAAACCAACAACCATCCACATCAAGGGGAACCCAGGATACAGAACTAGTATTCTCCCCTACAACGACCAAACCTAACCTAACCATTGTACCCTTCGAGGATCTTGTAGCTGAGATCTACGACCGTATACTAGACGTGGAAGAAGGCAACCTCACCCCTCTTCAAAAAGCCCTTCTCCATGCTCTAGATACACAGAACACATGCCGTGACAGTCTCCGTGGCGCTAAACGTTCACATGAGGATCCTGATGATTCGGATTCTCATGAGGGGGAGAACAAGCGCCAGCGGATACTTGAGCATGTTGCTTCTACTAGCCAACCCTAAAAACCAAACCAACCCTCCACCTCTACCAACGAGCAACCTACTACTCCAGCTAGCCATAAATCCCTAGCCACTCTTTCTAGCATGGTCGAGCTAGACATAACATCCCGAGGTGCATCTCCTATAGATGTTGACCAAGGACGGAATGGAAGTCCTGATGATGCTACCACGAGTACATCTTCCTACTCAGGCCATCAGCTAGAACCTAGTTCGAAACTGATGTCAACGGGCATTCCTGAGGATCCCGGTGTTACACCCGACAAATTATCACCTCCGCAACAAGAACAAATTCCGTCCAGTCCCTCGGACAAACTTGAAGAAATCCTAGTATATGACAGGTGGCCTCGTAAGTGGACAGAATGGGATGATCTGAGAATGGAAACAGAACAAGATGACATGCAACGGGATTGGATGCTTATGGAGCTTCTTAGAAGATGTGCTGAAGAGATGATTGGGCTCGACAAAGACGATATAAAAGAAGGAGAAAAATACAAGGAGCCTGAATCTGTCACTAAGCAAAAGACTACTCCGAAACCTCTGGACAGTGTCAGGATTAAGACTCCCTTTCTGGAAGAAATCAAAGAACGAATTTGGCGCACACCTGAGAAGATCAAGACCTACAGAGAACTCCGGATGCGTGACATCAATCACCTCAAAGGAAGAGACAGAGGTGGAAACTTGTACATGCTAGGACACAGATCCACGGGAGAACGACGACAGATTTTGAATCATAATCTTGCAACAAGCGGATGTCCAGTGCAAACAATCCTGAAAGTAACAGAAGAATACTTGGAGAAGATCAAATTCATGGTCTTTCATCTACAAAGAACTGATGGATCAACATTCACCTGTCAAGAAAATGATTTCTTTCTGCTACACATGGACGACGTCTATCAAATGTTTATGAGATGCAGAGAACTACCAGTCCATAAAGATAGACTTGCAAAGGAAGGTTTTGAAGCCATAAAAAGGTTCATGATGAGACAAATTCGATATCATGGAGGTCATGATCTTCAGATGGGCCTGGAAAGGAATTATCCCAAAGTGAATCTAACAAAGCCAGACCTTGACAGACCAGGGATAGAAGACTTCCCAGAAGATCACATCTTTGACAATCCAGTCTCGGTCATCTATCTGAATCATGAAGGAAAGAAGCGGCTTCTGTTTGTTAAAGAAATAAACAAATATTGCGATGGAACACTAAAGATCATCAGAAATAGGCTGCAATCAAAAAGGGAAAAACTTGTCAAGAAGTCAACAGAAGCTACAAAGGATGAACTCAGGGAGCTGGAAAGAACAGAAGATATCCTGAAAGCCATAAAGACACAACTTGAGAACAGAAATTCACTCAGGTGCTATGAGCATGCACTTAACCTCAGAAAGAACTATTACAAAGCTCAGAAGTGAAGAAACCCAGCAAGACGGCACTTGACCACAAAGGGGGAGATTGTTAGAACTTTTATTGTGGGTCAAGTTTGTCTATAATTGTAAGGAATAAATGTAATTAGATTTTGATGATGCTATAGGATTAGAAAGTTAGAGTACCCCCAAATTAGATTTTATGTATTAGAATTTTCAATTGTAAGTATTAGTGTAGTCGACGATCAGAGTTGCTCTGCTTTGGATCAGATCAGAAGTCCATCAGAGTTGCACCATGAGAGTTGCTGATAAATTGGACATCTGATAACCGATGAGAGTTACAGATCAGAGGTACTCATCAGCGGACCTATCAGAGTCAGAGTTAGAGTTCAGTCAGAGATCAGAAAGCCATCAGAACTCAACTCATCAGAAAGCCATCAGAACTCAGAAAGCCATCAGAATCCAACACATCAGAAGAGCCTGATCAGAGCCCGACTAACACTTAGAAGATTTCAAGCAACATCCAACAGATATGAATCCAACGGGTAAAAACATCCAACGGCTAGAAGACTGTGCATGAATGGAAAGCATTTAATGCACATTAAATGAGCCTGATACGCTGAAGGATTGATTGCAAATGATTGACCAAGGAATCCGGGAAGATATATTATAAAAATAGAAACCTTCCAAAACGGCGGTCAAGTCAACAGTACGCGCATTTAATGCAGTTGTCTCCTCCTCCAACGGGCAGACAACCTCAGTATATAAGCTACACGAAGAAGAACAAGGAAGATAACTTTTGCTCCATTCATTACTCTGAACATACTTCTTGAGATTCAACCTTCATAACACTACAAGAAAAGTCCTACGTTGGGAAGATTCAAACTCCAAATCTTTCATCCCCAACAACGAGCAAAGTTCATCCTGCTCTTCAACTCTTCAAGAACTTCATCAAACATCATTTGTGACGAAGCAAGTTGGAGGAAAAACTTTGTTTTTCAAAGGATCTTCTGCAAAGAAGGGCGTCCAAGTAACTGCAGTAGTGAAGTGGTGATACTTCCGGGAAGCTGAGTGAAAGGATCAGCCATCAGGACGTGGAAATTGCATCCTGGGTGGCAGCTAGGCTTGAAGAAGGCGTGGAGAACTTCTTAAGTGCTAGGAACTAAGCTTTGTAACCGATCTACTTCAAAGCTAGTGGAACAGTGGACTAGAGGAACGCGTTGTTCCTTGAACCACTATAAAAATATCTGGTGTCATTTAATTTACTGCAACTTATATTTCTGCACTTAGGACTTTAACTGATTAACTCTAAGACTTGGAATCTGTGTTCAGCAGATCTTGTTTTCAGAGTTATCAGGAAGGCATTTGCCTTAGTGTTTCTGAGGCTACCCAGACAGATCAGAATCCGCTGCCAAGGCCAGTTCTGATATCAGAACCAGCCTTCCTCTGTTACCAGAGTAAGACCTTCTCTGATAAGTCAGTTTGGACTTAGAGAAAAATTTGAAAAACCAATCAGTCTATTCACCCCCCCCCCCCCTCTAGACTGATTACCATTTAATCGGGACCAACAAGTGGTATCAGAGCTTCCTTGTTCTTGTAATCTTTTAGGTTACTCTCTGAACAAAGATCCACTTGTTCTTAGCCTCTTTATTTATTATAATGGATAATTCTCTTGCAAAGCATCTTATGTTCACAGATCAGAAGTATGATGATTGGAAGATCAGAATGAAGGCACATCTATGTGCCCTTCATGATAAAATGTGGGAAGTCTTGGAAAATGGCCCCTTTATCCAGTTCATGAAGATCAATCCTGCTCACTCTATTGATAACTCTCAGCCCCAGATGATTGAGAAAGCCCGGTCAGAATGGACCAAGGAAGAGAAAAGGCAGTACAATCTAGATAATATAGCCAAGGACATCCTCTACAAGGCTATTGATGAAAGATACTTCAACAGAATCAAGAAGTGCAAAACTGCCAAAGAAATCTGGGATAAGCTGGATGAGATTGGAGCAGGAGATGAGCAAGAAAGAGATAACAAGTTGACCATTGCAATGAAAAAGTTTGATGACTTCAAACTTCTGCCAGAAGAATGCATTGCTAAGATGCATGAGAGACTGCTGATTCTCATCAGTGAGATTTCTGAGCTTGGGAAGGAGCTCACCATCAAAGAGGTCAACATGAAGATTCTCAGGGGACTGCCTTCAGCTTGGAAGATGAAGGTGATTGCAGTCCAGGAAAGCAAGAACATCAAGACCTATGCCACTGAGAAACTCATTTCTGATCTCAAGGCTTATGAGTTTGAGATGCATGAAGAGAAGGAGGAAGCTCCTGATGAGAGGACCACCACTGCTCTCACTGCCAGCACCTCAAAGGTAAGTAACTTTGACCCCTCTACTCTTTTATCTGATGAGTACATGGCTGCTTTTGCCAGAAAATTCAAGAAGTTTATGAAGAAAGATGGAAGGAGTCCATCTTCCATCAGAAGACCTCATCAGAAGACCAAATCTTCTGAAAGCAATGGAGAGTACCTCTGCTACAACTGCAGACAACCTGGGCACTTCAAAGCAAACTGCCCCTATCCAAGAGTGTCCAAGAAGCAAGGACATGAAGAAGAAAAGAAACCAGATGATCAACACAGAAGAAGAAGAAGAGCATTCGTCTCAGAACAAGCTGAGAGAGATCCACTCTCTGAATCAGAGTCCAGTTCAGACTCTGACTCTGATGAAGCATTTTGCTGTGTGGATACAGAAACTGTAGATCTCTGCTTCATGGCACAATCTGATGATGAGGTTTGCTCTACCTCTGACTCTGTTTCTTCTTCGGTAGGCACAGCCTTAAATGATGATCCAATGTCATCATTTTGGGAAGAGTTCCAAACTATCCAAGCCACTTATTCTTTTGTCAAGGAAGAAAACAGTAGGCTAAAAGTTGACATCTCTAATCTTAGAAGGGAGACTGAGTGCAAACTTAATCTCTTAACTGAGGAAAGAGATAGACTGAAAGCTGAAAATGATTCTCTTCTAAAAAGAATAAGAGACATTGAGGAACTTGAGAGTAGATATAATAGTCTTCTGAAGATGCAATCTTCCATGAAGAATATTGGTGACTCTCATAACTTCACCTCTGGCCTTGGATATGTTGAACCAAAGTCTGGGGAGCCTTCTGTAAGGCCCAGTACCCAAGTTACTAAGGCTAAAAAGGTCATAGTGCCACAGACTTTGAGCCCCAACTGTCATGCTAGTACTTCTGGTACTAAAGTTGTTCATGAGAAGGTCATACCAGAGAAGCAAACTCTAAAGGCCAAACCTAAACAAATTTTGAAAACTAATGAACCTGGCAGAAAATCTAACAACAGGAAAAGTTTTCAGAAAAATAATAGTCAAAGGCCTAACCTTATCAGACAATTTCATGACAATGGTATCAGAAACTGCTATCAGAAAGGCAGATATCAAGAGAAGATTAATTATAGGCAGAGAAGGTTGACTGGTCAACCTCAGAAGCCCAAGGTTAAACGTCCCTCATCTCTTGATAGTATATGGGACTTCTTTCCAACAAAGAAGGCTATGCAAAAGTATGCAAACAGAAAGCATGATCCTCACAAGCATCTGCCCAAAGTGAATCATACATCTGTTTACTACGACTACCAGGTGGACAATGGGTACCATCCACCAAGGTTTCAGTTGATGAGACCAAAATGGTACCAACTACCAAGACTGCATTACCCCCCAGGACCCAACATTGCTTGGGTACCTAAATCTTCTTTTTAATTTTACAGGAACTGTGTGCTGGAGCTATCTCAGAACAAGAATGGTTTATAGATAGTGGATGCTCCAGACACATGACAGGTGACAAGAGTTGCCTATCAGAGTTCCAGAAAATCAATGGACCCAGAGTCACTTTCGGTGGAAATGACAAGGAAGGGCAAACAAAAGGAAGAGGGAAGCTGATCAAGAACCAGATTATCATTGAAGATGTCTCATATGTCAAAGGTCTGAAGTTCAACTTGCTGAGTGCTAGCCAATTCTGTGACAAAGGCTACACAGTTGAATTCACCAGGACCTTATGCTATGTCAAGCATGAGACAACCAAGGAAGTGGTACTTACAGCCAATAGAAGGAAGAACATCTATGTTGTTGACTGGCAAACAGCAAAAGATGGAACCTGCCTGATAGCCAAAGAGAATTCAAAGCTAAGCTGGGACTGGCACAAGAAGCTTAGCCACCTGAATTTCAAAACCATCAACAAACTGGCAAGAGAACACATTGTAGATGGTCTGCCTGACATTGTTTACAAAAAGGAGACCCTCTGCAGTGCTTGTCAGAAAGGCAAACAAGTGAAGACCTCATTCAAACCCATAGCTGGAGATCTTTCCACTTGTCCTCTAAATCTGATTCACATGGATTTATTTGGACCAGTTGAAACTCCCAGTGTTAGTGGAAAAAGATATACTCTTGTTATGGTTGATGACTACTCAAGATACACATGGACTATATTCCTAACAAAGAAAAATGAAACTCTTCAGAAGTTGCCATCTCTGTTAAAGCAACTTCAGACTGAGAAGAACATGAAGGTCAGGACAATCAGATCTGACAGAGGAACTGAATTTGTCAACAAGGTGATCAAGAACTTCTGTGATCAGAATGGTACATTCCATCAACTCTCTGCTGCCAGAACACCCCAACAAAATGGTGTTGCAGAAAGAAGGAACAGAACTTTAAAGGAAGTTGCAAGGACCATGATTGCTGAATCAGGTTTGCCCATCAGATACTGGGCTGAAGCAATCAACACTGCATGCTACACTCAAAACAGAAGCATGATCCACAAGAATCATCAGAAGACCCCCTACGAGCTGTGGAAAGGAAGAAAGCCAAACATCAGCTATTTCCATGTGTTTGGATGCAAGTGCTACATTCTAAACAATGGAAAGGATAATCTGAAAGTATTTCAAGAAAAAGCTGATGAAGGTGTATTCCTAGGCTACTCAAGTTCAAGCAAAGCCTATAGAATACTTAACAAGAGAACCATACAAGTTGAAGAATCCATTCATGTCAAATTTGATGATGGCGCCTCTGCAGAAGGACTACCAGAGACCCTGCAGAAGATCAATCTTGAAGATAAAATTTCAGAACCATCAGAAGGGGTCACTAGCAATCCAGTATTCTCAACTCCTACTACTAACCCAATTCTGATAGATAAAGATGAAGATGAAGAATCAGAAGATGAACCATCAGAGTTGCCTAGACAGCAACTATCAGAACCTGATCTAACTTGGTTAAGAGATCATCCTCCTAATCAAGTGATTGGTCAAGTCACCAGTGGTGTTAGGACCAGATCTGCATCTAGAAGAGAAGCCATGTTCACCTGCTGCATATCTCAGATGGAACCAATGAGTGTAGAAGAAGCTCTAGAAGACTCAGACTGGATAAATGCAATGCAAGAAGAGCTGACACAGTTTGAAAGGAATGAAGTATGGAAACTTGTTCCTCGACCAAAGCATCAGAATGTCATTGGAACCAAATGGGTATTCAAGAACAAAGCAGATGAAGAAGGCAACATTGTAAGGAATAAAGCAAGGCTTGTAGCAAAGGGATACTGCCAAGAAGAAGGCATAGATTTTGATGAGACCTTTGCACCTGTTGCAAGATTGGAAGCAATCAGAATTTTCCTAGCCTATGCTGCCTACAATGACATCAAGGTCTACCAAATGGATGTCAAGAGTGCATTCCTGAATGGAGAACTTGAAGAGGAAGTTTATGTTGAACAACCTCCAGGTTTTGTCATTCCCACTCAATCTTCTTGTGTCTACAAGCTTAGAAAGGCCCTTTATGGTCTTAAGCAAGCTCCCAGAGCTTGGTATGACACATTGTCCCTATTCTTAGTAAATCATGGGTTTACTAAAGGAAAGGTGGACAAAACTCTATTTCAAATCTCTGTTGCTAATCATATTCTATTAGTGCAAATTTATGTTGATGACATTATATTTGGAAGCACTAATCCAGAATTATGCAAGAAGTTTTCTAAAGTGATGCAGAAGAAATTTGAAATGAGCATGATGGGAGAACTAAGTTATTTCCTTGGATTACAAGTCAAACAAGTTCCAGAAGGCATCTTTATCAACCAAGGGAAGTACACCAGAGATCTCATCAAGAAGTTTGGAGTAGATGGAAAATCTTCAGTCAAGATTCCAATGAATGCATCTCAAGGCATTGGACCAGATGAAGAAGGGAAAGATGTTGATGCTACAACATATAGAGGAATCATTGGATCTCTCCTCTATCTGACTGCAAGCAGACCATATATAGCTTTTGCTGTAGGAATTTGTGCCAGATACCAATCAAAGCCCAAAGAGAGCCATCTAGTTGCTGCTAAGAAGATTATCAGATATATCAAGGGAAATCCAAATGCAGGCCTATGGTATCCCAAGGGAGGTAACTTTGAACTAATTGGTTACTCTGACTCAGATTTTGCAGGTTGTAGATTGGACAGGAAGAGCACTTCCGGTCATTGTCAATTGCTGGGTGGGAGACTTGTCTCCTGGTTTAGCAAGAAGCAGAATTCAATCTCAACTAGCACTGCTGAAGCTGAATACATTGCTGCTGGAAGCTGCTGTGCTCAATTGCTCTGGATGAAGCAACAACTCAAGGATTATGGAGTGCAAGCAAAGGAGATCAAGCTGCTGTGTGACAATACAAGTGCAATTTCCATCACTCAGAATCCGGTGCTGCATTCAAGGACCAAGCACATTGAGATCAGACATCACTTCATCAGAGATCATGTGGAGAAGAAGCACATCTCAATTGAGCATGTTCCAACTGAAGATCAGCTTGCGGATATCCTAACCAAACCTCTTTCAGAGGCTAGGTTTAATAAGTTGAGAGAAGAATTGGGAATGATGGATGATCTTCCCAGAGATTCATGAATCAGAGTTACAGAAGTATCAGATATGGATTCATCAGAACACCCCATCTCTGATACCTGAGCTTTTATCCGTCAGAAGCTTGAATCAGAGTTGCAGAAGCATCAGAAGTGGATCAATCAGAACTCTCCATCTCTGATACTCTTATTCATCAGAGGACCCTGTATCAGAATACCCCTTCTCTGATACATGGATTGCTATTCATCAGAGAGGCTGAGGACTTAGAAAAATTTTCTAAATTTCGGGCGAGACTGTTCAATAAACCGGAAGTTACAATTTTACCCCTGGTAGTTATTACCACTTTTGGAAAACGGCTTTCCGCCCACAATCCATTTAATGCGACCTCGAAACCGCAAATTATATCAAACGTCCACTAACCCAAATTCATATATACCCTTTCTGAAACCTAAATCGCTACTGCAATTTTACTCCTCGACTTCAAGCTTTATTTCTCCAAATCTCCAACCTTCAAACCTCTCAAATCTTTCCAAGAACCTGAAGATGAAGTTCATCAACATCACAGATCTCTCAGATTCTGAAGCCAAGGTGCTTGTGGCTAACATAGCCACCGGAATGAAAGTGGATATGTCTTCATTGCCGCTGCTGGCAGAAAATTCTAAGGTGATGAAAGCGGTCATTACCGGGATGAATGACTCGCAACTGACCAAGATAGTGGCTCATCCTTATGAGCACTTCAGCAACTTGGATGTGGCTGAGTTTTATCTCAACGCCTACATCGCTGACAACACCATCCACTCTCAAGTCCAGGGGAAGGACCTGAAGATTGATGCTGAAGCACTGAACGAGTTCTTCAACATCCAACTCGACTCCCAAGACATTGACACCCCTACACTCATCGACTTGGAGTCAGTCGAAATCTCTGTGGAGACGTTTGTGCAGACTTACTGCCGGAAGGATGCAACCGGAGTAGATAAGCTGTACATGAAGAAGAATGTCCTGAAGAAGGACTTTGAAAGACTGATGAGCATCATGCACAGATGCTTATGGTGCAAAACTGGGTCAACTGACCAGATGAACAATGCCAACTCCAAGGCCATCTATGCTGTTCATCGAGGAATGAACATCAACTGGGGAAAGGTGCTTTTCCAGTCCATCTCTGAGTCCATTGCTAAGAAGGACAAAAAGACAGGGATGTTCTCAACCAAGATGGGCCATGGCCTTCTGATTTCTCGACTGATATCCAATGTCAACATAGCGCTCAGAGAAGCCAATGAAGTCAACCACAACAAAACCATCTTTCTTACTGCATCCCCCAAACTACATGTGGCTGTTGCTGCAGAGTTGAAGAAAACCAGCAAGCTTGAGCAATTAAGGGAGAAACCAGTTACTACAGCTGCGGTTGATGATGGACAACCCAAAGGGAAGAAGAAGAAGGTTCAGAAGAAGCCTGACACCACCCCAGAGAAACCTGCATCAGAGGGTGACGCATCAGAGAAGGATGCACCAGCTGAGGCTCCTGTCAAAAAGATGAGACAGAAGAGGAGAAGAAGATCTCTCATTCAGAGTGACTCTGATAGCTCCAAATCTCCTATCAGAGTGGCAAAGAAGAAGAAGAAGGTTCTCTCATCCCCTAAAAGATCAGCACCTCAGGGGGAACCAGCACCAGAGTTGGCTGCTGCACTGGTGATCTCTGATGCTCAGGGGGAACCTGAGTCAGAGGTCCAACCTATCTCTGCACCAGCACTGCAAGTCACCATCTCTCCACCAGAGCACCCAACCTCATCAACTGGAGTTCCTGAGGTAGATCCCATCTCTGCCCTTGAGAAACAATTTCAAAGGGTGCTAACATGGAGGAAGTGGAGAATGGGACCTCTGCAGCAAATTCTTGCCCAAGCTGCCACTTATGAAACTGAGGAAGTTGAAGTCCTCAAATGGGCAGGTACTGATGATGTCTCTCTATGCTTCGACCTTCCATTTTTACATTCGGTTCTTGAAAAGAAGAAGGCAAGCCACAAAGGCAAGGAGAAGCTGACTACTACCTCATCAGACGAGCATGTCAAAGCCTTATCTGAACACGAGGTTCCCATTTTTGAAGCATGGCTGATGGAGAAGAAAAGCAGGGAGTCTCTAATCAAGATGAAAACTGTTCCAGGTATAGAGGGAGAGCCATCAACTGCCAATGATATATCTCTGGCAATGCAGAACCTTATCAGAGAATGGAGAGAATCTCCAGTTGAAGAAACGGTTTTAGAGGTAATACCAGTATCTCCTATTCCTCTAATTACTTTGCAACCAACTCCATCTCCCCCACACTCACCTCCCAAATCCCCTTCACCCAAACCAACCACACCAGTCTCAACTCCGTCTCCTCTACAAATTCAGAAAACACCCACTTCATCTCATAAGAAATCCTCACCTAAACAACCCTCACCCTGCCATCAGATAACCCCCATCAGAAGCCGATCACCCTCACCTCCTCCTTCACCCCAACATCAGAATACCCCCGCTCTACAAGCTCAACCTCATCAGAGCTCAGCCAATCAGAGATCCAAGTCTGCTCCTCATCAGAAATCCTCCAAACCTCTCTCTCCACAACATTCTGCAGCCTCCACTCAGAAAAGAGAGCCAGTTGTAAGGATTCTTTCCTCAACTGAAGACAATGATGGCTTTCTCACAGCTTCAATGGCTGGTGATCTTCAATCTGCCAAGAGAAAGACTCCTACTCCTCCTCCATCTCCTGCTCAACAACCGCAGGTCAATCATATACCTCAGCCAGAACCTCCAAAAGCTGTTCTCATCCCCTTCCAGGAGTTTGTGGAATCAGCTGAAGACTTTGGAGATCAGATGATTGCAGGACTGAACAAGTTGCTTGTACTGAATCAGAAGCATGATGCTCACCTTGATTTGGTACAGTACAACATTGAATCTGAACTCACCAAAATCTCAACCTCTCTTTCTACACTGGCAACAACATTCCTCAGTTACATGAAGACATCCAATGAGAAGGTTGATAACATAGCTTCAGAGGTTGCCAGTCTACACACTGTCTTGTTCTCACAATCTCAGACTCTGACAGCACAGGACAAGGCCATTCAAGAATTATCTGATGCTGTTGACACTCTACAATGGTCTCATGACAAAAATGCAGAGCATCTGACAGATGTGGAGGAAATCTGCAAGACCAACAAAGAATCTAGTCTCAAACTGATCAACACTGGCAAGGAAAGAGATCACAAGCTGACTCTCCTGGAAGCTACTACAAAAGATATCCAATCAGCTGTTGGCAAGCAGAAAGAGACTCTAGAAGGGCTGGCTTCTGTTACTCAGACTCTTCCAGGAGCTCTCGAAGCAATCAAAGAAAACAATGCCACTGAATTCTCCAAAATTGGACTCCTACTTGGTGATCTTGTTGATGCCAAAAAGGGGGAAGAAATCAGAGAACCTGCTAAAGCCATCAGAGCTGCAGAAGGAACTAGCACCAGAGCTGTTGATCCTGCAGAATATTTTGAAAGGGCAAAACAAAAGAGGATTGCTGCTGGTATTCAGAGACCAACTCCTCCAAGATCAAAGAAAGGAAAGAAGACAGCCTCCACTTTCACTTTGGCCCAATGGCTCAACAGTGACTTGGCTAAACCTGATGCTGCTCAATTCAGAGAGATGAAGAAGCATATGACCCCTATTCAACAAGAGAATCTCATTCTGGATAAAGATGGGCTAATAATAATTAACCATGGTGGGTCAATGCAAGAAGCAGAAGACTGGTGGCGAATGAAAGTGATCCCTGGCAAGGACCTGTCTGAAGCCATCAGAAACTATCTAGATTGTCAGCTTGCACCTGCTTGGTCAGAATATCAGAATCCCAGGAACCTTGCTACAATCAGAGCAAGAATAAATGCTGATCTAAAGGAAATTGAAGCGAAGGAAGCTCAACTAGAAGAGGAAGATTTCTAAACTCTATCCTATTGTTGCTTTAAATACTCTTCCTTAATAAGATAACCAGCTTGCCTCTATTTTGCATGACAATTTCAAATTCCTTCTACTTGCACTCTGATTATTTATGCTCCAATATCTTGTGTTATTTCTTATGTTGCTTATCTGATTGATTGTATCTTACTCTTACTATTTTCCTATGCCAAGTGCCCACCAAGATTTTGAATGAAAGTTTATTTTTTTTTTTAACTTATTTTCCCTCATGGTGAAAGGCACTTCTCTGGAAATAGTTTAAGGGTTTTGGCATCATCAAAAAGGGGGAAATTGTAAGGAATAAATGTAATTAGATTTTGATGATGCTATAGGATTAGAAAGTTAGAGTACCCCCAAATTAGATTTTATGTATTAGAATTTTCAATTGTAAGTATTAGTGTAGTCGACGATCAGAGTTGCTCTGCTTTGGATCAGATCAGAAGTCCATCAGAGTTGCACCATGAGAGTTGCTGATAAATTGGACATCTGATAACCGATGAGAGTTACAGATCAGAGGTACTCATCAGCGGACCTATCAGAGTCAGAGTTAGAGTTCAGTCAGAGATCAGAAAGCCATCAGAACTCAACTCATCAGAAAGCCATCAGAACTCAGAAAGCCATCAGAATCCAACACATCAGAAGAGCCTGATCAGAGCCCGACTAACACTTAGAAGATTTCAAGCAACATCCAACAGATATGAATCCAACGGGTAAAAACATCCAACGGCTAGAAGACTGTGCATGAATGGAAAGCATTTAATGCACATTAAATGAGCCTGATACGCTGAAGGATTGATTGCAAATGATTGACCAAGGAATCCGGGAAGATATATTATAAAAATAGAAACCTTCCAAAACGGCGGTCAAGTCAACAGTACGCGCATTTAATGCAGTTGTCTCCTCCTCCAACGGGCAGACAACCTCAGTATATAAGCTACACGAAGAAGAACAAGGAAGATAACTTTTGCTCCCTTCATTACTCTGAACATACTTCTTGAGATTCAACCTTCATAACACTACAAGAAAAGTCCTACGTTGGGAAGATTCAAACTCCAAATCTTTCATCCCCAACAACGAGCAAAGTTCATCCTGCTCTTCAACTCTTCAAGAACTTCATCAAACATCATTTGTGACGAAGCAAGTTGGAGGAAAAACTTTGTTTTTCAAAGGATCTTCTGCAAAGAAGGGCGTCCAAGTAACTGCAGTAGTGGTGATACTTCCGGGAAGCTGAGTGAAAGGATCAGCCATCAGGACGTGGAAATTGCATCCTGGGTGGCAGCTAGGCTTGAAGAAGGCGTGGAGAACTTCTTAAGTGCTAGGAACTAAGCTTTGTAACCGATCTACTTCAAAGCTAGTGGAACAGTGGACTAGAGGAACGCGTTGTTCCTTGAACCACTATAAAAATATCTGGTGTCATTTAATTTACTGCAACTTATATTTCTGCACTTAGGACTTTAACTGATTAACTCTAAGACTTGGAATCTGTGTTCAGCAGATCTTGTTTTCAGAGTTATCAGGAAGGCATTTGCCTTAGTGTTTCTGAGGCTACCCAGACAGATCAGAATCCGCTGCCAAGGCCAGTTCTGATATCAGAACCAGCCTTCCTCTGTTACCAGAGTAAGACCTTCTCTGATAAGTCAGTTTGGACTTAGAGAAAAATTTGAAAAACCAATCAGTCTATTCACCCCCCCCCTCTAGACTGATTACCATTTAATCGGGACCAACAGTAATGTCTTGTTTAATAAAGTAGACTAGTTATACCATTTATGGTATTAGATTAGTAATTATTATGTAATAAATAAGGTAAAGGGAATAAGGCCCAAAAAGGCCTTGGCCCAACTTCCAAGGTTTACCTAAATCGGTAACCTGTACAGCGCCTATAAATATGCGCCTTGTGTACAGGTACCGATATCGATCAATACACATTAGCCTTACGCTGCTCAAATACTTCTCGATATAATAGAAAGAAGATTTCTCTGTTCTCGATAACATCTCATATCATTCTGTGAAATCTTTCTTTCTGTTTATCTACAAATACCATCTAGCTGATCGTTAGTCTGCATAAACTGGGACCAACACCTTCGTTCTTCGGATCATCAAATCTTCTTGAATGCAGAATTCAACTTGAAGGGCCTCCGGTTTTCAAGTAGCTTGATCTTCAACAAAAGGGCCATTTTGTGGCTTAATCTTCCGTTAAAGGGCTTCTCGAGATATATGGCTTGATCTTCAATTGAATTTTGTTCAATCTTCATATGAATATCTTCAAATCTTTAAAGATTCGTTCTTCATATCTTCGAATCTTCAAAGCATTGTTCTTCAGATCTTCGAATCTTCAAGCTTCGTTCTTCAGATCTTCGAACGTTCTTCAACTTTTGGATTTATTTTATCAAGAATGAAGAAAATCACAAAGGATTATTCGTATATTCTTAATAAAATCGTGGCTTGATCTTTTCCTCTTCTTTGGAATCGTTCAGAGCCTCTCGGGAGTTTTTCAGAGCTTTTCTGCAGTGTTTCTTCGTCTGAAAGTTCTCTCCCTTTTCCCTCAACTGAGACACCTATTTATAGGTGTGGAGGAGGTGAAAATATGCTTAAGGATAAATTTAGCAAATTCGTCCATACGCTTCGGGCCTCAATTAAAATGGGTTTCGGTCTCTATTTGCTCGCACTTTAATAGCTAGAAAAATCAGCACTTATATAATGTATCTGGATAGCCTTTTTAACAAGATTTGTAGCTATTTCCCATACATTTGGACAGATTCCATAACCAGATTCATTGCTTTCTCTATCAATTGGATCATGCCTCTTATGTACTGAGCCACTATTTGATAATGGGCTCAAAATTAATAGGACCGGTCCATTCTTTTAAGGATTTAATTTATAATTAAATTAATTGGATATTTTGAATGATCCAAATTAATTAAATCAATAAATTTTATCCCAAGAGATTCATGTCAGTATTTCCTTCTTGATAAGGCCCAACAACCAACACGGTAGCCCAATTAATTCATGTAGTAATGACCCACTAATTTTAGATGTCCACAAAGAGTATGATGTCACCATGGACCGCTCCCACAGTATAATAACTAGGGGTGGACCCGGTCCGACAAGATCCGAAATCGGTTATGACACTGTTTAGAACTTGCATTGGGTCTGGAAATTCCAGTCTCAGGCCTAGGACCAGCGTTGTCCACTCAAGAGTGGTTCATGGTCCCGATTCACCTATTTGGGGACTGAAGTGCATGGTTTCCGGATTTCCGATCCCAATTTCGTTCCCGTGCCAGTCGATTTTTTGGGCCGGGCGTTCTTGGCCCAGAACTGGACTGACCCAGGTCCATCCCTAATAGCAACTGATACATATGTGTACGTGTAATTCTTATATTCTTTCTTACAATAACAATTTAACGAGTTTTTGCCACTTTCAATCCATCAACTATTATGTAAGTGACACTTTTGGTACTTGACTTCTAATTTTTTCCATTTTTTGTCCTCAACTATTGTGCTAGAGACACTTTTAGTCTCTGACTTCAAGGTTTCCCACATTTAGTCCCCGACTTTTGTCAAATTGACAGTTTTAGTCCTCCCATTATGATTTAGACACAATAAATGGAGGACTAAATATGTCACTATTATTATAGTTGAAGGACCAAGCGTGTCACTTTTATGAAAGTTGAAAGATTAAATATGGAGATTTTCAAAGACGGGTACTAAAAGTGTCTCTAGCGCAATAGTATAGGACTAAAAATGTAAAAAATCAAAGTCGAGCACCTAAAGTGTCAATGACATAATACTCGGAGAACTAAAAGTGGCAATAACTCACAATTTAACTGATAACTAACTTTTACTCATATCTAACACTTGTATGTTGAATTGCTATTGAGCAATATTATTTGAAAAACAATTGTGTTCACAAAATGTTATTGAACAATATTATTTGAAAAGCAATTGTATTCACAAAATGACTCATTAAATGATACTTGTACTGCGTATGAAATTACCTCATAGAGTAAATATTATCCAAATTGAATAGTATCAATTAATACAAAGTATACAAAACTAGGGATGGGATCGGTCCGGTCTGGGTCGGGTTTTTGCTAAACCCGGAAATTACTCGGAAGGTCTTGGGTTATGAAAATTAAGAACCAGAACAAAGTCTATTATATCCGGTCCGAACGTGAAATCATATCATTGTCTTTTATATTTTAAAACCTATTTTTAAATAAAATTAATAAAAAAACCAAAAATAATAACACAAATATTAGTATCCAAAATCACCAACAATTCAAATCCAAAGAAGATAATTGTTTTAATATTTTGTTTAAGATGCATATAAATAAATAATATAGGTTTTCTAAAAATATTATGAGATAAAAACTTATGGATATAAAAGTGAATAAGTTTATGGAAATATATTTATATTTCCATGGTCATTATTTATATGGTAAACAAATTGAATATATTTTTAGTCACTAAAAGTTACTAGATCATGTTTTCATCCACCATGATTATAAGCATATTTGTATATTATATTGCTTTTATATTAAAACTAATTGTTTCGTGTTATTATCAGTCTGAACCGGGTTATAGATTTATGGCCCACTTATGAGCCCAAATGTTCGGGTTCAGTCCGGTTTTTTTTATTCGGGCCGGTTAAATAGAAAAAAACCGGACCAAAAATATCATTTGGGCCGAGTTAGGGTCGGTTTCCGGGTTTCGGTTCGGTTTTTCCCACCCCTATACAAAATAGGGGTTATGGTTGCTTATCTATACCTTCACAAATTTAAGTAAAATTTCTAAAAAATCAATTACACTACTTTCATTCTAGCTTTATCTCACGTCTACTCTCTTTCCTCTTCTTCTACACACAAATCACCAACAATAGTCAATGGGTCATGACTCATGGGTGAGGAACTCCATTTGTCCCAATGTCACATCATTTCCATTTTTAGTCTTTTAGATTATATTGCACCTCTGCTTTTATATAAACTAAAATCATAGAATTGTATTTGCACTTTGTCAATAAGCATGCTGCATGCCCAATCAAAATGTGAAGAGAATCTTGAAAGGAAGAACAAAATTTAACCCGTACACTTGTTGTATACTATCACACTTGTTGTATACTATACTATCGTATATTCTAATTGCATATGAATGTCAAAATTATTCCACACAAATTGTTTGTCAAGTTGCAAAATAAGAAAGCACATCTTGAAAGTACAAAATTATCGCAAAACAGCGGTATTTAAGAGTTGAATAAACCCCACCTGTTTCTGTATGAAATAATTATCATTCACCCTACCAAATTTTTAAGATCTTTCTTTAGTTGGGTGTCCAAAAAAGTTCGACGTCTTTACTTAAAGGATATCCCAAAAACATCGAGACTTGTATACCATTTCTACTTTGTAGGAAGGAGGCAGTACAAATAGCTTTGGTGTGTTTGATATCACTAACTCGTGTATAAGTTTATAACAGGACAAAAAAAACGTATTATCACTAACCGTATTTGGGCCGAGTTAGGGTCGGTTTCCGGAGTTAGTGACGATCTGTTTGATATCACTGGCGAGAAATGTACTTGTGTAAGTTGATAACAGGACAGAAAATACATCATACAAACCGTATTATGTATGGGGAATTGTATATCAGCTCTTACATTTGAAGACAATATAATTAGGTCGACAAACTAACTATGCAGAAAGGAGTGCATAAGATTACAAACATTTCGTCAACAATGTTTTCACATACAAATGATACAATGGCTATGAAAGAAACAGATCGTCATCAGTTGGATAAAAATTGACAAAGAATGCTTAGCGATTAGTTATTCCTAGCTCAATGCAGATGGAAGGAAGCCCTGTCTCCTCAAGCAAACTAAAGGCACAGAACCCATAGTAGGAATGGTAAATATCTGGCAGCTCTCCTGGAGTTTTACCAAACCCACCATACTGTTGGCCGAACAAATGAATCATTATAAGTTATAACGTTCAGCGAACGAGATTTGTCTTCAAGCATGTTTTGAGAGTTGAGACACTACAAAGATCCATTCGTATCCCAGAAAATGCTAGGGGTATAAAACAAGGATAAAAGGGGGAATTGAGGTGTTCAAACTCACTAAATCAATCTAGATGTTGTTCATCGATTTAAGCAGAATTATTCGATTTCAGTGTTGCCAATCGGGCTCTAAGACTAAGAAAACTTTAAACTACCTCCTTCCCCAAAACCACTTCCACTTTCCTTATTTGGGTGTGCCAAAATGAACTCCTCATTTCCAAAAAAAGTAACATTTCCACTTTCCACTTTTTATTGGAAAGTCAACTACTCACTTTAACTTTCCACTAAAATGTGCTTAAGTCAAAGTGGGAAGTTGTTTCCAGGACGGAGGGAGCATATGTTAACTCTTATAGTTAAATCAAGTTTAATTTTCCTCCTGAATTTTTATGGAGGTTAACCAAACTTCAATAACAAAAACATATACTCCGTATCTTAGTATCCTTTTCTTTCTCTCCCTACCCTTTATAGGTTTCAAACGTAGACTATAGATAAATTAATAAAATTTAGCACCGGGCTATTTTATGGATGAGAAGTGCCAGTAATACTACCTGAGATTGACACGTAAAAAGAAAGTTGTGTATACTCTTCTTGTGAATCAGCTTCTGTGCGCCTAAGATCTTCAGGACTCCTCCAACCCTAGTAAAGCAAATGAGTATTTGTTAGATTGAGGCGTAAAGAAATCTTTCATTGAATAAAAGCCAAATGTGGACTGACCAAAATGCATAGCAGGTATCACTGGGTTTGTTCAGTCTTCCTTGGAATCCACCATCAGGTCCCTGCCTCTGCATTCGAAATAGACTTTGTAGTCAATCTGAATCTGCTACTACAACTAACTGATGTTAACTTATCGAGTGATTTAACGCTATGCATAGTAAAACGTGATAGTATATTATATATATGTGTGTGTGTGTGTATATATGAGCACACACACACACCTTTAAGGCCCAGTCAAGAAGTGAAGGGACATCAATAAAGCACGGTGATACCGTCTTTAAGAACAAATCATCTTCAATCAACCCCATTAGCCGGAGAGACGCAATTGCACAATAAGTGGCCCCACCTGTGATACTAATGAACAATTACCATCCATGAGTACCCTATGCACAATCAGATGTAGAAGAAATGTTTTTTCTCAAATAAAACAGTCACGGATTTGTATGTCTTAACAACAATGACCATTGATGTTAATTAGTAACGAGCAGCCTACAATTTCATTTATACACTATACATAGCAAAGTGATATACTCAATTTATTTTCCTTTTATTTTTATAGTTATTGTTGTTGTTATTGTAGTTATAATAGAAAAGAGAAAGGCAAACTTCACCAAAACAAAAATGAGGTCCACTTCATTGAACCTTTTTTTTTTATTCAACTTTTCCATTAATTAAAGCCAAGAAGGCTTGTAGGAGATAAACGTAAAAACAGAAGACGGGAAGTGACAAATAGTTCAGATTTAACACATACAAATAAAAATTATCTTCAATTCGCCTTCAGTCATAGAGAAGTGACACAATTCAATAGTGAAGAGAAGAGAGAAATATCACTCACCATGGGCTTCTAAACCGGGAGTTAAGCCAAATCCACCATCATATGACTATATCAAAAGTCAAAAGTACATAATGAGAAAGCATAAAAATACACACATATAAGTTATAAAGTACTATTCCTCTACGACTACATGTGCCTGACTGGATTTTGGTGAGGCCAATATGGATTTGACCATTAGATCACTTCAGGAGTTCAAATTCTTTGCTCATTTATATATTAGAATTAACTATGAATTTCAATGGTTAGGTATTTAGATCTTCTAATTGTTCAAAGATAGAAGCTAGAAACTCAATTTATTTCCTTGAAAATTTACCTAACAACTTTAATTCCTCATTAGAAATTGAGTTATCTTCAGTATAATTGAATAGTTGAATGATTTCACTGTTTATGATTTCATACTCATGAGCAAAAAAAACTTGTCCATTGATTTAATTATTGGCTAAAACCAAAATGCACCTGACAAGATTCCCATCAAGTGTGCCCTACTTGATCTATTCTTTATATGAAAACTCTCTCCGTAGAAAATGAATGCAGTAAAAGTGAAGCAGGCTCGCTAGGAATCTTATACTTCATCAAGAAAATCAATACGAAAAACATATAATATGATCACACATATTATACCTGGCAATTACATATGTACTCTTTGGCTTTCTCTCTATCCATTCCATCCCAATTTTCCAACATGGAGCTGATTGCAGCTGGTAGAATAATAAATTACATTTAGGTTTGGATTATTAACCCAAGCTAATCAACCTGAACTGCTAGACCAGGAGTATCTACTTACCAGCACAATATACAAATCTGAGATCTGCTGTCTCTGCCCCGGTATGGATAGGCATAAAACTGAAACATAAGAGGAAAAGCTTTAGATAAGTGTAAGCTTAATTTCAAATCGAAAAATAAAAAACTTATACACATCAAATGAATTACAGTCATATTAGCATATGAAAGCATGTTCTCCTTTCAGTTTTAATAATGCAAAACTTTATAATTGTACAAAACATCAAAAGTTGGGAAAAAATAGTCCAGCAGTACTGAAGCAATGAGTGTAATACCTTCCATCAGGCTGTTGAAGCGATCTCATTGATTTCACTATGGATGTGGAGTCAATGAGCGATAAGTCATACCCTACAGTCTTCAGAATAGCAAGAGCACAGTAAGTGCTAGCCAAATGACTGCCATTAGGGATGAGACCCTGCATACAATAAAGGTGCACCTTAACTTTGAATAATTTCAAGCCTCCTACGCACGGAAGAAACTGATCAGTATATGCAATTCTATTACCCCGTTACTATTAGAATCAAACTGAGAGCTTTTAGAGCCATGAAATCCATAAAACTGTCCTGTGACGAACATAAATGTTTCATGTAAACATATTTCAATTTCAACCAATAAGTCTTTTGCAGAGAGAATACGGTACCATTTTCCAGTTCAGCCTCATTCTTTGGATGAGCGTGTAAAGATAGAACCCAATTGATCACTCCTTCCTTATCAACCTGATAAAAAAAAAAGAGAAATACATGCGATTAACATCACACTGTGCCGCTCTAGTAACGCTCATCACTCTTTCTATGCCATCAAGTAATAATCAGCGACAAAAAACATGAATGAAATTTAATGGGAAATGTAGAATACAAGATGAAGGCCGTCGAGTATATCAAGACCAGAGATGGCGAAATACGCTAGAGTTAAGCGGTTGATCTCCTGCCCCTGGTACTTTGCGGGCAATACCTCCAGCATCATTCGTAAGTAGCAGATGTGTCGATCTCTGTCGAAGAAATCCAAAGCAGATCTCACCTCCGAATACGATTCTGATTCATCTGAGTAAACATCGTCCTCGTCCGCCATGGGTTCAGATGGAATCGAGAGATAGTGCAAGTGCAGAGTCAAGTTCCAACTTCAACTTTAAGGTTGTTAGTTGACTTTTACGAGAATACCCTCTTTTTAAAATCACTATCCAAATGCCAAAAACAATACTTCATCATATTGTTTACCCCACAGGTGATTTCATCGTATAAATAAATTAAGACACAGGTGAGAAGAATTATACGGAGTATATACTGCTTACCCCACAGGTGATTTCTGGTTTACAAAACGAATTTCATCATCAATAACCCATTCGGAATACCAGAATGATTCATGACTAAAATTTGTCCATTTTGAAAAAAATCATCAGAAGGCAAACCATATTTGCAGCACAGTATATCCTGTGGGGGGGGGGGGGGGGAGGCACAGATGCACGTTGTTTGTGTGTGAATATACCTGGCCAAGAAATTACCAGCTAGCAATTGAATTCCCTAAGGAAAATTTATATCGTTTGCTCTTTTCCCTATAAAAGGAAAGGGGTGGAATCTGCGGGGAGAAGAAGAGATCAGACTGCCAAACATAGAACTAATGTGCTAAAATGTACGTCATATAAATAAAAATAGATATACTAATCAACTACCACATTCATAGGCTGTTGGCACTCATTGAACAACGAAGCCTCTTAGGCTCTTAATTATGTCATATATATGGATCGTTTTGCACTTCCAATTTTAATGGATTGTACTCATCAAAGTTTGGTTAATTTCGTCTTCTCTCTAATGCTTTCATCCCTTAATTTGGTGAATTTGGTTATTTGATTACTTCTTTTAACTTATAGCCATGATAGTTTACTCATACTTTACTTTTACTTCATTGTAAATACTATGTATTACGTACTCTCTTTTGAGCTATGGAAATAAAGTTATTGAATGGTTTACTTATTCTGAATGCTCCATACATAATGACAACACATTACACATAATGACTTTAGGTTCATTTCTTTCATGCCTATATTTGCTTTTGGCTTATTTTGCTAAAGTCTAAAGAGTTCTTTAACCTTCAACATTATAATTGATAATTATTATTTTTAATTTATTTCCTGACTGGATGCATATATAACAGCATAAGTAGTTAAGTACACTCTTAGCAGTTTTCATCAACTCTGTGTATGTTAAGTATGAAATACTCCGTATTTGATATTTTATCTAACATGTGTCATGCTTTGATATGTATGTTAATAAAAAATGAAACTGTATTACCTTACATGTGAAATTGTAGGGGTGGGCAAAAATACCGAACCGGCATGATACCGAACCGGACCGGTATGGTACCGGACCGATAAATGGGGTTTGAAACGGATCTCAAAATTTTTGTCCCGAACCGGACCGAACCGATTCCAAACAATGCCATGACCGGTTCTCATAAAATGAGAACCGGTACCGGACCGAACCGGACCGAAGTATGGTTTATTAAATTTGTACTACTATAGTTTATCTAAAATATATTAATTACTTCATCCGTCCCAAATTGATTTGCAAAGCCAACATTTTTTTGTCAAAGTTAATGTTAAATTCTTGATAATTAATACTCCCTCCGTCCCAATATAAAAGACACATTTGTGTTTTACAACATTTTAAGGAGAAACACTGTTTGGCACTGTTACGACATTGTTTGGCATTGTTTGGACACTGTTTGGACACTGTTTGGCACTGTTTTGCACTGTTTTGTTTGCCAAAAAGGGAAATGTGCTTTTTATATTGGGTCGGCCCAAAAAGGAAAGTGTGCCTTTTATATTGGGACGGAGGGAGTACAATTTTTAATAAATAAAATTTACATATTTAGAAACCACATTAAAATCTCTCTAAAGTTGCAAAATCCAAATTAAAATATACTAAGTACGGAGTAGTTTTTTTGAAAGGCCAAATTAGAATGTAATTAAAAAGTGAAATTCTAATTAAGTGAATAAAAAGAAATTGTTTGACCAAAAAAAGATTGACTTTGCAAATCAATTTGGAACGAAGGTAGTATGATACTATGTATATGAAAATTGATAAATTGTGTAGATTTTTGGAGGATGGCTAAACTTTAATTTTTTCTTAAACACCTGAAAAAAGTGGCATTGTTTGGTATTTGTATGGCATGGTACCGTCCCGTTTGAAAATGGACCGTACCGAACGGGTTTGGGTCTAAGACCGAACCGTACCGAACCGTTTCAATAGTAACGGTACGGGTACGGGTTCGGCCAAATATTGGACCGGACCGTGCCCACCCCTATGAAATTGTGAATGAAAATATTTTAGGTGTAATGAAATTATTTTATAATTAGTTGTTTCTTTCTCTTCTTTTTAGTAGACAAAATAACTTTGTTACTTTGACTACTAAATTCTTTAATAAACCACAAACTGAGTTATTATATAACCCGGATGAATTTATTGGTATCATATAAAAATGCATATTGCTATACTGCCACCCCAACACATTTGATAAAAAATCATAGTGACCATAGATATTAATATATTATACGTACTTCTACATACCTACAGTTTATAAACAAACTCCTATTTAACAAAATTGAAATAAACTACATTTTTATGTTACACAACATGTATTGGGCACTAATGCACTATCTTAATCGCACAGAGCGCATTACGAAACTAGTACCAATATACTCTCCCATCTTGTACCCGCATTTATTATCCCTACATCTAAAGTCATTTTTGAAATTAAAAAATCTCTGCTGCACAAGATCAACTTTAGTCTGGATCTTGCCCCTCAAATCATCCGGTTTATCTCTCAACTCATAGGTACTGATCACTTGAACTACAGACAGTGAAGGAGATTTGGTCATATCACATTTTCATCAAAATACAACAAATCAGGTTGTTACTTGAAAATAGCCAAAGATAAGCGGAGCTTCATTTTCATCCCAATGGGTCCACAAAAGTCCAGCTTGTTTGAATTTCTGACAATCTTTTCTAAATTTATAGGACTCACTAATTTAGTGCAGGAAGAGCCAATTTTTTCAGCGAACAGGGTGACGACAACCACTGAAGAACCAGTGTCTATTTCCAAACAAATTTTTGCTTTAGATTTTTTGGAAGTCTGCACAGAGAAACAACACTTTCAATTTCCAGGAAAACAACCAATGTTGATTCAGGCCTACTCAGATGCCTCGAACAATTTCGACCCATCAGACGACTCTTTCTTTTCAGATGACTTCCTAGGGCACACAACTGATAGCACACAGCGACTCCTTATTTCTAGTCAAGACGACATTAGGGACTCTCAATTCAATAGAGAGATCTGCTTTAAATCACAATTCATTACTCAAGACATTTGCTTTCCAATAGAGAACCTGAACGCTTACTTGGAATATAGCATGCAGACTAGATCGCAGGCCAAAAAATTCTCATGAGAATAGTTTTTATTTTAGCGTATTTTCCCCTTCTGTTATATTTTTTTTGTGCATTGTCCCCAACATTGTTTTATCTAATAAAATTTCTTTTTATGAAAAAAAAAGGCTGAAAAGGTTAAATTAGATTTTTAATAGTAAAAATTCAAATTTCCAGAAGAACTGATTTTGCTGAACACTTTAATTAATTACCATAACTAATCATATTCCCAAATTGGAGTAAATTATCAAATTACAAATCATTTAAATCAATTAAAAAAAATAACCAAGAAAACATTTATAATCCAATCTCCTAAATTTTTTAAAGAGACGGGGAAAAAATCCGAAGAAATTCTTGAAGCAAGTGAATATGGGGTTGCATGTCACCAACGAGAGACCCTAGGTATCCCATGCTGAATATGTTGGTTATATGTCACTAGTGACCCATCCCGTAACATGACCCTCACCTAAACCATCGATAAAAACTGAATCTCTAAAAGGGATTCTAAACCCTCCAAATAGTAAGGAGTTCAAGTAGTCGGGATAGGGTTTCTACAAAGTATTCCATAAGGACGACTCCTATAAAAGTAGAATAGGGACTACCACTACCAAATTGCGAAGAAAGAGATGATTACATCCAAAACATCTGAATTGATAACTGCAGCAAAATAAAAGAAAAATCCACCACCAAATAGTAGCCCTAATCCACTCACCAAGTCCCTTACATATCAGGATGTAGAAAATTATACCACAGATTACACCCGTGTGTTCATAAATAAAAAAAATATTTTCCAAAAATCAAGTTTAACCCAAACCCCTTTTCCAAAAATAGTATATGTAATACTATTTTTAAAATAATCCAATTAGGATATCTCTGAGCCCAGAATATACACTTACATATAAACACAAGACTAGAATGTATTATTATAATCTAATTCAAACCAAAACAATTCTCACAATTTTCTAATCCAAAAACAATTATTCATCAAAAATCTCAATTTCGGCCATAGTAAATCAATTTGATTAATTTACCCAATTTTCGTTTATCCAAAAGTTCCATGAAATCACACATCATTATATGTAACGTAACGTAGCCAAATTACTCATAAAATTTTAGAAGGAAACTCACTTCATAGCTCAAACCATAATTAATACATAATAGGAGCAGAATAGTAATTTTGGTTGGCATAGTACTTACGTGAAGACTGACAACAAAATATGCATGTAAATCCTAGGTTAGGAGATCACACACGTGACCCTAGTAATTCGTAGAATTCTAGGGATTATAATTTAGTGGAGAGAAATAGAAGAAAACGAAAGAAATTAGTCGAACGCAATTATCGGAAGATTTGATCAACTTAGCTTTTTTCTTGGACTCAAAATTCGTCTTGGATAGATTAGGAATGAATACAATGAAAACAGTAGTCGGGGAAGTCAGATTTAGGGTTTCAAGACAAAAAGAAATTCATAAAAAGGGTGATATTTACGCCTTAAGGAGGAGGCGGAGGGGGGGGGGGAGGAGATTATGTACGGTCGACAGCGGAGGTGCGGTGCGAGGCCACAGTCGGCGGTGGTGGAGCTGCAATGCATGGGAGGAAGGGATGTGCGGCTGTGCGGAGCTGCTGCGATGAATTTTTGCAGGCGAATGATAATCATATCCTATTTAGGGGATTTAAAACATGTAGTCCTATTGTGGACTTTTGACTATGTTTTAGTCCTATTAAGATCAATTTCTTATTAATTTATACATAGCGGTTTAATATCTATGTTTTATATTAATACGTCATATGTTCTCCAATTTACATAATCTATGCAGAAATATATGGTCCAACATCAACCTTCAAACTTTAAGCCCATGTTTGGTTCAAAGGAGGGACAAATTAAAGACATAGTCAACTATATATGATGGATTCTTTTGAACAATTCTGAATGGAGGTCAGATACTCACATAAAACTTAATTAGATTGAAGAGGCAAATGATGTAAATAAATACAAAATCAAAATATTAAATAAAATTTGAAATTTAAAATTTTGTTTGTTTGGCTGTGGTCCGACCTATCTATGGGACATTTGGCGATCAAAGGTTAGATCCGCTATCTTTCATTACGATAATGTTTCAGGGTTTAAGAAAAAAAAATTAAAGAAATATGAATGGTGATCAAAACGATGTATGTAAATTATAAGTAATTGATCTTAATAGGAGGAGTAAACCAAATAAAAAATTTCCAAAGTATGAGTTCTTATTGATTGTTCACAAAATAGGAGTTATTTTGAGTGGGTTGTTTCTATTTATATTTACGCTCTCTTTAAAAATAGATTTAATTTTTTTTCTTTTGTCAGGCTTCTACCTCTTGTCATCTCTCGACCGCATCCCTTCTCCCTCTTCTCTCACTCTTCTTTCCTTTCTCTTCCCCGCTCTCCTTTTAGCTTTTCTACTCTAGCACACATGTATCTCCGGTCCTCTTCAACATGACCATTCTCTTAGCTAGTGATTCACTAATATACTTGTTACAACGAAATGGGATAAATGGTCTCACTACTAAATTCAATAATCAATCCTTTCAATTGAGTACTGGGGGGTATTGATAGTTGAGGGTGTGAGTAGGGCTATCCATTCATAATACATTCTCGAACCCTTGCATTGAATGCTCTTTCACTATTAAAATAATGGTAGTGACACGGGTTGAGATAGATTTGTCACAAATTGACACAACTGGTTAGAAGGCTCTATGGCCGTAACTCGTGACAAAGTGGTTTTGGGATGACTTTGGCATGCGGCACGGATTCACAGATCTTGGCCTACCAATTGTACGAGAAAACCTTGCATGATGCTAAATTCCTTTTGAAATGGAAAATTCTTTTAGAATTCGTTATGGCACAAAAACTCCCTCTTAAAAATCCACGTCAAGTTGAGCCAAATCAGTATTAAGTCCGTTTCTTTTTATGTTCTTGTCATATTTGAAATGGAGTGTTGCTTAAGTGTTGGAGACTCTTAGGTGCAATAAAAAGAACCATGCAGATCAGAGTGCTCGACATACATGCTCGATCTCAGTGTTAGGCATGATGCATCAATCCCAGTTAGGATGATCCCATCTGTGTGACCCATCACCATGTAATGCTTTTTCCGTTCGGTGTCCAAGGAGGTTGGGTCAAGCCGATGGTGGGCCACTCTACCAATGTGCTTGCCCCCGGGCTTATATATTAATCTGGGCCCACTTGGTCCCAAACAGTATCGGTCCCTTGGTGCATTTGAATGAGTCTCGCATTATTGATGAGGCAACGTCTCCCAACATGATGAAAACTTTAGGGATAACTATCAAATAGGCCCTCGTAGTATATGGAAAAAGTCAATTAAACCCTCGAACTAAAAACACCCAATTAAGCCCCTCAACTTTTTTTTAATAAAAAGGAGGGTTTTATTCAATCACACGGGAATAGAGGAGGGCATAAAACCTGGCCTCAAATACGAACCAATAGTAAAATAACATCAAAAAGAGTTTTTGATACAATGACTATTCCGAGAATAGTTAGGAAGAGCTAATCGAGAGCTTTAGCCCTGAGGGGTCGGCGCAGCTAGGGTAGTCTGCGGAAGTTTTGGGGTCGACGATTATCGACAATCGCTCGACGTTTTTTTCAATCGAAGGAGAACATCGTGAAGGCAACGTGCAGCCATTGAAGATCTCAGATTCTGGTGCGGCAATCTCGGCAATCTGATTCGTCCACAGTCTTCCACGATCTCTCCGAGTTTAAGTGATCGCAGGGGCAGTGCGGCAATTCTTGTACGCTTAGGCACTGATTCACGTTAAAGGCATTTTAACAAAAGTGATGGAAATCAGCAGTACGAGAGCAAGGCTACGGAGCGGTGGTTATGTGTTGGTTAGGGTTTTGAGACCCGATTTTCCGATGCTCTTTTTGGCTACTTTGACTCTGATGGTGATTGAGATGGGAGTTGTATCGGTTGTGTTTGATCCGGGTGGAACTCTAAAGGTATGGATCCCAATTAAAGAGGGCGATTTTGAGCATCAATCGGCTATTTGGGGATCAGTGCAGTTGGTTTGGTCGTCTCAGGTGATGAATGAAGAAGATGGTACGTGGATGATTTGTCCCCCTCTTGAACCTCCGCCACAGAGAAATGGCATGACTAGGGGCCGGAAGACAACGCTTGAAGAATTGATCTTGCGGTCCCACCAGCTGAAGTTTCTTTCTTTTTTCTATAATCTATTTTCTAATCGTTATTTTGTTTTTAATAGGTCAAACAATAAGGGTGGTAGATTATTAGCTTGTTTTTCTTAGATGCTAGTTTTCTGTTAAGAGGCAATCAGGCTGACTCAGCCACTCAAAGCTCTCACATCTTCAGCGATTAGTGTCGCTCTTTGTGGGGTGGACTATTCTATGTCTGATAACGAAGTGACGGGGCCAGTGGGCTTCTGGTTAGGTTTGTCTAGAGGGTGTTTAGTTTCGGAAGGTTACTTTTATGGTTTGCAAATCTCTTGGTTGTACTGCGAGTTTCTGATTTAATATAATATGCTAGTTTCCTGTAAAAAAAAATCGGGCCTCAAGATAAGTTACAAATATTAAGTAATATTTGGATATCCTACGACATCAAATTTGAGGATGCTAACAAAAAGAGGAGAGTTGGTGTTTTTCCCTTCACTAATGTAGTTTGCAGGCCGATTAAGGAATTTGTTCACCACTCTTATATTTGTGTTGCACTCTTGCATGATCTTTCTAATACGGGTTATGGTGCAGATTGCTGACCACAACTTGACACAATGGAAACGAATGACATTTGCAATTTCTTGGACTTCTAGCTCGATGGTTGAGACATTATAAGAGCAGCTCCTACACATCAGGAGAGCTAGGAGGATAGTGTCAATGATGGCCACGTGATTAGAGGTGTGGAAAAAGCTTTGACGTTTGTGTACACATATCTTGCCTTGATAGTTCCAGACGAGGAAACCTGTATGTGTGCAAAGATTGTCAACAGTAGCGGCAACATTCAAAGTAAAATGTCCATAGTTGGGAGGGGTCCAATTCTTAATGCAAAGATGAAGATTGGGGGTTGAACGGGGGGGGGGGGGGGGGGGTTATAAGAGTGTTGATTTTAAAGATGGCCTCAGAATTAGTAGTTGTTTTGATTTCAATCAGAAAGGCATTCCTCATTTTCCACATATTCCATATAATAGTTGCATAAAGAAGAAATTGGCTTCGGTAGGTCCATTTTAAAATGTTGTCTGATATAGTGCCATCCAACCACTGATTCCTAATTTGAAAATGGGACCAAATAGGTTTTAAGGGTGCGACATTGTAGAAAATAGTGGTCAATGGTATCAGGGTGGTTGCAACTTGGACATTTAAAAGGACCGTAGAAACCAAATTTCTGAAGGGACTCGGCACAAATGATTAGCTTGTTCTTAAGACGCCAGAAAGACAGAAATCTTTTTGGGAATCAGAAATTGCCAAATCTGATCAATTTTTTTTTGGTCCGTTTTCTTCTAATATCATCATAGGCCTCTTTTAAAAACAAATTTACCATGGGGGGTGCCTGTAACACCGGACCCGAATTTTTACTGTGAGAAATTTTTTCCATCAAGTACTAGGTTAAAGAAGGTAAATCAAGACTAGGAGTAGTCTTGATACATGAGAAAGTAAAATTTTGGCCTTAAATTAATAAATGGTTATTAATTTAGGGTTATTAATTTAGACGTGGAACCACTCGTGATATTCTAAGTTTATTTATAAAATATTAATGTTTACCAAAATGATACTATTATGATGGTAGGGATGGGTCATGGACCCCAGTGATATAAAGAACGACAACTAGACGGCCAAGCGGGCCGGAGTTCCTATCCGATAATTGTGAATCATTAATTATCGGACTGATAATAATTCGGAAGGCTACGAATTAATAACAGAAGGAATATAAATATTTTAAGAACCCAAAATATGGTATGATGGATTATAATGAGTAACTTGACATGTTAGAGGTGGGTACTTTTGGAGGTACCCTACCTTGAAGATATTTTCGTATAAGAATAAACAGATAATATTTTATTTGTTCATACAGTTCGGACCACTTAAAAATAAGTGTAACATTTTATTAAAGTGTCACCAAATATGAAACCACATATTAAGTAATGAGAAATGGCTAGTGAATTTTCGAGGCAACGCGTTCTCATTTTTACTGTTACTTGAACAGTAAAATACACGTTGGGGCCACACGTGGGTGGCGACCATCCGATATTTACGGACCACATATTATATTCATCTTGGTCTAGATAATATTTATATGAGGTTGTAAATAAATGTTGAGCCATAAAGTTGGCCTTTCGATCAAACGAGGTCCCATTACCGGTATAGGTAATTAAACAGATAACAGCCCGGAATTAATTTCGGTGACCACGAAATTAAAGTGAGATAATATATATTTATTATAGAGGCCAATATTAATTGGAAGAATGATATATATTTTATTTGACCCGATAAAATGAAATTTAATTAAAACAGTCCAGAAAATACAACTTTCGGGGCCGAACGTACATTTCGGGACATATTGGGATGACCTCCCACATGGGTGAGGGCCATCCCACGTAATTATGCAACCAATCAGCCGAGATGTGGGCTGGAGGATGGTGGAGAGATGCATGGTATGGGATTTGAATTGATTGGCATAAAAGGACATGGGTGGGTCTTCATTCTCATTTACTTTGATTGTGAGAAAGGTGCCAAAGAGTGTGTTGACTTTTCCCTTATTCTCCCATCCGAATTAGGCCATAAAAATAAAGAGATAACCTCTGCAAATACCCCTCTCCATAGCCATGAACCGAGCTCATGTTTGAAGGAGGCTCAAGGAAGAAGAAAAGCTTGGAAAAGAAGAGAAAAACTTATTAAAATCAAGGTAATGACTTCATTAGTATTTTTCTCCTTCATTTTAATCTCATATGATTTCATAAATCATATGATAGACTTTTAATCTTGTTCTACACTTCTATAAGTGTAGAATGAGGGTTTGGAAGGTTAAGTTTAACCATGAACGGAGTTATAACCGGAGTAAGCCCGGTTCACCGGAAAACACCTTCTCGGAAGGTTTTGATGTTTATACAATATTTGGTTTATGAAACCTTGTTAGGTCTTTTACCAAAATATTCTAGACTTCTCAAGGAATCTAGGAGTGGCCGGAAAAGTCGCCGGAGCCGCCAGAGTTTTCGCCAGAAAAATCAAAAGTCGCCGGAGTTCAAACAAAGAAGATAAAACCTTGCTAGCGTCATTTCGAGGTGAGTGGACGACTACGCGTCTTGTAACTTTTGAGTCAAACGTGGGATTACCTAAATAAATTCATAATCATGATTTGAGAAATGATTAAATGGATTAAAATACATGATTAGTCATGATGAATATGAAATATGAATGTATTATATGGTTAATGAATAAGAGATTAATTTGTGGATTAATCATGAATATATTATTGTCAAATGTATAAAAATGCATACTTGGACTATGTATGAGACTAACTATATTAATCTAGTATGTGAGTATGTATAAAAATGATTAAAAGTGTTTAAATGTGTGATTAACCATATTGATTATAAATTAAGTGAAAGTGGCATGATTAATGAGTAAAGAATTACTAATATTATTGATAAAGACTAATCATGAATGATTACTTGGGAAAGGACTAAGGAAATTCAAGATGGTATTCTTGTGGAGGATTTAAGTATTAAATCACGCAAGCCACTAAAGTAAAATCTAGTTTATGAGAAATAAACTAGGGAATTATACAAGGTATAATTAACTAATATAAATGTTTTTGTTGGCTCATATGAGAAATGACCAAAGTAATTCACGTATTATTGTTGTGAAGAATTAAGAAATGCTTAAGTATACATGCTACTAAGATGAACTAGTTTATGAGAAATAAACGAGAGTAATATACAAAAAATGATTAACTAGTATCAATGACTTAGTTAATAATTTTGTGAATATAATATTCTAATTGAATGATGAACCATGAATGGCTCATTTTGTGAGGTGATTAAAGGTAATTCAAGGTGATATCCTTGTGAGGAATAAAAAGTGCTTAATCATGCAAGTTATTAAGGTGAACTAGTTTATGGAAAAATAAACTAGAATAATATACATGGAAATGATTGGAAATATTCATATAAAATATAAGAGGTGGTTGAATGGCCAAAATAGCATTTATTGATTGTCTTAGACATAATATATATGGTGTAAAAATTTCGGGCCAAACAGAGCACGTTTCGGGGGTCAACTCGGAGGTCAACGGGCCGTTGACCCAAAATTCCGGACATACCCGGCGCCGGGTATAGGGCCTGCCTCCGATTTCCGTTTTTGCCGAAAACGCGTATCGGGGCCCGAATTGAGGGGGAATTAACCCCGACCATCCTATATATGAATATTTTGCATGGAATTGCATGAAATATGATGTTTAAAATGCTAAGGATTGTAATACGGTTTAAACGCTAAGACTTGTAGTCATTAGTGAATAAATTATAGATCACGACTGGGCGAGGTACGTGGTAGATTATACATGGCGGGTGTAACACCGTCCCCAAATATATTTACTTTTATGTAAATAATGTATTGAACCTTATTAAAGGGTTAATGAATTTACGAAGTTGTAAATTTTTACTACTTCTTTCGCGTGAATAGTAAATTGCACGTGGGACCCACACCGAGTGTGGGGGCTGCCCGACATTCCCGAGACCATATATTTTATTCATCTTGGTCTAGATAATAAATATATATTGGTGGATATTTCATTTGGGCCATGGAAAGGCCCAGAGTTGACCGATCGGTCAAAAGAGGCCCAAATTACCGGTACTGGTAATTTAACGGATAACAGCCCGAACTGAATTTCGGAGGCTTATAAATTAAAGTTGGGGAATGTATATTCATTATACATGTCATAATGAGTAATAGCACATAATATATTTTATTGGACCTGATAAAATAAAATATATTTAAAACAGTCCAAAAAATACAACTTTCGTGACCGATTGTACACTTCGGGACAAAAAGGGTTGACCTCCCACATGAGTGGGGGCCAACCCACGTTTTTGCCACTCAAATTGGAGGGGTTGGCCGGCTGGTAAGAGAAGAGAAGCATGGGAGGAGGCTTTGATATGATCTTTATGGCATCAAACAAAAATGAGGTGGCCCCCATCCACACTCATTTGTTCAATGAGACAAATGGGTAAGCCTCACCCCTCTCCCACCCTCATTTTCGGCCAAGAGAACCCAGGAAGAGCAAAGAACCACCCAACCTCCTTCCTCCATTGTTGAAGAGAGCTCATCAAAGAAGAATCACCCAAAAAAGAGCTAAAGTGCTAAAAGTGTGAAATAATTAAGGTAATGACCTTATTATAACTTTTTCTTTATTTTCTTCTACCATATGAGATATATATCATCTGAAGAATCCTTAAGAGGGTTCTACATGTTATAAGTATGGATTAATGGGTTGGAAAGGGATTCTATGTCCAAGAACGGACTTAGAAGCCAAAACGACCGGTTCACCGGAAAATAACCGTTTTGAGGTTATTTGCATTAATATGGGTTTTATGATTATAAAACCTTGTTAGGAACTTGTGAAAGGTATTTCAAGTGATTTCACAAAGTTGGAAAAGTCGCCGGAGTTGTCGCCGGAGTTGACCGAAAGTCGCCGGAGTTTCACCGGAGTTCAACCAAGAAGGGTAGAACTTCATAACGCTAATTCAAGGTGAGTGGACGGCTTAATATCTTATAACTTTTGGGTTAATTATGAGATTACCTAAATAAATGTTATATGAGTTCATAATAATGTTTAAAAGATATTTAAACATGTGATTAGCCAATAGGGTTAAGATTGTATGAAAGAAATAAATTGTTTGTGCATGGAATATGATATGAAGGATTTTATAAAATACATATTTGTTTGAAATGTATAAGATGCACAAATGAATATTATTAACTTAATTACATGATGGTTAAGTTGATAAGTATAAGACTTGTAATGGCGGCCAACGACAACGTTGACCGATGGATAATGAATTAATTAATATCGGTTGGTATTAGTTAATTATGTATTTATATAATTGCATGGCTTTGCATGGATTGTGATACATAAGCTTGATGTATTGGATTAGTTATGAGGAACTAAGTATGATATAGACTCTATCTAGGTTGATAGAAGGTTGATCATAGGCAAATATATTGGTGGAGGACCCTAGTACTTAAAAGTACTTAACACTCAAAATTTGGTGGAGGACCCTAGGACTTAAAGTCCTTAACACTCGGATTATAAATTGGTGGAGGACCCTAGTACTTAAAAGTACTCAACACTCAAACTTGGTGGAGGACCCTAGTACTTAAAAGTACTTAACACTCAAACTTGGTGGAGGACCCTAGTACTTAAAAGTACTTAACACTCAACTTGGTGGAGGACCCTAGTACTTAAAAGTACTTAACACTCAAACTTGGTGGAGGACCCTAGTACTTAAAAGTACTTAACACTCAAACTTGGTGGAGGACCCTAGTACTTAAAAGTACTTAACACTCAAACTTGGTGGAGGACCCTAGGACTTATGAGTCCTTAACACTCACAAACCGGTGGAGTACCCAAGGATTATGATCCTCAAAACTCGTAGATTATGATATTGGAATAGGGACAAGGAGGAGTCCTATACACTCATTGGTATATGGGTGGGTTGGGGTTTTTAGTCAAGAATATTGACTATTACTATTTTTCCCAAATAAAATGGTGATCTACGGATCGGATATTTTCCAAGTATATATTTATACTAATAAATATTTCATAACTTGGGGGAAAGACTATCTATTTAAGTATCACCCTATGTTTGGGTCTTATACTTGAAACGTTAGTTATTCTATATTTAGCCTGCTACTCGCTCGGTACTTGTACTGACCCCTTCGGGGGCCCCCACCATTTTCAGGTTGAAGCTAGGGCTTGCTACTTGCACCTTCTCACGGGTGGTATCAAATCAGGAAGACGTGGTTCGTGCTTCCTTATTTTCTTTCAAACTACCGAACACTTGCTCATGGATATTTGTTCTACTATAAACTATTTTTGGGGCTTGCATGCCCATGTTGTTGGCCGGTTGTGGCTTATGACTTACCGTTGAATATTTCCGCTATTCATTGGTTTAAATGTGATGTTGTTATGTATGTTTACTACTGAGCATGGATGGATTGTTTTCTCAAACGCCTTGTGTAATTAAGTGAGGTTGACTCGCGGGTGACGTCACTTAATTATACGGCGGTTGTACACGCGCTTGGATTGCGGTCTGGGGCGTGACAATTAAGTGGTATCAGAGCCATCTCAGTTCTAAACATTATAATCAACCTCTCACAAAGGATTTTACAAAAGAGTTTTTACCGAAAACCATGAGCATTGTATTTTGACGTTCATAGGACTATTGGTGCTTAAGTTGCAAGGCCTCTAATTGTTAAGACGGTACCCTTAACAATTGGTATGGTAGTGACTTGGGCCAATATGTGTCTGTAACGTTCTTCCGTCAGTTGACATTTATAGGAGTCTAATGACTCATCCATATTTCTTTCAGAAAGGGAGGGCAGGCGAATGAGGACCAGGAACAATCCGAGGGGGCAGGCGCCGGTAGCATCCCAAAGGGGAAGCCGGGCTGCATCTCGGGGTTCGAGAGGAGGCCGTGGAGGCCGTGGAAGCCGTGGAGGTCATCAAGCTCAAACTGTGAGTGATGGCCATGTAAGCTCGGTGTATGAAACCAACACCGAGGACTATGACTCAACCTATGTTCCTGAAACGGAGCATGAGGAGACCCATATGATGGGGGTGACACATACACCGATGATGATGATGAAGAGAGTGATGCCAAGTTCGCCCAAATGGGCGAATTGCTTGAGTGGTATCAAAAAGAAAAACTGAGGAGAGACCTTAGGCGCCAAGCAAGGCGTGGCTCTCGCGGTGGTTCGCGTCAAGGAAGCCGGGGAGCTTCAAGAGCCACTCCCGCGGCGCCACATGATGGGCGTGAAGGAGGCTTTTGTGTGAGAATCTCCAAGTACCTCAAGGAGGCTAGGGCCTTGGGGTGTAAGTCCTTTGACGGCACCGGTGACATTACCGTTGCCGCCGATTGGATAAAGAAGGTGAAGGATGCGGCAAAGGACATGCAAATTTCACCGGACGTGAAGTTGACTGTTGCTTCACGGCTGCTTGAGGGGATAGCTTCCACGTGGTGGGAGAGTGTGGAAGGAAAATACCATGGGGAGGTCTCATGGTTGAACTTTGAGCAGGAGTTTTATGACCAATACTACACTGACTATGAGAAAAATGTCAAGCGTAGGGAGTACACCAACCTCAAACAGAAGGAGGGTGTGTCTGTTAAACAACTGGAGCAAGATTTTAGAACCTTGGCTAGGTTCTTGCCGGAGTACGCGATCAATGAGGACCGCATGTCGGAGCACTTTTGGGATGCCTTACTCTTGGACATCCGTGATCGGGCTACGTACTCGCGCCACATGACCTTTAGCGAGGTAGTGGAGCAGGGCCTCCTTGGGGAGGCTCAATGGAATGAGAGGAAAGAAAGAGACGCCGAGGAGGCGAAAAAGAGAAAATGGCATAATTCGGGGCCGCCCGAGCAAGCACGGAAGAATCACCACGGTGGGGGTGGTAGTACGTTCAAGACGCCGGCACCACCGGCGAAGAAGAACAAGGATGCTCGGTGGCACGCATCCTCCTCTCAAAATACGGGGCCTCCTAAGTGTGCCAACTGCTCAAAGAATCACTTCGGGAAGTGCAACGCACCCCCGAGGTGTTATCGGTGTGGGAACACGGGCCACATGAAGGCCAATTGCCCACAATTGGGGGGAGGAGGAGCTCCGGGATCCGGAGGAGGAACCATGACGGGGAGAAACCGTGCGGGCCCGTCAAACGGCGGTACGGGAAGAGGCGGCGCGTCCACAAGTCATGCCGCGTCCGTAAATCAAGGCGGGACCCAAGCACGAGTGTACGCAATGACCGAGGCTGATGCACGAGCAAACCCGGACTCCGTTGCAGGTAATACACTTATTTTCCTGTATTTCTAGGCTTATTTGGGTCATACGAGTCATTGGGTTTGGGTGCGGGCCACCCCGGGGTCAAACCCCGCGAATTCGGGGCGAAACGGGCTAAAAACAACTACGCGCGATCGCGCGTACCTACAGACGCACGACCGTGCGTGCGAGGCAGCAGCCTCTGGCCAATTTCCGCGCAGACGCACGCCGTGCGTGCAGGTAAGGCACGCCGTGCGTGGACGCACGATCGTGCGTGACCAGCTACGCACGATCGTGCGTAGCCGGCAGTGGCGGATTCCGGATTTTTCAAGCACGCACGACCGTGCGTGCCACCCAGGCACGCCGTGCGTGGACCCCCAACACCCGAAACTTGATTTTTTCGCCCCGTTCTTCTACGTTTGGACCCCCGTTTGATTCCAAACATTAGTATGAGCCTAATAACCTCCTAAAGATGTGTTAAAACATTAGAAAATGTATCTTACATGTGTATAAATGTAGGAACATTAAAGATCAATGGTAGGTGTGCGAGGATCCTCATTGATACCGGGGCACAACGCTCATTTGTGAGTGAGGCGTTCGCCGAGGGCCTTGACGTGCCATTGACACCTATGACTCAAACGTTGCTAGTCTCCACACCGTTAGGAGACGACGTGGAGAGAAATCATTACTATCCGTCGTGTGAGGTAGAAGTGACGGGTCAACCTTTGACTTGTGATTTCGTACCTCTAAGCATGTTGGAGTTCGATGCAATCCTAGGAATGGATTGGCTCGAGAAACACCATGCCCGAGTAGATTGCTACACCAAAGTGTTGGAGCTCGAGGATGATCAAGGGAACACGCTATGCTTTGAGGGAGATCGGGGGAAATCTAATGCTTGTATCATATCCGTGATGAGAGCACGGAAGATGATGAGAAAGGGATGCCACGCGTACCTTGCCTACGTGGTGGACGATACCAAGAAGGAAGTCGACATCAAAGATGTACGGGTCGTGTGCAAGTACCCGGATGTCTTCCCCAAAGACCTACCGGGGCTTCCACCCGATAGAGAGATAGAGTTTGTAATTGAAGTGGAGCCGGGAACCAAACCCATTTCGATTCCTCCTTATCGAATGGCACCGGCCGAACTTCAAGAGTTGAAGGTCCAACTGCAAGAATTATTGGACAACGGATTCATCAGACCCAGCCATTCACCGTGGGGGGCACCCGTACTCTTCGTGAAGAAGAAGGATGGTACACTAAGAATGTGTATTGACTACCGACAATTGAACAAGGTCACAATCAAGAACAGGTATCCCTTACCGAGGATTGATGACTTGTTTGATCAACTTCGGGGGGCAATAGTGTTCTCGAAGATTGATTTGAGGTCGGGGTATCATCAGTTGAAGATCAAGGAGAGCGACATACCTAAGAGTGCATTCCGCACTAGGTATGGTCATTACGAGTTCCTTGTGATGTCGTTTGGTTTAACCAACGCACCGGCAGCATTCATGGACTTGATGAACCGGGTGTTTAGTGAATACTTAGATCAATTTGTGATAGTATTCATTGATGATATCTTGATATACTCCAAGAGTGAGGAGGAGCACGAGCATCATTTGGGGCTTATACTTGATCGGCTAAGGGAAAAGCAACTCTTTGCCAAGTTCTCTAAATGCGAATTTTGGCTCAAGGAGATTGGTTTTCTCGGTCACGTCATATCCGGTTCGGGCGTAGCTGTGGATAACGCCAAGATAAAAGCTATTATGGATTGGGAGAGACCCAAGAATGTGAAAGAGATACGTAGTTTCCTTGGCTTAGCGGGATACTATCGTAAATTTGTTGAAAAATTCTCCGTATTGGCGTCTCCATTAACGAAGCTCACAAAGAAAGGGGCCAAGTTCATATGGGACGACAAGTGTGAGAAAGGGTTCCTTGAACTGAAGAAACGACTTACCGAAGCACCAGTCCTCGCCCTACCCATACAGGGGATAGGGTATGATATATACAGCGATGCTAGCATCCAAGGGCTTGGATGTGTACTGATGCAAAACGGTAAGGTGATTGCCTATGCTTCTAGGCAATTGAGGAAACACGAGGTGAACTACCCTACCCACGACCTAGAATTGGGGGCGGTAGTGTTTGCACTAAAAATTTGGAGGCATTATCTCTACGGGGAGACATGTCACATTTATACCGATCATAAGAGCTTGAAGTATGTATTCACTCAAAAAGAGTTGAATATGAGACAAAGGAGATGGATGGAGTTGATCAAGGACTATGACTTGATCATCGACTACCATCCCGGAAAGGCCAACGTAGTGGCCGACGCACTGAGCAGGAAAAGTACGTCGGGGACGTTACTTACTTGTCTGCAGGCATTAAGGGCACGCGTGGAGGTGTCCACGTGTGGGGCTCTCATTGCTCAATTTGAGGTTAGGCCCACCCTATTGGGTGAGATTAGTCGAAGTCAGGCCATTGATGAGGAATGTCAGAAAATCCGTGAAAGAATCCTGGAAGGACCCGTTGAGAACTTCCGAATACGTGATGACGGTCTATTATTGTTTAAGGATCGTGTATGCATACCAAAGAATGAGGAACTCCAGAGGTCTATACTTGAGGAGGCTCATTCTTCAGCTTATGCTATGCATCCAGGAGGTACTAAGATGTACCGAGATTTGAAGGAAAGTTACTGGTGGTCAGGTATGAAGAGGGACATCGCAGAGTATGTGAGTCGATGCCTTACTTGCCAGCAAGTTAAGGCAGAACATCAGCACCCGGCAGGGCTTTTGCAGCCACTCACCATCCCAGAGTGGAAGTGGGAGCACGTGACCATGGACTTCGTGGTGGGGCTACCACGAACAGTGAACAACTATGATGCAGTTTGGGTAGTGGTTGATAGGCTCACCAAGAGTGCACACTTTTTGCCTATCAACATTACTTATCCTCTTGAAAGATTGGCCAAGCTCTACACGGAGGAAATTGTGAGATTACATGGAGTCCCGATATCCATTGTCTCGGATAGGGATCCACGATTCACATCCCGATTTTGGCCAAAGTTTCAGGCATCGCTGGGTACCAAACTGAAGTTTAGCACAGCTTTTCACCCACAGACGGATGGACAGTCCGAGCGGGTGATACAGATTTTGGAAGACATGCTTAGGGCATGTGCTTTGGAGTTCCAAGGAAGTTGGGACAAGCATTTGGCCCTAGTGGAGTTTGCTTATAACAACAGTTATCAAGCAAGTATCGGCATGCCTCCATATGAGGCATTGTATGGGAGGAAATGCAGAACACCGTTGTGTTGGGACGAGGTTGGCGAGGCCAAACTCGAAGGGATAGAGCTGGTTGAGATCACCAAGGCCAAGGTAAGGATCATTCGGGATAGATTGAAGGCTGCTCAGGACCGACAGAAGAGTTATGCTGATAAACGGCGGAGACCGTTGGAGTTCGAAGTCGGTGACGAGGTCTTCCTAAGGATTTCTCCTTGGAAGGGCATCATTCGATTTGTATCGAGGGGAAAGCTTAACCCCCGATACATTGGTCCATTTGAGATCCTTGAAAGGATTGGAGCCGTGGCTTATCGTCTCAAGTTAACGCCGGAACTTGAGAAGATACATGATGTGTTTCATGTATCAATGCTCAAGAAGTACATACGGGATCCCTCTCATATTCTTGAGAAACCGCCAGTAGAGATCCGTGGGGATTTGCAATATGCGGTGGAACCAGTGAAGATTGTTGGTCAACAAGTGAAGAAGCTTAGGAATAAGGAGATTCCTATGGTAAAGGTCCTTTGGAGGAGTGATCGAGTCGAAGAAGAAACTTGGGAGACCGAGGTCTCAATGAGGGAGCAATACCCATTTCTTTTCGATTAGATACTTGGATTTCGGGGACGAAATCCCAAATAAGGGGGGGTGAACTTGTAACACCGTCCCCAAATATATTTACTTTTATGTAAATAATGTATTGAACCTTATTAAAGGGTTAATGAATTTACGAAGTTGTAAATTTTTACTACTTCTTTCGCGTGAATAGTAAATTGCACGTGGGACCCACACCGAGTGTGGGGGCTGCCCGACATTCCCGAGACCATATATTTTATTCATCTTGGTCTAGATAATAAATATATATTGGTGGATATTTCATTTGGGCCATGGAAAGGCCCAGAGTTGACCGATCGGTCAAAAGAGGCCCAAATTACCGGTACTGGTAATTTAACGGATAACAGCCCGAACTGAATTTCGGAGGCTTATAAATTAAAGTTGGGGAATGTATATTCATTATACATGTCATAATGAGTAAGAGCACATAATATATTTTATTGGACCTGATAAAATAAAATATATTTAAAACAGTCCAAAAAATACAACTTTCGGGACCGATTGTACACTTCGGGACAAAAAGGGTTGACCTCCCACATGAGTGGGGGCCAACCCACGTTTTTGCCACTCAAATTGGAGGGGTTGGCCGGCTGGTAAGAGAAGAGAAGCATGGGAGGAGGCTTTGATATGATCTTTATGGCATCAAACAAAAATGAGGTGGCCCCCATCCACACTCATTTGTTCAATGAGACAAATGGGTAAGCCTCACCCCTCTCCCACCCTCATTTTCGGCCAAGAGAACCCAGGAAGAGCAAAGAACCACCCAACCTCCTTCCTCCATTGTTGAAGAGAGCTCATCAAAGAAGAATCACCCAAAAAAGAGCTAAAGTGCTAAAAGTGTGAAATAATTAAGGTAATGACCTTATTATAACTTTTTCTTTATTTTCTTCTACCATATGAGATATATATCATGTGAAGAATCCTTAAGAGGGTTCTACATGTTATAAGTATGGATTAATGGGTTGGAAAGGGATTCTATGTCCAAGAACGGACTTAGAAGCCAAAACGACCGGTTCACCGGAAAATAACCGTTTTGAGGTTATTTGCATTAATATGGGTTTTATGATTATAAAACCTTGTTAGGAACTTGTGAAAGGTATTTCAAGTGATTTCACAAAGTTGGAAAAGTCGCCGGAGTTGTCGCCGGAGTTGACCGAAAGTCGCCGGAGTTTCACCGGAGTTCAACCAAGAAGGGTAGAACTTCATAACGCTAATTCAAGGTGAGTGGACGGCTTAATATCTTATAACTTTTGGGTTAATTATGAGATTACCTAAATAAATGTTATATGAGTTCATAATAATGTTTAAAAGATATTTAAACATGTGATTAGCCAATAGGGTTAAGATTGTATGAAAGAAATAAATTGTTTGTGCATGGAATATGATATGAAGGATTTTATAAAATACATATTTGTTTGAAATGTATAAGATGCACAAATGAATATTATTAACTTAATTACATGATGGTTAAGTTGATAAGTATAAGACTTGTAATGGCGGCCAACGACAACGTTGACCGATGGATAATGAATTAATTAATATCGGTTGGTATTAGTTAATTATGTATTTATATAATTGCATGGCTTTGCATGGATTGTGATACATAAGCTTGATGTATTGGATTAGTTATGAGGAACTAAGTATGATATAGACTCTATCTAGGTTGATAGAAGGTTGATCATAGGCAAATATATTGGTGGAGGACCCTAGTACTTAAAAGTACTTAACACTCAAAATTTGGTGGAGGACCCTAGGACTTAAAGTCCTTAACACTCGGATTATAAATTGGTGGAGGACCCTAGTACTTAAAAGTACTTAACACTCAAACTTGGTGGAGGACCCTAGTACTTAAAAGTACTTAACACTCAAACTTGGTGGAGGACCCTAGTACTTAAAAGTACTTAACACTCAACTTGGTGGAGGACCCTAGTACTTAAAAGTACTTAACACTCAAACTTGGTGGAGGACCCTAGTACTTAAAAGTACTTAACACTCAAACTTGGTGGAGGACCCTAGTACTTAAAAGTACTTAACACTCAAACTTGGTGGAGGACCCTAGGACTTATGAGTCCTTAACACTCACAAACCGGTGGAGTACCCAAGGATTATGATCCTCAAAACTCGTAGATTATGATATTGGAATAGGGACAAGGAGGAGTCCTATACACTCATTGGTATATGGGTGGGTTGGGGTTTTTAGTCAAGAATATTGACTATTACTATTTTTCCCAAATAAAATGGTGATCTACGGATCGGATATTTTCCAAGTATATATTTATACTAATAAATATTTCATAACTTGGGGGAAAGACTATCTATTTAAGTATCACCCTATGTTTGGGTCTTATACTTGAAACGTTAGTTATTCTATATTTAGCCTGCTACTCGCTCGGTACTTGTACTGACCCCTTCGGGGGGGCCCACCATTTTCAGGTTGAAGCTAGGGCTTGCTACTTGCACCTTCTCACGGGTGGTATCAAATCAGGAAGACGTGGTTCGTGCTTCCTTATTTTCTTTCAAACTACCGAACACTTGCTCATGGATATTTGTTCTACTATAAACTATTTTTGGGGCTTGCATGCCCATGTTGTTGGCCGGTTGTGGCTTATGACTTACCGTTGAATATTTCCGCTATTCATTGGTTTAAATGTGATGTTGTTATGTATGTTTACTACTGAGCATGGATGGATTGTTTTCTCAAACGCCTTGTGTAATTAAGTGAGGTTGACTCGCGGGTGACGTCACTTAATTATACGGCGGTTGTACACGCGCTTGGATTGCGGTCTGGGGCGTGACAGCGGGTGAATACCCGAGACCAAGTAAGGTTATATAATACTCTGTAGGACCAGGAGGAGTCCTCTACACTCAAACGTTAACAAGGGTCCGTGTAATCCTTGAGGTGTGTTAACCTTCAGCAAATTACACATAGGTAACAAGGGCAAATTCAGTCCTTGAGGTGTGGTATCCTCCATCAAATTGCATATAGGTAACAAGGGCCCGTGTAGTCCTTGAGGTGTGTTAACCTCCAACAAATTACACATAGGTAACAAGGGCAAATGCAGTCCTTGAGGTGTGGTATCCTCCATCAAAGTGCATATAGGTAACAAGGGCAAATGCAGTCCTTGAGGTGTGTTTAACCTCCATCAAATTGCATATAGGTAACAAGGGCAAATGCAGTCCTTGAGGTGTGTTTAACCTCCATCAAATTGCATATAGGTAACAAGGGCAAATGCAGTCCTTGAGGTGTGTTAACCTCCATCAAAGTGCATATAGGTAACAAGGGCCCGTGTAGTCCTTGAGGTGTGTTAACCTCCAGTAAATTACACATAGAATGAGGGTGTATGCGTACTCCTCGAGGCGGGGTTAACCCGGAAATGAAAACTATGATAGCAAGGATGGATAGTCCTCGAGGTAGGTGAACCTCGAAGTAATGATTTTATATGATTAAACGTGCTTGATCAGGAACGAGTTTCCGGTAGAATATTTTCCTTGGTCTAGGAATTGATTTAAACCATGTCCGTGATATGGGAGTCCGAAGGGCCCCACAGTAATTATATTTTGATATCGGGTGAGTCAGCCTGCGGGTGACTCCACTCGAGGGTAAGATATAGGAAGTAAAGCAAACAGTTTGTCAAGAGTTCTCTTATTACCATTTGAGAAAATTATCAAATCATCACCAAAAGAGAGATGAGTTATTATAGGCAAACCGATGTGTGTATGGTAAGGTTTACAGCCCCCAGAACTATACAAGTAATTGAGATTCCAAGTCAAAACTTCAGAAACAATAATAAATAGGATAGGGGAGAGAGGATCACCTTGTTTCACCCCTCTGGAGGGGTTGAAAAAGCCTGTGGGAGTGCCATTTATGAGAATAGAGAACCAAGTACCGCTTAAATTGTTCATAATCAATTTGATGAAATTAGGATGAAACCAAAATTTGTTAAGCACAACACTAAAAAAAGGCCAAGAGATGCGGTCAAAGGCTTTGACCATATCTATTTAAAAAAAACATTGTGACCATTGACTTTCTTGGAAAGGCAGTTAGAGAGCTCCTTAATAGCGAGAATGGAGTCTGAAATTTCCTTTCCTTTTTGAAAAGCACTTTGTTCAGGAGAGATCAATTTGGGAAGTAAAGGGGTCATACGATTTGTTAAGATCCTGGTGAAAATTTTGTTAATAAAGTTGCTTAAACTGATCGGCCTGAACTTTTGGAAAGTAGCAGGTTGGTACTCTTTTGGAATGAGGATAATGTTCGTGTGACCAACACTTTTAGGAATCGGAACACCACAGAAAAATTCCTTAATAGCCATCAGGAGATCATGTTGAATAATATCAAAACATGCATGATAAAAGTAGCCACCAAAACCGTCAGGTCCTGGCGCACTCGCTTTCTTAAGCTGGAAAACAGCCTCCTTTACCTCAACCATATTAATGGGAGCCAGGAGGTTAATATTATCTTCAAGAGTGATAATGGAAGGAACCTGCTCAAGAATTTGCTCATAGGATTGGGTGGTGGGGTGATCCTCATCAGTGAGTAGATCGCCGAAAAAATCCACAGCTAATTTCCCAATTTGGCCAGGATTATCAATCCAGTTACCATTAGGGTCCTTGATTTTGTGAATATCCAGCTTCAGATGTTTGGAGTTAACATAGGAGTAACACAATTTGGTATTGGCATCCCCCTCCTAAATCCATTTAACACTAATTTTCTTTTATAAAAAGTAGTAACATCTTTTTGTTTAAGTATGAAATTGGCCTGGGCTTTCTTGTAAGAGAGAAGGTTTTCAACTGCATCACTGGATAGCAGTTAATTTTCCTTCTCAATAAGGCCAGCTTCAACCAGATTAAGATTATGAAAGATATTACCAAAAGAATTTGTATTCCAAAGTTTAAGGGCTTTTTAAGTCTTTTAATCTTTTGAGTGAAAATGAACATGCCAAAACCATCACAGGGGGCAGACCAAGATTTTTTTTACAATATCCCTAAAACTGTTGTGGTTAAGCCACATTTGTTGAAAGCGAAAACCAGAAGTGGGATGGGGGTGATTGGTCTTGATTTGAAAATGGAGAGGTGAGTGATAAGAAAGGACGATAGGAATTTTAGTGCAGCCAAAGGAGAGATTGGAGTTAAGGAGGGTGTGATTAATTAAGATTCTATCCAGCATTTTAAAAACAGTCCCCCCATCCCCCCTTCTTCTACTCATCCAAGTAAAGGATCCACCAATAAGAGGGATGTCCGAAAGGGCATTATTTTTAATGAAGGAATTAAAATCCTCAATAGAATGTTTATTGGGAGTAGCAGAACCTTTGTATTCCTCCTAATTACGAATCGTGTTAAAATCTCCTCCCATGAATCAAGGCTGAGGGCCCAGGTTACTCTGGAAATTAGAGAGGTCCTCCCAGAGACCTTTCCTTTGCATTCTGTCACAACTGGCAAATATCAAAGAGACATTAACAAAATAATTAAGTGCAATGTGAGTAATAAGGATGTTAATACACTGAGGGGTTTCAGATAGGATAGTAATATTATAATTATCTTTCCAAAAAATCCATATTTTATTATGATGATGAAAATGACAATGGTGAAAATTCAGTTTGAGTTTGAGGGAAGAGATATGAGATGGGTTCCCCATGGGTTCTAAGATGGCAATAAAGGATGTGGAGTGATTGCTTTTCAAGGATATGAGCCTGTCTTGAGTATCCGTATTGGTGATACCCTGAGCATTCCAAATAAAGGCGTCAATCATTGAGGGTTATTTGAGGTGAAGGGTGTTTGAGTGGCTTTTTGTAAGTTAATGGAGCTCCTGGAGTCCTGGTGGCTCTTTTGTTATCTTTGGGTATGTGGAGTTGAGCTTTTTGGGTAGTTGTGACTTTTCACAACTTGTGAGTGGGGGAAGCTTTTTCATGGTGGAGGAATCTGGTTCTGAGAGGTGGGTTTCGGGTGGGGGTTCCATCTCAATACCCTCTTCCCCCGGATTAGACAGAGAGTCAAATTGATTGGTTGTTTTGACCGCATTTAAGTCCTCCAAATTAGCCTCAGGTGGGGGAGGTTTGTTATTATTAGGGGAGGGGTGATTTGGGGCGACTGCACACCAACGGAGGTGGTATCACCAACCACATTTTCAGGAATATTAGGACACAAAAGTGGAGTAATATTAGTAATTACATCATTGATTTGGGGCGACTGCACACCAATGGAGGTGGTATCACCAACCACATTTTCAGGAATATTAGGGCACAAAACTGGAGTAATATCAGTGATAACTTCATTGACTGGTGCCCCAGGGACAGGAGAAAGCAACTCCAGAATATCATTGTTGCTTTTCGGCAAGGGGGGATGGGGGATGAGGGGGATATCATCATTGGCTGATATAGAGGAATTAAATGTTTTACCAATAAGGGCCTTATCCTTTCTCTGCCAAGCAGTAAGATCTTTGGTGGAATATGTCATATCTTTAGTTCCGGCCTTATTGGTACCTGCACTGAAAGCTTGAGTTGGGGGGTTAGTAGCAATTTTTCCAGGAGGGTTTGAAGGACCTCCTGGATCAAGAGGAACAATAATATCTTTAGCCATCCTAAGACAACTATGTTTAGTGTGTCTGAAATGAAAACATTTTTTGCAGAAGGAAGGCAGTGTCTCTTCCACCTTGATAGGTTGCCAGAAGGGCTCATAGCCTTCGTCTTCTAGAAAGATCCTATCTGGGATGGGTTTCAAAAGATCAATCTCCGCCTGGACGCGAGCCACAGTTGGTCTCTTTTTGTCCAGTGTGGGTTTATCACATTTCAGCGGTTGCCCAAAAGTGGAACAGAGCTCGAAAAGGAAAGATTCATCAAATAAATGGAAAGGGAGGTGAGGGAAACTGATTCAGCAAGGGACATATGATGATTCCCTTTCGGGGTGATATCCTGGATACCACTTGGAAATGGACATCAGTTTGCTGCCAATATACCAAGGGTTCCTGCATCCACATCAAATGTATTCCTCCTTGCAGGTGAAGTTCATAATGATAGCCCTATCGTAAAACAAATTAAACCAATCGTACAAGAGTGAAAGTTAAAGGATTCGAAAAACCTGCGAATGAGGTCTAGTGGTGGTCGGCCTTTGGTAAAATTAAGTACCAACCAGAGCAAAGCGGAGGTCAGTGGAGATCCGATTACCCGGTGATAATAATGACATGGCTATCCACATGTTTATTTATTTATTTATTTTTTGGTTTTTCTTGTTCGTTTTGTTTTACTTCTCTCCTCCTCCTGCCACATTTCTCCTCCTAAGACATTTTTTCTTCCGCCATTCACTCCCTTGTTTCTTCTTTTCTCTTTCTTTTTTTCATCGCCGGAGGTGTAGAAACATACGCCGGAATTTTGAGCTCATCCCCGTCGTTGTGGCCGCCTTCTCGAGCTAATTCTCTTCATTCGAGACGAAGACCGGCACCAACGAGGTCGCATTAGCCAGCAGGAAGCTCAAGTTATCCGCCGCCATGCCGCTCTCTTCAAGTCTTCGTCGCTCTTCCTAACTTAAACAATTAAGCATGAAAACGATGAACTACAATGAGGTAGCTACAAGATGAAACAAAAGGGGGAGCAGAATGGGTGGGAGAAAGAAACAAAAAATCCAAGAATGAAGAAATGTTCATACAGGAGGGCTGTGGAGAGGATGAAAAGAAAGAAAAAGAAAAAAAATCCAGTGTTTTTGGCTGTTGAAGCAACTGCTTCCTCCTTCGTATCTTATGCCTCCACATTTTCATCTGCAAGGATGGTTGAGCAGACTGAGAAGGCTTTCTTGAAGCAGCTGGGTGTTTTTCTCATCTCAAAGAAAACAGGTAAGGGCAAGAGGCCCGGAAAGGGAGGCAACCGTTACTGGTAGAGCATCGGTTTGGGTTTTAAAACTCCTCATGAGGCTATTGAAGGTGCATACATTGACAAGAAATGCCCCTTCACGGGAAATGTTTCTATTAGAGGTCGTATCCTTGCCGGTACTTGCCATAGTGCTAAGATGAACAGAAGAGTCATTGTTCGCCGCAACTACCTCCAATTTGTGAAGAAGTATTGGAGGTCTGAAAAAGGCACTCAAACATTGCTACACAAGTGTCACCATGCTTCCGTGTGAAAGAGGGTGACTACGTTACCATTGGTCAATGCAGACCATTATCCAAGACCGTTAGGTTCAATGTTTTGAAGGTGATTCGTGCCGGTTCTGCCAGTGGTGGAAAGAAGGCATTCACTAGACTGTGAAGTGTAGTTTCCTATTGACTTTTAAAAGTTTTCAAGTAATGATATTAGACTATGTTGCTTGCTGTTGAGTTATTATTCGTTTTGTCTTTATCCTACATTTTGTACTCTAAATTATAGAATGCATTTAAATTTTGGCAAAAAAGAAAAAGGAAAAATAAATCCACATGGATAGCCACATCTGGCATTCTGGCATATGACCGGATAACCTGATCTTTACGGTCAAAAATCTAAAATTGATGGCTTTTGTCAAGTTGGTGGGCTTAATTGAGTGTTTTTTTTAGTTCGAGAGTTTAATTGACTTTTTATATATATTTATGGGGCTTATTTAACAGTTTTTCCAAAACTTTATTATTAAAATATAATGGAAATGCCGAAATATGTAACATTATATATATTAGGGGTGGGTTCGTAGAACCGAAAAACGAAAACCGAATCAAATCAAATCAAACCGCGACCAAATAAACCGAACCGATTAAAAACCGAAACCGAACATAAAAACTGTACCGAACCGAACATGTTTGGTTTCGCGAACCGAAACCGAAAAAACCGAAAAAACCGAAATATTTATAAATATAAAAAAATCATTTATTTTATATGGAGTATATGGTCGTTCATGTGGTCAACGCTCAAGACCGAAAGCGTAAGAGGCTTTTTACGAGTCCAGTAGTCCAGTAGTACTCCACTACTCCATAATCTTTTAACCTAAAACGTAAGAGGATTAGCTCTCGAAAAAATGAGCCGCCGTCGAAGACATGGTAGATCGATTCAAGATGTGAAGCAGACATGAACTATTGATTCTATTCTCTAGAGTTTAGAGCAGGTCTCTAGCTCAGCTCGTCCAATCGGTATTTTACTAATTTTAATTCTTTTTTACTTCTCGATGTAAAATTTAAGATAAGAATGGGAGAAGCCTGCAATTAGAAACAATTGGGAATTGTATGGTGTATGATAAAGTCCAACAGAAATGAAAATCGAGAGAAATCATTATGATGATGATGTTTTGGGTAGACATACCATACCATCAATTGAGTAATTCACATTTTATTTGCTCTGTTTACACTTTTGGTCATGCTTATTTTTGTTTGGGTGTGTTGTTTTGTTTGCAACTGACTGGATTTTATTATAGTTCTTTGGGAGTGATTTTTTCAACCATGTATTTCATCCAGTTAGGATTATGATTCCATGCTCTTGGTTGTTCAAGTATGGAGCCAGTGTTAAATTAATAGGTCAATGGATAATATAATTGTTTTTATAGTTTTTATTAGACATGTCATTTCACTAATGATACATATAGTAAGCATTATTGATAAAAAGAGGAATAAGTTGTATTGCTCAAAGTGTGTTTATAGCTTGGTGGAGTATACTCCTAGTCTCTATACCTTGCTGAAAATCTGTAAACCCATACCTTATTTGTGTATTGCTAATGCTAGAATGTACTTCTAATCTCCTACTACTGGGGTTATTAATTTATACTGAAAGTGATTCATCATTTCATTGTGCATATTGATGGAAAAAGCTTTATACTTAACTAAGTTAACATAATTTCCATTACTTTTTTTTTTTTCCAGTATTGGATATTATTTGTGCACTGAAGTTAAGATATGAAGAGGGATTTTTCTTCCCTATTACATCCAAGGGATCTACTGCATCCAACACTACGAAAGCAAAAACTTCACATCTTGAGGTCAGTTGGGACTGCATTTTATTTTGCTGCACTATTTCCAAGTTTACTGCACTTAGCTTTTAGGTGTCATGTACTAACGTTTAGTGCACTATATTTAAATTGTAAGGCAGGGATTGACATTCTTTAGTACTTATTGTTTTATTTTCCTACACTTTGGTTATTTTGCATCTCATTTCTTTTTTCAGAAAGTACGTGTCTTTTTGGTTTAAAACCGAAAAAACCGGAGTCAAACCGAACAAAACCGAACCGATTCAACCGTGGTTGGACAAAAAAGTATGAACAAACCGAATCGAACCGAACCGAAGTTTTTAGTTTGATTCTACATTTGGTTTTAGGTCAAAACCGAACCGCATAAACCGAACCCACCCCTAATATATATCGATGAAATCTCATAAAATAATGGTGCATGATATGCACATGCGCTGTAGTGTGTAAAGAGTGGTGCAGTGTGGGGTTTAATGGAGGAAGAATCTAATTCCCTGCAATCTAATCAATCTCTTCTTTAATGGGGAATATGCCTTTTTAACTCATTTCCATGCAAAAATTTAAACAAAAATATTATGCAAGGAAAAGTGACACTGCCCTATTACTTTAATTTGTTTAATATACTCCGTATACATTATTACAATATTACTCCATGATATTTACTCCATGATATATACTCCATCCGTCCCTTAAAACTTTGTCATCTTTCCTTTTTGGGACGTCCCAAAAAACTTTGTCAATTTCCCTTTTAATCAATTATTTTGTGGTTTCTGTTATTTCTCTTTCATCTGCACAAATCTCAATCACACAGTTTTTACTTTATTAATCACCGTGCCGGTCAACTTTGGCAAAGTTTTAAGGGACGGAGGTAGTACGTCGTTGTTTGCTTTTTGTACATTATACTCCCTCCGTCCCTTAAAACTTTGCCAAGTTTGACCAGCACGAGGATTAATAAATTAAAAACTGTGTGGTTGATGATTGTGCAGAGGAGAGATAATTAACTGGAACCACAAATTCTTTACTTAAAAGGGAAAGTAGCAAAGTTAGTGGGACGTCCAAGAAAGGAAAGTTGGCAATGTTTTAAGGGACGGAGGGAGTATTATATTGTTGTACTCTGCCTTACTCCCTCCGTCTCAATTTGATGATCCTATATTTCCTTTCTGGACCGTCCCAAATTGATAGTCTCATTTCCCTTTTTGGAAAGAAATATGTGGTCCACATCATTTCACCTTTTTCTATTCAAATCTCAACCACAACTTTTACCTTTTCAACCACTTCCTTAATCTTTGAGCCCAAAAGAAATGAGATCATCAAATTGGGACGGAGGGAGTATTAGTTACTTGTTCTGACCGGTTGAATAGGAATTTTTTTGAAAAAAATACTACTCCCTCCGTCCCTGATTGTTCTTCCAAATTAAAGTGGCACGGTGATTAAGAAAGTGGGAATTGTGTGGTGGAGAGTTGTGCAGAGGAGAGAGAAATGCTGTGAACCACAAATTCTTTGCCAAAAAGGGAAAGTGAAGTTCTTTTTGGGACGGACGAAAAGGGAAAGTTGGAAGTAAATTTAGGGACAGAGGGAGTAATAGTGAATAATTGGATATACTGTGTGATGACCTAATATTTTATGGTGAGTTGACATTACTATTTTAGAATAGAAGTAACATGTTAAAATCTCATTCAAATCTAAGTTGAAATTTATTATTGAAAGACTAGGAAAGCACCTATGTATTGAGGAGTGGGATTGGGGAACAGGATCCCAATAAACTTTTATTAAACGTCAATAGACTAATAGACTAAGGGGTGTTTGGATCTGATTTTCAAAACTGATTCTGCTCCTTCACGGAGCAGAAGCAAAAGCTGGAGTGTTTGGATGAAATTCCAGAAGCACTTCTGATGATCTAATTTATACTCAGAATCAGTTTTTTTAGAAGTTAGGGGGTACCAGCTTCTGAAAACTGATTCTGATTCTGATTCTACTTTAAAAAGAAGTAGAAGCAGAATCAGTTCCAAACACCCCTAAATACGTACAGTAGTAGTATATTAATTTTTCTTAAATGCCGATAGACTAAATACGTAGTAGTATATTAGTTCTAATAGTTTTATACTTTTATTATTCTTAATAGATAGAACTTGCACCCACCACCAATAATCCGCGAGAAGATAAATTTCATCATTTCATGGACAACCAAACGCACGTCAGCTTACCATAAATAAATCTATTTTTTCATCTAAAAAAAATCTATTTGGACCAAATAAAAAATGGATTTTTTCTAAATATTATACAGTACGGGATTATTATATTAATATTATTATATTATTGGTCATTTAGTCCAAATAAATATATTTGGACTGAATAAAAACAAGAGTTCTTTCTTAAAAGTGATTACTTTTATATATAGATAAAAATATGTTTAAAGCATAATAAAATAGAAAAGTCATCATGTAACTACCAGTTAAGTATGTCACTAGCATTTTTTCTAATGTTAGTGTCAATGTCACTGTTGCCACCATTGAAGTCCCTGTTGCTGTGAAACACTTCACTGTGGGACATAGGGTGGGCCAATAGCTAGGGGTGGATATATAGTTGGGTACAAATTAGAATTAAAAGAAAAATATATTAATTAAACAAAAGTTAGTCATATTTGTTAAAAAAATAAAAATTAATCATATTCTTATTTCAAAAGTGTAGAGATAACATTCTTATCATTTTTAATTCATAGCAATCCAAGTTAATGGAGACAAGTTTAATTTAACAAATGAGAGACTAATGTACCGACCATTTATTAGACAAAATATTTCCATGGTAATTTAAGTTTGTACTCCATTTTATTGTTCAAATTAAACTTTGCATCTTGTTTTATAAAACTTTGTATTTGCACCACGACTCCGTATGAAAAGACAAAAGTGCCCATCCACTAACAATGTTGTTGTCCTTCAACATATTCCTGATCGAGGAGCATTTTTGTCTTCTCATATGGGGTTTGGGTGTAAGGATGTTTTTACTTGGATTGTAATTTGCTGGTCTGGTCTGATCTGGTCTGGTTTGGACTGGTCTGGTCAGGTAATGTCTGGTCTCTTTGTATTTTTATAACTACCCAAGTCTGGCCTGGTCTAGTCTGGTCTGAACTGGTCTGGTCTGGCCTGGTCTGGTCTGGTTTGAGACAGATTACAGTCCAAGTAAAAACATTTTAAGTACATTTTTTTTAAACATGGTACACAAAGTCCAATCTGGACAATAAAATGGAGTGCAAATTCAAATTACTCCTTAATAATTAGGTGATGATAAAAGAATATGCATTAAAAGAAAAATATATTAATTAAACAAAAGTTAGTCATATTTGTTTAAAAAATGAAAATTAATCATATTCTTATTTCAAAAGTGTAGAGATAACATTCTTATCATTTTTAATTCATAGCAATCCAAGTTAATGGAGACAAGTTTAATTTAACAAATGAGAGACTAATGTACCGACCATTTATTAGACAAAATATTTCCATGGTAATTTAAGTTTGTACTCCATTTTATTGTTCAAATTAAACTTTGCATCTTGTTTTTTAAAACTTTGTATTTGCACCACGACTCCGTATGAAAAGACAAAAGTGCCCATCCACTAACAATGTTGTTGTCCTTCAACATATTCCTGATCGAGGAGCATTTTTGTCTTCTCATATGGGGTTTGGGTGTAAGGATGTTTTTACTTGGATTGTAATTTGCTGGTCTGGTCTGATCTGGTCTGGTTTGGACTGGTCTGGTCAGGTAATGTCTGGTCTCTTTGTATTTTTATAACTACCCAAGTCTGGCCTGGTCTAGTCTGGTCTGAACTGGTCTGGTCTGGTTTGAGACAGATTACAGTCCAAGTAAAAACATCTTAAGTACATTTTTTTTAAACATGGTACATAAAGTCCAATCTGGACAATAAAATGGAGTGTAAATTCAAATTGCCCCTTAATAATTAGGTGATGATAAAAATGAGTCTACAAGTTTTAACTAGAACACCTAGACAAAAGGTGCAAAAGCTGAGTGAAGTAACACAACGTTTAAAGTTTCATCGACTAAAAGTACGTAAAATATACTAGGGGTGGACGCGGTCCGGTCCGGTCCAATATTTGGCCGAACCCGTACCCATACCGTTACTATTCAAACGGTTCGGTTCGGTTCGGTCTTAGACCTAAACCCGTTCGGTACAGTTTCATTTTGAAACGGGACGGTACCATGCCATACCAATACCAAACAATGCCACTTTTTTCAAGTGCTTAAGAGAAAATTAAAGTTTATTCATCCTCCAAAAATCGACACAATTTATCAATTTTCATACTCATTTTATCCCAAATTGATATGCAAAGTCAATAATTTTTTTGTCAACCATGTTAAAGTTAAATTCTCTTTATTGATAATTGATTTATTTTTTAATAATTAAAATAAACATATTCAAAAACTGCATTGAAATCTGTTCAAGGTTGCAAGTTCCAAATTAAATATAATTAAAAAGTGACATTCTAGTTAAGTGAATAAAATGAAACTGTTTGACCAAGAAAAGTTAATTTTGCAAATCAATTTGGGATGAATGTAGTATTTTACATAATTAATAAATTTCAGATAAATTATAGCAGTACAAATATAAATAATTAAACCATACATCGGTCCGATTCCAGGCTTCCTATGAATTCGCAAAGACGGTGAAAGTGTGAAGACAGTAGTCAAAGTAAGGGTATAAATGTAAATTTAAATCATTGAATCATACTTTGGTCCGGTTCGGTCCGTTACCGGTTCTCATTTTATGAGAACTGGTCATGGCATTGTTTAGAATCGGTACGGTTCGGGACAAAAAAATTGAGATCCGTTTCAAACCCCATTTTTCGGTCCGGTACCATATCGGTTCGGTTCGGTACCATGCCGGTTCGGTATTTTTGCCCGCCCCTAAAATATACTACATCTTCTGTTCTCTTTTACTTGCAACATTGGACTTTTTGCACTATTCACATATTCTACTTTGACTATTATAAATTAATGTATTATAAATTTAATGTATTATAAATTAATTTTAAAAAAATATTTTTAAATTCTTCTCATTCTAAATTTTCAAAATATGAATTTTTTAAAATTTTTACTAATAATGAATAAAAGATATGAATGGTCAAACTTGTGCGTTGGCAAACGTGAAATGTTGACTGTTGCAAGTAAAAGAGAACGGAGGAAGTATATGAGAAAAATGTACAAAGAGGACTTTCATGTCTCGTGGGAGTAAAAATGTAGTCCTACAATAAAATTAGGAAAAATTGATAGTAATAATCCCAACTATTGGCGGTCCGCTCATAATAATCTCAACTATTGATTATTACAGAATAATCCCAACTTTAGGGAGCTTCTGCCAGTAATGGTCCCTATGAATAAATTCTTGTAGTTTCTAAACTGGATGAGATGAGATATAACAAGTAATCCCTATAAATAATCTCAACTTTTAATTTTTACTCTTAATTTCTATTTAAAATTCACTTTTTATAGAGGTAATATATGGTCATGGACCATTATTGGCGGATAGTCTATATAGTTGGGATTATACAAAAATAATCAATAGTTGGGATTATTTTGAGCGGATCGACAATAGTTGGGATTATTATTTTCAATTTTTCCATAAAATTATCTTAATGAAATTTAAGTACATATGACAATTAAAATTGAAAAACACCCTCCGGACCTAGTCTCTGTATCGGACTACTGTCGGCTGCACTAATGTTGTCGCCGCTATCTTCCAGCAAGTCCACCATCGCAATTCGCAATCACCCCTTTCGCCATACCACCACCGCCACCCTCCCATGAGCTGCCACAATTGCTATCCCGTGAGTCTATTTTCGATATTTGGTAAAAGTGTCGGATTATTAGAAATGACATTTACGTATAGAAACACAATATATTCAGATATAATAACATGACATTTTAATTTAGGGTGGGGATTTTGGAGAGCACCGAACTTTTGGACAGCCGGTCCTAGGGGAAACCCTAGGCGGTCATCCTCAACCTCCGATCTGGTTTTCAACCTTTTATTTTTCAATCAGCAAAAAGATTTGGAAGATGGTGAGATTCTCTATGCAGTGAAAAATCGATTCAAAGGTTTTTCTATGCTTCCGTTCTTTTTTAATTTCTATTTTCGACTATCTTGATCCGACTTCTTCTTTGGCCGAGAATTTTGTCCGCTTCATGTGAGCGTGGGTATGTTATTCTCCTAGCAATGTCTAGAGAGTTGTGTGTTTCTAATCGGTGTAATCGATCTGGTGAATTTTCGTTGTTCATGGTTGGTAAAGCTTTTCAACCTTATTGTTCCGATGCTTCAAATACTCGCACACCACCTGAATCACCGCCTTGCTCTGGGAAGAAGAAGAAGAAGATCAATCGGATCTCCTTTTCGGTGGCTGGTCAAACCGATGCTTCAGACAATTTCTGCTCGACTGATTTTTCTTTATTGGTTGCTGGTCAAACCAATTCTCTCTTTCCGGTGGCTGATGAAGCCAAAACTTTTAGTTGTAATTTTTTATTTTCTCATTGGAGTAGCAAGAAGAGTAGCAAAGCTGTTAGACCAGACTATATTATTGCGGGGTTAGCGATCTGAAAGGATTCATTAGATCTTTTTCGTTCTATGTCTCATCCCATTGTAGCCTTAGGCTATTCATTCTCTTGTATCTTTGCTATCGTTTAATAATAAATTAGTTATTTGATTTTCAAAAAAAATTAACATGACATTTTTTGATAAAAATAAACGCATTTATAAATTAAATAATGTGACATTTTCATAAGAATAATGGGATTATAAGACTGACATAGTGGCGGTTTAAATTTGAAAATGTGAAATATGAGCATAAAAGGAATATTGAAATAATGAGAAATAAAATTTCCGAATATAAAGTTAGTGCCATAGCAGCACCCAAACTATTCAAAAATACAGGTTATGAATATTGTGATTTCAAAACAATACTATCACTTAAAAATGGCATTTTTAAATTTGAAATTAAATGAAATGAATAAATAAATAAAAATTCAAATAAAAACTGATTACTGGTATTTAAAACCTCACTTTCCTATCCAAAATTTTCAAATATAAAATAGCATTTTTATTTCGAATCTAAAAAACAAAATAGTAAATAAAGTATTTAATATGTAGAAGAAGAATGAGGAGGAGGAGAATATATACTTCTCTACAATTAGGGGTGGAAATAGGCCAGGCCAGGCCAGGCTTTCGCCTAAACAGGCCGGGCCTGTTTTAGAATATATAGGCCTGAGCCTGGCCTGTTACCTGTTAAAGGCCTGATTTTTCGGTCTGTGCCTGGCCTGGCCTGAAGCCTGTTTATTGGGCCTGTTAAGAAAAAAATAATAAAATTTCAAAAAAATAAAAAAATAAAAGTGAAAAATCCTTTTAACCCGGTATAAAATTCATTCCCCCAAATATTCACTAAAAAGTCTAGTAATACGTTAGTTTTGCTTTGGATGTCTAATAATATAATACATTATATGTAGTGAAAATAAATTTCTATGTAATTTAAATATTGAAAAACTTGAATTTCAATTATCTTAATAAACTATTAACACACTTTATATATATTTAAAATAGTATTCTATTCTAATTTATAATACACACTATAAAAACACTACTATGCCGAATTTGTTATAGTTAAGTATATTAATATAAATATAAATGTAAATAATATAAATAAATATAACTAAATATATACACACACATATATATACACATATAAATAGGCCGGCTTGTTAAGCTAAAAAGGCTTCAGAGTTGGGCTGGGCCTAGCCTATTTAGATAAACGGGCTTTTTGAAAAGCCTAGTTTGATTACTAAACATGTCAGGCCAGGCCACAGGCCCCTGACAGGCCGCCTAGCCTATTTCCACCCCTATCTACAATCTTATAAAGGGGAATGAAGGTAAGGATAACTTAGGTATAAAAATTGTGTTGGTTGTCATTTATGCAATATGTGATTGTACCATTTAATTAAGAGGTTGTACTTTCTAATTTATATTCTTTGGTATTCCATAACTTCCGTTAGTTCACCGTTAAGTCAAACATTTTTCAGTTTCTCTACTTTGCACTTCTCTGCGTTGGCATCCATTCTACGATTTCTATCAATTCGATTTTATTGATCAGATTTCTTCTTCTTCTCTTTTCTCTTGTCGTCAATTGTGGGTGCGCTATCAATTGGGGATAAGTCTTTTCTTCTTGTGGATATCCTAACGGCTAGATTCGCTGGGTCTTTCTGATTCCTCCCATCTTCATGCCCTTCGATTCAAATGTTGTTAGATCTAATTGAGCTTTCGTCTTTCCTTTTCGTTCTTGTCTCTCTCACTGCTTTCATTGCCACACCTGGGATTTTAGTTCATTTTCATTTAATTAATTGACCTCGTTTTAATTGCTACCTTGTTTATACTGTTTGCAGCTTGATTTTCTCAAATCAGAAACAAAAGGTTCCATATTCTCTTGTTTTGTGCACAGTTCACCTAGCCAGATTTTTTGCTGGGGTTATGGATTGTTCGGGTCTCAAATTTAGGTAGGTTTCACAGATTAAGATTTTGGCAGATATACAGAGGAGTAATCTGCAGTAGCTAGACATCACAAGTTTGAAAATAGGTGATGTTATTTTAATTTCCCTCTGTTTATTGGGTATTCTAGGAGTTAAATCTTTTTAATTATTTTAGGAAAAGGTAATCAGGATGGACATATGCATCTTAAACAGGAGAAATGTTATTGAAAAGATAAAAAAATTCAAATAGGTTCAAACAGATAGGTTGTTGGTCCTGGTTAATGTGGTAACAGTCTAGAGGGGGGGGGGGGGGTGAATAGACTGTTATGGTTTTTAACTTTTTCAAGTCAAGTACCAAGGTAACCAGAATAGCCTGTTCTGTTGAGAACAGACTTGCAGCGGAGGTCTTCTGGTAAGTGTTCTGTCGGGATAGCCTCACAGAAGAGTAAAGGCACTTGGCCTTCTGGTAACTCACTAGAGGTGTTCTGCTGAACACAGATACCACTTCTTTGGAGTTAAACAGTTTGCAAGAAATAAAAGCAGTAAGTAAATGACACCAGGGATTTTTATAGTGGTTCAAGGAACAACTCGTTCCTCTAATCCACTGTTCCACTAAGCTTGTAAAACAACGGTTACAACGCCTTAGTCCCTAGAACTTAAGAAGCTCTCCACGTCTTCTTCAAGTCTAGATGTCTCCTGGGATGCACTTCCTTGCTTCCTTTAAGACTGGTCTTGTTTCACTGAGTCTCCTTGAAGTATCTCCACTTCACTACTTGAGCTACTTTAAGACGTCCTTCTTTGCAGAAGATGTTCTGTTGAAAACAGAGTTTTCTCCAACTTGCTTCGTCACAAAAGATTTGTAATGAGGTGCTTGAAGAGTTGAAGAACAGTAGGAACTTTGCCCTTGTTGGTGATGAAGAGTATGTGAACTTATGATCTTCCCAACGTAGGCCTTTCTTGTTGATGGAGTTGGAGTGTTGAATCTCAAGAAGGCTTTTTGTAAATAGAGCACAAGTTGTGGCAAAAGTTACTTGGTTGTTCTTCGAATAGTATCTTATATACTGAGGTTGTCTTCCCGTTGGAGGAGGAGACAACTGCATTGAATGCGCGTACAGTTTGAGTTGACCGGCTGGGCCCGCAAGTTTGGCGGCTTGCTACTTTGGGATAGGCTTTCCAGGAATCTCGGTCAATCATCAGCTTTTACTCTTCAAAGCATGGGGCTCATTAAATGAGCATTAAATGCAGTCCTGTAGCTTTTCCGTTGAGTATAAGCTAGTCGTTGAGGGAATCTTCCGTTGAAGTATTTGTCAAAAACTTCTAAGTGTCTGATCTTCTGCTGGTTTACAGAGAGTCTCGAGCTCTTCTGACAAGATAAAGTCCAGCAGAATACCATAGGTACTTCTGAGGAGCAAAAGGCTAACAGAGGATCTCTTAGGCAGAACTGCAACAGAGGGTCTTCAGGTCTTCTGCCAGTCGACTACTCTAAGATGCTTTTAAAAAAAAATGCTAATACATCAACTCTAACAGGGGTACTCTCAAGTCTTAATCGAACTAGCATCATCAAAATCTAAACACATTTATTCCTTACAATTTCCCCCTTTTTGATGATGCCAAAACCCTTATTCTACTTTCAGAGAAGTGCCTCTCACCAATCAAAATAATCAAGTTTTGAGATCAAAATTTTATATTTGGTGGGCAACTTGGCATAGAGAGTAGTAAGAGTTTTTCAACCAAGAAAAGAAAAAAAACAGTAAGATAAGAAAATGAGACAAAGAAAGAGAGTAAGCAGAAGACTTTATTGAGCAGACGGGTTAAGAGAAGTACAGAGATGTTCAATTACATATTTTCCTCCAGACCTGCTCTTAAGGCTAATGCTTCTCTTCTGTCATAGTCCAGAAGCTGTGCGTTTACTTCGGCTCTTATTGTAGCCAGATGATTGGATTGTTGAAGGGAGGCCCATACAGGAGCAAGTTTGTGATTCAAGTAGTGGAGCACAGCCTCATCAGCATCTTTGCCTGGGAGCACATTTCTTCTATACCAGTGCTCAGCTTCTTCAAATGAACCTCCATGCTTGACTTTCAGAGATCCATCAGAGTCAAGATAGATGTTCTCCTGTTGAGTAGGGGTCATCTTCTTCTTCAATTCTTCAAACTGAGCTGAGGTTATCTTCAGAGAACCTTCCTTTCTCCAGTCTAAGAAGGTCAGAGCCTTCTTCTTAGTACTTTTCTTCAGAGGGGCTGGAATAGATGGCTGTGCAGAGGAGCCAGCAACAGCTTTCTTCTTGAGTCTCAGCTGTTCAAAATATGGTGTAGGATCAGGTGTAGATGTCCTGACAGGCTGCATCTGCTGAGCCGGCTGTGGGTTCTCTTCCCCCTTTTTGGCATCATTGAGATCTTGTAGGAGGATGCTGATTTTCTCAAATTCTGAGGCATGAGCTTTACCCAAGTCTTCAATAGCAGTGGGGATAACAGAGGTAACTTCAGCCAGGGAGTCAAGGAGCTTCTTCTGTTTCTCAACGTCATTAGCTATGGTTTGAGTATGGCTTTCAAGTTGGATGAGCTTATTGTACCTTTCTTTGTCAGTACAAGCAAGAGCCTCAAACTGCTGCTTATTGTTTGAACAAAGGGTCTCAATGCGGTTGAGTTGGGCAGTCTTTTCTCTATCAGACCGTTGGAGCTGCTCAACAGAAGAGGTTAAAGAGGAGATGGCTTTTTCTTGAGTAGCAAGGGCAGCCTGAAATGACACTAGAGTCTTCTGTATCTCATCAACAGAGGAGGCTAGAGTAGTTGACTTCTCAAGCAGAGAGTCCTTCAGAGAGTTTAGGTCCGAGGTGACCTTAGTTGCAAAGCCACCAGTTGCTTGCAGGAACTCCTTGAATTCCTCATTTGGTATCTCCTCTGTATATCCCAGCATCTTGAGTCTGCGGAGTGGAGGTCTGCTTGGAGCATGCTCTTGGGCAGAGGAGTTGGACTTCTGTTGGTATGACAGAGGGGTCTTTTCCCGTTTAGAGATTGCAACATCAGGATCGCTGTAGAGGAACCCTGTCTGACCCAGAAGTTCTTCATCAGTGGAGGAGCCTTCAAAGGAGGAATAGAAGGGGAGTTTATCCCTGTTGACTTGTAGCTTTCGGTGCTGAGAGGGATTTGATGCTGTAGAATGCCTGGAGTAACCTTGTGGGGCAGGGGTGATAGAAATTGTTTTAGGATCACAGGAGCTGTTGCTACCCTGTTGTTGCTGATGTTGAGGTGAAGGGGGTGGTGGAGAATATAATGTGATCTGAATCGTTGTGGGGTCGGCTGTTTGCAAGGAGAGGGGTTCTGAGATGGGGGTTTCTGTTGGGTTGAAGTTTTCTGTGGTGATGGTTGTTTGGGGGATGGAGTCTTCTCAAGAATTGGGTGAGTAGATTGGGTGCTTTGTTTGTGTAGAGATTCATCAGCAGAGGCATAGGGTGTGGGTGGTTTGGATGTGGCCTTCTGCTGGGGTGAGGGTGAATCGGATTTATGGGTTGGTGAGAGAATAGGTGTAGAGGCTTTAGGGGGTGAGGAAGCAGGGGAAGGAGGGGGAGTAGGAATGTGATGCTGGGGAGAGGGAATAGGAGATGGAACAATTACCTCAAGTTCATGCATTTGAGACCTTGTCCAGTCTGCAATGAGATTTGCAAAGACTGCCTCAGCATCAGAAGGGCCTCCAGCTTGATCCTTGGTCTGATGTCTAGGATCAAGAGACTCCTTCTGGGCTTTCTCCACCAGTCAGGCTTCAAATAAAGGAACTTCTTGGGGAGTCAGAGGAGGGATCTCTGTGGTAGAGTGTTCAGCAGCAGTGGATGTCCATACTGCCTTTCCTTTGAATTGTTTCTTTTTGTCTGCTAGAACAGACTCTAAGAACAGCAGATCAGTGCACTTCATGACATCATTTGTCCCTGACCAGTTGAAGACTTCCCTTTCTTCAATGGAGTAGTACCCAAAGTATTTGAGGATGTTGGACAGAGGGCCTAGTCTCCACTTTCTCCATTCCAATACTCTAGCCAATTGTTTGTTTAGTGCTCTGAGAAGGTCACCTTGAGGTTCCTCTTCTTCAGGTGTTCTGTTGTTAGTGGAGAGAGGTTCTGGAGAGGGGAGAATCACATGATCTACATCCTGATGATCAAGGGAAGAGGGAATCTCAGGTTCCCCCTGACCATCAGCATCCTCTTTTCCAACTACTTCTTCTGATTTGCTGGAGGAATCAAAAACAATCCTTGTTCCATGCCAGGTGATCTTCTTGGGCTGTTCTGTGTGAACAGAATCCTCTAGTTCCCCCTGAGCATCAGCTGCTTCCTCAGAAATGAGAACAGCAGGGGTAGATATTTTTTTCTTCTTTGGTTCAGGAGCGGCAGAGGGGGTGGACTCTTCTGAACTAGGGGAAGGTCTTCTCCTTTTAGTGACCTGCTTCTTGGTCACCTTCCTTTTTAAAGAAGCCTTCTTAACAGCAGGTTTCTTGGCCACCTTCTGAATTAGAGGAATATTATCCTCAGATTCAGAATCAGAGACTTTCTGGGAGATCTTCTGCTGCATCTTCTGTCTGTTGATTTCTAGCTTTGCCATTCTCTTGATTTCAGCTTTAATAGCAGCATCTCTGTCGCTGGTTGTGAACACGAAGATTAGTTTGGTGTGGTCAACATCGTTTGGGTTTCTGATGCCACCTCCTTTCAATAGAAGTTCAGAAATGAGCAGCCCATGACCTACCTTTCCCGAGTAGAGGCCTGTCTCAGCATTCTTCTTCTTGGCGATTTTGACGAACTCTATCAGAGACCTGATAATCACCTGACCCCAATTTATGTTGCCACCATGTAGAATAGCGTAGATTGCTTTGGCCTGAGAGATTGTGAACTCGTCTGAGGAAGAGTATCTGCACCAAACACATTTGTGAAGAATGTTCACCAACATCTCTATATCCCTCTTCAGAAAGTATTTCTTCCCAGAAAGCTTTGTGACGTTCTCCGTTGATCTTCCATAGTTCAAGGCAAACTCGTCGACGGAGAGGGAGATGGTGTCAAGGTCAAGCAATCCAATGTCAGCATTCATAGTCTGTATCTTGAAATGGTTGTTGATGATGTCAGCAGTGATAGTCACCTTTGCACCATTGACAGTGGAGGTGATGACCTCCCCTTTGTAGTCAGCATTGAGATAAAACTCAACCACATCTTGAGTGCTGTACTGAGAGTAATTGAAGCTTATGATTTTGATTAGTTGGGACATCTCAAGTCCAGTGATGATGTTGTCCACCAAGTCCTTGTCTTCGGCAAGTTTTGGGAGTGCATAGAGGTCGCACTTCATCCCAGTGAGGACATTTTTGGTTAGGCTCTCCTTCTGAGATTTGGTTAGGGAGTTGAAGCTGATAACAGCCATGTCGGAAAGTGAAGAGAGTTTTAGAGAGCTTTAGGATTCTTGCCGTTTGAGATTTTGAGAACAATGGAAGCAATAAGGATTTAGGTTGGGGACGAAGGGTATATATATGATTTGGATTAAGTGGACGTTTGAGATAATTTTGGCAGTTCCCGAGGTTTTGTTTAACAGAACGTGGCCATAAATAGGACGTGCTATTTAATATGACGGGGCGCAGTATTTATTTAAACGTCTGGGGTATTGGAGTAATTGACCTTCAAAAGGTAATTTAGGTCAAAACTCGGATTTCTCAAATTTTTCTAAGTCCACAACCTTCTGTGAACCGATAAGAGAGCTTCTGTCAAGAAGAGGCCGTGTAACAGAAGTCCTTTCCCGCAGATGTTCTGTTACAGAGAGGTTCTGCAACAGAGAGTCTATCAATAGAATATCTTCCCTTTAATGCTCTCTGGGTATGTCATCCATCATTCCAAGTTCTTCTCTCAGCTTGTTGAACCTTGCCTCAGAGAGAGGCTTGGTTAGAATATCTGCCAACTGATCTTCTGTTGGAACATGCTCCATGGAAATATGCTTTTTCTCCACATGATCTCTGATGAAGTGGTGTCTGACTTCAATATGCTTTGTCCTGGAATGTAGCACAGGGTTCTGAGTGATGGCAATGGCACTTGTGTTATCACAGAGGAGCTTGATCTCCTTTGCAAGAATGCCATAGTCTTTAAGTTGTTGCTTCATCCAGAGTAATTGAGCACAGCAGCTTCCAGCAGCAATATACTCAGCTTCAGCTGTACTTGTTGAGATGGAGTTCTGCTTCTTGCTGAACCAGGAGACAAGTCTCCCTCCTAGCAATTGGCAGTGACCAGAGGTGCTTTTTCTGTCCATCCTGCAACCTGCAAAATCTGAGTCAGAGTAACCAATTAGTTCAAGGTTACCTCCCTTGGGGTACCATAGTCCTGCATTTGGATTTCCTTTGATATATCTGATGATCTTCTTAGCAGCAACTAGATGGCTTTCCTTGGGCTTAGATTGGTATCTGGCACAGATTCCAATAGCAAATGAAATATCTGGTCTGCTTGCAGTCAGATAGAGAAGAGATCCAATGATTCCTCTATACTGTGTTGCATCAACATCCTTTCCTTCATCATCAGGTCCAATGCCTTGGGAAGCATTCATAGGAATTTTGACAGAAGACTTCCCATCTAGTCCAAATTTCTTGATCAGCTCTCTGGTGTATTTTCCTTGATTGATGAAGATTCCTTCTGGAATTTGTTTCACTTGCAATCCAAGGAAATAACTTAGTTCTCCCATCATGCTCATCTCAAATTGTTTCTGCATAACTTGAGAAAATTTCTTGCATAATTCTGAGTTAGTACTTCCAAATATAATGTCATCAACGTAAATTTGTACTAACAGAATATGATTAGCAACAGAAATTTTAAACAAGGTCTTGTCAACCTTTCCTTTAGTGAACCCATGGTTTACTAGGAATAGGGACAATGTGTCATACCAGGCTCTGGGAGCTTGCTTAAGACCATAAAGGGCCTTTCTAAGCTTGTAGACACAAGAGGATTGAGTAGGAATGACAAAACCTGGAGGTTGTTCAACATAGACTTCCTCTTCAAGTTCTCCATTCAGAAATGCACTCTTGACATCCATCTGGTAGACCTTGATGTTGTTGTAGGCAGCGTAGGCAAGAAAAATCCTGATTGCTTCTAGTCTTGCAACAGGTGCAAAGGTCTCATCAAAATCTATGCCTTCCTCTTGGCAGTATCCCTTTGCTACTAGCCTTGCTTTATTCCTTACAATGTTGCCTTCTTCATCTGCTTTGTTCTTGAACACCCACTTGGTTCCAATGACATTCTGATGCTTTGGTCTAGGAACAAGTTCCCATACTTGATTCCTTTCAAACTGTGTGATCTCTTCTTGCATTGCATTGATCCAATCTGAATCTTCTAGAGCTTCATCTACACTCATTGGTTCCATTTGAGAAATGCAGCAGGTGAACATGGCTTCTCTTCTGGATGATGATCTGGTTTGAATTCCACTGGTGATTTGACCGATCACTTGATTAGGAGGATGATCTCTTAACCAAGTTAGATCAGGCTCTGTCAGTTGTTGTCTGGGTTTTTCTGGTTGTTCATCTTCTGAGTCTTCTTCTTCATCCTTGTCCAACAGAAGAGAGTTACCAGAAGGGGTTGGAAACACTGGGTTTACCTCTTCTGTGGCTTCAGAGGTCTTGTCTTCTAGATTGGTTTCCTTCGGGGTTTCTGATATTTCTCCAACAGAAGTGCTGTCATCAAATTTGACATGAATGGATTCTTCAACTTGTAGTGTTCTTCTGTTGAGTACTCTGTAGGCTTTGCTTGTGCTTGAGTAGCCTAAAAACACACCTTCATCAGCTTTTTCTTGAAATACCTTTAGATGTTCCTTTCCATTGTTAAGGATGTAACACTTGCATCCAAAGACATGAAAATAACTGATGTTGGGTTTTCTTCCTTTCCACAGTTCATAAGGGGTCTTCTGATGATTCTTGTGGATCATGCTTCTGTTCTGGGTGTAGCATGCAGTGTTAATTGCTTCAGCCCAGTATCTAATTGGCAATCCAGATTCAGCAATCATGGTCCTTGCAGCTTCTTTCAGTGTTCTATTCCTTCTTTCTGCAACACCATTTTGTTGAGGTGTTCTGGCGGCAGAGAGTTGATGAAAGGTTCCATTTTGATCACAGAAGTCCTTGATTACTTTGTTGACAAACTCAGTTCCTCTGAGATCTTATTGTTCTGACCTTCATGTTTTTCTCAGTTTGAAGTTGCTTTAGAATAGATGACAACTTCTGAAGTGTTTCATTCTTCTTTGTTAAGAACACTGTCCATGTGAATCTTGAATAGTCATCCACCATGACCAGTGTATATCTTTTTCCACCAACACTGGGGGTTTCAACTGGTCCAAATAAATCCATGTGGATCAGATTTAGGGGACAAGTAGAAATATCTCCAGTTATGGGCTTGAAAGAGGTCTTCACTTGCTTGCCTTTCTGACAAGCACTGCAGAGGGTCTCCTTCTTGTATACAATGTCTGGCAGACCATCTATAATGTGTTCTCTTGCCAGTTTGTTGATTGTTTTGAAATTCAGGTGGCTAAGCTTCTTGTGCCAATCCCAGCTCAGCTTTGAATCTCCTTTTGCTATCAGGCATACTCCATCTTTTGCAGTTTGCCAATCAACAACATAGATGTTCTTCTTCCTTTTTGCTGTAAGAACCACTTCCTTAGTTGTCTCATGCTTTACATAACAGAAGGCCTTTGTGAATTCAACTGTGTAGCCTTTGTCACAGAATTGGCTGGCACTTAGCAGGTTGAACTTCAGACCTTTGACATAAGAGACATCATCAATGATCATCTGGTTTTTGATCAGCTTTCCTTTTCCTTTTGTTTGACCTTCCTTGTCATTTCCTCCAAAAGTGACTCGGGGTCCATTGATTCTCTGGAACTCTGTTAGGCAACTCTTGTCACATGTCATGTGCCTGGAGCATCCGCTATCAATAAACCATTGTTGTTCTGAGATAGCTCCAGTACACAGTTCCTGCAAAGTCAAAAGGAAGATTTAGGTACCCAAGCAATGTTGGGTCCTAGGGGGTAATGGAGTCTTGGTAGTTGGTACCATTTTGGTCTCATCAAGTGAAAATTTGGTGGGTGGTACCCATTGTCCACCTGGTAGTCATGGTAAACAGCAGTATGATTCACTTTGGGCAGATGCTTGTGAGGCTCATGCTTTCTGTTAGCATATTTCTGCATAGCCTTCTTAGTTGGGAAGAAGTCCCATATACTATCAAGAGCAGAGGGGCGCTTAACCTTGGGCTTCTGAGGTTGACCAGAAGACCTCTTTTGCCTAAAGTTAACTTTCTCTTGATATCTTCCTTCCTGATAGTGGTTTCTGTTACGGTTATCATGAGAAGGTCTGTTAACTTTTTGCCTTTGATTATTATTTTTCTGAAACCCTTTTAGGTTGTTGGATCTTCTGCCAGATTCATCAGTTTTCAAAATTTGTTTGGGTTTGGCCTTTAGTCTTTGGTTCTCTGATGGGACTTTCTCATGAGTAACTTTAGTACCAGAAGTACTAGCATAGCAGACGGGCCTAGAAGTCTGTGACTCTATGACCTTATCAGCCTTAGCAACTTGGGTGCTAGACTTTACAGAAGGCTCACCAGACTTGTGTTCAACATATCCAAGACCATAGGTAAGATTATGAGTATCATCAATACTCTTTATTGAAGATTGCATCTTCAAAAGACTATCATATCTGATTTCAAGGCTCTCAATTTCTCTTATTCTTTTTAGAAGAGACTCATTTTCAACTTTCAGTTTGTCTCTTTCCTTAATTAAGAGATTAAGTCTGCACTCAGTCTCTTTTCTTAAGTCAGAGATTTCTAACTTTAGTTTACTGTTCTCTTCTTTAATCAAAGAATAAGTGTCTTGGATAGTTTTGAACTCTTCCCAAAATGATGACATTGGATCATCATTTAAGGCTGTGCCTACCGAAGAGGAAATAGAATCAGCAGTAGAATATACCTCATCATCAGATTGAGCCATGAGGCAAAGGTCTTCTGTGTCTGTATCAAGGCAACAGAAGGCTTCATCTGAGTCTGAATCTGAGCTGGATTCTGTCTCAGAGAGGGGATCTTTCTCGACTTGCTCTGAGATGAAGGCTTTCCTTCTTCGGTTTTGATCTTCATACTTTCTTTCTTCATCTTGTCCTTGCTTCTTGGACACTCTTGGATGGGGGCAGTTGGCCTTGAAATGTCCAGGCTGTCTGCAGTTGTAACAGAGGAGCTCTCCACTGCTTTCAGAGGGCTTAGTCTTCTGAAATGGTCTTCTGCTAGAGGATGGGCTTCTTCCATCCTTCTTCATGAACTTCTTGAACTTCCTAGCAAAGGCAGCCATATATTCATCAGATAAAAGGGTAGAAGGGTCAAAGTCCTTTACCTTGGATGTGCTGGCTGTGAGGGCAGTGGTGGTCCTCTCATCAGGAACTTCTTCCTTCTCATCATGCATCTCAAACTCATAAGCTTTGAGATCAGAGATCAGCTTTTCTGTTGGGTAGGTTTTGATGTCCTTGCTCTCTTGGACAGCAATAACCTTCATTTTCCAGACTGGGGGCAGTCCTCTGAGAATCTTCAGATTTACTTCTTTGATAGTGAGCTCCTTTCCAAGCTCAGAGATTTCACTAGTAAGGATCAGCAGTCTGGCATGCATCTCAGCTATGCATTCATCAGGCAGAAGTTTGAAGTCATCAAACTTCTTCATGGCTATGGTCAGTTTGTTGTCTCTCTCCTGCTCATTTCCAGCACCAATGAGATCAAGCTTGTTCCATATCTCCTTGGCAGTCTTACACTTCTTGATTCTGTTGAAGTATCTGTTGTCAATGGCCTTGTAGAGGATGTCCTTGGAAATATTGTCAAGATTGTATTGTCTCCTCTCTTCCTTTGTCCATTCTGATCTGGCTTTCTCAATCATCTCAGGCTGAGTCTTGTCAGTAGTATGCTCAGTATTCACCTTCATGAATTTGGTGAAGGGTCCTTCTTCAAGAACTTCCCACATTTCATCATGAAGAGCACAGAGGTGTGCTTTCATTCGGATCTTCCAGTCGTCATACTTCTGATCTGAGAACATGAGGTGCTTTGCAAGAGAGTTATCCATAATAAGTATTAAGAGAGGCTAAGAGCAAGTGGATCTTTGTTCAAAGAGTAACCTAAAAGATTACAAGAACAAGGAGGCTCTGATACCACTTGTTGGTCCCGGTTAATGTGGTAACAGTCTAGAGGGGGGGGGGGGTGAATAGACTGTTATGGTTTTTAACTTTTTCAAGTCAAGTACCAAGGTAACCAGAATAGCCTGTTCTGTTGAGAACAGACTTGCAGCGGAGGTCTTCTGGTAAGTGTTCTGTCGGGATAGCCTCACAGAAGAGTAAAGGCACTTGGCCTTCTGGTAACTCACTAGAGGTGTTCTGCTGAACACAGATACCACTTCTTTGGAGTTAAACAGTTTGCAAGAAATAAAAGCAGTAAGTAAATGACACCAGGGATTTTTATAGTGGTTCAAGGAACAACTCGTTCCTCTAATCCACTGTTCCACTAAGCTTGTAAAACAACGGTTACAACGCCTTAGTCCCTAGAACTTAAGAAGCTCTCCACGTCTTCTTCAAGTCTAGATGTCTCCTGGGATGCACTTCCTTGCTTCCTTTAAGACTGGTCTTGTTTCACTGAGTCTCCTTGAAGTATCTCCACTTCACTACTTGAGCTACTTTAAGACGTCCTTCTTTGCAGAAGATGTTCTGTTGAAAACAGAGTTTTCTCCAACTTGCTTCGTCACAAAAGATTTGTAATGAGGTGCTTGAAGAGTTGAAGAACAGTAGGAACTTTGCCCTTGTTGGTGATGAAGAGTATGTGAACTTATGATCTTCCCAACGTAGGCCTTTCTTGTTGATGGAGTTGGAGTGTTGAATCTCAAGAAGGCTTTTTGTAAATAGAGCACAAGTTGTGGCAAAAGTTACTTGGTTGTTCTTCGAATAGTATCTTATATACTGAGGTTGTCTTCCCGTTGGAGGAGGAGACAACTGCATTGAATGCGCGTACAGTTTGAGTTGACCGGCTGGGCCCGCAAGTTTGGCGGCTTGCTACTTTGGGATAGGCTTTCCAGGAATCTCGGTCAATCATCAGCTTTTACTCTTCGGAGCATGGGGCTCATTAAATGAGCATTAAATGCAGTCCTGTAGCTTTTCCGTTGAGTATAAGCTAGTCGTTGAGGGAATCTTCCGTTGAAGTATTTGTCAAAAACTTCTAAGTGTCTGATCTTCTGCTGGTTTACAGAGAGTCTCGAGCTCTTCTGACAAGATAAAGTCCAGCAGAATACCATAGGTACTTCTGAGGAGCAAAAGGCTAACAGAGGATCTCTTAGGCAGAACTGCAACAGAGGGTCTTCAGGTCTTCTGCCAGTCGACTACTCTAAGATGCTTTTCAAAAAAAATGCTAATACATCAACTCTAATAGGGGTACTCTCAAGTCTTAATCGAACTAGCATCATCAAAATCTAAACACATTTATTCCTTACATAGGTTAATATCATCTCTCCTCTAATAATCATCACTGTAATGCAAAAATTGATATACCCATTCATATTGATGTCTATATTGAATAAAATTGTATATGGGGCTACATGTGTCAGTCCCGCAAGACTAGATCGATGTTTTAATTAAAGTTACATGCTGTATGCTAAAACCCTTTAGAGTAAAACGAGATTTTTCTTCGTATTCAACTTACATGTGAATTTTAAAATTACTCTTGTGAGTAAAAGCTAAGCTCAATTTTTTACTATGCATGTTTTTTATAATCTCATACTCAAGTGACTTGAGTACTTTGACAGCATAACTATTTATTGAACATATTCAGTAAATGTGAGTGTTGATCTATGTTAATAAGATGCTCACATACATTAAGGTTCAAAAAAATATTTGTAAAAAAAAATGCATTATATGCCAATTAAGCTAGGTTCACTTGTTTCGATCATGTTAAATGTGTTTACTTATTCAAACAAAATCATTGAAAAAATATTCTAATCGAATTTGTAAGAAACAATATTAATATTGGGCATTAATCTGTCGTGCAACGCACGTCACAAAAACTAGTATTGAAATAATTTTGAGGTTCAACCGTAGTGAGAGAATCTATGCCTTCTTTCTAACTCTCCATTTCTCGTCCTTTCAAACGGAAACCCTAGAATTTTCTTTGCCGCCACCTCTATAACCTCGCACTCCGATGGGGATCCTTCACTCGCAACCCGCTCCTATGCGGACATAGTTGCCAGTATCCGTGAAAAACTTCCCCAATGCTAAACTTCCCCACGCTCACATGAAGCGGACAAAAAACAGGGCTGTAGCCATGATTAGAAACACACAACTCTCTAGATCCTTTGCTAAACTTGGTCGTCAGCACTACAAAAAAACAGGGTTGTAGTCACGGATTTTGTCCGTGACTAGTTTTTCACGGACTAGTCGCGGATTTAAAAAAAGTTAGTCACAGATTTGTCACTGACTACGTCCTTGACTAAACTTTGTCACGGTAAATATCCGTGACTAAAGGCCTCTGATGGCCCCAATTCCGTTCCCGGCGGATTTTATTTTATTTCGGTACTTAGTCACAGACAAATTCGTGACTAAAAAGATTAAAATTTTCAACGCTCGGAATTTATTTCATATTGGTAATTTGTACGAATTAAATTAGTCACGGACAAATCCATGACTACATCCGTGACTAAAAAAAATTAAATTTTCAACGCTCGGAATTTAATTCGTACGAATTAGATTAGTCACGGATTCGTCCGTGACTAATATATATATATATATATATATATATATATATATATATATATATATGATGAACAGATTCATTCAATAGAATCACACCAATTCATTCTCAGTAGATAATACAGTATCTATTTGAAAGATTGAAAGATGTAATCTATCTTATGTCATTTTCAATCTATCTTAAGATTGAAAGATTGAAAGAATTATGTTTTTTTATTAAGAATTAGTTGGTTCATTTTAAATAATTAAAACTATTAAATTAGTGAGGTTGTTAATTAAATAACAATATATTTAACTATAAACGTAGTGATGTCATAAAATTAGTTAAATTTTTAGGTTTATAAAATAATTTAGTTAAAATTAGTTAGTTAAACGTAGGTTTAAATGTAGTGATGCATTAAGTTAAATTAATTAGCTAAATTAGTTAAATTTTTTATAATATTAGTTAAATTTAAATATTAGTTAATTCAATTGGGTTTAAAAAAAGGTTGTTAATTAATAAACGAAATAAATTAGTTAAAATTAGTTAAACGTAGTGCTAATTAAGTTGTATTTAGTTAAAATTACGTAAATTAGTTAAATTTTTGATAATATTAGTTAAATTTAAGTATTATTTAATTCAAATGGGTTTATATATGCTCAAATTATTTGATTTGTCTATTAGCAATTATTGTTAATGCCTAATTTAGGATTTATAATGGTTTAAGTTAGGATTGAAACATTACTTTAGTGTGAATTATTATTTTGAATTATGTGAATTTCATTTAATTTAGTTAGTCACACCCGTTTAGTCACGGATTCCGTCCGTGACTAAATCCGTGACTAAAAACGTTAGTCACAGATTTTTAACACTACGGTCCGTGACTACGACCCTGTGTTTTTGTAGTGCACTAAGCATCATGGTTTCATCGGCATAAGGATACCTAAAAAGGCTAGATTCTCTTGCTCATGACCTCTGATTTACTCTCATTGGTAAGTTTCCTAATGGTCAACCTTCTCTGAAAAATCATTCATAAGTTTTTTGAATCCGTTAACATCCATTCTTTAAACATTGGTGTAATCTACAAGAAAGAGACTAATATCTCCTTCCATCTCCAACAAAGATGCTAAGACTGTATTCGATGCAGATCCAGAAACCAATGGGTTATCTACGAAAAACCCATGTTTTTAATTAAATGATATCCTAGATAACACCTGGAATCATCCTTTCCCCCTACTGAATTAACCTTCCACATATCCCTTTTCATCTGTTTGATAAATCCTTTCTTTTTGAACTCTACTTTTGCCCAACCCCTCAGATGTGAAAAAGGTACATTGAAACAAAAGCCCTTATGTGGCGAGGGTTCAAAAATCGAACTCTTAAAGCCTATTCCTGACCGAATTTGGTTAGACGATGAAGGATTTGACGAACCGTTTTGGAGGCCTATAAAATTGGAGGAACACTTGCCAGCCTATTGCAAAATTGCTTTATGTTTGGCCACCAAGAATCTATATGCACCTTCCATATAAAAAATGTTGTTACCTCTAATTAATTAGCTATTTTTAAGAGTTCAGATACACAGATGTTTAACATGCCTCCTCAAGTTTTAGTTGCAAAAAGTGCTTCAAAGGATCTTAACACCAGTTAAAGAAAGGAGAAGGTTCAAATGGATGAATCCTCTAAAACACCAACCCCTCCCAACCCCACTCCCCCTTGAAATTAACCTGCCTTCCCCCACTTCCAACCCACTCCTCACACCTCCATCCTCCTCCCATCCCCCCTCTAGACTTTTACCTCACTTGGGACTCAGTTGGTATCTAGGGCGCTCATCATGCTATGAGCATTCAGATTGCTTCTAGCCTTGCCACCGGTGCAAATGTTTCATTGAAATCTATCCATTCTTGTTGGTTATAGCCTTTGACAACAAGCCTAGCTTTGTTCTTTGTGATTTGTCCATACTCATCAAGCTTGTTCTTGAATACCCACTTGAGACCTATCACAGTCTTGTTCATGGGTCTCGGTTCTAGATGCCACACTTTATTTCTATTAATCTGATTTAGTTCTTCCTGCACTGCTAGAACCCAGTCAGTGTCGGAGAGAGCCACTTCATGGTTCTCTGGTTCTATAAGTGATAAATAAGTAGAGAAAGCCCAAAGATTTTTAAGTTTAGGTCGAGTTGTTACTCCCTGATTTAGACCGGTTAAGAGATTATCCAAGGGATGTGCTCGATGAAGCTTCCACCCCTAGGAGCATTAGGCTGGTTCACCAACTCGTATAGTGTATCTGAACCTGTTGCTTCTAGTTCTATAGGTTGAGTAGCCTTATTCTGTTCAGTTTCTTCTACAGTTCCAGACATGTCAACCTCATTGGTTAGAGGTGGTTCTCCAGTTTGATGATAAGTTTCACTTTTTCCTTGAGGTTGTGTCTCCTTGCGTATCATTCTAATTTCCCCATCGTCGGTTTGGATTGGTCTCGAGGTAAGTGCTTCATCAAAGATCACATGAATACTTTGTTCCACGCATTGTGTGCGTTTGTTTAATACTTTGTAGGCTTTGCTATGTGAGGAGTACCCGAGGAAGACTGCTTTATCACTTCTAGCATCGAATTTGCCAATATTATCCTTTCTATTGTTGTGGACGAAACATTTGCATCCAAAGGGTCTTAGATGACTAATGTTGGGCTTCCTCTCTTTGAGTAGTTCGTAGGGTGTTTTTCCTAGGAGTGGATGGATCATAGCTCGGTTGATGATGTAGCATGCTGTGTTTAAACCCTCAGCCCAGAAGTTCCTGGCTAAACCACTAGAAATAAGCATTGTTCTAGTCATGTCCTCCAGCGTTCTATTCTTCCGTTTTACTACTCCGTTTTGCTGAGGAGTTCTAGGGGTCGAGAAGTTGTGGTCTATCCCTCGTTCCTTGCAGAATGCATCAAAGAGTGAATTGTCAACTCCGTTCCATGATCCGACCGCACCTTGATTAATTGTAGACCTGTTTGGTGCTCAATCTTCCTTGCAAACTCATTAAAAGTATCTTTCTTGCTTGCAAGAAAGATAGTCCATGTATACCTTGAAAAGTCATCAACAATAACTAGAACATATTCTTTTTTTTCCCGGCTATAGACTGACATTGGACCACACAAGTCCATGTGAATTAGTTCTATGGGCTTGCTTGTGCTCACCAAATTCTTTGTTTTAAAAGATGATCGAGATTGTTTTCCGATGGCACAAGCGGAACAAATGTGATCAAGTGAATATTTCATATTGGGCAGTCCAACAATCAAATCATTATTTTTAAGTTTATTTATTAATGAAAAACTAGCATGCCCAAGCAAGTTTATGACATAGTAGGGGATCATTATCAATAACGCTTAGGCAAGTCAAACTAATATTAGGCAGCGAATCAAGATCAACTTTATAAGTATTTTCGAGCCTCTTGCCTTCTAGTATAACTTGATGTGATTCGTTATTAACAATGCGACATACATTATGATAAAAAACAACACTGTTACCTCGATCACAAAATTGAGAAATACTTAGCAAAATAAACTTCAAACCCTTGACTAAAAATACGTTATCAATTGCATGGTTAGGTGACTTTCCAACTTTGCCCACGGCTATAATCTCTCCTTTGCTGTTGTCTCCAAATGTCACCTTTCCATTGTTAAATGGCCGTAGTGAGAGGAATAAAGATTTGTCTCCAGTCATGTGCTTAGAACAACCACTTTCAAGGAACCGGTGATTGTTCCCCCTCACTCGGCATTGTTCCACGATTAAGGTTTAGTGCGTGGAACCCCAGACCTGCTTGGGTTCCATTTTGTATTTGTCTGAGGAATATCTAACATAATCAAAACATCTTTCTAAGATCTTTTGTCGAGAGTCACATTGATACCGTAGATGAGCAATTATGCCACAATGCATGTAAACTCGGTTATCATACGTATTTAGGTTTCCATACGCCATAAAATCCTTTTGTTCTTTTATGAAAAGTTCGGTTGGCATTTGTCCATTGCCGTTTTTGTGCCTCTGAACCATTCTGTCGAACCAGTGTGGTACAGTTCTAGATTGATGTTGATATGGCTTATAACTGGTTTGTCCTCTGGTTCTATCTCCATTAAAGGATTGATTCCGAAAACCAGATTTTTGATTAGATTGAGTATTTCTTGGAATATATCCGAGACCAACAGTCTCGTTTTCCTTTTTATTGTGCCGAGGGGGACCAGTTCCAGAATAAGGTCTAGACCTGGTATTGTTCTTGGCACTGTACGGTTGGTATTCCGGTTTATTTTTAAAATCTTGTCTCTCAGCTTCAAGACGATTAAGATAATTGTTTAACACACCAATGCTCGTAATTTTTGAGAAAAGTTTTTCATCATGATTAACTTGTTTGTTCATACTATCAAGCTTAAGACAACAAATAATATTATTTTGTTCTAGAACCACTTCACTGTACTTAAGCCTTTCATCTATTAACTCTCTCACTTTAGTTTCAAGCCTTATCTTGGCTCTTGTGGCTTCCTCGAGTTTAGACTCAAGCTCAGTGATTTGTGATCTAAGATTGTCATTTTCAGAAAGATTTTGGTTACGCTCGATAGTCAAACTTTTGAAAATTTTCTTAACTTTGGTTTTAGGTAGAGAATCAAACCTAGATAGAAAGCTTTCCAAATTTACCTCAAAGTTCTCTTGGTCGGATTCCTCGTCGGATTTAGCCATAAGACATAGACCTGCATGGTTAGAGTTCTTATCACTTTCCTCGTCCTTCTCATCGAATGAGTCTCCCCAGGCTGCCATCATTGCCTTCTTGAGATCTCTATTAGATCCTTTGTCTTCGCTGAACCTCTGGTTGGAACTGGATTTGTTCTTGTCATAGTTTCGCTCATTTTTCTTTTGTGGAAGTCTTTAGTCCTGTGCTCAAAGGAACCACAAACAAAATAGTCTTGGTATTTAAAAGATTGAGTGTTCTTTTTACCTTGTTTGTTCAGGTTGTTTTTGAACCGTCGGTACATTTTCCTGGATTGATTTGCAAACACGCTCATCTCATCATCTGATTCACTTTCGAATCTTCATCTTCCTCTCGAGATTTTAGAGCTATTCCTCTTTCTCGTCTCACGTTTTCCGCATCTTGTTCTTCTTGAAGTCCTAACTCATATGTCATGAGTGAACCCGTCAAGTTCTCGAGAGTCATGGTGGATAGGTCCTTTGTTTCTTCTATTGTCGTGGTCTTGGGTTTCCACACCAAGGGCAAACTTCTCATGATCTTCCTCACTTGATCTTCCACGGATATAACTTTTTCAAGGGCTGAAAGCTCATTGATGATATTAGTAAAATGTGTAATCATATCCCTAATTGACTCTTTAGGTTTCATTATGAACAATTCGTAATTACGCATAAATATGCCAATTTTGGATCTTTTTAAATGTGAGGTACCTTCATGAGTAACCTCGAGCAAATCCCACATTTGTTTTGCAGACTTACATCTTAGAACCCGGTTGTGTTCAGCAGGACCAAGTCCACAAATCAAGTATTTAAGAGCTTTGACATTGTTCTCGAGTTTTTGATAATCATCAGTAGTAAATTCAGCTTTAGGTTTAGGAACAACATTACCTTCGCCGTTTAGCTTTGTGATAACATTGTCTCCGCTTTCTATCACATTCCATACCTGATAATTTCCAGCTTTGATATAGTTCTCCATTCGGCTCTTCCGGAACTGATAGTATTTGCCATTGAACAATGGTGGTCGTTGAGTCGAGTACCCTTCTTGCGATCGGTCAACCATATTCATTTTTCAGGATCTCTTCCCAAGGTATTAACCTCTATGTAGTGAAGACCGGCTCTGATACCAATTAATGAAACAGTTAGCAACACAAGGGGGGAGGGGGGGGGGGGGTGAATTGTGTGTGTGGAACCGTGTAAGTTTCCTTAGTCAAGCACACACTTCTTTTTCCTTTTGGCTGCTCGAATATATAGGCTGCTTGAGATGAATCCATTAAGGCTTCTTTCCTTAATTAGATCAATAATGATACTTGCCTTTATATTTTGAAAAGCTTTCCATCTTGAGAGTTGTATCAACGATCTCATATATGCATGGATCAAAAATCAAAGGTAATTGCTCAAGAATAATTACCATCACACATTAAGGGAATAATTTATTCACCTAACATAATTAATCATGCAACGGACCATGCCCAAATCCTAATTCAAAAATATTCATTTAATATTTTAATCAAGTATGGCTATTCGTATGGTAAGGAAATATTTACTTAAACAAGTATTTGAATCCCACAGTCAGCTTCTATATCAAGCAAGAGATTTAATTCATGAATGCTATGGTCAATCAAATCATGTGCTAAGCAATCTACCAAAAATATTTATTTAATACTTTAAGCAAGAAAACCTTTTCTAGATCGTGTGATAGTTACTATCTGTTAGAGATATTTTTATTGTAATTGTGATCAATGTTACTTTGCTAGTTTATAGTTAGCTAGAATAATGAATAGGCCTGTTAAGGCAATTTTGTAATAAAGGTTTTATACCTTTTTAGGTATGGGCCTCCTAGAAAAAGGAGCCCAAATGATTGTAAAACCTACCTTTCCCGTCAGGCTATAAATATGCCTTAAGGGAAAGGCTAGGTTAAGCTTTTCGAAATATCCCTAGTGTCGCAGTGCCTATTTGCGTGTAAGGTTTTTACGCTAACATTCATATCATTCTGTAAAACCTTCACCATCAATGGAAAGCTTCATTCCCAGATCTATCTTCCATACATACACATTCTAGACTAGAAAACAGGGACCTAACATCTGGTATCAGAGCCGGAGCTGATCGATCGATTGAAGGCTGGAAAATACTTCTGCGCGATTCTTCATAGGCGAAGATATTGCACTTGAGCGATCTTTGGGTCTGTTTTTGTTGTTGTTTTTGCAGGAAATGGCTTGAAGGAAAAGGTTTCTACTGTTGCTAGGATCATTCCTGGAGAAAATCGCACTCTGAAACTTGGCGTACAGGTCAGGCAGAAGTTGAGCGATCCTGATATTTCGCGCAACTAGCCAAAACGAAGAACAGGTTCGCGCAACTGCATTTCTGCGCAATTTCCATCTTCGCGCAACTCCTCTGCGCGATTTGGCACTTTGCTCACACTCCCTTGCGCGATCCAGCCCTTGAGCGATCTGAAACTTGCGCCATCTGCAACGTCCTCCTGCGCGATTTCACTTCGCGCAAGTACCCCTGCGCGATTCAGGAGTTGCCCCATTTGGACACTTGAGCGATTCTCCTTGAGCGATTCTACACTTGAGAGATTTTCTAAGTGTTGAGCAATCCTTTTTAAGTTGAGAGATCTTTTTGTATTGTGGAGAGATTGTTTGTAAAGTTGAGAGATCCTTTTTAAGTGTTGAGCGATCCTTTTTAAAGGTTGAGAGATTGTTTGCTAAGACTTGAGCGATCTTTTTAAGACTTGAGCGATCTTTTTACAAGTTGAGCGATCTTTTGTAAACTTGAGCGATCCTTTTGTAAAGTTGAGAGATTGTTTGTAAACTTGAGCGATCTTAGCGAAGTTGAGCGATCCTTCAACACCTTGCCCGATTTAGACGCTTTGCAACCAGAACAAAGACATCTGACTGAAGACTTAAACAACAAAACAGAATCAAATCAATCAAATCAATCAACTGATCAGCCCGATCAATTTTAACATGGACGCTTTATCAATCGGAAATGATACAAGACCCCCAATCCTACGAAGGGGTGAGTACAACGTATGGAAGAACAGATTCTTAAATTTTCTTGAAAGCAAGGACCAATCCTCCGGTCTTCTTGACTCTATCACAAATGGACCTGCACAATTGATGATAGCAGTTGAGAGAGATAACGGAAACAATCCACCTGTTGAGATAGAGTGGAGACCAAAGACGGTAGATGAATATGATGACGAGGACAGAGCAAGACTCCGGGCAGATCTCATTGCCAAGACCTATCTGTTGCAAGCCATCCCGAACGACATCTACATGCAGATTGACAGCATGTCAACTGCAAAAGAGATGTGGGATGAGATCTTTAAGATCATGCAAGGCACGGAGATCGGAGTAAAGGCGAAGAAAGCTAGCACATTCACTGCTTATGACTCATTCAAAGCCAAGCTGGGAGAGTCACTTGAAGACACGTACCTGAGATTCCTGCAATTGATAAATGAGATGAGAAAGATTGGCGTGCACAAGTCAAACATGGAGTTGAACGTGAGATTTCTATCTTCTCTTGGAGCTGACTGGAAGAAGCTGAGTTCACAGATAAGGCACACGAAAGACCTTGATGAAATGGACATCCATGCTGTGTACAATACACTTGACCAGTATGCAGAAGATTTTTCTGACTTCGTGGTTGCCACTGTGACAGCTGACAAAGGGAAGGGAGCTGTGGACAAGCTAGCTGACACCCTTGCCCTGATGCTTGACAAGCCTTCAAAGTCTGGTTCCAAGAAGGATAAGATGATAGCTGAAGAAAGTGAAAGTTCTGACAGTGACATTGGATTTAGGAATGATTCAGATGATGATGAGCTGCATGATTTTCAGAAGCAGATAGCCCTTCTTACCTCGAGGTTTAACAATCATATGCAGATGAAGAAGAACTCCACTAACAACAGGCTCCGCAAGTCCTCTACCAGCAACAGCAAAAGAAAAGAGCGATCTTTTGATTCGTCTGAGAATATTGTTGCTGAGGATGCTCCAAAGTGCTTCAATTGTGGGAAGACTGGACATCTGATGAAGGACTGCAGGATGCCTAAGAGGAAGAAGGATGCTGAGTACTACAAGCAGAAGATGTACCTGAACAAGAAGAAGATGTTGCTGGCTATGGAAGAAAACAAGGAAAAGAGTGCTCTCATGGCTGAAAAAGACCACTGGATGGATGATTCTGATGAGGAAGAGAATCTGGCCTTGATGGCAGTGGTTGAAGAAGAAGAGAAAGAGAAGGATGCTGAGAAGGAAGGAAAGATGAAATCAACCCCTGCTGCTGAGGAAAAGAAGGAGAAAGACAAAGCTGAGGAGAAGAAGAACCTGCCTACTGCAACCAATGCTGATGTAGCGACTGCCCTGACTGCTGAGAACAGTAATGCTGACAACGAAGTAAGTACCTCTAATTCATCTATTCATAACTGCTCTAGAACAGATATGCATGATAAATTTAAGGAGCTAGAGGTGAATTACAAACGGTTGTATGAGGTGTATAACCAACTGCGTGAAAAACAGACATGCTCAAACATTAAGATAATCAATTCAGAGAAAACAATCACTAAACTCACAACTGAGAATAAGCGACTTAGTGCTAGTGAGAAAGAGTTGACAGAGAAACTTAGAACAACTGAAAAGGAAAGAATTAGGCTTTTTGGTGTCAATAATCTGCTAATGGAAAGAAGGGGTGCTCTGTATACTAAAATCAAAGAACTTGAGGATCTGTTAGCCAAAAGGGACCAAACAGATCAGACTATTTTCCTTAACCAGCCTAAGGACACTCGTTTCTATAACGCCAAAGAAGGCTTGGGTTTGACCAATCCTCAGAACCTGAAAAAAGTCAACTGTAGACAACTCTATGATGTTAGATACATGAAAATAGGATTGACCAAACTCATGGCCTTCACTGGTGCTGAAGAAACGAATGCCCTTGAGGATGAAAAGAGAAAGACAAAGGCTGGTGTCGAGGTTCCTTTTGACTACACAGAGTTAAACAAGAGCTACAAAACCAAAGCACTCCCTTTGACCCCTGCTGAAGAAATCTTGACCTATCCTCCGGAAAAGGAAGCTGAGAAAGACGGAGAGGAGGCTTCCACATCTGAACCAATTGAGAAACCAGCTTACATTCCACCTTTGGTGAGAAAGTTTGCTGAGTTAAAAGATTCTTTTGAAAAGGAAAAGCAGGTTTTAGAAAAAGAAAAGGATGAACTTTTAAAAGAAATATCTTCTTTGAAAACCGCCTCTCAGTCTAACACAGCTTCTCAATCCTCTTCCCCTTCTACTTCTGAAAACACTTCTGAAAATTCAAGCGATAGTTTTAAGACTTCTTCTTCTCACCCCAAGTCTCATTCTCCGACAGGGAAAGATGTGAAGAAGAGAGTCGAGAAGAAAGGAGAGTGGATTGAAGACAAAATAAGAAGGAAGAAGAGAGAAGAAGAGTCGAGATTAAGAAATAAGTGTCAGCGGTCGAGCGCCATTTTTTATATTAAGAATAAGTCTAGTTCTAGCATTAGTGAGCCATCTACTAGTTATGCTAAGAGAGTGGCTCCTAAGTCTTCTAGTTCTAAGATTTCTGTCTCGAATCGCTGTACTAAATGTGTTTCTCTGAATTGCATTAAATCAATGAAATGTTGTTGTGTTGAGTCTGTTTCTTCTCACAAACCAAATGATCCTGTGATTGTTGATAATATTGTGAATAAGCCCAAGATTGATAGGGTGAATGTTGAGAGTGAGGTCAAATTGCCATTTTTAAGGTATCCTCTCAAGATTCACTCAGTCAAACATCTGAGAAGGCTATCACGTGAACCAATTTTGAAAGATCACTTATCTGAACAATCACTTAGGACGAATGAAAGTTCCCTCGCTCCAAAAATCGTTCAAATAAAACAAAAATGGGTTCCTAAGGCTGAAGCAGAACAATTAAAAATGAAAAACTCTTCTCAAACAGCCAGCCTAGGATCCCAAATCAAAAAGAAGTTGAAACAATTGCTCACTGTTGATAAGGAAGGACCCATCTGGCGATGGGTACCTAAGCGAAACTAATCTGTTTTGCAGGTCAGTCATGTGTGGCATCTTGATTCGGGTTGCTCGTCACACATGACTGGACAGATTGAACTACTGAGCAACTATTCTGAAAGGTTTGGAGGAAATGTGAGGTTTGGGAACAATGCTTCATCGCCCATACTCGGGATAGGAGATGTCATTTGTGAGAGCGTCACTATCAGAAACGTGTCATATGTGCAGGGACTGAAACACAACTTGCTTAGCATCGGACAATTTTGTGATAATGGAATGGAAGTGAGATTCCATGCTAGGCAATGTTGTGTGATGGATATGGGTGGAACACCATTATTAAGGTGTCAGAGGAAAACCAATCTCTACACCATTGATCTGAAATCGGTACGATCCCCCATATCCATCTGTCTCCTGTCCAAAGCATCTGAAGAACAAAGTAATCTATGGCACAGACGTCTCTCACACTTGAATCTACCAGCCATCAGTTCCCTCTCCTCGAAGAAGTTGGTGAAAGGACTGCCTGTTCTGAAGAACTCCCCCAACCATCACTGTTCTGCATGTCATTTGGGAAAGATGAGGAGAGCATCACACAAGTCAAAACAATTTCCCTCCTCATCTCGTCCCCTGGAGCTACTACATATGGATCTGTGTGGTCCGATGCGCGTGCATAGCATCAGTGGACGCAAATATACCTTGGTAATTGTGGATGACTACTCACGCTACACATGGACCAAGTTTTTGCGCTCCAAGGACGAAACTGCAAATGTAATCATGACGTTCATCAGGACCATACAGAACTATCTACAGCAGAATGTGAAGATCATCAGAACTGACAACGGGACGGAGTTCAAGAACAAGGAACTGACCGAATTCTATGAAGCTCAGGGAATTACTCAACAGTTCTCTGCAGCTAAAACACCACAACAGAACGGCGTTGTAGAACGACGGAACAGAACCTTGGTGGAAGCAGCCAGAACCATGCTGATACAGTCAAAGCTTCCTCACTTCATGTGGGCGGAAGCTATCAACACGGCTTGCTTTACACAGAACAGGACGGTGATCCACAAAAGATTTGACAAGACGCCCTATGAGATTGTGTTCAAGCGGATCCCTAACATTGCCTTCTTCCGCGTCTTCGGCTGTAAATGCTACATTATGAACGACAGGGATGCTTGGGGGAAGCTTGATCCAAAAGCAAATGAAGGGATATTCATTGGGTATTCTACCAATTCCAAGGCGTACAGAGTATACTTGAAAGACAGAAGAACCGTCATGGAGAGCATCAATGTGAGCTTCTATGAAATGGCGGACTTGGCTTCTGAACATTTTCATTCTGAACCATCAACCTCTGCAAACAATGAAACTCCATCATCTTCTGGAGTAGGAGGGCAGGGAGGTGAGACTAGATCAGATGAGCATGTGGTTCTGGATTCTCTTTTTGAGCACTTCTACAGCCAACCACGTGCAGCACCAACTACAAATGCTACAATCACTCAGAACCCCCTGTTACCTGCTCCAATCACTGAAGAAACCAACATTCCTACTCAGAATGATGATGAACACACAGAAAATGAAGCTGAACATGAACCAACCTCTCCTGTTAATGATCAACCTGAAGAAGCTGCAACGCAAGAAACCCCAGAAGTACAACCAGAACAAGAATATTCTGACCCTGATCATCCAATCATAACTCCACAGCCTCTACAGCACGAGAGAAAGTGGACAAGGGCACATCCGCCAGAGCTGATAATTGGAGATCCATCTCAAGGAGTCAGAACCAGAACGGCATCAGTCAATGAATGCTTATACTCATGTTTTCTGAGTCAGAAAGAACCAACAAAGATGACTGACGCATTGGCTGATCCGGACTGGGTGATTGCAATGCAGGAAGAAATGAACCAGTTTGAAAGATTGAAAGTGTGGACCCTGGTGCCAAGACCTTACAAGAAAACCATCATCGGCACCAAATGGGTCTTCAAAAATAAGAAAGACGAAGATGGTGTGATCGTGAGAAACAAGGCCCGCCTGGTTGCAAAAGGTTACAATCAACAAGAAGGAATCGACTACGATGAAACCTTTGCACCAGTGGCAAGAATTGAGGCCATCAGACTATTTCTCGCATATGCTGCACACAAGAGCTTCACAGTGTATCAAATGGACGTAAAGACGGCTTTTCTGAATGGAGATTTGAAAGAAGAAGTCTACGTTGCACAACCTGACGGCTTTGTTGATCCTGAACGCCCCAATCATGTATATAAGCTGAGGAAAGCCCTGTATGGTTTGAAACAAGCACCGAGAGCCTGGTACGAAGCACTGTCAGATTTTCTTGTGGAATCAGGCTTCTCGAAGGGAAAGATAGATCCAACTCTCTTCATCAAAAGACACAAGGGTGACATCATGCTGATACAAATTTATGTTGACGACATCATTTTTGCCTCGTCGAATCCAAATTTCTGTAAAAAGTTCAGCAACCTGATGCGCACCAAGTTCGAGATGAGTATGATGGGAGAGTTGAACTTCTTTCTGGGGCTACAGATCAAGCAAATGCCAGACGGAATATTCATAAATCAGTCCAAGTACATCCATGATATGCTCAAGCGCTTCAAAATGGACAGCAAGTCAACGATGAAAACCCCCATGTCTCCCTCACAGAAGCTCGACTCTGACCCTTCCGGGAAACCAGTCGATGCTACCAATTATCGGGCTATCATCGGTTCCTTGCTGTACCTTACATCTGGCAGACCAGATATTGTCTTTGCAACCTGCCTATGCGCCCGCTTTCAAGCAAATCCAAAGGAATCACATCTGAATGCTGTTAGAAGAATACTGAGATATCTCAAAGGAACAGTCAATCTGGGCCTTTGGTATCCCAAGGAATCAGGTTTTGACCTTGTTGGATACTCAGATGCTGATTTCGCGGGTTGCAAACTGGACAGAAAGAGTACATCTGGCGGTGCTCAATTTCTTGGTGATAAGTTGGTGTGCTGGTCCTCCAAAAAGCAGAATTGTGTGTCTACTTCTACAGCTGAGGCAGAATATGTCGCGGCTGCTAGTTGTTGCTCACAGATATTATGGATGAGGACCCAACTGAAGGACTACGGGTTCACATTCTCACACATCCCGATCTACAGTGACTCTCAAAGTGCAATAGCCATCACGTGCAATCCTGTCCATCATTCCCGGACGAAGCATATTGATCTCAGATATCATTTCATAAAGGATCACGTTGAGAAAGGCACCGTGGACATGTACTTTGTGTCTACGGAATTGCAACTGGCTGATATATTCACAAAGGCCCTGGATGAAAAGAGATTCAATTTCCTGATCTCTAAGTTGGGGATGTTGAACCTAAACGACTGAGTAACATCTGAACTGTGTGTGTGCGTGTGCTTTCATATTTTCACTTTAAACATTTTTCAAAATTTGCATTTTTATTTTTTTATGCATGCATCTCACCTTTTTATTATTCTGTTTGCATCATTTTTTTTATTTGCATAAATTGAGGGGGAGCTTTTCAAAATCTGTTCATCTGTTGAGGGGGAGTATTTCTAAATTGTATAAAATTTGAGGAGGAGTTTGCTAAAATTTTCATTCTTGAAGAGAAGCAAGTGTTGAGGGGGAGCATTTTTAAATTGAAATCTGACTGATTTGGGCCCGTTACACTTTTGAAAATTCTCCCGGGCCTATTTAATCTTTTGAAACGCGCAACCCTTCCTCATTCTTCACTCTTGCGCGAAACTCTTCAACTCCTCAGAGCAAAGAATCACTCATCCCCCTTCTCCCTCAATCTTTCGCCCATTCCATCTAAGGTAAAGAAATCATCTCATCTTCTTTGATTACTCTCTTTGTTTTTCTTCGATAATGGCAATAAACAGGTACACGATTCAGATAAGGACGAAGAACAACTGCTGAGCGAAATACAAGATCGCGCGATTACAGACTTGGGCAAAACCCCTTGCGCGATATAAGCTACCTGCGCGATTCATTGAGATGCGCAATCTGCTTTGCGAATTACAGCGCTTGCGCGATCTTAGGGCATGCGCGAACCTCTCCTCGGGTTGCGCGATCCACATAGGCTGCCCGATTCATGCTTGCGCGAACCCTCCTTGCGCGATCTATCTGGGGTGCGCGGACCACACCCCTTGCGCGATTCTACTAGTGCGCGATCTGAGAGATGCGCCATCTTTAACTCTTGCGCGATCTGAAGTTTTGCGCGATCCTTAGATGCGCAATTGACCTAGCCTGCGCGATATGTCTCACTTGCGCGATCCATCTGAGCTGCGCAATTTGGGGTATCCGCATAGGGTGCGCGATTTCACCCTTGCGCGATCCACTCTTCTTGCGCAATCCATCCTTAGCAAATTTCTTTTGGGCTGCGTGAAATTAACCAAACCCAGCCCAGACCAAATCCTTAGTGAAAATTCATTATGTGGGCCAAATTCAACCAAGTACAGGCCCAACTTTGACCAAAACCGATGATAACTTTTAATTGGGCCCCACTTTAAAATCAAAATCACAATAATGGGCCCAAATGAACAGAAATTGTGGACTTAGCCATTCTTGATCATATGCTCTAATCTGTTTAACATTTTCAGATTGAAATGGCTGCCAACACTCCAATCAACATGATCTATGCTAGGGAACACTGGATCCCGATCAAGGAGAATAACTCACAACTGGACCCAGAAGTCTTCTCTTGTCAAGACGACGTAGTGGTCTCCATTCTGAAAGGACACAAGCTGTGGAAGACACTGAGCAAGAACGCTCAGGTCCCTCAGGTGTATCTCCAACAATTCTGGGGTACACTTGATAAGGACGTGGATGCTAATGACAGGCAAATCGATGACGTCCTAGCTGCCACAATCTGCAACACCAGAGTCACAATCACAAAGGAGCTGGTCCAACAAGTGCTACAAATCCCGGAGGAGGAACATTATGACGCGTTGGTCCCAGAGGCACAAGTAATCGCCGACATGATCACTCTTGGCCACGCACAGCCTCTCCACGTGATGTCAGAAATCAAGACGGCTCGCTTGCCGCGCCCATGGAGGACACTGATGGCTACTCTGAATAAGTGCTGCACTTCCAAGCACACTGGATTCGACAAGTGCAGTGCTTACCTTGTGTATATCTTCCATGGGATCGCCTTCATGAAGAAATATGACTATGCTGCTCTAATATGGAGTGAGTTCTTGGAGATGAGAAGAAGAAAATTCGACACCAATCTAATCAAACATCTGCCATACATGAGATGGCTCTCCCTGCTGGTGCGACACTTCTCCAGAACAATTCCTACAATTCAAAGACGAAAATCATCTGAGAATGTCAGCACTCCAGCCCTACAATATTTGAAGAGAATGCCAGAGGTACGCTCACTGGTACCATTACCCATTCCGGTCCCTCTCCTCCTGCTAGCCGGTCGCAATGATCCACACGTTATACGCTACAGCGAGGAGAACAACATAATACTCCCTATGGCTCAGATAAACCCCCCTGAGCCTACCCCGGGGAGTCAGCCGAGAGTATGTGAGGGTCCTGAGAGTTCAACCCGGCCACAGAGACCAGTGGCAAGCCGGCCCCATGATGATCAGACTATGTCTGCTGAGGGCCACACCCGTGCTGAAGAGACTACCCGTGATTCGCCAAGCGTAGCCACAACACAAGACGCTGACGATGAGGGCTCTGGGAGCAAGGCTGAGGACGACAACGATGATGATGATGAGGACGACGACAACGCCAATGCAAAGGGCAAGAAAGTCGAGAAAGCCCGCGCTAAGAAAGGACGACTCATTATAAGGCTTTCTCGGGCTACAACACAAGAGCAGTCTCACCAAATCAAGGACACTCAAGGAAATATCATCAGTGAGACTCGCTCCAAGGTGCGTCATGAACTTGCCTCATCATCTACTCCTGTGCAAAGAGTGCAAACTGCGAACAACCTGGCGGAAGAGTTAGCTTTGTATGACAGCTGCTCTGACCTTGACACAATAAACCGGGCTAACCCCATAGGTGCAGAGGCTGATATTTTCAGTCTCCGAGTAGAAGACGCAGCATCTAGCCCAACTGCGCATGCACAAGCCTCACCTAGCCACTCTGCTGCCTCCCAACAGGTAGTAGTTTCACAAATAGGGGATCTTTTACCCATCTCGCTGCCTCCTTACGAAGCAGCTGAGGATTTACTTTGTGGTCTTCCGCCCCAGACCACTACCCCTCCTTCTAGCACATTGAGTCTAGTTTCCACCATCCCAACATTTTCAACATTTTCTAGGACACATACACTGCTCACACCACTGCACACGACAGGTGCACTCTACTTGTCCTCAACGATCGGAGATACGTCAATGATGATCGGAAGTCCTGCTGCTCAACAGATATCTCCATCATTATCTGCAGGCCACACTTCAGTAATCTTTACTGATGCTGTGACAACGGTTACTACCCCTGTAACCGGTAACCCTGACCCTACTGACCTTTCTGTCATTTTGCAACGTTTCTTGGATTCCACCATTAAGCCATGGGTGCACGAAGCAATAACCGCTCGGGCACAGGAATTCAGGAACACCCCGGCGTTGCTAAATGACATCACCCAACCCCTACCATCATCCTCACATACCCAACAAACCCAACCACTTCCTATCATACCTACCCAACAAACCTCTGAACCATCCACAACCCTACCTCACTCACCTACTGCTTCAAGGGGAACCCAGGATACAGAACTAGTGTCCTCCCCTACTTCGACCACACCTTTTCTTGACCCTAAAACTTTACCGTTCGAGGTACTCGAAACCCTAATGCTAGATCAACTACTAGCCACCGAAGAAGGCAACCTAACCCAGAAACAAAAATACCTTCTTCGGATCCTTAAGCCTGACAACTCATGCCGTGATAGTCTCCTCGGTCACAAACGTTCGCATGAGGACCCCGATGACTCGGATCCTCATGAGGGGGAGAACAAGAGACAAAGGACACTTGAGCGTGATGCGTCAACAAGCCAACCCTCTACGCAATCCAACCAACCTGAATCCTCGAACTATCAGCCCCCACCATCCACTCATCATAAAAGCCAAACAGCCAACTCACCCACATCTAGCCCGGTCGAGCTAGAAACAACACTCCTAGGCTCATCTTTCATAGATGTAGACCAAGGATGGAGTGGAAGTCCTGAGGCTGCTACTTCGAGTACACCATTCTATTCAGGCCATCAGAAAGAACCTAGTTCTAATCTGATGATAACGGGCAATCCTAAGGATCCCGGTGTTTCACATGACAGGTCGCCTTCGACACAACAACAAGCTCACTCTAAGCCCTCTGGTAATCAAATGCAAGATGAACTGGAAGACCTTCTAGTTCATGATCAGTGGCCTCGCGAGTGGACAGAGTGGGATGATCTTAGAGTGGAAGCGGAGCAGTACGAAATGTGTCGAAGCTGGCAACTCAGAGAATTCCTCAACAAATATCATGCACAAATGATTGGACTCGATGAAGATGAACTCAAGGAAGGGGAGAATCATAAAGAAAATCCCAAGGCACCAGAACCAGTCAAAGAAAAATGGGAAATTGTTAGAATCAAAGCCCCCTTCCTAGAAGAAATCCGAGAGAAAATCTGGCGACAACCTGAAAAAATCAAGAAGTTCAGTGAATTAAAGATGCGAGGAATCAATCACTTGAAAGGAAAATACCGAGGAGGTAACCTGTATATGCTAGGACACAGATCCACAGGGGAAAGAAGACAAGTGCTAAATCATAATCTCGCAACTAGTGGATGTCCTATATCGAAAATCCTGGATATCACAGAAGACTACTTGGAAACGATTAAGTTCCTGATCTTTCGTCTACGACGTACCGATGGCTCGGAGTTCACCTGTCAAGAGAATGACTTCTTCCTACTGCACATGGATGATATTTATCAAATGTTCATGAGATGCAGGGAGCTCCCAGTGCACAAAGACAGACTTGCTAGAGAAGGTTTTGAGGCCATTAAGAGATTCATGACAAGACAAGTTCGGTTCTACGCCTCCCATGATCTCCAGATGACTCTTGAGCACAATTATTCAAAGGCAAATCTTACACGACCGGACTTGGATAGACCTGGGCTTGAAACCTTTGCAGCATATGATACATTTGACAAGCCCATCTCAGTCATTTATCTGAATCACAAAGAAGAGAAGCGTCTGATGATTGTTGAAGACATTCAAAAATACTGTGATGGGACCCTGCAAATCATCCGAGAACAGCTCCAGCCAAGGAAAGAAGAGCTAGATAAAAGACAGAATGAAGCCTCGAAGGAAGAAATCAAAGAATTGGAAAGAGTCAATAAAATCCTGAAAGCCATCGAGAAACAACTAGACAGAAGAAGGTCTCTCAGAAATTACGAGCATGCACTCAATCTCAGAAAGCATTATTTTAAAGCTCAGAAGTGAAGAAAAGAGGAAGCAAGAACATCTGATCACAAAGGGGGAGATTGTTAGAGATATTTTTATTGTAATTGTGATCAATGTTACTTTGCTAGTTTATAGTTAGCTAGAATAATGAATAGGCCTGTTAAGGCAATTTTGTAATAAAGGTTTTATACCTTTTTAGGTATGGGCCTCCTAGAAAAAGGAGCCCAAATGATTGTAAAACCTACCTTTCCCGTCAGGCTATAAATATGCCTTAAGGGAAAGGCTAGGTTAAGCTTTTCGAAATATCCCTAGTGCCGCAGTGCCTATTTGCGTGTAAGGTTTTTACGCTAACATTCATATCATTCTGTAAAACCTTCACCATCAATGGAAAGCTTCATTCCCAGATCTATCTTCCATACATACACATTCTAGACTAGAAAACAGGGACCTAACACTATCTACTTAGCACGTTCGATTGAGCTAAGGTCAACTCTTTACAAGTGTAGCAGTACTATTAAGAATACTTTCCATAAGCTATATATGTTAACAGATTCAAATGAATGTCTAATCAGGTATGGAAAGGTATCACACGAAAATCATAGCCATGCAATCACTAATTGTGACTCATATAGACCTAAGTATAGGTCAGTTCTAAATAGAACATATAACAGTTCTATCCAATCGTTCACCCACATGGTTAGTTGTCAATTAATGCACAAGTGTTCACTTGAATCATAGAACAGTTCTATCCTTTGTTCCTATATGGTTAGTGTAAGGAATAAATGTATTTAGATTTTGATGATGCTATAGGATTAGAATTTTTAAAGTACCCCCAAATTAGATTTTATGTATTAGACTTTTCAATTGTAAGTATTAGTGTAGTCGACGATCAGAGTTGCTCTATTTTGGATCAGATCAGAAGTGCATCAGAACTGCTCGACCAGACTTGCTCTATGAGAACTGCTCCATCAGAGTTCTCTTAGCAGAAGTCCATCTGAGTTGCATCATGAGAGTTGCTGATAAACTTGGACATCTGATAACCGATGAGAACTACAGATCAAAGGTACTCATCAGCGGACATATCAGAGTCAGAGTTAGAGCTCTATCCGAGATCAGAAAGCCATCAGAATCCAACACATCAGAAGAGCCTGATCAGAGCCCGACTAACACTTAGAAGATTTCAAGCAACATCCAACAGCTTTGAATCCAACGGGTAAAACGTCCAACGGCTAGAAGACTGTGCATGAAAGGAAAGCATTTAATGCACATTAAATGAGCCTGATACGCTGAAGGATTGATTGCAAATGATTGACCAAAGAATCCGGGAAGATATATTATAAAAATAGAAACCTTCCAAAACGGCGGTCAAGTCAACTGTACGCGCATTTAATGCAGTTGTCTCCTCCTCCAACGGGCAGACAACCCCAGTATATAAGCTACTCACCGAAGAACTGGAAAAAAAACTTTGCCAAGCACTCTTGATCCATTTCCGAACATACTTCTTGAGATTCAACCTTCACAACACAAAAACAAGAAAAAAACTTACGTTGGGAAGATTCAAACTCTAAATCTTTCATCCCCAACAAGAGCAAAGTTCATCCTGTTCTTCAACTCTTCAAAATCTTCATCAAACATCATTTGTGACGAAGCAAGTTGGAGGAAAAACTCTGTTTTTCAAAGGATCTTCTGAAAAGAAGGGCGTCCGAGTAACTGCAGTAGTGAAGTGGTGATACTTCCGGGAAGCTGAGTGAAAGGACCAGTCATCAGGAAGCAGGATTGCATCCCGGGTGACAACTAGACTTGGAGAAGGCGTGGAGAACTTCTTAAGTGCTAGGGACTAAGCTTTGTAACCGATCTACTTCAAAGCTAGTGGAACAGTGGACTAGAGGAACGAGTTGTTCCTTGAACCACTATAAAAATATCCAGTGTCGTTTATTTTACTGCAATTTATTTTCCTGCACTTAGGATATTAACTGCTTAACTCTAAGACTTGGAATCTGTGTTCAGCAGATCTTGTTTTAAGAGCTATCAGAAAGGCATTTGCCTTAGTGTTTCTGAGGCTACCCGGACAGATCAGAATCCGCTGCCAAGGCCAGTTCTGATATCAGAACCAGCCTATCTCTGTCATCAGAATCAGACCTTCTCTGATAAGTCACTTCGGACTTAGAGAAAATTTGAAAAACCGACCAGTCTATTCACCCCCCCCTCTAGACTGGTTACCATATTAAACGGGACCAACAAGTGGTATCAGAGCCTCCTTGTTCTTGTAATCTCTTAGGTTACTCTCTGAACAAAGATCCACTTGTTCTTAGCCTCTATTTATTTGTTATTATGGATAACTCTCTTGCAAAGCATCTTATGTTCACAGATCAGAAATATGATGACTGGAAGATCCGGATGAAAGCTCATCTTTGTGCCCTGCATGATGAAATGTGGGAAGTCTTGGAGAATGGACCTTTTATCCAATTCATGAAGGTCAACCCTGCGCATACCTTAGACAACAATCTACCTCAGATGATTGAGAAAGCTCGGTCAGAATGGACCAAGGAAGAGAAAAGGCAGTACAACCTAGATAATATAGCCAAGGACATTCTCTACAAAGCTATTGATGAAAGATATTTCAATAGAATAAAGAAATGCAGGACTGCTAAGGAAATCTGGGACAAGCTTGATGAGATAGGAGCAGGAGATGAACAAGAAAGAGATAACAAGCTAACCATCGCAATGAAGAAGTTTGATGACTTCAAACTTCTGCCAGAAGAATGCATTGCTAAGATGCATGAGAGATTGCTGATTCTCATCAGTGAAATTTCTGAGCTTGGAAAGGAGCTCACTATCAAAGAGGTCAACATGAAGATCCTCAGAGGACTGCCTTCAGCTTGGAAGATGAAGGTGATTGCAGTCCAAGAAAGCAAGAACATCAAGACCTACCCCACAGAGAGATTGATCTCAGATCTCAAAGCTTATGAGTTCGAGATGATTGAAGAGAAAGAAGAAGTGCCAGATGAGAGAACCACAACTGCCCTTACTGCCAGCACTTCTAAGGCTACAAATTTTGATCCCTCAACTCTTCTATCTGATGAATATATGGCTGCTTTTGCCAGAAAATTCAGAAAATTTATGAAGAAAGATGGAAAGAGTCCATCTTCCATCAGAAGACCACATCAGAAGACCAAATCTTCTGAAAGCAATGGAGAGTACCTCTGCTACAACTGCAGACAGCCTGGGCACTTCAAAGCAAACTGCCCCTATCCAAGAGTGTCCAAGAAACAAGGACATGAAGAAGAAAAGAAGCCTGAAGATCAACACAGAAGAAGAAGAGCATTCGTCTCAGAGCAAGCTGAGAGAGATCCACTCTCTGAATCAGAATCAAGTTCAGACTCCGACTCTGATGAAGCATTCTGCTGCTTGGATGCAGAAACTGAAGACCTCTGCCTCATGGCACAATCAGATGATGAGGAACTGTGTGCTGGAGCCATTTCAGAACAAGAATGGTATATTGACAGTGGATGCTCCAGGCACATGACAGGTGACAAGAGTCGCCTATCAGAGTTCCAGAAAATCAATGGACCCAGAGTCACTTTCGGTGGAAATGACAAGGAAGGGCAAACAAAAGGAAGAGGAAAGCTGATCAAGAACCAGATAATCATTGAAGATGTCTCCTATGTCAAAGGTCTGAAGTTCAACTTGCTGAGTGTTAGCCAGTTCTGTGACAAAGGCTACACAGTTGAATTCACCAAGACCTTATGCTATGTCAAGCATGAGACAACCAAAGAAGTGGTTCTCACAGCCAAAAGAAGGAAGAACATCTATGTTGTTGACTGGCAAACAGCAAAAGATGGAACCTGCCTGATAGCAAAGGACAATTCAAAGCTAAGCTGGGACTGGCACAAGAAGCTTAGCCACCTAAATTTCAAAACCATCAACAAACTGGCAAGGGAACACATTGTAGATGGTCTGCCTGACATTGTCTACAAGAAGGAGACCCTCTGCAGTGCTTGTCAGATAGGCAAACAAGTGAAGACCTCATTCAAACCCATAGCTGGAGATATTTCTACTTGTCCTCTAAATCTGATCCACATGGATTTATTTGGACCAGTTGAAACTCCCAGTGTTGGTGGAAAAAGATACACTCTTGTTATGATTGATGACTACTCAAGATACACATGGACTGTGTTCCTAACCAAGAAAAATGAAACTCTTCAGAAGTTGCCATCTCTGTTAAAGCAACTTCAAACTGAGAAGAATATGAAGGTCAGAACAATCATATCTGACAGAGGAACTGAATTTGTCAACAAAGTGATCAAGGACTTCTGTGATCAGAATGGCACCTTCCATCAACTTTCTGCTGCCAGAACACCCCAACAAAATGGTGTTGCAGAAAGAAGGAACAGAACACTGAAGGAAGCTGCAAGGACTATGGTTGCTGAATCAGGATTACCCATCAGATACTGGGCTGAAGCAATCAACACTGCATGCTACACCCAGAACAGAAGCATGATCCACAAGAATCATCAGAAGACCCCCTACGAGCTGTGGAAAGGAAGGAAGCCAAACATCAGCTATTTCCATGTGTTTGGATGCAAGTGCTACATTCTAAACAATGGAAAGGATAATCTGAAGGTATTTCAAGAAAAAGCTGATGAAGGTGTATTCTTAGGCTATTCAAGCTCAAGCAAAGCCTATAGAGTACTCAACAGGAGAACTATACAAGTTGAAGAATCCATTCATGTCAAGTTTGATGACAGCACCTCTGCAGAAGAACTATCAGAGACCCTGCAGAAGATCAATCTTGAAGATAAGGCTTCAGAACCATCAGAAGAGGCCATCAACAATCCTATATTCTCAATTCCTCCTGTCAATCCAATTCTGATAGACAAAGATGAAGATGAAGAATCAGAAGATGAACCATCAGAGCTGCCTAGACAGCAACTGTCAGAACCTGATCTAACTTGGTTAAGAGATCATCCTCCTAATCAAGTAATTGGTCAAGTCACCAGTGGTGTTAGAACCAGATCTGCATCTAGAAGAGAAGCCATGTTCACCTGCTGCATATCTCAAATGGAACCAATGTGTGTGGAAGAAGCTCTAGAAGATTTAGATTGGATCAATGCAATGCAAGAAGAGCTGACACAGTTTGAAAGGAATGAAGTTTGGAAACTTGTTCCCAGACCAAAGCATCAGAATGTCATTGGAACCAAATGGGTATTCAAGAACAAAGCAGATGAAGAAGGCAACATTGTAAGGAATAAAGCAAGGCTTGTAGCAAAGGGTTACTGTCAAGAAGAAGGCATAGATTTTGATGAGACCTTTGCACCTGTTGCCAGACTGGAAGCAATCAGGATATTCCTAGCCTATGCTGCTTACAACGACATCAAAGTATACCAGATGGATGTCAAGAGTGCATTTCTGAATGGAGAACTTGAAGAGGAAGTCTATGTTGAACAACCTCCAGGTTTTGTCATTCCTACTCAATCTTCTTGTGTCTACAAGCTCAGAAAGGCCCTTTATGGTCTTAAGCAAGCTCCCAGAGCTTGGTATGACACATTGTCCCTATTCTTAGTGAACCATGGGTTTACTAAAGGAAAGGTTGACAAAACTCTATTTCAGATTTCTGTTGCTAATCATATTCTGTTAGTGCAAATTTATGTTGATGACATTATATTTGGAAGCACTAATCCAGAATTATGCAAGAAATTCTCTCAAGTCATGCAGAACAAGTTTGAAATGAGCATGATGGGAGAACTCAGTTACTTTCTTGGATTACAAGTCAAGCAAGTACCAGAAGGCATCTTTATCAACCAAGGAAAGTACACCAGAGATCTCATCAAGAAGTTTGGAGTAGATGGAAAATCTTCAGTCAAAATTCCAATGAATGCCTCTCAAGGAATTGGACCAGACGATGAAGGGAAGGATGTTGATGCAACAACTTATAGAGGAATCATTGGATCTCTCCTCTATCTGACTGCAAGCAGACCAGACATAGCTTTTGCAGTAGGAATCTGTGCCAGATATCAATCAAAGCCCAAGGAGAGCCATCTAGTTGCTGCTAAGAAGATTATCAGATATATCAAAGGAAATCCAAATGCAGGACTATGGTATCCCAAGGGAGGTAATTTTGAACTAATTGGCTATTCTGATTCAGATTTTGCAGGTTGCAGATTGGACAGGAAGAGCACTTCTGGTCACTGTCAATTGCTAGGTGGGAGACTTGTCTCCTGGTTTAGCAAGAAGCAGAATTCAATCTCAACTAGCACTGCTGAAGCTGAGTATATTGCTGCTGGAAGCTGCTGTGCTCAATTACTCTGGATGAAGCAACAACTCAAGGATTATGGAGTGCAAGCAAAGGAGATCAAGCTGCTGTGTGATAACACAAGTGCCATTGCCATCACTCAGAATCCTGTGTTGCATTCAAGAACCAAGCATATCGAGATCAGACATCACTTCATCAGAGATCATGTGGAGAAGAAGCACATCTCAATTGAGCATGTACCAACTGAAGACCAGCTTGCAGATATCTTAACCAAACCTCTCTCTGAGGCAAGGTTTAACAAGCTAAGAGAAGAATTGGGAATGATGGATGATCTTCCCAGAGATACCTAAGCTCTTATTCATCAGAAGCTTGAATCAGAATTGAGAAGGATCAGACTTGCAAAAGTCAGAGTTGCAGAAAGGATCAGACTTGGTGTTCATCAGAGGTCCTTATATCAGAATATCTCTTCTCTGATACAAGGGCTAATGCTAATCAGAGTGGCTGTGGACTTAGAAAATTTTCTAAATTTCGGACGAGGCTATTCAATAAACCGGATGTTACTATTTTACCCCCGGTAGTTATTACCATATTTGGAAAACGGCTTTCCGCCCACAATCCATTTAATGCAACCTCGAAACCGTAAATTATATCAAACGTCCACTAACCCAAATTCATATTTACCCCTTCTGAAAACCTAAATCGCTACTGCAATTTTTATTCTTCGTCTTCAAGCCTTATCTCTCTGAACTTTCAATCTTCAGAACTCTCAAACTCCTCACTAAACTGAAAATGAAGTTCATCAACATCACAGATCTCTCAGACGCTGAAGCTAAGTCGCTTGTGGCTAACATCGCCACCGGAATGAAGGTTGACATGTCCTCCCTGCCATTATTGGCCGAGAACTCTAAGGTGATGATTTGGTACAGTACAACATTGAGTCAGGACTTGAGAAGATCTCCAACGCCCTCTCACAACTGTCGACTACATTCTTTAGCTACATAAAGACATCCAATGAGAAGGTTGATAACATAGCTTCAGAGGTTGCCAGTCTTCACACAGTCCTGTTCTCACAATCTCAGACTCTGACAGCACAGGACAAGGCCATTCAAGAATTATCTGATGCTGTTGACACTCTACAATGGTCTCATGACAAGAATGCAGAACATCTGACTGATGTGGAAGACATCTGCAAGACCTTGAAAGAATTTGACATCAAACTGATAAACAGTGGAAAGGACAGAGATCACAAGTTGACTCTCCTTGAAGCTACTACCAAGGATATTCAATCGGCTGTGGGCAAGCAAAAGGAGCTGATAGAAGGGCTGGCCTCTGTGACCCAAACTCTACCTGGTACCCTTGAAGCTATAAAAGAGAGCAATGCTACAGAATTCTCGAAAATTGAACTTCTACTTGGTGATCTTGTTGATGCCAAAAAGGGGGAAGATAGCAGAGAACCTGTCCCACCTCCCAGAGAAGCAGAAGGCCCAAGCTCAAGAGCTATTAACCCTGCCAGATTCTATGAAAGAGCAAGGCAAAAGAGGCTAGCTACTGGCATTCAGAGACCTCCTCCTCCTCGTTCAACGAAGAAGAAATCTCCATCTTTCACACTGAACCAATGGCTGAACAGTGGGTTGTCTAAACCAGACAAAGTCCAATTTGCTGAGATGAAAAAGCATATGACTCCCCTGCAGTGTGAGAATCTGATCCAAGATGAGAATGGCATCATCACCATTGCTCATGGAGGATCCATAGAAGAAGCTGAAGAATGGTGGAGGTTGAGGATCCTACCTGGGAAGGATGAGAAGGATGCAATAAGGTACTATCTTGATTGCCAGCTTACTCCACTCTGGAAGAGATACATGACTCCCAGGAACCTTGCTTCAATCAGAGCAAGAGTAAATGCTGAACTTCAAGAAACCAAGGCAAAAGAAGAGGCTGTTCTTGCAGAGGAAGATTTCTAAACTTTATCTCTTTTGCATTTCTTGTTTGAAAAACTCTGATTAATAAAAATAACCTCTCTGCCTCTAATTTGCATGGCTATATCATATTTTGTGTTATTTCTTATCTTATTTATCTGATTGATTGTATCTTACTCTTACTATTCTCCTATGCCAAGTGCCCACCAAGATTTCAAATGAAAGCTTTTTTCTTATCTTCTTTATGGTGAAAGGCACTTCTCTGGAGACAGTTTAAGGGTTTTGGCATCATCAAAAAGGGGGAAATTGTAAGGAATAAATGTATTTAGATTTTGATGATGCTATAGGATTAGAATTTTTAAAGTACCCCCAAATTAGATTTTATGTATTAGACTTTTCAATTGTAAGTATTAGTGTAGTCGACGATCAGAGTTGCTCTATTTTGGATCAGATCAGAAGTGCATCAGAACTGCTCGACCAGACTTGCTCTATGAGAACTGCTCCATCAGAGTTCTCTTAGCAGAAGTCCATCTGAGTTGCATCACGAGAGTTGCTGATAAACTTGGACATCTGATAACCGATGAGAACTACAGATCAAAGGTACTCATCAGCGGACATATCAGAGTCAGAGTTAGAGCTCTATCCGAGATCAGAAAGCCATCAGAATCCAACACATCAGAAGAGCCTGATCAGAGCCCGACTAACACTTAGAAGATTTCAAGCAACATCCAACAGCTTTGAATCCAACGGGTAAAACGTCCAACGGCTAGAAGACTGTGCATGAAAGGAAAGCATTTAATGCACATTAAATGAGCCTGATACGCTGAAGGATTGATTGCAAATGATTGACCAAAGAATCCGGGAAGATATATTATAAAAATAGAAACCTTCCAAAACGGCGGTCAAGTCAACTGTACGCGCATTTAATGCAGTTGTCTCCTCCTCCAACGGGCAGACAACCCCAGTATATAAGCTACTCACCGAAGAACTGGAAAAAAAACTTTGCCAAGCACTCTTGATCCATTTCCGAACATACTTCTTGAGATTCAACCTTCACAACACAAAAACAAGAAAAAAACTTACGTTGGGAAGATTCAAACTCTAAATCTTTCATCCCCAACAAGAGCAAAGTTCATCCTGTTCTTCAACTCTTCAAAATCTTCATCAAACATCATTTGTGACGAAGCAAGTTGGAGGAAAAACTCTGTTTTTCAAAGGATCTTCTGAAAAGAAGGGCGTCCAAGTAACTGCAGTAGTGAAGTGGTGATACTTCCGGGAAGCTGAGTGAAAGGACCAGTCATCAGGAAGCAGGATTGCATCCCGGGTGACAACTAGACTTGGAGAAGGCGTGGAGAACTTCTTAAGTGCTAGGGACTAAGCTTTGTAACCGATCTACTTCAAAGCTAGTGGAACAGTGGACTAGAGGAACGAGTTGTTCCTTGAACCACTATAAAAATATCCAGTGTCGTTTTTTTTACTGCAATTTATTTTCCTGCACTTAGGATATTAACTGCTTAACTCTAAGACTTGGAATCTGTGTTCAGCAGATCTTGTTTTAAGAGCTATCAGAAAGGCATTTGCCTTAGTGTTTCTGAGGCTACCCGGACAGATCAGAATCCGCTGCCAAGGCCAGTTCTGATATCAGAACCAGCCTATCTCTGTCATCAGAATCAGACCTTCTCTGATAAGTCACTTCGGACTTAGAGAAAATTTGAAAAACCGACCAGTCTATTCACCCCCCCCTCTAGACTGGTTACCATATTAAACGGGACCAACAGTTAGTCATCAACAAAACTAAATTTCCAACAAATGGTACAATCAATTTAAGCCTAGAAACCTCAAGGACATTCCAAAAGCACAGTCTAGACTCTAGCCAACTCACAAAGACAAAGTTTAAAGAAACATTTTGCAAAATTTTTGACATAATCCCCGCAAATATACAACTAACACCTGCGCATGCTGACACAAATAATCTCATGTACTAACTAATGCCTGAAAGCCCAATTCACTCCCAACACTTAAACTTTGGCATCGGTCTCGATGACCTAAAATGCACTATGCACAAGGGGTAAAGAGAAAAGGGTATGATCTCCAGATGTCTCTTGAACATAACTATTCAAAGGCGAATCTCACACAACCAGACTTGAAAAGACTTGGACTTGAGCCTTTCGAAGAATATCACGTATTTGACAATCCGGTCTCAGTCATTTATCTAAACCATAACGATGAGAAGTTCCTGATGATTGTTGATGAAGTTCACAAATACTATGATGGGACCCTGAAGATAATCCGTGAACACCTTAAACCAAAGAAAGCCGAACTCGACAAGAAATCGAAAGAAGCTTCCAAAGATGAACTCAAGGAACTCCAAAGGACTGATAACATTCTGAAAGCAATCTAGAAACAGCTTGACAGAAGAAAGTGTCTTAGGAACTACAAGCATGCACTAAATCTGCGCAAGCACTACTAAAGAGCTCAGAAGTGAAGATACCCAGCAAGATGGCACTCGATCACAAAGGGGGAGATTGTTAGAACTATTTTATTGTGAATCAAGTTTGTCTGTAATGTCTTGTTTAATAAATTATAATAGATGTACCATTTATGGTATTAGTATTATTATGTAATAATTCGTAGTGAGGGAATAAGGCCCAAAAAGGCTTAGGCCCAAACTCTCATGTATACCTAATTAGGTAACCTGTACAGTGCCTATAAATATGTGCGTCTTGTACAGGTACCACAGTCGATTAATACATTCTCTAGCCTTACGCTGACAAAACAGTTCTCGATATAATAGAAAGAAGAATTTCTCTGTTCTCGATATTGCCTTATCATTATCAGATCTTCTCTTTCTCTATTTATCGATGAATACCATCTAGCTGTGTGTTAGTCTACAGAAATCTGGGGCCAACAAAATTAATGGCTCTAAATAATGCAATCAAGAAATCCCTGAAACCTGATCATTTTTTTCCTTCAGGGACAAAAATTGTAACACTTGAGATTTAATATAAACGGATTAATAGTACTACTCATACCAACAGAGGTGCATCTCCTTTTAAGGGAGCTCATCACCCAAGAACTCCAAAGTTAAGCGTGCTTGCACGGGAGTAGTCTTGGGATGGGTGACCCCCTGGGAAGTTTCTCAGGGCGCGCATGAGTGAGGACAAAGTGCGCGGTAAAGGCTCGTGGTGGTTTGTGAAGACAGTACTAGAGGTCTGGAGTAACTACCTCGGGTCCTGCGGGGCCGGGGTGTTACAAAAATAGAGTCCATCTATTGAAAGGAATTATAAAATTGCCGAACTCGAATCTAAAATTCACCCAATAATCCAAGGAAAATTTAAGAATGAAATCCCTCAACCACAAAATAATATCTAGATCAAACACAATTGAAGAAATAAAACCCGATTTGACCTCGGATATACGAACAGATTTGTCATAGCAATTAAAAAGATTTTTTTCACTTTCAATATCAGTTTGCTTCCTGTCAGCCGAGTCCCCCATGTCACTGGTATGAAGACTTACAATAGCTATGTGTTCACGACCTAGGTCGGAAGTCCCTTCGTAGGTTCCACTCTGGTCTCCAATCTGGCTTGTGAGGTTCCATCTGTCCAATAGCATGATCCCTGAGAAGTAGCCATCTACTCCGTACGTTGTACTACCATGGATGCCACCTTGCCTGGTGACATTCATGTAATTTCCATATTTATGTTTGTGTTTTTAATTAGTTAGATTGATTATTACTTTGGAAATTACACACTTTCGGTGTAATAGTTTAGTTTGTAAAAATGTTTGTAAATTGTTTAGATTAGGTTTATTCTGAGCTCAAACAGGTCCAAGATCACTCTAGGGACCATTGGTGAACATCACAAGTGGAAGGAAGGTGCAAAAATTCCAAAACAAGATGAAGATTCTGATTTTTGGTGTTGTACCCGGTCGGGTATGCCCTATACCCGATCGGGTACACGACCCTGCAAGCCTAAAAATCCTATAAATACACCCCATTTTCTCCACAATAAATTACCAATTCCTATACACTTCTAAGCTCAGTTTAGTTAAGTACTTTCTTTATATTTTTATCATGTTTAGTCTCCAAATGAGGAGCTAAACTCTTCCATCTTGGTTTTGCTACTTTGAAGCTTAATGAATTGTAAGTTGTGAGTTATTTTCTTTAATCTTCTTCCTTGAATATTAATTAATTCCTATTCCTATTTCATATTAATATTTTGAGCATTACTTAAAGGATCAACTAGTTTTGTTTCATATATTAATTAATACTAGAATCGGTCGATTAATACGTTTGTTATTGATTCGGTCCTTTCACGGTAGTAAACTTGGATTATTAATGCATGCGTCTCATAGTTAATAATCTAAGGGGAATTAATTATATTGATTAAACCAATAAACCACTTGTGTTGAGGTTATCAATCTCAACCGTTTTCATCTTGATTTTATTGCTACTATCGAGTGAATATACTTCGCGTGTTCTATATTGGCTTGGTAGTAAGTTTTATTATTGAACGCGTCTCGTTATTAATAACCACCCTCGATGGATTGGATATACTCCTCGATTGAGTATTCGAGAGGAAGATTGTTAAAGATATAACCGAGATCGACGAACATTTCATTAAGTGGATAAAAGCAAAACCAAGTCCCCATCTCTATTAATTAAACTCATTTAAGTCATTCATCTTAGTGTTAATTAAATTAAATCAAATCAAATCTAAACCTCCCCTTGTTACTAGTTATATAAAAAGAGAAATATTCCTTTCCCTGTGGATACGAACCTTACTTCGCGATACTACGTATCAGTGTGGTATTGTATTATTACTTTGAGTGCACACCACGACAAAGTGCACGTCACCTGGTCGTCTGAACCAAGGTCTGCTCTGCATCTTGTCTCCCATCACCATGAAGTACGTTGCCCTTGCCTCAGAGATCGACAACCCCATAGTCGGTCGCTGAGGATTGCATACCCCTATCCATCTAGTTGGTTCTCTTGGATCCAGGAAGGTTGGAAATACCTAAACCCCTGCGCCGCCATCTCAATTCCTTTCCCTCTCTGCGATGCATTGACTGTCTTATGTTCACCTCAACTGGGTATACAAACTGGGTTTGTATTAATGCAGTTTAGATGTCCTTAAAGAAGCTAGTTGTTAGTTGAAAAATAAATGTTGTAGGATGAGAGACGATGGGTGTGTGATTGGGTGAGCTTTGAAAATAAACGTCACAATGAGTTATATAGCCCGGTTCTGATGTGGTGTAATCCTCCTACATCGAGTCCCATCCTCTTTCAGATGGATTTCCACCATGTTATTCAGCCCAATACACTTAGTGCCCGATAAAGCCTTGATCACAGGACAAGATTGTCAGGTTTTCACAAGGAGTTAAAACACCACTCTAAGCTACTCTATCCTTAGGTGTTTCACTAATGAACCCAACTGGTTCACAAGCTACTCAGTTGTCGATTACACTTTGTCGATAACAAAGATTTACAGATTGTCGTTTACAAGGTAATTCTAACCTCCCAACTATGATTTTGATCTAAAAATATATCTTGAATGAACTTATCTAAGAGCTTAATAAGTGTGAGTGAGCTTAAAGCAAAGTGATAGATTAACACTTTCTCTTTGCTAGATCTTTGTATTGATTGGTCTAGCTTAGTTTCTTTTTCTGCTTCACACTTCTTCTGTGTTTATAGAAAATTTGTTGTTGTATATCTCTCGTTGGCTGAGGAGATTGAGTCTTCACAGTTGATTGATCCACTTGGTTTGACTATTGAGGAGCATGGACTTATTTTGTTTTAATACGTCGTGTCTGCAACCCTTCTTGTATTTATACTATCCCTTTACAGTAGAAAAGTATTTCGAGAAGTATGGGTTGGATATACAAAATCCTTTGCCATATTTCCCTTTTGATTTCCAGACAATTATTTTATCTGGCTCATAAATACATCTAATACTGTTTGAGGTCCGTAGAAAAATATATAGAGGCCATGTTTTGTTCGCAATGTGTAGTAACATTTTTCCCAAACCTTTGTATAAAAGCCATGTTTTGACTTTTCTTCAAGAGAAAAAGTTGTAGAGAAAATTGTGTTGGTTAACTTTGGTTTGACTAGCGGGGTTAGGTTTTGAGTGTTGGCAGCCCGCTAGTCTTGTGCTTGGTAGCCCACAAAAAGAACAAAAAATCCAGTTCTCATTTTTGTACCTTTCTTTTTTTGGTATGCTTTCTCTTTTTAGTACTCTTCTTCTTTTGTTTTCTTTTTGTTTGAGTACTTTTCTTCTTTTTAATGAACTTTGAAAGTAACAGAAATCACAAAATACATCAATTCAGTTTTGGTTAATCTAATACAGGTGCTTCATCAAAATCTAGAGGGATATAACTATTTCCCCCTTTTGATGATGCTAAGACTAAAAATAAAAAAATAGTTCAAAATCTAGGTTGAGCAATGTACTTGTTTTCTTCAAGTATCTTCCCCCCTTTTGGCAACCGCTTGATTTATAGTCGCAGAGTTGTTAGAGGATTCTCATCTTGTTTGTGTTGAGTACTAGATTCTCCATATTCTTTTCTTCTTCTCTTGGAGATGAGTCTTCAAGAATGAGTCCTCTGTTGATCATGCAGTGTTGCATGTTTTTGGCAGAAGATCAATTCAATGAAATGAGGACTAGTTTCCATCCTATATGTTGTATGCCTAACCTATATGTGGAGAGAATGAGCTGATCCTGATGGGACCATGACTAGTTGATCTAGAGATGACCTCACCCTAATCATCATTTTGGCGAATCGTCGTTACGGCTAATCTTGAGGGGACCATGAAGATGATTGCCCCCCCCCCCCCTCCGTCCGGCGTTGCGGAGCGAGAGATGGGGAATGGAGTTCTCTTTCAAAACAATGGACCATTTTTATGCAGAAGGATTGGCTCCTCACCTCCGTCATGTCTAGATCTCGGTTGGGCTCGTTGATCCTTGTTTTGGGATGGCGACTGCCATTTTATGCAACACAATCGGCTCCTTATCGGCGTCATGTCTAATTTTCGGCCGGGCTCGTCGAACCCTGTTCTGGGATGGCGGTCGTCGTTTTATGCAGCCCAGTCGACTCCTCAGCGCTGACATGTCTAGTTCTTGACCGGGCCAGTCGATCCCTATTCTAGGATGGCGGTCGTCGTTTTATGCAGCACTACCGGCTCCTCGGTGCCTTTGTGCTTAGTCTTTGGCTTGGCTCGTCGATCCTTGTTCTAGGATGGTGACCGCTATTTTATGCAGCACGATTTGTTCTGGGTTGGAGACTGTCGTTTTATGTGGCACAATCGACTCCTAAGCGCCATCGTGTCTATACCTCTGCCGGACTCGCCAATCCCTGTTCTGGGATGGAAACCACCGTTTTGTGTAGCACGATCGTCTCCTCGGTGCTATCGTGTCTACTTCTCATCTGGGCTCGTTGATCCCTGTTCTGGGATGGCGGCTGCCAGTATGTAGGAATATCAGCTCCTTAGCAACGTCATGTCTAGTCCTTAGATGGGCTCGTCAATCCCTGTTATGAGATGGCGATTGCCTACTATCGGTCATATTTGTCGATCCCTGTTCTGGGATGGTAACACTGTTTTATGCAGTACGATCAACTCCATAGCGCCGTCATGTCTAGTTCTCGGTCAGGCTCATCGATCCCTATTCCCATACGGCGGCCTCCATTTTGTACAGTACGATCACTACTCAGCGCCGTCATGCCTAGTCCTCTCCCGAGCTCATTGATAACTATTCTGAGATTGCGACCTCCGTTTTATGCAGACGATCATTTCTCATCCATCGTGCATAGTCCTCAGACGGGCTCGTCGATCCCTGTTCTTGGATGGTGACCGCCATTTTATGTAGCAAGATCGGATCCATAGCTCCATCGTGCCTAGACTTTGGCCGGGTTCGCCTATCCCTGTTCTCGGATAGTGACCGCCCTTTTATGCAGCACGATCGGATCCTCAACGCCGTCATGTCTAGTTCTTGGTCGGGCTCGTCGATCCCTTTTCTAGGATGGCATCAACAATTTTATGTAGCATGATCGACTCCTCAACACCTTCGTGCTTAGTCCTCGGCGGGGCTCGTCAATCCCTGTTCACGGATTGCGACCGCTATTTTATGCAGCACAATCGGCTCCTTAGCGCCGTCATGCTTAGTCCTCGATCGGTCTTATCGATCCCTTTTATGGGATGGTGACCGCCATTTTATGCAGCAAGATCGGCTCCACAGCGCCATAGTGTCTAGACCTCGGCCGGGTTCGGCTATCCCTTTTCTTGGATGGAGATCGCCCTTTATGCAACACGATCATTTCTCATCCATCGTGCCTAGTCCTCAGCCAAGTTCGTCGATCCCTGTTCTAGGATGATAATCGCCGTTTTATGCAGCACGATCAGCTCCTCGGCGCCGTCATGTCTAGTTCTAGGTTGGGCTTGCTGATCCCTATTTTGGGATGCCGACCGCTGTTTTATGGAGTATGATTGACTCCTCAAAGCCGTCATGTCTAGTTCTCAGCCGAGCTCACGTATTTTTATTTATGGGACGACAAACACCGTATGATGCAGCATGATCGGCCCCTCAGCGCCATCGTGTCCAATGCAAGGAATACTCATCACATCTCACTTATTCATGCATGCACGGATTGCGGGCAAGGCTATTCGGAGACATAGCTTCAAGGATGATAAGGAAGAATGTGAGCGATAGTATAATTTCTCGAGAAGATTTGCACGCTCGATCACTACTCAAGAAACTGGGGGGGGGGGGGGGGCTTGTGTTGGGATATATCATCCCGCTATGGTTTTGTTTAGGAGCCCAACGCATTATCGCCATGCATGGTCCAATCCGCGAGGCCCGTTTCGGCTCCGGCCTTTTTCGGCCCAGTTGGCCTGTTGCGGTCTGTTTCGACCCATTATGGTAGAAGTGCACCCCTTCCTTTTTTGTTATTATAAATATGAGGTTTATCCTCCGTATTGAGAGTCCTTTCTTTTCTTCTCCACCTTCTCTCTAGAAAGCTTGTAACTCCATTAAAGGCTACTTGAGTCTTGTTCTTGTACAATGTAAATGGTGAGTGAAGTCTAATTGTTAAGACACGGGGTTCCATCCTAAAAGGTCAACCTGATAGGAGGAGTAGCCCATGTGTTAATATAGCACTTTGTTCATCCAAACGTTTCCAGTGTGGGACATTTAGCACCCCTCCTCACTATCACACACTTCGTGTGTATCTTGCAATCATTCATTTTTTTCATCGGTCCATTTTTTTTCATCCGGCCGTTTTTATATCATGTCATCATTTTTCATAAGGGGCCCACACCATGGATCGATTTGGCTCTGATACCATGTTAAGACACGGGTTTACATCCTAAGAGGTCAACCTGATTGGAGGAGTGACCCATGTGTTAATATAGCACTTTGTTCATCCAAACGTTTCCGGTGTGGGACATTTAACACTAATAGAATGAGAGTGGTTTGGATATTAGCTCGAAAAGTCATGTGGTTTACACTATTTCGGGTTTCCATGTTAAAATAGGATGTTCATATATATTATCATACATATTTATATTTACTATTTGATGTTGGATTTATCTCAACAAAACGTTAAGGTATTACTAGTAAAACTCAACAATACGAATGCATCAAGTAGTGCACTAGTGGGTGAAAGAAAAAAAAAACGAAAATCTAGGACAAATATAGCAAGGACAAAAAGATATAGATATATCTTCACACAAATGTGTAGCCAATTACGTTGGGAAACATCTAGGAATGGGACGAGGAATGGACATTACTGTACAGCTAGTAGTGCTTAATATAGCTAGGATGCTACATATTGCTTCACTTCTTTCACGCTTTAGGGAAAACCTCCCTTCGTAAGTTGAAGCCTGCATGTAGTATAATTGTCATCTAAAGTGTGTGCTTTCCACAATTCCACCCATTTTAATTTTTAATCCAATTCATCAAAGCCTCGGTAGTACGGTTTGTAATCTCAGTTTTCTCTCTAGGGTTTCGACTATGTCGGTCGCTGGAGTCTTTTTCCGATTTCGACTTTGTCGAAGATGGGCTTTGTATTCCCTTGGTCGCTGGTGCTCGGCTGGAGTCCAGGTCAAACGCGGAGGGCGGAGATCGGTGGAGGAGGGCGGATTTGCTGTCATGGCTCGAGGAGATCAGCGTTATGATCCAGGTTCGAGGAAGCGGCGTGGCTGTTGTCGTTGGAGAAGATCGGTGACGCCTATCCATTTACTCTGGTCGCACGGAGCAGGGATGCGTTTAGTTATGCAGGGACGGAGGATTGATGCTTGGTCTTTGGCAGCCAAAGGTCATGGAGGATCAATTAGCATGGTACCAGTGGTACGACCTCTTCCTGACCATCACCATGGGATGTACAAGATGCTAGATTTTGTGAAAGTTTTTCTTCTAGTTTTTATCTGCTTGTGATTTGTTTTTTTGTGTCCACTTTTGTTGTTGGTTTTTCAGTTTGTTTGAATTTTTGTCTCTCTTTATGTCATGGGGTATGGTTGGATCTATGAGAACAAATTTGGTTGTGTCAAGCCCACTACATGGTTAGCGATTCGTGTTGCTCTCTCAAAGTCTCACCATAGGGTTACAGTCGTAGTTGTTGGAGTTTCAGTTGGTGGCAGTTTTATTTTCCTTTTGTTTGATGTAATGATCCTGAATATTTTGATATGAATAGAGGCCTGTTTTGATGATTAAAAAAAACAAATTTTAATCCAATTCATAATTATATACAGCACGTACTTCAACTCTCATTTTAAGCGATGCAATTAAATGCCACGAATACCTAGATATTCAACCATTTGGCAAAAAAACAACTAGATATTCAACAATTAAAAATTACATTAGATTTGTTTATTCCCTTGCTCAGCTAACTAGCTCAGAGCCCGTTTGGTAGCATGAAAATCGGCTGTTTTGCTGATTCTGTTGAAATTTATGAAGTTCTGGTTGAAGTGGCTGCATTGGCTGATTCTGCTGATTTAAGAAAAAATTATTTTTAAAATATATTTTACTAATAAAATAAAGAAAAAATTATATGTAAAAATAGCTAAAATGGTCATCTACAATAACTTCAGCCAATACAGCCAGAAAAATAACTTCAACCTTACTTTTTATGCTTATTACACAATTCAGCGCCAAATACAAAAAATATGTGTTTGGTGAAAAAGTTGGTTGATAAGCCTGATAAGTCGAAAAACAGTGTTGCTAAACGGCCTGTTAATTTGTTGGTGTATAACCACATCACATCGCATCGCTGTACTGAAATTAATGAAACAACTTTTCTGGGGATATGTAACGAATTTTCATACACATCTAATTTGACATGATAAACAGTCAGTATAATAAAATAACGGAATTGACACAGATTTTTGATAGAAATTTGTGAAAATATATAGGAGATTTGACTGGGAACCTGGGATATGTCAAATATCTGTCAAATCTGTTTTTGTCTCGAACTATTTGGCACTAAACCCTCGATCAATCCGTGTCAATCTTGTTATTTTTTGTAGTGTGCGTAGTTTACTTCCTACAATTTAGTATGATTTTTTTTGTTATTTATATTTGTATATGGTTTCACTTATTTTTAGAACTAAAAAAAAAGTAACTAGTGGGCGTAGCTCAACTGGTAGCAAGGGAGTGCCACAAGGGTTAAGTCTCGGGTTCGAATCCCGGCAACTGCGATAAGGGGTTACTATGCTGAAAAATGCATATGGCCTCTGCAAGTACCGGGGACAGAGCCCCACTCTCTATTTGTCTGGTTGTGATTATAGTCCAACTTACACCCTTCCATCGGGTGTTGGAGGCCCTCAGGGATGGGGTGTCATCTTTTTTTAGAACTAAAAAAGTACTACCTCCGTCCCAAATTGATTTGCAAATTTGACTTTTCTTGGTCAAACAGTTTCATTTTATTTGCTTAATTAGAATGTCAATTTTTAATTATATTATAATTTGGTGTTTGCAACTTTGAAAAGAATTTAATGTAGTTTCTAAATATGTAAATTTTAATTATTAAAAATTGAGTTAAATATCGACAAGGAGGTTTGACTTTTATTATTGGTTGGCCAAAAAATGTTGACTTTGCAAAACAATTTGGGACGGAGGGAGTATGTCATTGTACATTGTTACTCCGTATAACTTATGGAGTACAAAGCAGATGTACATATACGTAGTACTCCGTATATTATGAAAACATTATCGGATTTGAATGAACTGTGCGGCTAGCCACGAATAGAAAAAGATAGCCTCGATGGTGATCGGTGACATGAACTTCCCAACACTACCCTGTTTTCCCTTAGTTTTTTTGATGATCTAGATGTGGGGCAGTGGGGCTTGAGCTCCCATAACTTTGGAGTCTATGAACTAGACTCCAAAGTTTCTAGACAGTTAAGTCTGGATCTGATCACAGTCATGTCAGCCTTGTCGGTACTGGCTCTTAAAGGACGAATCCAGCAGGACTTACATCACCTGTAAGGCTGTAATCTAGGCTGCTCCTCCCACCACACGAACTCGCTATCTTCATTATCATTCTCTCCCTTCTTAGCCGCTGAGCAACTCCGTGAAGGTAGGAAGAATCATTGGGAGCACACTGTTTGTTTTCCCTTAGCTTTAATTATTTAAACTCGTAGTCTTGTAACAAGGAAATAATGCCCCCTACGACATGCATATGCATCACGGGAAAAATTTAATTACGTGCATAATAATGAAATAAAACAACACCACTTTCTTAGGTCCAATAGCCCTATTTTTCCGGATCATTTAGTTTCTCCCTAGCCGCTTTGCATCGCATAGAGTTTTGACTCTAGCAGCTTTACCATCGTGTAAGATTTTCTTCGGTCAATTTTTTGTGTGGTTCTTCTCCTCTAGACTTCTAGAGTGCTTTTTAAGGTGTGGCTGCAGCTTTTGGAAACGAATCTAAGCTTCAAGAAACGATAATAATATCTTCTATGGATGATCTAGAGAAGCGTTGTCTCATTCCTGCAATTGAGGAGGAGGTCGAAGGGTTAGTTTCTGGCGAATCAACATGGGTAGAGGCGGTGGTGGTAGTGGAGGCGGAACGGATGACGAGAAGACGTGGAGATGTGAAGGACTGAGCAAGGGAGAAGACAAATAGGCGGTCCGCCCCCCTCCTGAACCGCCGCCTTGGAGCAATCGAGGTGCAAGGGTTTGAAATATTTATCAGTTATTTAATTTATAATGGTTTTTTTTTTTTGCGTTATGCTTTATGTTGTTCTGTTTTTTGTTGATGTCTTTAGTTTTATGTCAATAATTATAATTGACAAGTCTGCTAGATATTATGTCGTTAGAAGGATCTATATGACCATTGATTGTTGTGTCACACCCGCTTCGTGGTTAGCGATTCGTATTGCTCTTTCAGAGGGGATCGTCTCTGAGTCTAGCCGTAGAGTTGATAGTGCTAGCTAGTTGGTTAAGGATAGTTGTCAGGGTTGGTCTTTTTGAGTTTGATGTAACGATCTGATTCCTAATGATATTAATATAAGCGGTTTGTTATGATGATAAAAAATGAAATAAAACAACATCAACACTTCTTCCAAAAAAAAAAAAAAAAACGTCAACACATATTGCCAGGCCCGCAAGGGTCATAGGGTGGAAATTTGAAACAATGACTCCTCCAAGATCAAATTTTGCCAAACACTAGATTGAGAACAACCTCTTAATGTGTAAACCTCTTTTTAGGCAGTGCACCGTGATCTAACCTATATGTTTATCTGAGTTACCTAATTAAAAACAACTCATATACTTTGTCAGACCGGGACGTGGGGGCTCAGGGTTGGCCCTAGGGGGCACGGGGGCACGGGGGCCGGGGTTCTAAGCCCAAAAAATGAAAGAAATTTCGACCCATGTTTTTTTTAAAATAATAAGTGAGTAGGCTGATTTTCAATTCTAAACTAATGATTTGTCCAGCGTAACCAGCCCAGTAGGCCCAAGAATACAGAAAAGATGTCCTTAGATTTTATTGATTATGGTTTGATATGATTATTTGATTAGTTTATTAAATGATTTCACCCGTAGTTGATAGTTTGATTTCTTAATTATTGATTGTTATCCATTCAGTGTTGGTGCTATAATTTGTTGATTTATTAGGAAAAAATTTCAATTATAATTAAATTTAAAAATTTAAATATTTTCAAGGCAAAATAAGAATGATTGAATCAGGGTAGGAGGAAGAAAAATGAAGACTAGAGAAAGCGGCTCAAAGTAAAAAAAGGTTTAATAGAAAATTGTTTGTGTGAAGATGTGAAGTTCTTAATGTCCCCCTCAAGATGAAGACTCATAGAAGAAGAACGATTTAACTATCGAAAATGAAAAGGTTCAGAATGATCACGTCATAGGAGGGTGGGGGGGGGGGGGGGGGTTAATCAAGAGTCGATAATATTGGTTTAGATACAAAAAGGATTTACATATTTTTGTAAATGTATTTGAAATATTATTACTATTGTATGTTAGTTTAGACAGAAAATATTATTACTATTGTATTTGAATTTTTTTTAAGATTAAGCCTGTTTTAACTTTTCGCCCCTACAGTATACACGACCGGCCCCGTAGTATATTTTGGAACAACAATCAAATTGAGTTAATTAAGAAAAACATAATTGTGTGATAATAACTCAAACGGAGTTAAACGGACTTAAAAAAAACATAGATATGTGATAATAAGTCAAATGGTGTTAAGGAAGACATAGGTTTGTGATAATAATATTTCCATACATAGGTAGATTGAGTATCTACGTTACGTTTTTATATTCTTCTTTCAGAAAATAACTTTAAAGAGAAAAGGGGCAAATAAGCCCACGTACTAACAAAAAAGATCAAATAAGCCCTTATTGAGGAGGTTCTGTCTGACCGTCGCCATTTGGGGTGGTTCCTAGGAGAATTTTTTGATGAACTTTTTTGAGCATCTTATTCATTCAGTCTAGTTTACGCATACCAAATTTCAGCTAAAACTTCAATCGGGAAGGCATTCAATTGAATTCTTGAAAATAACGGTGCAGTTAAAAACACAGTTATCTTCAAGAATTCTTTTGAATGTCTTCCCGATTGAATTGTTAGCTAAAATTTGGTGTGACTAAACTAGACTCAATGAATAAGATGCTCAATAAATTTCATCAAAAACTTTCACCGGGAACTACCCCAAATGGCGATGGACGGACAGAGCCTCCCAAATATGGCTTATTTGACCTTTTTTTGTTAGTACATGAGCTTATTTGCCCCTTTTCCCTAACTTTAAATAATACTCCGTATCAACTATCACCAATAAATTAAAAATAATAATGACACTATTTTAGGAAGAATTAATTCAAACCGATCAGAACTTTTCAAAAGTAAAATTAAACAAAAATATACGGAACAACTTTCTCACAATAATCTTGTCATTGGGCCTATCAAAAATGATATTTCACTATCAGATACTACACTGGTCCCAAATTGATTTATCAAGTCAATTGTTTTAATCTAAACACTTTATTCTATTAACTTAAGTATGGAGGACACCATTTTTTTTTTTATATTATAATTTGAATTTTGCAATTTTATATAGATTTTAATATAATTTCCGAATATGTAAATTTTAATTAGTAAAATTTGATTTAGTTATCAATAAGGAAGATTTAGCTTCTGTCTTCCAACCATCTAAGATTGGATAATATAACATTGTTTGACTAAAAAGTGTTGACTTTGTATATCAATTTGAGATGAATGAAGTAGGTTTTATTTGATGATCCCATGTAAGGATGGCAATGGGGGCGGGGACCCGTGGGGAACCGCCCCGTGGGGGAAGGATGGGGCGGGGATGGGTGAATTTTTTTGCGCCATTAAAATATGGGGCGGGGGACGGGTATTGCTACACCCGCCCCATCCCCGCCCCGCCCCCGTTATAAATATATAGTCAAACATATATATACACATATATAAATAATGTACACACATTAAATTAAATTATTTGTAGTATATAACAAACGCATATACATATAGACATACATAATTGTATACAGTTTAATCATGGTTAATGAATTAATACATATTATACTAGAATAATAATAAGCTAGTAATGATTAAAAATATTTATCATAAATGTTACTCCGTATATGAGTTTTAAGAGTGAGAAAGTGAGTAAATAAATACACAAACATTTATATGTAATATAATATGTAATTAATTGTATTATAATTGTTGAGAATTTTGAGACAACGTATATGATGCAGGGCGTCTCCAACAAATTTGAGGCCCTAGACAATATGTTATGTAAGTTACACACAAAATGCATAATGTAAAATGAGTACTTCATACTCATTCACAAACACGAGCTTTATATGCATTTCTCAACAATGTTTGAGGAAGAATGTAATTCGTTTTCTTTTTCCTTGACCACAAAACACACAATTTTGTACGAAATAATATGTAATAATAAATAAGGAAATATTTAAGAACCGAATTGAAGCAACACTAAATATAAGCAGCCCATTTTTTCCTCAAATGCAATTACAAACTAAATATATAATTGGTAGCAATAAATAAGAGAATATTCAACCGAATTGAAGCAGCACTAACTAAGCATATATTCAATAAATAAGAAAATGTTATTTTTTATGGAGTGAAAACTAATTTATAGGTAGCACTAAATAAATTTTCTAAACAAAACTAGTTTCACAATTAATGAAAGATTAAAAAATTAGTTCCCCAACTAAATGATATCACAACTAAAAAATGTAAAACCGATTCTCACAACTAAATGATATCAAATCTGAAATACACATATTCAACGACTTATTTTAATCAATTTATTTGCACAACCAAAAGCTAAATGAATAAATAATTTAATAAGCATTAAAATTTAAGAACTGTAACAAATCTAAATATAATAGAAAAATAGTTAGAAATCAAATTAAAAATGCTTAAAAGATAGAAGACTTTAAGATGTGAATCGGCCTAAAGGTGTGATAAGTCTGATTTGTTCATATATTTTCACTCACTTTTTATAGCGTTTCTTGTTAAACTCGGGGCAAATTGATACATTTTTCTGCATTTTTGTTGAATTTTTATTAGTGTTTGAAATTAGTGTTGAAATTTACATTTTTGAGTGATTTGTGTTTAATTCAAGTGTTTGTATTGATTTTGTGTTTTTTTCCACTTAATTGTACCTTTCTTATTTTGTGATTTTGAGTTTGATATCTTTTACTACAATAAACCAACGAATTAATGAAAAAAACAAACAAAAAAAAGATAAAACAAACCCAAAAAAAAACTGCAGCAAGGCTGCGTCACAAAAAAGGCAAGCAAAATAAAAAGAAACAAAACAAAGGGGAGTACAAAATAATTGCAGCTCAGCTGCGAAAAAAGTCAAAACGAAAAGAAAAGGGAAAGAACCAGCCAGTTGCGGCACATGGGCGGCCAAACGAGAAGGACATGAGCTCGATCCATCAGTCGCAGCCAAAAAAAAAGAAGATAAAAATTCTGGGAGAGCAGCTGGCCACAAGAAGAATTCACACCCACAATTTAGCTGCAGAGCCAATTCACTCCCGCAAGACTCAGCGGCAGGAAGAAAAAAAATGTAGATCCAAGGGCGGTAGCAAGCAGCAGGAACCGTGCCAAGCAGTTACTCCATGTTCATTCATCTTTCAATCTTTGTTGTTAAGGTTTTGTGTTAAATTTCCTTTTTAATTTCATGTTTGAATAAGCTTTAATTTTCGTTCTTGGATTGTTTATCATTTGGAACTACTCTTAAGTTTGTTGTTGAACTGTTTTTATGTTGAATTTCTATTCGAATTATTTCCATGGATTACTTTAGCTCTCCATTAATGATGTTAGTTTCTTGATAAGTATGTTAGGCTAAATTTCCATGGGGTTTGGATTTGGTTAAATTAAGGTTAATGGGTGTTCTTGAATATTGAATTGAATTTAGGAAAATTCTCTAATTTTTTAGAACTAGTTGTTTGAGATGAAATTGAATGAGTAATTTGTGAAATTGATCACTTCACTTGTGAATTCTTAGAAGATTAATTCTTTCTTGTCTGTGAGTTTAGAATTAATTTAGCTCATATCTCACACACCTTAAACTAAGCCTAGAAATAGGACATGTTAGGGGAATTAAAATCAAGTTCTTGTCTATGAGAATTAATATATCACTATTCTTAAATTGGAGAAAATTTCCCATATTTGTTCATAATTCAAAGACACCCAAGATCCTTAATTCCAAATCTAGACCCCACTTTTAACTAGTTAATTTTTCCATACTAGTCACATTGAATTTACCTTTTAAGTATTTTATTTTCAAAACTTTACTCATCCACATGTTTGCTAGTTTAATATTTTAATTAGTTAATATTCTCTCTCAAGTTATTTTGCATGTTCACTAGTTTTAGTTTACTCATTAATGTCATTTAATTAAATTCTCCGCTACTACTTTTGTTGTTTAATTTTATTTACTTAATCATTATCACAATTAATCGTTTGAGAAAGCTTGCAACGATTCGTACTAACCGGTGACCGATATTGAAACCAACACTTCCCTCCGCCACTCCTCAGAGACACGATACTCGGGGATAAACCTTTCCATCCGGAAGGGTTAAACTCCGTTTTACTACAACGCCGCGAAAGCGGTCATCAAATGGCGCCGTTGCCGGGGAGTGGCACGGTCGTAAGTTGGTTTTTATTATTGGCATAGGCGAACCCGAGTTAGTGAGACTTTTTCCTTTACTTTCTGTTTTTTTTTTGTTTGTTTCGTTTGTTTTTTTTTTCAAGTTTGCAGGACCAATTTGTTATCACTCTCTTACAAACATGCCAAGTTACTATCATTTGCTCTCTATCCTGAAAGAACATTGAGAGGGCCTGGACAGAAAATTCATCAGGATGAGGGAAAGCGAGAGCAGAACAGTGCTTAAAACATTGACCTTGGACTTTTCCGAGGAAGATAGCATCATCGTTCCGGCAATCGATGTCACTGATTTTGAAATTAATCCTGATATTATTCAAGTGATATCGATTAATCAATTTGGCGGTTTAAAACATGAAGATCCCAGGGTGCATATGTTGTGGTTTAATAGAACGTGTCAAACATTCCGGATCAGTGGAGTCTCAATTGACACCGTGAAGCTTATCTTATTCCCATTCTCTCTTCAGGATAAGGCTATTCGGTGGTTGAACTCTTTTTCACCAGGTCACTTCACCACCTGGTATGCTCTTCACCGGGCATTATTTATGCATGAGTATTTTCCTCTATCAACGGTTGCCAAAATCAGAGCATCAATTCAAAATTTCAGCCAGGCTCCGGTGGAATCCCTGAGTGAGGCTTGGGATCGATATAAAGGCCTACGGAGAAAGTGTCCTACACATTTCATGAATGCTTATGACTTGATGTTCTATTTCTATTATGGACTTCAAGTTGTATGTAAGAGAGAGTTGGACTGTTATTCAAAGGTGGGTTCTTTTCTGGACATGACACCAGAAGAGAGTGAAACACTCGTGGAGAATGTGGTATCAAATGCTAAGAACTGGTACTACGAGACAGAATCTTCTTTCGAGACTACACTTCAAGGCACCGATCAAATTTCAGCCCTCACAACAATAATTGACAACCTGGCAACTCAAGTGAAGAATCTCAAATCACAATCGAGCCAGGTAAATATGCCGAGACATTTCATGGAAGTTCAGGAAGGTTTGGTAGATGCTAGTACTGAAACACCCAAAATTGATGAAGAATCCATAGACGAGAGATGGACGTCCACTGAAAAGCAAAACTTAGTGGGGCTGCAAAGTGAGGGATTTGATGAAGATGATGAAAGTGAAAGTGAAGAATTCTTTGAGCCAATTTCAGAAAAAGTTGGTGTGGGAGGCATTTTGTACGAAAGTGAGTTTGATAAGGCATCTCACCGAGAGGGGGAATTTGAAATACTTGTGGGTTCACCATGCAAGAATTTTAAGGAGAAAACCCATGAGAAGAGCAATGAAATTGAGGAGCTTCTGGATCTACTTTTGGAGACTTTGGATGTGCAAGTTGACCAAGAAAATTTTGCATAAAATGTGGAAGAAGAAAGTGTGGAGGAGGTCCTTGACTTGCTCCTGGATGTACTTGATACTAGTACAATGCTCAAAACAGTCCAGATTGAAGGGGATCTGGAGAATGAGGATGACTTTCCTTATTTTATTTTGCCACCTGAAAATGAGAAAGATGCACATGCCTTTGTTCTTGCTTGTGAGTTTTTTATGAAACAGAGGTGGTACACAAGAAGAGTCCCGAGGGTCAAGCTGTATGATCCAAGAGTTGGAAAGTCAAGGAAAAAGTGGGAAAAAAACGTCAAGCTAGTGACGTTAAAGAAGCGCTTTTGGGAGGCAACCCAAGTGTTGAAAAAGGAGGTTTAAAAAATATGCAAAAAAAAAACAAAAAAAAAATTAAAAAAAAACTGCAAAAAAAACCAAAAAAAAAAAATATTTTCTTTTCTTTTCCTTGTTTGTGTGTTAGTTTTAATTCATCATTATATTTTGTTTGCTTTAGCTTTTTCAGGTTAATCACTGGAGTTCCCCAATTGGATTAAATTTTCATTTGTGCTTGCTCTTTCAAATCTTCTTCAATATTGAGCACAAAGGGAGTACTTCTTACTTTTCTCTATCAATTTTTACCCTCCACGTGTGTTTATTTGTGATTCATCTTAAGTGTGAGGAGGGTACTTAAAAAAATGCAGATTTGCCCTGTTTTGTTTTGATTTTATTTTGAGACCTCGAGGACGAGGTCTAATCTCAAGTGTGAGGAGGGTTTGGAACAGGGCAATGGACTGATCTGGTGTGCATGACAAGAGGCTCAGGTGAACTAAGTTAAGATCATTAATAAGCTAATGTGTAATCTACTTTAACTATTTTTTTTTTGAAAGTTTTGTTATAACTAATCTTTTTATTAGCATCATACTTTAAAAAAAAAAATCTTTAAATATTAGGAGACGAGCTTGATTTCTACTTTGAAGTTGTGTGCACAAGTTTGGGTTCTTGGTTTGAATGGTTGTTCGGTCTTACTTTCTTTTCATGGATATATACAATGCTCCTTGGTTAGCTTAAAGTATTTAAATTCTTTGGATTAGGGAGAATGCTATCCTCGAATGAGGCTCTGCTTTTAGCATTTGATAGAATATCTCTCGCTATTCAGGTTGTACTTGATTATTGATTTGAGAAGTTTCTTCGTTGGGAGTCTCATCTCCGAGAAGGGGCGCTGCTCTTCTCATTATCGTATTCTGCGAGAGTTGAGTATATTTTATATATTTTATGAGATAGCCCCACAAATCGATGATTTAGTTTAACCATAAAATTCATACCAACTTGGCTTGGTTTATAGCTCCCCCAAGATCATCCTAAAAAAAAGAACAAAAAAATGCTAGGGGAGCTAAAACTATTTTTAGAACTGGAGCTTGTGTGTATTTCATGACTAGTTAAGGATGACTGAGGGTTTTTGAATGTGAATGTTGACTTGTGCTCATAACTAATTAGTAGCAGTTTTTGCATATATGCTAGCATTAAAGGATTTTTTTTATTAGTATGTTGTGTCATAAAAGTTTAGTTATTAATATACTTTCATGGAAATATAGTTAGACAGATTGGAATTTTAGTCTATTGATGATTGGTTCGACGTGATCTTTGAGTCCTTGAACTTGTGCACTATAAACAGTTGCCTTGAAAATTTGTTTGACAGTAGTTTTGTTGCTTGAGGGCAAGCAACGCTTAAGTGTGAGGAGATTGATAAGTCTGATTTGTTCATATATTTTCACTCACTTTTTATAGCGTTTCTTGTTAAACTCGGGGCAAATTGATACATTTTTCTGCATTTTTGTTGAATTTTTATTAGTGTTTGAAATTAGTGTTGAAATTTACATTTTTGAGTGATTTGTGTTTAATTCAAGTGTTTGTATTGATTTTGTGTTTTTTTTTCACTTAATTGTACCTTTCTTATTTTGTGATTTTGAGTTTGATATCTTTTACTACAATAAACCAACGAATTAATGAAAAAAACAAACAAAAAAAAGATAAAACAAACCCAAAAAAAAAACTGTAGCAAGGCTGCGTCACAAAAAAGGCAAGCAAAATAAAAAGAAACAAAACAAAGGGGAGTACAAAATAATTGCAGCTCAGCTGCGAAAAAAGTCAAAACGAAAAGAAAAGGGAAAGAACCAGCCAGTTGCGGCACATGGGCGGCCAAACGAGAAGGACATGAGCTCGATCCATCAGTCGCAGCCAAAAAAAAAGAAGATAAAAATTCTGGGAGAGCACCTGACCACAAGAAGAATTCACACCCACAATTTAGCTGCAGAGCCAATTCACTCCCGCAAGACTCAGCGGCAGGAAGAAAAAAAATGTAGATCCAAGGGCGGTAGCAAGCAGCAGGAACCGTGCCAAGCAGTTACTCCATGTTCATTCATCTTTCAATCTTTGTTGTTAAGGTTTTGTGTTAAATTTCCTCTTTAATTTCATGTTTGAATAAGCTTTAATTTTCGTTCTTGGATTGTTTATCATTTGGAACTACTCTTAAGTTTGTTGTTGAACTGTTTTTATGTTGAATTTCTATTCGAATTATTTCCATGGATTACTTTAGCTCTCCATTAATGATGTTAGTTTCTTGATAAGTATGTTAGGCTAAATTTCCATGGGGTTTGGATTTGGTTAAATTAAGGTTAATGGGTGTTCTTGAATATTGAATTGAATTTAGGAAAATTCTCTAATTTTTTAGAACTAGTTGTTTGAGATGAAATTGAATGAGTAATTTGTGAAATTGATCACTTCACTTGTGAATTCTTAGAAGATTAATTCTTTCTTGTCTGTGAGTTTAGAATTAATTTAGCTCATATCTCACACACCTTAAACTAAGCCTAGAAATAGGACATGTTAGGGGAATTAAAATCAAGTTCTTGTCTATGAGAATTAATATATCACTATTCTTAAATTGGAGAAAATTTCCCATATTTGTTCATAATTCAAAGACACCCAAGATCCTTAATTCCAAATCTAGACCCCACTTTTAACTAGTTAATTTTTCCTTACTAGTCACATTGAATTTACCTTTTAAGTATTTTATTTTCAAAACTTTACTCATCCACATGTTTGCTAGTTTAATATTTTAATTAGTTAATATTCTCTCTCAAGTTATTTTGCATGTTCACTAGTTTTAGTTTACTCATTAATGTCATTTAATTAAATTCTCCGCTACTACTTTTGTTGTTTAATTTTATTTATCACAATTAATCGTTTGAGAAAGCTTGCAACGATTCGTACTAACCGGTGACCGATATTGAAACCAACACTTCCCTCCGCCACTCCTCAGAGACACGATACTCGGGGATAAACCTTTCCATCCGGAAGGGTTAAACTCCGTTTTACTACAACGCCGCGAAAGCGGTTATCAAGGTGCGATAAGCATCAATGTGTTAAAGCCGTATACTTCGTATTTAAAAGCCGCAAGCGTGGACTAGCGTAACTTTCATAATTGAAACTATTTACGATTTAAATTAAATGTATATATATAATACTACTATGGATAATTTAGAAATTGGAGGCCCCTCAATTTTGGGGGCCCTAGACAAATGTCTAGGGTAAATGCCCCTAAAGCCGGCCCTGATATGATGATAATATGTTTACTTATATTTTTACTTTATTTAATTGTCTTCAATTCACAAAACTTATTCAAATATATTGAAGAATTATTAAAATTGGTGGTATTAACTTTTAACAAACACAATACTTCAGTGTTGCGTGTGTGTGTGTGTGTGTGTGTGTGTGTCATATATAGGCTTAGGATCAAATGAGAACAACGTTTAACATGAGAACGTGCGAACACTTCATTTACCCCCAATGTGAAGCACAATGGAATCACACAATGCACTTTTTTGTATCCAGCATAATATTTACAAAAGTGCCGCCGTGATTAGTTATATTAGCTTGTATTGAGCGAAGTCCAAATGTGCACTAGAATGGCTCTATTGTGTGTCACATTGGATTATTGTGTATCATATTGGATTAAATGTGAGTGTTCCCACGTTAAGTATCGTTTTCATTGGAATCACATTACATATATTTATAATAAGAGATTAAAAGTATATGCAAATACGATAAATTAAATTTATATGGGGGCACCCGTGGGCACCCGTGGGGGACAATGGGGTGGGGCGGGGATGGGGCGGGTCTGGGAGTAACGGGGATGAGGCGGGGATGGGGGGAACTTTCTAGACATGGGGTGGGGGATGGGGAGTGTACCCCCGCCCCAAATCCGCCCCATTGCCATCCCTAATCCCATGTAAGCTTTTGATTACTGTATTGACTGAATTTAAGGGCCAAAGTGACATCGTATTGTTTTAATAAATATAGGGGGTGTTTGGAACTGATTCTGCTTCTGCTTCTTTTTTAAAGCAGAAGCAGAATCAGAATCAGTTTTCAAAAACTGGTACCTACCAGCTTCTAAAAAAACTGATTCTGAGAGTAAATTGGAGCACCAGAAGTGCTTCTGGAATTTCAGCCAAACACTCCAGCTTCTGCTTTTGCTTCCTGAAGAAGCAGAATCAGTTTTGAGAATCTAATCCAAACACCCCCATACATGAAAATTTGGACTATAAGATACGTATTTCTATTTATTCAATATTTTTGTGTATGTGTGAAAATTTGCATGCTAATTTAAAAATTGTTAGTGGGACTGAAATTTAATTACCTAATCTGGTTCAATTTGATATATATCTATATATATTTTGTTACTATTAAGTCTGATCTGTCCTTAATTATTGTGATGTGTCTAAGACTAAGTATACATACTCGGTTTTTTGTTATTGTCTGATCTAAGTTGAACAAACACAAATTACACATAGACACACACATAATTAGGAGTAAAGCAATCTCAAAATGAAAAAAAGGACTAATTTTTATATTCCCAAAAGTTACTCTTTCTTCCATTTCTAGCTACCCGGCCTTACCATGTTTTAATTAGAAAATCGTATTTTTATTTCTAATAAAATAATAAAAAATAAAATATAATAAAAAATTAATTATAAAAATGAAAAATAAATATAAATATGTAGTATAAAAATAATTTTAAAAAATATTAATATAAAAGTAAATAAATAAATAAATAAACATCGTAAATAACATAAAAAATATGCAGGCCTCTACCGCATCCTCAGCCGCCTCGCACCACCGCCACCTCCGACTGCCAGAAAATTATCAACTTATATAAAAATGTCAATTTTACTCTTCACAAATGCCAATTTTTTTTCTAATTAAAATTGCCACCAAGATGACATTATGGATGAAAATTAGCATTTTTTCAGTGCACGGTGGTGGCGGTGTTGGATGGTGGCACAGCAGTGGCGGAGATGTGAAACATAATTTTATTGTTGCATGTTGACATGCACTTTGTCGTGGTGTGCACTCAAAGTAATAATACAATACAACACTGATACGTAGTATAGTGTAGTAAGGTTCGTATCCACAGGGAAAGAAACACTTCTCTTTTTATAGAATAAGAAATAAGTAACAAAGGGGGGGGGTTATGATTGGTTTATGAACTTAAATTATATTTAAGCATGAAGATGAACGAGTTATGTGGTTTAATTAATGAGAAAGAGACTTGGCTTTGCTTTTATCCACTTAATGAAATGTTAGTCGATCCCGGTTATATCTTTAACTATATTCCTCTCGAATACTCAATCGAGGAGTATATCCAATTCATCGAGGGTAGTTATTAATAACGAGACGCGTTCATTAATAAAACTTACTACCGAGTTAATATAGAACACGCGCCATATATTCACTCGATAGTAGCAATAAAATAGAGATGAAAACGATTGAGATTGATAACCTCAACACACGCGGTTTATCGGTTTAATCAATATAATTAATTCCCCTTAGGTTATTAACCATGAGACGCATGCGTTAACAACCCAAGTTTACTACCGTGAAAGGATCGAATTAATAACAAGCGTATTAACCGACCGATTCTAGTATTAATTAATATATGAAACAAAACTAGTTGATCCTTTAAGTAATGCTCAAATGATTAATATGTAATAAGAATAGGAATTAATTAATATTCAAGGAAGAAGATGAAAGAAAATAACTCACAACTTACAATTCATTAAGCTTCAAAGTAGCAAAATCAAGATGGAAGAGTTTAGCTCCTCATTTGGAGACTAAACATGAAGAAAATATAAAGAAATAACTTGTCTAAACTGAGCTTAGAAGTATATGTGAATTGGTTCCAATTGTGAAGGAAAGGGGTGTATTTATAGGCTTTTTAGGGGTGCAGCTCGGGTACTCGATTGGGTATATACAGGTACCCGATCGAGTATGTGTAGAAACTCGAATTCGACCCATACTCGATCGAATTCAGAGTATTATTTATATGCATACCCGATCGAGTATGTCGGTGTACCCGATCGGGTATGACAGCTGATCGTGGCCAAATCTTCCCCTGCACGTCCCTTTGTTTCCTGGTTGATCTGATTGAGAATCCAATTGGTACCCGATCGAGTAAGGGGTTATACTCGACCGGGTACAGGTCAAAATCAGGAACTTTCCTTCTTTTTGTCTTGTACTCTTGCACCTTCCTTCACCAATGATCATTAAATTGATCTTGGACCTGTTTGAGCTCAGAATGGAACTAATCTAAACAAATTACAAATATTACAAAAACATAACCATTACACCAAAAGTGTGTAATTTCCAAAGTATCAAACAACAAAAACTAACTAAAAACACACACATACAAATGGAAATTACAAGTGTATCACATGTTTCTTATTTTTTTAATGTTTTTATTACAAGAATTACTCCTATATGATTAGTTTCAGATCGCCTATATTTATATTATTAGTTTCAGATCGTTACATCAATAAAGAGAAACTATACTTGACACCAACATCCACCAATTACGACTATAAATCCTACGATAAGACATAGAAACGATCACATCTGAAAGAGTAACACGAATCGCTAATCACGAATCGGGTTTGACACAACTATCACTGGTCCTATAGATCCGTATACTTCTAATGACATAAAAATAAACTAAATTTCCAATCATCCCGGCAAACCTATCAACATAAACTGTAATGAATAGAAATAACAAAATAACAATAACTAATACGAAGTAGAAAAAAGTTTTGTAGCACTAGCACCTCGTTCTTAGAAATGTCTGTGTGTGGTGTTGTGTGTGTGTATGTATGGTATGTATGTATCATGTATCCTGTATGTACGTACGTAGGCATGTATGTTGTAGTCACACATTAATTCAATAAACCTTAAGAAGTTCTCTTCTTTTAATACTAATTGGTACGTTTGTCAAGGGCCAGCATTAGGGCCCAGACAACAGGGGAAACAACCCTAGATTTCTAAAAAAGATAAACAATTAGACCCACAAAAAGCTTGATATATGTTGTGATTATGCTAAAAAACATTTCTTTTAGATAGAATATTTTCTATTTTTTTACTCTTGAAATTTGTGGAACAGAACAACAAAATGTGAACTGAGAATATGAAGTTAAGTACTGTTAATTCTAGATACTCCTAAGCAGAAAGTATTTGCATTCATTAAATAAAAAGTTAAGGTAGCATCTTCGTCATTTTAACTCAATTTGATACTTGTATTGTGACCTTTGGTTTCAATATGCAACTTATTTTGCTATTATGTACTCCGTAATTCTTAATGTATTATTCTTACTTTTAATGGCTCTTTATATTGCGTTGTTATAGGTAGTATTTTGTTATACTTTCAAAAGCATGAATTGTATGTATTCCGTTGCTTGAAATAGGCTCATGGCACACTATTGCAATTTCTGAATTTGTACATATTCAAGATGGTTATTAACTATATATGTGATCTCATGATTCTCATCAATCGCCAATATACTAGATTTGGTTTGAAAGTGTCATTGTTATGCTAAAAAACAAAGTAAGTGCGCACACATGTTTTTGGCATTCAAGAGAGTAATTACAAATTTTTTAATAAATTCAGTAGCTAAGTAAAACAAAAAGAGATGGAGTAATAAGAAGGAGCTAGCTAACAAGAACAAACATGAATATATATAATACATATAAATAAAGGCACTAGGCTCCTTTATCTTTTGTGAATCCACATACTTCGACCATCTCGGTCTTAGCAGCTAGTAGCTTTGAATTGCTTTAGTTTATCTCTCTTCTCCAATTCTTGGGCTGATGTGATTCTCCACCTTATATCTCATAAAATCTCATCAATCCAACCTTTTCTTTACAAAAGAAAGAGAATTTATTTGAGAAGGCCAAGGCCAAAGCATATATATCAAAAAGCTAGAAAAATTAAAGATCACACTCCCATCCATGGTTTTCTCTTCTGTTCCGCTCTATCTTGATCCTCCAAATTGGCCAAACCATCACCAGGTAATTAATCACACCCACGATTTATTATTCTTCCCGAAACAAAAAAAAATCCCTACTTTAATTTATTCTTCTTCATCTTTTTTGTTTTTTTGAATATACTTTCATTCATTTCCCAACTTTTGATTTAATTTCTTTTTGTTTTGTTTTTTGTGGCAAGAGCAGCAAGGAGATGGGGTTGATGGAGCAACTGGGAGCTCCTCTCTGCTTGTTCCGCCTCTGCCGCCTCCGCCCGGTGGCGGTCCGGTGAGGCCCGGCTCGATGACGGAGAGAGCACGGCTGGCCAAGATTCCTCTCCCGGAGGCGGCGCTCAAGTGTCCTCGCTGTGATTCCAGCAACACTAAGTTTTGCTACTTCAACAACTACAGCCTCTCTCAGCCGCGCCATTTCTGCAAGACTTGCCGGAGGTACTGGACGAGGGGAGGCGCTCTGAGGAACGTCCCCGTCGGCGGTGGCTGCCGCCGCAACAAGAGGAGTAGCAAAGTGAGCCGATCGAAGTCGCCGGCTCGAGGTGAGCAGCAAAGCAGTAATGGAGGAGGGCCCTTGGCGAACCCGAACCGTAACGTGAATATCACGCGCGCCGGCGACATGCTGCCGGCTCATTTCCCGCCGCAGCCGCCGTTCTTGCAGAGCCTGAGCGGTTTCGCGGCGACCTCGGATTTAGGGTTACATTATATCGGCGGAAACGAAATGGAATTTCAGGAGGGAAACAACTCCGCGACGGCTGTGAATCTGTCGGCTCGGTTCGCCGATCTGTTTCGGCTCCAGCAAGGAATGACGCAGCAGCTTCCGTTCCTGTCCGGCTTGGACCAGCCGCCCCCCGGCGGCTGCCTTTACCAATTCGAAGAGGCTGGAGCCGATCAATACGGCGGAGACCAGCTGGGAGTCAAGGGTTTTGAAAGTGGCGGCGCCGGCGGCGCATTTCTCCTTCACCACCATCACCACCATCAGCCGGCTGCCGGAAACGTGAAGATGGAAGATAACATGAACAGTGGGATGAATATTTCACGAAACTTTCTGGGAATATCGGGAAACAACAATAATGACAATTTCTGGACTGGGAATAATAATAATAATAATAATAATGGATACACAAACACAGATCTGTTGCCTGCTGCTGGTTACGCTTCTTCTACTACTAGCCGCCTTCTGTGAGTTTTTTTTTTTAATGTAATTCCTTTTTTTTTTTTTTTAATTTTCTCGAAACCCTAGCTATATATCTTTTTCCAAATTTACACACTTACCATTTGGGTGGCTTAAGGTTTTTTCTATGAGCTAAGGTAATTATTATATGCAAATTGTGATGTACCGTACAAGACTACCAGGAAAGGAAGGAAGATGCATCTGAAATTAATTAAAGTTGTAAAACTCTTTCTTTGATTTCAATTTTGATGGTACATACGTACGTACCACTTTTTTGGATTTCTTTATTCGTGTATTAATTTATATTCTAGTTAATTTATTGATATGGCATTATGGCTTATGCACATGTATATATATGCAAGTCCATATATGGATGTAGTCTCATAGGTTATCTTAGCTATGTGCTCATGATCATCAATAATCATATATTATACGCAGTATATATTAATTATCAGATGCAATCTCTTTAACATGTACTCCATAGTAATTACTACTACGTATTTCCTCCATCCTCCTATCTCTGTTTCATTTTGTTCAGAATTATTAGTGAATTTGCTTCCTACTCTATTCAGTAATACTTGAGTAGTTGTAATGCATTCTTAAGTTATTCACATTTTTAAAAGGTTAATAACCACATCACTTGTGAAAGTCCTAAATTTTGGGGATGGTACAAAACAATAAATCACTATATAAGCTAGATTATGAGGTACTCCTTTTATCATGTTGACGTTTTATGATGAAACTTTCTAAGTGTACACATGAAATCGGAGCCAGGTCCAATCATTGTTTAGCAGTTATGATTAAGGATTGCTCGTTAAAAGTATGTTTGGTCCATTTAAAATTACTTTCCACGGGCTAGGGCGGGCCTAGGATGGATATGAGGTCATTGGAGAGTAAGGAAAAAATAATTGAAGAAAAACATGTGACGAAATCTGTTAGAATCTCACATCAAACAAGTAATTAAAGGAAAAAAATAGTGACGTGTGATCGACCAATTACACAATTCAGTCTTGATTTTTTCTTTGTATCAAAATAGTTTTGGTTCACTTGCATATATAATCAGCTTGAGGCTCGTGGCTCATTCAATTCATCAGTTTCACAATATTCTTTTGCCTAATTACCCAAATTTGACTAGACAAATATATGCTGCCTAGCAAGCCGTGGATCTTTACAACTGCGTTTAAAAACTCCAGGAATGTGTTGTGTCTTTCACAATTCAGTATTGCGTTTGCGCCCAGTTTCAGGGAGTCAAATTATAAGTGATAGATTAAAGGGATATTTCATAAAATAAGAGTGAAAAATGTGGAACATATTTCATATATGAGTACTATACTTTTTCTCTAAATAAAATTATTATTGTAATTCGGAAATCATATTGTCATGTTTTATCATTATCAGAAATTAATTAAAATGATAAAATTATGAGAAATTTGGACTCCGCACCCCACTTTTTTTGGTGATATTGGATTTTGCACGTACCCCATTTGGAAAAAGGTTATACTTTGCACCCTATCGTATGATATTTTGTGAAGAATTTTTTTTGAATTGGATGCAAAGTCAAAGCTTTTTAAAGAGAAAGAGAGCGCAAAGCCTAAGTTTATTCAAAATAGGGTGCAACATCCAACACCACTAAAAAATCGAAGTGCGAAGTCAAAATATCCCTAGAAATAATGTCATCATTGACGGTATCTTTAAAGGTAAACATTATTCATATTAAGGAGGGAAATATAATATTCATGTTTTGAAATATCACAGTTTTTACTCCTATTTTGATCTCTTTGTGCAGATAAAATTCAATATTTTGGTGTGCTTTCACTCAAGTGCCTTGTTTTCTACTTGAGCTAGCGTCTTCAACACACACATGGGTTCTATACTTCTATCAAAACCCATGAACTACTAATTTTCCGTGTAATATTGGTTTGTGTGAAGTATTTCTTGGAATCAAAGATCCAATATATTGCGGATGAATCTGAGTACCTTCCAATTCAAACGTTAGATGTTTTGAGACTTAATTACCCCGTCCAATCGATATATTTTGTTCAATATAATCAAAACTTTCACACAATGACATGTTATATATATGTATCTCGTTTAATTCTGTTCAAGTTCTGATTTGTTTTTGGCCAATAGAAATTATTATAATCACAAACCCTAGCTAGCAATTAATCTATGAAGTGGCCTAAAAGGTGCCTAGTAGCTCACCTGTTTGTCGTGACTAAGAAGATTGAGTAGGTTCAAGATCAGAGATTACAATCATTCATCAGTCAGCAAACATGCAATAGATGATTGTACGTGAAGTACGACAGTAACATCGAGTTTAGTACAATACAAACTAAAGTTGAATATGTGCAAAGTTCATTAAATGATAGATGTTCAAGCCTTCAAGCCTCTCCCATTCCTATCAACCCATGCCCTGGCATGCAAATGTGTCTTTTTTCTTTATTACACCCAATTCAACTTCAAAAAATGTTATATTGACATTATACTTGTCCGGGATAATTGTAGATCAAATAAGAAATTGATCAAAGTATGAGTAAAACATGGAAGTTTAATTTTAAAATACGAGTAAATATGTTTTGTTTCATAAGTAGGACTTATGCAGTTCAATTAAAACAATAAAAACTTTTCATAATAGGAGTTAAGGAATGAATGGATCATTTTTGGAACGAAAACAATGACACTCCTATTTGAAAGACTGCTATATATCTTTTACTCCTATTTAGAATTTTTCTCAAGATTTAACGTTGTAACTTATTCTTGTGCCCATTATTAGTTCTATACTTTACTCACTTGTAGACCATATCTTCTACCTAATAGATCTATTTAGACTAAGGATTCTTCCACCAGAGTATACTATCATGTTAACAACATCATTTCTATGAGCTTTTGCCTAAAATGGTGTAAAATCCTTAATATGGACAAACTAATAAACTTGAGATATGATGTGTGAGTAGGTAAGTAATTAAAATTATACAACTAATTGCGAATATATACAAATATAAGTCATGGAACTAAATCAACAAATCTTATATATGGAGTACTGGATACGATGATAACATCTTTTGTTGGTAGAGCTGGGGAGTTTTTTTTGTACTAGAAGTATATTCCCATCCTGCACGAACAAAAATCCTTATAGAGCAGAATGGTGGTGTAATAGTGGGATTACTGGCATACGGCATTTAACAAAAGACGCCCTTGGTGGTAAGCATTTATAGTACCCGGCCCTGAATAATAATCTCTTAATCAGTCTTAAATTTTCCTTTCCTTTTATGAGGCTAACATTATGCATCCGATTGATGTTCTTGTTTGGGAGGCTAACCTAACAAGCAACACATATATGACAAAGTAATAATTTTTTTACAAATCTAACATGTAGTGATGGAGACTCATAAATGAAGTATTTTCAACTTTGGCTCTCTGGCCATGCTTGGACTTGAGTTGCTAAATTTCATTCATGGAACTTTATTAACATACGAACAGTAAACACTCCAAGTCGATCTATCTAATGTTATAAAAGTTTGAAGCATGAGTGCTTTAAGGTTAAATTTGATACTATCCTCCGTCTTTTTTTAATCCAACATGTTGACTTTTTGCAGTGTTCTCATGATCTACTTTGACTACATTTTACACTATTATTTTATGAAAATTATTTTTTAAACAAATATTTTTCAATTCATCCCATTACAAATTTTCAAAATCTTATTCTTAAGTTTTTTTATTAATAGAGATTAAGATATACTTACGGTCAAATGTGTGTGTTGACAAATGTGTAAAAGTTGATTGTTGCGACTAAGGAGGAAGTATTTCAAATATAAACTTTAAAATTAAAGTTTATCATGGTCTTGACAGTTCGGAACTATTCACATTTAATTAATGCATAATAATTTGTTTTATTTTTTTGAAATCGAACCGTTTTATCATTATCAACAAGTACAGATGCATATATCTCATACTCATACTCATATCCTATCTTTTTTTTAAAATGTGATTATATTTCGTAGTAGTATATATAAGTATCCTATAAATTGAGTTTTAGGTTCATCCTAAAAAGACTTGTAGTGTACGTGTATGCTCCATATTAACTCTTAAATTTCGTTCTAAAATTCAAGATCATCTTGAGAAAAAACAAGTAGACCAAAACTTTATGTATTGATGTATGTATCTATACCCTTGTAACATTTTCTAATCTAATACGGAGTACACAATAAAAGTTAATATTCCACTTCGATCTTCTTTTAATACTCTCAGTTATGTAGCACATTTGATTATGCCATTTCAGATTTAGGAGGGATAAAGAAAAGTCGAAGCTAAGGCCTAGTGGCTAGAATTGGAACTATCTTATTCCCAAGGGCTAAGGGTATTGCATCATCAATTCCCACTCATCTAAATTCTTATTTAAATCATTAGCTTAGTTGAATGGCACGTAATCGGTTACCTCTGTTTGAAATACTACTACGTAATAATCCTTAATCCGTATAAGAATCTTCACAAAATAAAATAGAAAAACTTTTTAAACATAACTCCAATTAACAGTTTTACAAAAAGCGACATACGTTTTAGGTAGTTGGGGTTTTGCTGTATGTGAAATATATTATTATTTATGAATTATTTTCTATGTATGAAATATATAATTATACGTTTAAGGTAGTTAGTATCCTTATAAAGTTCTCTAAACTTGGAATTCTTTATGTCAAAACTCCAAAGACGCACTTCAAGCACGATGATTAATGTAATCATGAAATAACTTTTACATTGATTCATAGTATAATACATAGGGGATGGTACCCCCAACTTCTAAAAAAACTGATTCTGGGAGTAAATTAGAGCACCATAAGTGCTTCTGGAATTTCACCCAAACACTCCAGCTTCTGCTTCTGCTCCCTGGAGGAGCAGAATCAATTTTGAGAATTAGATCCAAACACCCCCATAGTACTACTTTTTATTTCTTATACTCCCTCCGTCCCAAATTATAAGATACTTTTCGGTTTACGATGGTTGACCGACGATAAAGCAAACCGATCCCTATCTGCATTCAAATTATTTTTCGAAAAAAAAATTACATATTCAGAAACTACATTAAAACCGCTACAAAATCTGCAAAAAATAATTCATATTTCATAAAATTTTGATATATAAAATAAGAGATTAAGAGTGATTTGTGTTGACCAAATGAATAGTAAGGATATCTTATAAAATGGGACAGAGGGGGTAATACTAGCTAAGCTTATAATATACGTAGTATCATATTCTGTAATATTTATTTAATATCAACCATATAGTATCAATCATATTATTCTTATTTTCTAATTTAATATAAACAACGTTTGTCAATTTCAAATTAGAACTAGTATGATTTTATCAACTAAATAAGAGTAATTACTAAAATGTTTTGACATCATCGTCAATATTTATACCTGAAACTATTTTCCAATCTTGGTGATAACTACTTTCATTTAGGGAATAAAAAACATAGTATTTCTATTTTGAATTTCCAAACCGTTTCTACTTCCACTTCCAAGATTTTCCTTGTAATATACTCTGTATCTTATTACTTAATTGCAATAAATACTTCATCCGTCTCATTTTATATGTCCTATTTTTCTTTTTGGGTTGTCCCAATATAATTTCACTTTTCTTTTTCGAAAGAAATATTTAATCTACAACATTTTACTTTCTTATACTCTAATATCAACCTCACAACTTTTATTTTTTAACCACTTTAAATTGGGGTGAATGTGTAGTACTCCGTATATCTTTGGAGGTGTTTACTTCGCTACTAAAGTAACAGTTAGGTTAGTAAGACAGGTGAAGTAAGCACGCACGCTGCTTAAAAAGACGCCTACTAATCAAGAGAGGTGTTTAAAGTGCCGCTGACTAAGCATGCCGACCCTCACCCCACATGTATTAAATAAATGGCACTTTAAGCTTTTTCAGTTTCCGAATTTACCCTTACCCTTACCACTTGCCCTTACCTTATTGTTACCCCCTCCACCCGCTACCCTCTACCTTACTGCCCCGACCCCACCCACAATGCCCTACCTTGACCCCACCCTGATCCTTACCCACTACCTTCATCCTCGTACCTTACCCCTACCCTACCCCGACCCTACCACACTTACCTCGGCCCCACCCCGATCCCAACCCCACCCTACCGCCATCCTACCGCCACACCCTACCAACTCGACCCACCCTACCCTAACACCCTCGTACCTTAACCCCTACCCCTACCACAATGCCCTACCTTGACCCCACCCTGATCCTTACCCACTACCTTCATCCTCGTACCTTACCCCTACCCTACCCCGACCCTACCACACTTACCTCGGCCCCACCCCGATCCCAACCCCACCCTACCGCCATCCTACCGCCACACCCTACCAACTCGACCCACCCTACCCTAACACCCTCGTACCTTAACCCCTACCCCTACCACAATGCCCTACCTTGACCCCACCCTGATCCTTACCCCACCCTACCGACATCCTACCCCCACCCTACCCTATCATACACCCAACCCCTACCCACTACCCCTACCTTAACCCGACCCCACCCTACCCAAAATCACCACCCTACCCACCCCCACCACATGCCCCTACCTCAGCCCCACTTGATCCCGACCCCACCCTACCGCCATCCTACCGCCACCCCTGAACCCCGGCCCAACGACCCCTACCCCCACCCCCACCATTATCCTTGGATCCCACCCCACCCCCTACCACTTGCGACCCTACCTCGGCCCCACCCTACAGCCCCCACCCCAACCCCTAGCCCTTACCACCCTACCCCACCCCGTCCCTAACCCGACCCCTACCACCCTCCCCTACTCGACCCCATTTACCCCATCCCACCCACCCCTACCCCGAGCCCTTAACCACTCGACCGTACCCTCTTGCCCTACCACGACCCTACCCCGACCTCAACCTCACCCCTACGAGTAAGGGTAGTTGTTAGGGGGTATGAGTGGGTTCTGGGGGAGTAGGGGTAGAGGGTAAGGTCATGGTAAGGTTAGGGATAGGGGTCAAGAGTGTGGAATTGGGGTGTAGGGTGTAGGGTAGGGGTGGGGTATGGGGTATAGGGCGTGGTAGGGGTTAGGGGTATGGCCGTATGGGTACACGTACAATATGATCCCAGATATTATATTATATACTTGTGTTCATGAATATTTGTGTGTCTGTATATGTATAGTGTTATTTTGGACATTTTAATGTTAAACGTTGTTTTAAACCCTTTGAAGTAAACATGATCTTAAAACATTGCTTATTTTATGCGCCACTTATTAACGCGGGTCTTAATAAGCACCGCTTAGTAACCCATGAAGTAAACGTCTTTGTTATTTTCCATCATTTGATAACATTTTTGTTGATAAACTTATATTAGGAAAATTTCTTAATTAACAAAGCATGAACCAGCCCTAGCTTTGGCTAGCTAGTTACAGGTAGCTAGGGAGTTTGTTATTGTGCGATCGCCTTGAGATTGGGAAAAGTGAAAAGGAAGGAAGAACTGCCAAATATTCACTCAAAACCATGCCAATACAAAAGCAGTAATTTGAATGGCATGTTATGTTGGGAGGGAAAAGAAAAAGGAAACATAGAGTTAGCTGAGCTTTGTATTCCGAGTCAAATCATCACTCAGTTACGTTGGGGTCTTTCTTGTTCTTTAGTCTACAGTAACACTGTTTAAAGTGCACTCTGCCGATGTTTTTCTTGTTTTCCTCGAGATCTACTTTTCAAATTAAAAGCTCCTTTGCTAATACCAAAATCAATGTGCTTAAATTTATAAGATGTGATTTTAAGTGGTTGGACTGGTTAATTCTGCTTATTTATGAAAAAATTATATCTAAAATATATTTTAATAATAAAATTAATAAAATGAAATAAAAATATATAAAAAAGTAGTTAAAATGATAACTTCAACAAATGCAGCCACAAAAGTAACTCAAAACTTACGTGTCTTATTATTACACAATTCAGCGCGCAAAATAAAAAGTTTCGTGTTTGGTGAAAAAGTTAGTTGATAAGCCCGTTAATCCGAAAAATAGGGTTACCAAACGGCCATAAGAGCCTCTTTGGCGGCCCTATTTTTTGGCTAATCGATCGGTTTTCATATAAAAAATGTAATTTTTGATTTTACATATGAATTTTGTAATGATAAAAATAAGTAAAGTTGGAGTTACTTTTTCTGGATGACGTAAGTGTGTTGGGGTATACTACCCCGGCCTATTACTGTTCAAAGGCCCAATACACTGCCCCGATATGGAGCCCAGTCGGCGAGGCCTGTTTAAAGCCCATCCGGCCCTTTTCGGCCCAACCGGCCCATTGGCTCATGAAGAATAACCCTTACACCCCCTCCCCCCATCTATAAATAGGGAAGGGAGTTTCCTGATTAAAGGATCTCTCTTCTGCTTCTCTTCTCTCTCCCTGCTTATTTCTTCCACTTTAGATTGGCAAGCTTCAACCTCCATTAATGGGGTTTTTTAACATATGTACTATGTAAACGAGTGATGGGAGGATACTAATGAGAAAGAGCGGGCTTGGACGTTAGCCTAAAAAGTCCTGTGGTTTTCTCCCTTTTCGGGTTTCCACGTAAAAATAGCTAGTTCATACACTTTTATATATTTTATTCACTTTTATACCGGATCCATCGTCCTGAATATCCGGAGTTTATGTTGGGATTCTGGATCTACGGGACAAAACCTCAACAAAGTGTAAAAGACCATTTTAGTTGTTTTAATATAATTTCTTTTTTATTTTATTAATAATGTATATTTTAAATATAATTTTTCATAAATTAGCAGAATCAGTCACTCGTACAATTCCAGCCACAAATTCATTAATTTTAGCAGATTCCAAAAATTCAATGTTACCAAACAGGCACCAAAATGACTTTGCAATACTTTAGAATAGAAGCTATATATGTTGTGAAAACCAGATTGGGAGGTGATCCGGACAAGGGATCGGGTCAAGGGTCAGCCCGGTCAACGTTTCTAACTATGAAATGTTAGGGGCAGTTGTACTTTTCCGACAAACTTTTAGAGGCATCCCTAAGAAGGTTGCTCTGAATACTACTTTTTAGGGGTAACTATGCATTTGCAACAAGCTTTTAGAGGCAACCGTAAAAAGGCTGTTCCAGATAATACCTTTTAGAGACAAAGAAACTATGATTGCCTTAAATGTATTGAGAGTTTATAAGATTAGAGGCAATCAAAATGTATATGATGCTAAAAAGTCTTTTAGAGGCAAATTGCTTCAAAGTGTTGCCTCTATAAACGACTTTTCATGTAGTGGTTCTAGGCCTTATCAAACGCAATCTAGAACTGGACCACACTGGTTCGATAGAATGGTTCAGAGGCACAAAAATGGTTATGGACAAACACCAAACTGAACTTTTCATAAGAGAACAAAAGGGTTTTATGGTGCATGGAAACCGAGTTTGCATGCATTGTGGCAAAATCAGTCATCTTAGGTATCAATGTCACTCTCGACAAAAGACCTTAGCAAGATGTTTTGAATATGTTAGATATCCATCCTCAAACAAATACAAAATGGAACCCAAGCAGGTCTGGGTTCCACGCGCTAACACTTAATCCTGGAACAGAGCCGAGTGAGGGGAAACAATAATTGGTTCCTTGACAGTGGTTGTTCTAAGCACATAACAGGAGACAAATCTTTATTCCTCTCACTGCGGCCATTTAACGGTGAAAAGGTGACATTCGGAGATTACGGCAAAGGAGAGATTATAGCCGTGCGAAAAGTTGGAAAGTCAACTAACCATGCAATTGACAACGTCTTTCTAGTCAAGGGTTTAATGTTTAATTTGTTAAGTATTTCTCAATTCTGCGACCGAGGTAACAATGTTGTTTTTTATCATAATGTATGTCGCAATGTTAGTAATGAATCACAGCAAGTTATACTAGAAGGCAAGAGGCTCGAAAATACTTATAAAGTTGATCTTGTTTCACTGCCTAATATAAGTCTAACTTGCCTAAGCGTTATTGATAATGATCCCCTACTATGGCATAAAAGGCTTGGACATGCTAGTTTTTCATTAATAAATAAACTTAAAAATAATGATTTGGTTGTTGGGCTACCCAATATGAAATATTCACTTGATCACATTTGTTCCGCTTGTGCCACCGGAAAGCAATCTCGATCATCTTTTATAACAAAGAATTTGGTGAGCACAAGCAAGCTCAAAGAACTAATTCACATGGATTTGTGTGGTCCATTGTCAGTCCGAAGTCGGGGAAACAAAGAGTATTTTCTAGTTATTGTTGATGACTTTTCGAGATATACTTGGACTATCTCTCTTGCAAGCAAGAAAGATACCTTTAATGAGTTTGTTGTTTTTGTAAGGAAAGTTGAGAACCAAACAGGTCTACAATTAATCAAGATCCGATCGGATCATGGAACGGAGTTTGACAACTCACTCTTTGATGCATTCTGCAAGGAACGAGGGAAAGACCACAACTTCTCGGCCCCTAGAACTCCTCAACAAAATGGAGTAGTGGAACGGAAGAACAAAACACTGAAGGACATGACTAGAACGATGCTTATTTCTAGTGCTCTAGCAAGAAACTTCTGGGTTGAAGTCTTAAACACAGCGTGCTACATTATCAACCGGCCTATGATCCGTCCACTTCTAGGAAAAACACCCTACGAATTATTCAAAGGAAGGAAGCCGAACATTAGTCATCTAAGAACCTTTGGATGCAAGTGTTTCGTCCACAACAATGGAAGGAAAATATTGGCAAATTCGATGCAAGAAGCGATGGAGCAATCTTCCTTGGATACTCCACTCATAGCAAAGCTTACAAAGTATTAAACAAATGCACACAATGCGTGGAAGAGAGTATCCATGTAATCTTTAATGAAGCACTTACCTCTAGACCAATCCAAAATGACGACGGAGAAATCGGAATGACACGCAAGGAGACACAACCTCAAGGAGAACGTGGAACTGATCATGACACCGATCAAAGTGGAGAACCACCATTAACCGATGAGAATGACAGATCTAGAACTGAAGAAGAATTTGTACAGACCACTATCACTCAACCCGTAGAACCAGAAGTACCAGGTTCAGATACTTTATACGAACTGGCGGACCAACCTAATGCTCCTCGAGGATGGAAGCTTCATAGATCACATCCCTTGGATAATCTCTTGACTAATCTAAATCAGGGAGTAACAACTAGATCTAAACTTAGAAATTTTTGTTCTTTATTTGCTTATTTATCACGTATAGAACCGGAGAACCATGAAGTGGCTCTCTCCGACACTGACTGGGTTCTAGCTATGCAGGAAGAACTAAATCAACTTGAGAGAAATAAAGTGTGGCATTTAGAACCAAGACCCAAGAACAAGACCGTGATGGGTCTCAAGTGGGTATTCAAGAACAAGCTTGATGAACATGGACAAGTCACAAGGAACAAAGTGAGGCTTGTTGTTAAAGGCTATAACCAAGAAGAAGGGATATATTTCAACGAAACGTTTGCACCGGTGGCAAGGCTAGAAGCAATCCAAATGCTCATAGAATTTGCAGCTCATATGGGTTTCACCCTCTACCAAATGGATGTCAATACGACCTTCTTGAATGGGTATCTTAAAGAAGAGGTATATGTAGAACAACCACCGGGCAATGAAAATCCAGATTTTCCTAACCATGTTTTGAAATTAGATAAAACACTTTATGGTCTCAAACAAGCACCTCGTGCTTGGTATGAACGAGTATCTAAATTTCTTTTGTAAAATGGTTTTGAAAGAGGAAAAATAGATAAAACTGTTTTTCTAAAAATAAAAGATCAAGCCCTACTAGTTGTTCAAATCTATGTGGATGATATTATTTTTTGTGCTACTAACGATTCGCTTTGTGATGAGTTTTCTTCTCTTATGAGTTCCGGATTCGAGATGAGTATGATGGGGGAATTAAATTTCTTTCTCAGTCTTCAAATTAAACAAACTAGCAAAGGAACTCAAATATCACAACAAAAGTACCTCAAGGAACTTCTGAAGAAATATGGAATGAGTGAAGGCAAAACGATGACTACACCTATGGGAACAAATGATAGGTTGGACGTGGATAAAAAGGGAACAAGCATAGACCAAAATATGTATCGAGGAATGATTGAGTCTCTACTATACATAACTGCCAGTAGACCCGAGATAGTTTTCAGCGTAGGTCTATGTGCACGGTCCAAGCTAATCCTAAGGAGTCCCATCTCAAAGTTGTTAAGAGGATTCTCAAATACCTCAAAGGAACTACTAGTCTATGCTTATGGTATCCACGAAATGAAGATTTTAACCTTATTGCATATTTAGACTCTGATTTTGCAGGTGATTTACAGAATAGGAAAAGCACGTCTGGAACGGCTCACTTCCTTGGTCCGTGACTACTTTCATGGAGCTCTAAGAAACAAAATTCAGTTGCTCTCTTAACGGCCGAAGCTGAGTACCTATCAGCCGCATCTTGAAATCACATTGATGAATAAGAAGGAATTGGAAAAGAAGATCCGAAAGAAGAAGAAGAACAAGAAGAAGAAGAATAAGAAGAAGAATAAGATCCAAAATCTAGAAGGAGGAGGAGGAGGAGGCATGGAGCTCCTACTGGTATAAGAAGAGGATGACTCGAGGTCCAAAGTCAAATTGTTGTCCTTTTCATCCTATGAGGCACCCCCACCGTCTTTCGATGCTTTGAGGGAAACCCAAAAGATTGAAAAGAACAATGAAATCTAAGAAATGTTCAGCAAATGTGAGTATCATTTAGATTTCTCTTCGTTCAAAAATATGCAGGGAATAACGGCGGAGTTAAGCAAACAGTTCATAGTTCATACCCCCTCTTATGCCACCACTACAACAAAAATGAGTTTTTGTCACATTTTCTTTGTAACACTTTTATTTTTGTTACCTATAGTATCACTGATTAACATTATGCAACAGTTATATATAACTCTTGCAAAAGTTATATATGCAACACTTATTAAAAAGTGTTACACCTATCAACTATTATGTAACATTTATTTTGAAAGTGTTGCTAAAAACAATAAATGTATTTATAATAAAACATACTCGTATGTAACATGATTAAATAATATTACATACAATTGCAACTCAATTTATTTAAAAGTAGAGTAAAAACCAAATCGTCCAATTTAACGGCAACAAGATACTCTTTATTAGGGGTGGGTGCGGTCCGGAATGGTCCGGTAAATTAGCAAAACCCGTAATGTATCCATAAGGTTTCTAACGGTTTGGTACGGTCCGGTTCTAAGGATAGAACCATTCGGTACCATGTCGTTTCGGAACGGTACAAAATGGCAACAAGATACTCCTTATTAGGGGTGGGCGCGGTCCGGAACGGTCCGGTAAATTAGCAAAACCCGTAATGTATCCATAAGGTTTCTAATGGTTCGGTACGGTCCGGTTCTATGGATAGAACCATTCGGTACCATGTCATTTCGGAACGCTACAAAACGGTTTGGTACAATGCCAAACACATGCACGGATCAAAACCCCTACCATTGACCATTCTAAATGGGCAATTTTTTCTCTCACTCTCACAACATGAAGCAATGAAAATCCGGATATTTGATTCTGAAAAGATTGTCAAAATGAAGGGTGGACAAATTGAGCCTTTCTATAAGAGTCACCAGGGTAAAAATGTGAAAAAGATGGATCATCACGACCCGAATTTTCAAGATTGAACTTGAGAAGATGGCGTCGTGCCACGACATTATATAAGGCGCTTCTTGAGAGGCAACCCAAGCGAGGTACGCCATTGTGTGTTTAATGTTTTTTCCTAACAACCTCCTCTTCACCTCTTTTCATCTTTAATCTTCCAAAACACCATACAACTCCTCCCTAAACACCTCAAACCACATGAAAATATCTTTCTTTCTTCAAAAATATACCCACATCATCTACCAAACACCACATAAAAAATCATAATCTTGCTCCCATCACTTTCCTCTTCCTCCACATAACTCTTGAAAATTCTCAACCTTCCTCTCCAAAATCCCCAACTATCTAATAAAAACAAAAACAAAAAGAGAAAAAATACTCCAGACAATGGCATTGACGAGCACTAGGTACACTGCTCGGTTTAGCAAGGAGGGGAGAAGACTCTTCATTGGTACATATAGTGTTTCTTCTTCATTGTATTTAAAAAACAAAAAAAATAATGAAAAAAGAGAGAAAAGGATGGAAAAGAAAAATAATAAAAAGAAGAAATGCTAGTTAGGTTGAAAACCCGAAGGGGCAACCTAAGCAACAATAGCAAAAAAAATTGAGCGAGTCAGAAAAAAAGGCTAGGATAAAAACCAGAAAAGGATCCTAAGCAAAATGAGAGAAATCGGAGAATGAATTATTTTTGCAGGAGTTCATTTTCACCATAGCAAGCAGTTGGAGGGAGATGCAATAACTTTCTGTGGTGAGAATAAATTTGAATTGGTAAAGAAAAAAATGTGCTTTCCTTTTTTATTTTATTTTTTTTGTGGATTGCGAAGCATTCTGTAGATTTACTCGGGGACGAGTACAGTAAAAGCCTAAGTGTGGGGGAGTTGATTGCATTGGTTTTGGAGTGCTTAGGTTTTTACTTTTAATTAGTTTTTATGGTGTGTTGTTGTGGTAATTGCACATTTACGGTGCAACCTTTTATTTCTCTAATTTATTGCAATTTATTAGTTTTAGAAGATCTTGAGTTTGAATAAATTAATCTACAACAAAGGAGCATGGAAGACATCTTACAAGATCAAAGGAATGTGCAAGGGAGCAAGAGATCATGCAACAAATGTGATTTGGTGACTTAACCGGCCGGGTAAGGGCTTTACCCGGTCGGGTATGAAGTGAAAAACGAAGTTGCTGGGAAAAGGCACTGATACCCGATCGGTTATCTCATATACCCGGTCGGGTATGAAGTGATTTTTGGCAAAAGACGTGTTGAAGAACACAAAGGCGTGTGAAAAAGATATGATTTGACGAATACCCAGTCAGGTATCTCAAATACCCAGTCGGGTATCCGCTGCAGCACCTCAAAAAAACCTATAAATAGCACCCTTTTCCTTCATATTAATCATTCTTTCTTCCATACTCTTAGGCTTAGTTTATAATAGTTATTTCCTTATATTTTCTAGCATGTTTAGTCTCCAAATGAGGAGCTAAACTTTCATTTCTTGGTTTTGATCTTGAAGCTTGTTGAATATTAAAGTTGTGAGTTATTTTCTTAACTCTTCTCTTGATTATTAATTCTTCCCTAAATTTTGTTTCTATATTAATGTTGGGGTGTTTCTAAGTGACGATTAGTTAACGCTTCGATATTAATTACTACTAGAAACGATCAACGAACCGATGGTTAATCGTTGATGGTTTCACGAGTAAGTAACTTCGGTTAATTAATGAACGGTCGTGGTTAATAAAATTAAGAAGGATTAATTTTGTTGGTTAAACCGAAACCGTTGTGTTAAGGTTATCAATCTCAATTGATTTCATCAAGGAGTTAAAAAGGTTAAATGCTACTATTAAATCGGTATACGACGTTGTTCTATATATATTTGATTAATAGTAAGAGTTGTTAATGAACGGTCGTTGTTAATATTTACCCCTCGATGAATTGGAGATACTCCTCGATTGAGTATTCGAGAGGGGATAAGTTAAAGATATAACAATGATCGACTAAATATATCAACAAGTGGAAAGTAGCAAGGCCAAGTCCTTTTTATCTTTGAATTAAAACACATATAAGTCGTTCAACTTATTGTTCAAATTAATTAAATTCCAACAACCCCAAAAACCCCCCTTTTATTTACTAGTTTTATAAAAGAGAATTATTCATTTCCCTGTGGATACGAACTCTACTTCACTATACTACGTATAAGTGCAAGTATTGAATTTAGGTAAACATGTGATAAAGTCCATACAAAAGCTCTAACATGGCTTCTCCGGTGTGGGTAACAGCTCTAGAAAACCTGTTGGTTGTTGTTGCTCCACCTTGTCTTGTTGGCACACAAGACAAGTATTCACGTATAACTCCACTTCATCCTTCATTTGGGGCCAATAGTACGTACGCTATATGAGTGCCCTCATGCATTTAATCATGTGTCCAACCCTATAACACCCTTAATTTCATACCCAAAATATATGATAATTATAGCAAGTATAGCAAGAATTTCCCAAAAACTATTAATTCAAAAGGGTTTAAAATTCAGCGAAAGCATAATATTCAATGGGTGTTACGCCATTTTCGGTTCTCACATAACTGAATGCATAGGCTAAACCATAATCCAAAATAACATAAGTACTAAGTGTTGGTCCCGTTTAATATGGTAGTCAGTCTAGAGGGGGGGGTGAATAGACTGATTGGTTTTTCAAGTTTTTCTCAAAGTCAAAACTGACTTATCAGAGAAGGTCTGATTCTGATGACAGAGAGAGGCTGGTTCTGATATCAGAACTGGCCTTGGCAGCGGATTCTGATCTGTCCGGGTAGCCTCAGAAAAACTAAGGCAAATGCCTTTCTGATAACTCTGAGAACAAGATCTGCTGAACACAGATTCCAAGTCTTAGAGTTAATCAGTTAATATCCTAAGTGCAGAAATATAAATTGCAGTAAAGTAAATGACACCGGATATTTTATAGTGGTTCAAGGAACAACTCGTTCCTCTAGTCCACTGTTCCACTAGCTTTGAAGTAGATCGGTTACAAAGCTAAATCCTAGCACTTAAGAAGCACTCCTCGTCTTCTTCAAGCCTAGATGCCACCCAGGATGCAGTTCCACGTCCTGATGGCTGATCCTTTCACTCAGCTTCCCGGAAGTATCACCACTTCACTACTGCAGTTACTTGGACGCCCTTCTTTTCAGAAGATCCTTTGAAAAACAGAGTTTTTCCTCCAACTTGCTTCGTTACAAATGATGTTTGATGAAGTTCTTGAAGAGTTGAAGAACAGGATGAACTTTGCTTGTTTGTTGGGGATGAGAGATTTGGAGTTTGAATCTTCCCAACGTAAGCTTGTCTTGTTGAAGGTTGTAGAATTTTAAACTCAAGAGAGCTTGAATGATGATTTGCAAGAATTGTAGCAAAGTTATTTTCTGTTCTTCGGTGTGTAGCTTATATACTGAGGTTGTCTGCCCGTTGGAGGAGGAGACAACTGCATTGAATGCGCGTACTGTTGACTTGACCGCCGTTTTTGGAAGGTTTCTATTTTTATAATATATCTTCCCGGATTCCTTGGTCAATCATTTGCAATCAATCCTTCAGCGTATCAGGCTCATTTAATGTGCATTAAATGCTTTCCTTTCATGCACAGTCTTCTAGCCGTTGGATGTTTTTACTCGTTGGATTCATAGCTGTTGGATGTTGCTTGAAATCTTCTAAGTGTTAGTCGGGCTCTGATCAGGCTCTTCTGATATGTTGGATTCTGATGGCTATCTGATGAGTTGAGTTCTGATGGTCTTCTGACTGAACTCTGACTCTGACTCTGATAGGTCCGCTGATGAGTACCTCTGATCTGTAGTTCTCATCGGCTATCAGATGTTCAAGTTTATCAGCAACTCTCATAGGTGCAACTCTGATGGACTTCTGGTAAGAGAACTCTGATGGAGCAGTTCTCATAGAGCAAGTCTGGTAGAGCAGTTCTGATGCACTTCTGATCTGATCCAAAATAGAGCAACTCTGATCGTCGACTACACTAATACTTACAATTAAAAATTCTAATACATAAAATCTAATTAGGGGGTACTTTAAAATTCTAATCCTATAGCATCATCAAAATCTAATTACATTTATTCCTTACAATTTCCCCCTTTTTGATGATGCCAAAACCCTTAAACTATTTCCAGAGAAGTGCCTTTCACCATAAAGAAAATAAGTTAAAAATAAACTTTCATTTAAAAACTTGGTGGGCACTTAGCATAGGAAAGTAGTAAGAGTAAGATACAATAATCAAATAAGTAAGATAAGAAATAACATAAGATATCAGAGCATAAATAATCAGAATGCAATAGGGAAATAATTTGAAATTGCCATGCAAATTAGAGGCAAGCTGGTTATCTTATAAATGAAAGATATTTAAAGCAACAAGGAGATAGAGTTTAGATATCTTCCTCTTCTAGGTCAGCTTCCTTTGCTTCAATTTCTTTCAGATCAGCATTGACCCTAGCTCTGATTGTAGCAAGATTCCTGGGATTCTGATATTCTGACCAGGCAGGTTCAAGCTGGCAATCTAGATAGTTTCTGATGGCTTCTGATAGGTCCTTGCCAGGGATCACTTTCATCCGCCACCAATCTTCTGCCTCTTGCATTGAGCCACCATGGTTTATGATTATCAGCCCATCTTTGTCAAGAATGAGATTCTCTTGTTGTGTGGGGGTCATATGCTTCTTCATTTCTCTGAATTGAGCAGCATCAGGTTTAGCCAGATCACTGTTGAGCCACTGGGCAAGAGTGAAGGTGGAGGTTGACTTCTTCCCTTTCTTGAACCGAGGAGGAGGAGGTCTTTGAATACCAGCAGCAATCCTCTTTTGTCTTGCCCTTTCAAAGTATACAGCAGGATTAACAGCTCTGGTGCTAGTTCCTTCTGCAGCTCTGATGGCTCTAGCAGGTTCTCTGATTTCTTCCCCCTTTTTGGCATCAACAAGATCGCCAAGCAGGAGTCCAATTTTGGAGAATTCTGTAGCATTATTGTCTTTGATTGCTTCTAGGGCACCTGGGAGTGTCTGAGTCACCGAGGCCAGCCCTTCTATCAGCTCTTTCTGCTTATCAACAGCTGATTGAATGTCTTTTGTAGTAGCTTCAAGGAGAGTCAACTTGTGATCTCTGTCCTTTCCACTGTTGATCAGCTTAAGTCCAAACTCTTTGTTTGTCTTGCAGATTTCTTCCACATCAGTCAGATGTTCTGCATTCTTGTCATGAGACCACTGTAGAGTGTCTACAGCATCAGATAATTCTTGAATGGCCTTGTCCTGAGCAGATAAAGTCTGAGATTGTGAGAACAGGACTGTGTGCAGACTGGCAACCTCGGAAGCAATGCTATCAACCTTCTCATTGGATGTCTTCATGTAGCTAAAGAATGTAGTTGACAGTTGTGAGAGGGTATTGGCGATTTTCTCAAGTCCCGACTCAATGTTGTACTGCACCAAATCCAGATGAGCATCATGCTTCTGATTTAGGACAAGTAGCTTGTTCAGACCAGCCACCATCTGATCTCCAAAGTCTTCTGCTGATTCCACAAATTCCTGGAAGGGAATGAGGACAGCTTTGGGTGGTTCTGGCTGAGGTACTTGATTAATTTGAGGTTGAGGTTGAGTCTGAGGTTGATCAAGAGATACAGGAGGAGTAGGAGTCTTCCTCTTTGCAGATTGAAGATCACAAGCCAGAGAGGAAGTAAGGAATCCATCGTTATCCTCAGTTGAAGAAGGAATCCTTACAACCGGTTCTCTCTTTGGAGTGGAGGCTGCAGATTGTTGAGGAGATGGAGGTTTGGATGAAGGCTTCTGCTGAGGAGAGGCAGATTTGGATTTCTGATTGTTGGGGCTCTGATGAGGTGAGGTTTGAGGGGTAGGGGTTCTCTGATGTTGTGATGGAGGAGGAGGTGAGGGTGATCTGCTTCTGATGGGGGTTATCTGATGGCAGGGTGAGGATTGTTTTGGTGTGGAGGATTTCTTGGGTGTTGCTATTGGTGAATCTGATGCAGGTTGGGTGTTCTCTGGTGGGGTTGATAAGGGAGTGTTAGGTTTTGGTGAGGGAGATTTAGGAGGAGAGGTATGGGGTTCTGGTGTAATATGAACAGGTGGAGAGGGAGAGTTAGGTATTACCTCAACAGAAGTCTCCTCAGTCTGAGAGTTCCTCCATTCTCTGATCAGTTGCTGCATTGCCAGTGGCATATTGTTGGCAATTGAGGATTCACCGTGAAAGTGAGGAAGGTAGGGATATTTTCTCAGAGATTCCCTCCTTTTCATCTCCACCAGCCATTCTTCAAAGACTGGGACCTCACTCTCTGATAGAGGCTTGACATGCTCTTCTGATGGTGGAGCAGTCATCTTCTCTTTTCCCTTGAGGCTTTCCTTTTTCTTTTCCAATACAGAATGCAAGAATTGAAGATCAAAGCATAGAGAAACATCATCTGTATCTGCCCATTTGAGGACTTCTTCTTCCTCAGATTCAAAGGCTGCGGCTTGGGCAAGAATTTGTTGCAGAGGTCCCATCCTCCACTTCCTCCATGTGAGTACCCTTTGAAACTGTCTGTCCAGAGCAGTAGAAGGGTTTAGCGGTTCTGGTGGAGGCATGATGACTGGCAGATCAGGTGCAGATAAAGGGTGGACCTCTGATTCAGGTTCCCCCTGAGCATCAGAGATAACCAGAGCAGCAGTCAACTCTGGTGCAGGTTCCCCCTGAGGTTCTGATTCCTTGGGAGGAGAGTTGGTCTGCTTCTTCTTCTTCTTCTGGATTCTGATGGGAGATTTGGAGCTATCAGAGTCATTCTGAATGACAGCTCTTCTTCTCCTCTTCTGTCTCATTTTCTTGACAGGGGCCTCTGTTGGTGCATCCTCCTCTGATGCATCCTCCTCTGATGCATCCTTCTCAGTAGTTGCCTTGATCTTCTGCAGAGGTTTCTTCTTGGAGACAACTTTGGGCTGAGCAGCCAGTTGTTCTCTTTTCTCCTCTAGTCGTTGCTCTCTCTTTAGTTCAGCAGCAACAGCAATATTTAGCTTTGGAGAAGCAGTGAGAAAGATGAGTTTGGAGTGGTCAACTTTGGAGGGATTTCTGAGTACCAGTTCTTGAGCTTTGATCATTTGGGAGAGGAGAAGACCATGGCCCATCTTGGTTGAGAATAAGCCAGTCTTCTTGTCCTTCTTCTTCACTGATTCAGAGATAGATTTGAAGATTACCTTTCCCCAGTCAATGTTCATTCCTCGATGAACTGCATAAATTGCCTTGGCGTTTGCATTGTTCATCTCATCTGTGGATCCGGTCTTGCACCAAAGGCACCTGTGCAGGATGCTGACCAGCTTCTCGTAGTCCTTCTTCAATAGGAACTTCTTCATATATAGTTTTTCAATCCCTGTGACCTCAGGTCTGCAATAGATGTCGACGAAGGTCTCTACAGCAATGTCCACTGTGTCTAGATCAATCAGGGTGGGGGTGTCTGGGTCCTGAGAGTCGAGTTGAACACCAAAGAACTCGTTTAGAGCATCGGCGTCAATCTTTAAGTCCTTGCCTTGAACTTGAGAATGAATGGCTTCACCAGTAATGGTAGCATTCAAGTAGAACTCAGCAACATCCTTCGTGCTGTATTGCTCATACGGATGTGCAACAAACTTGCTCAACTGGGAATCATGCATCCCTTGGATGATTTGCTTCATCACCTTTTGATTTTCGGCTAACAGAGGCAGTGCTGACATGTCAACACGCATGCCAGTTACAATGTTGTCTACAAGTGTTTTGATTGCATCCTTGGAGAGGTCGTTGATGTTGATGAACTTCATTTCGGGTTAAGGAGAAGGTCGGAAGGTTGGAAGTTTTAGAGAGATAAAGCTCGAGGACGAAGAATAAAATTGCAGTAGCGACTTAGGTTTTCAGAAGGGGTATATATTAATTTGGGTTAGTGGACGTTTGATATAATTTGCGGTTTCGAGGTTGCATTAAATGGATTGTGGGCGGAAAGCCGTTTTCCAAATATGGTAATAACTACCGGGGGTAAAATGGTAACTTCCGGTTTATTGAATAGTCTCGCCCGAAATTTAGAAAATTTTTCTAAGTCCACAGCCACTCTGATGACTATCAGTCCGTATATCAGAGAAGGGGTATTCTGATATAGGGTCCTCTGATGGGTAAGCGTATCAGAGGTGGTGAATTCTGATAGATCCACATCTGATGCTTCTGCAATTCTGATTCAAGCTTCTGATGGATAAGAGCTCAGGTATCAGAGATGGGGTGTTCTGATGAATCCACATCTGATACTTCTGCAACTCTGATTCATGTATCTCTGGGAAGATCATCCATCATCCCCAGTTCTTCCCTTAGCTTGTTAAACCTAGCCTCAGAGAGAGGTTTGGTTAAGATATCTGCAAGTTGGTCCTCAGTTGGTACATGCTCAATTGAGATATGCTTCTTCTCCACATGATCTCTGATGAAGTGATGTCTGATCTCAATATGCTTTGTCCTGGAATGCAGCACAGGATTCTGAGTGATTGCAATGGCACTGGTATTGTCACACAGCAACTTGATTTCCTTTGCTTGCACTCCATAATCCTTGAGTTGTTGCTTCATCCAGAGTAGTTGAGCACAGCAACTTCCAGCAGCAATATACTCAGCTTCAGCAGTGCTAGTTGAGATTGAGTTCTGCTTCTTGCTAAACCAGGAGACAAGTCTCCCACCCAGCAATTGACAGTGACCGGAAGTGCTTTTCCTGTCCAATCTACAACCTGCAAAATCTGAATCAGAATACCCAATTAGTTCAAAATTACCTTTCTTGGGATACCATAGTCCTGCATTTGGATTTCCCTTGATATATCTGATAATCTTCTTAGCAGCAACTAGATGGCTCTCCTTGGGCTTTGATTGGTATCTGGCACAGATTCCTACTGCAAAAGCTATGTCTGGTCTACTTGCAGTCAGATAGAGGAGAGATCCAATGATTCCTCTATAAGTTGTTGCATCAACATCTTTGCCTTCATCATCTGGTCCAATGCCTTGAGATGCATTCATTGGAATTTTGACTGAAGATTTTCCATCTACTCCAAACTTCTTGATGAGATCTCTGGTGTACTTTCCTTGGTTGATAAAGATGCCTTCTGGTACTTGTTTGACTTGTAATCCAAGAAAGTAACTGAGTTCTCCCATCATGCTCATTTCAAACTTCTTCTGCATAACTTGAGAAAATTTCTTGCATAATTCTGGATTAGTGCTTCCAAATATAATGTCATCAACATAAATTTGCACTAACAGAATATGATTAGCAACAGAAATTTGAAATAGAGTTTTGTCCACCTTTCCTTTAGTAAACCCATGGTTTACTAAGAATAGGGACAATGTGTCATACCAAGCTCTGGGAGCTTGCTTAAGACCATAAAGGGCCTTTCTAAGCTTGTAGACACAAGAAGATTGAGTAGGAATGACAAAACCTGGAGGTTGTTCAACATAAACTTCCTCTTCAAGTTCTCCATTCAGAAATGCACTCTTGACATCCATTTGGTATACTTTGATGTCGTTGTAAGCAGCATAGGCTAGGAATATCCTGATTGCTTCCAGTCTTGCTACAGGTGCAAAGGTCTCATCAAAATCTATGCCTTCTTCTTGACAGTATCCCTTAGCTACTAGCCTTGCTTTATTCCTTACAATGTTGCCTTCTTCATCTGCTTTGTTCTTGAATACCCACTTGGTTCCAATGACATTCTGATGCTTTGGTCTGGGAACAAGTTTCCACACTTCATTCCTTTCAAACTGTGTCAGCTCTTCTTGCATTGCATTGATCCAATCTGAATCTTCTAGAGCTTCTTCTACACACATTGGTTCCATCTGGGAAATACAGCAAGTGAACATGGCTTCTCTTCTTGATGCAGATCTGGTCCTTACTCCACTGGTAACTTGACCAATCACTTGATTAGGAGGATGGTCTCTTAACCAAGTTAGATCAGGTTCTGATAGTTGCTGTCTAGGCAACTCTGATGGTTCATCTTCTGATTCTTCATCTTCATCTTTGTCTATCAGGATTGGATTGGCAGGAGGAGTTGAGAATATAGGATTGTTGATGGCTTCTTCTGATAGGTCTGAAACCTTATCTTCAAGATTGATCTTCTGCAAGGTCTCTGATAGTTCTTCTGCAGAGGTGCTGTTATCAAACTTGACATGAATGGATTCTTCAACTTGTAGAGATCTTCTGTTGAGTATTCTATAGGCTTTGCTTGAGCTTGAATAGCCTAAGAATACACCTTCATCAGCTTTTTCTTGAAATACTTTCAGATTCTCCTTTCCATTGTTTAGAATGTAGCACTTGCATCCAAACACATGGAAGTAGCTGATGTTTGGCTTTCTTCCTTTCCACAGCTCGTAGGGGGTCTTCTGATGATTCTTGTGGATCATGCTTCTATTCTGAGTGTAGCATGCAGTGTTGATAGCTTCAGCCCAGTATCTGATGGGCAGTCCTGATTCTGCAATCATAGTTCTTGCAGCTTCTTTCAGTGTTCTGTTTCTTCTTTCTGCAACACCATTTTGTTGAGGTGTTCTGGCAGCAGAAAGTTGATGGAAGGTGCCATTCTGATCACAGAAGTCCTTGATCACTTTGTTGACAAATTCAGTTCCTCTGTCAGATCTGATTGTTCTGACCTTCATATTCTTCTCAGTTTGAAGTTGCTTTAACAGAGATGGCAACTTCTGAAGAGTTTCATTCTTCTTGGTTAGGAACACAGTCCAAGTATATCTTGAGTAATCATCAACCATAACAAGAGTATATCTTTTTCCACCAACACTGGGAGTTTCAACTGGTCCAAATAAATCCATGTGGATCAGATTTAGAGGACAAGTAGAAAGATCTCCAGCTATGGGTTTGAATGAGGTCTTCACTTGTTTGCCTTTCTGACAAGCACTGCAGAGGGTCTCCTTCTTGTAAACAATGTCAGGCAGACCATCTACAATGTGTTCCCTTGCCAGTTTGTTGATGGTTTTAAAATTCAGATGGCTAAGCTTCTTGTGCCAGTCCCAGCTTAGCTTTGAATTGTCTTTTGCTATCAGACAAGTTCCATCCTTTGCTGTTTGCCAGTCAACAACATAGATGTTCTTTCTTCTTTTTGCTGTAAGAACCACTTCCTTGGTTGTCTCATGCTTGACATAGCATAAGGTCTTGGTGAATTCAACTGTGTAGCTTTTGTCACAGAACTGGCTAGCACTTAGGAGATTGAACTTCAGACCCTTGACATATGAGACATCTTCAATGATTATCTGGTTCTTGATCAGCTTTCCTCTTCCTTTTGTTTGCCCTTCCTTGTCATTTCCACCGAAAGTGACTCTGGGTCCATTGATTTTCTGGAACTCTGATAGGCAACTCTTGTCACCTGTCATGTGCCTGGAGCATCCACTATCAATATACCATTCTTGTTCTGAGATGGCTCCAGCACACAGTTCCTGCAAGATTAAAAGGAAGATTTAGGTACCCAAGCAATGTTGGGTCCTGGAGGGTAATGCAGTTTTGGTAGTTGGTACCATTTTGGTCTCATTAACTGAAACCTTGGTGGATGGTACCCATTGTCCACCTGGTAGTCGTAGTAAACAGATGTATGATTCACTTTGGGCAGATGCTTGTGAGGATCATGCTTTCTGTTTGCATACTTTTGCATAGCCTTCTTTGTTGGAAAGAAGTCCCATATACTATCAAGATCAGAGGAGCGCTTAACTTTAGGCTTCTGATGTTGACCAGACAACCTCTTCTGCCTATAGTTAATCTTCTCTTGATATCTGCCTCTCTGATAGCAGTTTCTGATACCATTGTCATGAGATTGTCTGATAGGATTAGGCCTTTGATTATTATTTTTCTGAAAACTCTTCCTTTTGTTAGAATTTCTGCCAGGTTCATTAGTTTTCAAACTGTGTTTTGGTTTGGCCTTTAGAGTTTGTTTCTCTGGTATGACCTTCTCATGAACAACTTTAGTACCAGAAGTACTAGCATGGCAAATGGGGCTCAGAGTCTGTGGTATTATGACCTTTTTAGCTTTAGCAGCTTGGGTGCTAGGCCTTACAGAAGGCTCACCAGACTCTGGTTCAACATATCCAAGACCAGAGGTGAAATTATGAGAGTCACCAATATTCTTCATGGAAGATTGCATCTTCAGAAGACTATTATATTTACTCTCAAGTTCCTCAATGTCTCTTATTCTTTTCAGAAGAGACTCATTTTCAGCTTTCAGTCTATCTCTTTCCTCAGTTAAGAGATTAAGTTTACACTCAGTCTCTTTCCTTAGATCAGAGATATCAACTTTCAGCCTACTGTTCTCATCTTTAACAAAAGAATAAGTGGCTTGGATAGTTTGGAACTCTTCCCAAAATGATGACATTGGATCATCATTTAAGGCTGTGCCTACCGAAGAGGAAATAGAATTAGAAGTAGAGCATACCTCATCATCTGATTGTGCCATGAGGCAGAGGTCTTCAGTTTCTGCATCCAAGCAGCAGAATGCTTCATCAGAGTCAGAGTCTGAGCTGGACTCTGATTCAGAGAGTGGATCTCTCTCAGCTTGCTCTGAGACGAATGCTCTTCTTCTTCTGTGTTGATCATCTGGTTTCTTTTCTTCTTCATGTCCTTGCTTCTTGGACACTCTTGGATAGGGGCAGTTTGCTTTGAAGTGCCCAGGTTGTCTGCAGTTGTAGCAGAGGTACTCTCCATTGCTTTCAGAGGACTTGGTCTTCTGATGTGGTCTTCTGATGGAAGATGGACTCCTTCCATCTTTCTTCATAAACTTCTTAAACTTTCTGGCAAAAGCAGCCATATACTCATCAGATAACAGAGTAGAAGGGTCAAAGTCACTTACCTTTGAGGTGCTAGCAGTGAGAGCAGTGGTGGTCCTCTCATCAGGAACTTCTTCCTTCTCTTCATGCATCTCAAACTCATAAGCCTTGAGATCAGAGATGAGTTTCTCAGTGGCATAAGTCTTGATGTTCTTGCTTTCCTGGACTGCAATCACCTTCATCTTCCAAGCTGAAGGCAGTCCCCTGAGGATCTTCATGTTGACCTCTTTGATGGTGAGCTCCTTCCCAAGCTCAGAAATCTCACTGATGAGAATCAGCAATCTCTCATGCATCTTAGCAATGCATTCTTCTGGTAGGAGTTTGAAGTCATCAAACTTCTTCATTGCAATGGTCAGCTTGTTGTCCCTTTCTTGTTCATCTCCTGCTCCAATCTCATCCAGCTTATCCCAGATTTCTTTGGCAGTTCTGCACTTCTTGATTCTGTTAAAGTATCTTTCATCAATAGCCTTGTAAAGGATGTCCTTGGCTATATTATCTAGATTGTACTGCCTCTTCTCTTCCTTGGTCCATTCTGACCGGGCTTTCTCAATCATCTGGGGCTGAAAGTTATCAATGGAGTGAGCAGGATTGATCTTCATGAACTGGATAAAGGGGCCATTTTCCAAGACTTCCCACATTTCATCATGAAGAGCACATAGATGTGCCTTCATTCTGATCTTCCAATCATCATACTTCTGATCTGTGAACATAAGATGCTTTGCAAGAGAATTATCCATTATAATAAATAAGTAGAGGCTAAGAACAAGTGGATCTTTGTTCAGAGAGTAACCTAAAAGATTACAAGAACAAGGAAGCTCTGATACCACTTGTTGGTCCCGTTTAATATGGTAGTCAGTCTAGAGGGGGGGGTGAATAGACTGATTGGTTTTTCAAGTTTTTCTCAAAGTCAAAACTGACTTATCAGAGAAGGTCTGATTCTGATGACAGAGAGAGGCTGGTTCTGATATCAGAACTGGCCTTGGCAGCGGATTCTGATCTGTCCGGGTAGCCTCAGAAAAACTAAGGCAAATGCCTTTCTGATAACTCTGAGAACAAGATCTGCTGAACACAGATTCCAAGTCTTAGAGTTAATCAGTTAATATCCTAAGTGCAGAAATATAAATTGCAGTAAAGTAAATGACACCGGATATTTTATAGTGGTTCAAGGAACAACTCGTTCCTCTAGTCCACTGTTCCACTAGCTTTGAAGTAGATCGGTTACAAAGCTAAATCCTAGCACTTAAGAAGCACTCCTCGTCTTCTTCAAGCCTAGATGCCACCCAGGATGCAGTTCCACGTCCTGATGGCTGATCCTTTCACTCAGCTTCCCGGAAGTATCACCACTTCACTACTGCAGTTACTTGGACGCCCTTCTTTTCAGAAGATCCTTTGAAAAACAGAGTTTTTCCTCCAACTTGCTTCGTTACAAATGATGTTTGATGAAGTTCTTGAAGAGTTGAAGAACAGGATGAACTTTGCTTGTTTGTTGGGGATGAGAGATTTGGAGTTTGAATCTTCCCAACGTAAGCTTGTCTTGTTGAAGGTTGTAGAATTTTAAACTCAAGAGAGCTTGAATGATGATTTGCAAGAATTGTAGCAAAGTTATTTTCTGTTCTTCGGTGTGTAGCTTATATACTGAGGTTGTCTGCCCGTTGGAGGAGGAGACAACTGCATTGAATGCGCGTACTGTTGACTTGACCGCCGTTTTTGGAAGGTTTCTATTTTTATAATATATCTTCCCGGATTCCTTGGTCAATCATTTGCAATCAATCCTTCAGCGTATCAGGCTCATTTAATGTGCATTAAATGCTTTCCTTTCATGCACAGTCTTCTAGCCGTTGGATGTTTTTACTCGTTGGATTCATAGCTGTTGGATGTTGCTTGAAATCTTCTAAGTGTTAGTCGGGCTCTGATCAGGCTCTTCTGATATGTTGGATTCTGATGGCTATCTGATGAGTTGAGTTCTGATGGTCTTCTGACTGAACTCTGACTCTGACTCTGATAGGTCCGCTGATGAGTACCTCTGATCTGTAGTTCTCATCGGCTATCAGATGTTCAAGTTTATCAGCAACTCTCATAGGTGCAACTCTGATGGACTTCTGGTAAGAGAACTCTGATGGAGCAGTTCTCATAGAGCAAGTCTGGTAGAGCAGTTCTGATGCACTTCTGATCTGATCCAAAATAGAGCAACTCTGATCGTCGACTACACTAATACTTACAATTAAAAATTCTAATACATAAAATCTAATTAGGGGGTACTTTAAAATTCTAATCCTATAGCATCATCAAAATCTAATTACATTTATTCCTTACACTAAGTTCTAAAACTGAATGAAAATAAATGAAACAATGACAAGTTCTAAAATTATGAAATTTATTAATGTAACTAATAACTAATCTAGGTGATCTATCGGGCTCTCTTCATCAAGCGTACTCTTCAGAGATAATTTTAGGCAAGACCTTAGCTAATCTAGTGGCTAAAACCTTAGTACATATGTTATTAGCAAAATTAGATAAGCAAATAGGCCTGTAATATGAGAAACTGCCTGGAACATCTGTCTTAGGAATTAAAATCACAAAAGAACTAGAGATTCCTTTTTTTTTTTTTTTGGGGGGGGGACCCCTGTAAAAAATTCTTGGACAACCTTTGTTACGTTACATCTCCTCCCACAATACTCCAACACTTTTTTTGTAAAATTTACCAGAAAAGTCATAAGGATATGGTGCACCATTTTGATTAAGTTCCCAAACTGCAGCCTTAACTCCCTCCTCTGTGGGTATGGATGTCATCATGTCACATACTCATTATCCTCTACATTAATAGTCTCTGGAATACTCATTAAAATATCATTATTAGTAACTACAGGTTCAACAACATAGAGTTCAGAGTAATAATCAACAACTACCTTAACAATCTCAGGTAAGGTATTGCAATCATTACCCCTAGAGTCCTGAATTTAATTGATTGTATGTATCCTTCTTCTGACCTTGACAAATGAATGAAAATACTTTGAATTACAATCACCCTCTTTTAACCAATTAATGTGTGCATTCTGCTTCCAAAACTTTCTTTCAAGTCTATATTTGTTAAGAAGTAATGTTTGTTGATGCTGCCAATTCTCCCTATTTTCTTTATTAGGATAATCCAGAAACTTCTTTTCTGCATTAGAAACCTCCTGCTCAATAAATTTGATATCATCAAAAATATTTCCAAAGATGTCTTTATTCGATTTTCTCATATCCTTTTTTAACCTATGAAGTTTAATAACCAACCCATGCATTCCACCACCAGAAAAATCATCACTCCAACTTTTTTTAACAGCTTCCATAAAATAGCTATATGAGAGCCACATATTCTGGAACCTAAAGGGTTTAGGACCAGACTGGAATTGATTATTACATTCAATAAGCATAGGACAGTGATGTGAGGGTGCTTGATTAAGATTGGTGACCTTAATTTGATCATAGAAGTAAGTCTAAGAAGGCCTCATTAAAAATGCATCTATCTAGCCTTCTCCATAACCTACCATTAGACATAACCCCTGTCCAAGTAAACTGACACCCAGAGTATGGAATATCAATCAAAATACATTGTGAAATGCAATCTTTAAATTCCATCATACTAGCCAGATTAGGTATAGAAGATCCATTATGTTCAGCATTATTAACAATGGCATTAAAATATCCTCCAACCATCCAAGAAATGTTAATAGAAGTGGATATTTTCTTAAGATGATCCCATAGTTGTCTTCTTTCAATATGTTGGCATACATATTGAAAGAACCAGTAGAAACTTTGAAGTGACCCAACTCCCAACTCCCAAAGGAACCGGTAGAAACTTTGAAGTAGGGCTGGGCACGGGCCGTGGCGGACCCAGAAAAACCTAACTACGGGGTCCCTACTATAACATTTTTTAAATTAATTAAACAAAGTAAAATATTAGAGAAGCATAATTTAACTTTAGGATAATGTTAAGCAAAAAATTAAATATACAAGAGAAATCATGACCGCGAGGTTGAAACTGCCCTCTTTGAAGGTAACCACGGCGTGCCTCGTCTTGAAAATTAGAATGATAATTCAGCAATTTTTCTCAATATATGATCTAACTTCCAAAGATTCAAAATTAACATGTTTTTCATGTAGATAATAAGTCAAATTAGTTTTACTTTCAACAATTACTTAATTCAATTCTTCATTTACTAGTGACAAATCATTTTAATTAACATTTGAAATACTTCCGGTACTCCAAATTTCTTAGAATCTGAATACACTACCGAAATATCTTTGCATATTAAGTCGTAAAATATTGAAAAAACATTCATAAATACGTAAATTTATTGATTTGATCTTAAAGTTTAAAGAAATTCTAATAATTAAGCTTAAAAATGAATTTTGAAAAGGTGAAAGGGTAAACAAAAAACCTAGGCAAGTGGGCGGGCAAACAGAGCGGAGATCTGTTTGGTTTGAAATGGGAGAGGCAGTGGCGATCGATGATGTGGTCTATTAGAAAAATCCTAGCAAGGATAAAAAAATGATTGAGGAGGGGAATTGAACCCCATACATCGCAGGGTGAAGGGGGGTTTTGACTGCGCGCGTGCTACCGTTCCGCAGCTCCAATCTTTAAGTTGAATGCTAGCTTTTATTGTTAATATAACTTATTAATTAATTTTATAAGAAATATATATACTATATATAGGTACTTTTGGAAGTTCACGGGGTCCCGGGACCCCGTGGGACCCTTAGTGGGTCCGCCACTAGGCACGGGCCGGGTCGGGGCGGGTAATGCAAAATAAAATGGAACCGCCGGTTCCATTGTACGGCCCGGTCCGGTCCGGGTATTGCAATTTTCAAAATAGGAACCGCACCTTACCCGGCCCGTTTAAAACGGGTCGGTCCGGTTCGGGTTTTACGGTTTCTATTCTCATGTCTTAAAATTAGTAAAAACTCACAAAGTTCCAAAAATCAATAATCAATAATGTAGTACATTAGCAAGCTTCAAAATAACAACATAGTGGTGCACATGTAACACAAGTGACAAGTCCAATACTCCATAATTTCATGTATATAAGTTCCAAATAATTCAAGAAGTTCCAAAAATCAGCAACATAGCCAAAATACATATTTTCTAACATTTGAAGTTAAAAATGTTGTCTAACATCACATATTAAGGTGATTGTGTTTTTTTATATTAAATTTTCAGTATTAGCCAAAGTTAACACATATATACATGAGGGTTGTAATCACAATTTATATTTTAAGAACAATATTATAAAAACAAATATAACAAAATCATTTTTAACAAATAATTAAATTCCATAGAAAGGAATAATTCAATAACAATAAAAAGTAATAAGAAATTTATGTAAAATTTAATCAATAATTTGAAAGCAAAATGATGTTATTGTAACTCAATTTGAAATCCTACTTCTAGCAAAGGAAAACAAAACTATTTCAAAACCGATTATCACAAAACTATTAATAAATTAATATACAATATATATAACGGGCCGGGCCGGGTACCCGGTATTTTTTTATTTTGGAACCGGCCCGGGTCCTTAAAAAAAATTACCCGGACCTACCCGGACCGTTTTATGGCAACAAAAAATGGAACCGGCGGGTTTTGGACCCGGACCGCCATTACCCGGACCGGACCGCGGTTCCAAGACCCGTTTGCCCACCCTTTGAAGTGAGTATATTGGGATTCCCAGATTAGTTGAGAAATGGCAATAGCACTAGAATCCCAGAATATTCACACTTTATTCAAAGAATTAAAAACAATAAAAAGCACATTACAAAAACCCAACTTCTGCTACAAATTGAGTGGAAGATTTCAATAATTTGTAGTGATATGTTTGCAAAGAAATTCATTGATTGAAGCTAGGAAAGGAAAGCTCAAATTTTTTTATTGAACGGGACCTCCATTTTGTGAGGCTCTAAATTACATGGTACAGCCGGCCCTTTTTGGCTCTCGGCTTCTTCCTCGATCTTGCTCTGGCCTTCGATCGATCTCGCTCAGCCTTCTTCCACGATCGATCATCGCTCGGCCTTCTTCCTCGACTTCGCACCCAGCTTCGCACCAGTCTCAGATGTCGTCTGGTTCTTCCATCTGCTTCGCACCACTTGTCTCTTTCTCTCCTAGGTAGTTGCCTCTCACAGCTGATCTCCTAGAATGGGCACAACAGATTTCCTCTGTCTTTCTTTTCACTCTATTCTTTTTTCTCTCTTTCTTATTCAATTTTGGTGATTGAGATTGTGATTTTGGAAGACTAAGGGATCCTACTGCAGAAAAAGGAAGTCCATACTACTATTGATCTTAAATGAGTTTTATAAAAAACTCAAATGAGTATACATATTAAAAAAATGAACATACACAACTGAATATTAGACACATTAAAAATGAGTTTTATATTAAACTCAGATGAGTATACGCCTCAAAGAAATGAACATACACAACTAAATATTAAACACATTAAAAATGAGTTTTATGTTAAACATAAATGAGTATAACGCCAAAATCAATGAGCATACACAAAATGAGATTTTGAATTTTTTGATACTCATTTTGTAAATTGTGTATGTTCATTTGGTACTGCTTTATGCTCATTTTAAAATGATGCACATATCAAATATAACGCCCAAAATTAATGAGCATACACAAATGAGCTTTTAAATTTTTTGATACTCATTTTGTAAATTAGGTATGCTCATTTGGTACTGGTTTATGCTCATTTGAAAATGATGCACATATCAAACATATCATACTACAATAGATTGACATATTGAAATTAATTGCAAACACAATTTAAGAATTTTTTAAAAACGGAAATTAATAAAAAGAAACTGAATTATAAGGTATGAAGCAGAGACCACGGGTGCTCATAGTTAGGCTCTTAATACTCAGAAGAACAGACTTGATGCTCAATAAAATTACATCAATGCTCATTACGACAAATCGTGAACTTCATCAAAATTACAAAAATGCCACCGGCTGTACGGTGCCCAGCCGTACAGCCGGCTGTATGGTATACGCTTCCCACGAAAACCACGTAATAGTATGATCCAGTGTCAGTTGAATTAGTGTGATATACTAGTATATTAGTGTTGCTAGGTTTTCTAAGGAGGACTACGGTCAAGTATTTTATTACTACTTTCCTTATCTGATCTCATGTGATATGGTAATCCCAGAAATAATAATTTAGAATTGAAGTTCAATAATTTCATTACAAATGTTCATCAAATCCATAAAAGTTCAGATGATATCATTAGAAATTGTTAACTAAGAATTTACAAGTAAAACGATATTTATTTCATGTTGGCGTAAAGAAAATGTGCGTTAACTATGAGTAATATTTGATCTCAAATGGCATAATTTTGTTTTCAAATTAAAATAAGACCTATTTATTCATGAGAACAGATTTTTTTTGCAAAGCCTTCTAACCTATTTTAATATGTGTTCTATGTTAAGGTCAAAATTTTTGAACTGGGATGAGATTCAGTCAGTGATCTCCTCCTTGAGAGTGTCACAGTGATGCCATCAGATCACAATGTAATTAGCTCATGAAAATGAAAGTTGTTTCTATATATTTGTTTATTTTTATTAGTATTAAATAGGTCATGATTAGACAATAAAATTTATAGCAATTGTCCTAAATAGGACTAAAGTTTGTTTAAATCCACCACCTCTGATCGTTGAAAATTATGTCATTTTTTTGTAACAAAATGGCGTTACTCCCATTGATAATGCCAAAATTTTCATTGAATCTACCATAATATGTATGTCACTACAATAGTTTTTATTTATATGTATGGAGATGGTGGTGTTGGGAGTGGCAGAGGCGGCGGCGTTTTTTTTACGTTGTTAATTTTTTTAATATTTAATTTTTGGAAAAAATGATAGTAATAATCCCAACTATTGGTAGTTCGCTCATAATAATCCCAAATATTGATTATTGCAGAATAATCCCAACTTTAGGGACCTTCCGCCAATAATGGTCCCTATGAATAAATTCTTGTAGTTTCTAAAGTGGATGAAGATGAGATATAACAAGTATTCCCTATAAATAATCTCAACTTTTAATTTTTACGCTTAATTTCTATTTAAAATTCACTTTTTATAGAGGTAATATCTGATCATAGACCATTATTGGCGGACAGTCTATATAGTTGGGATTATACAAAAATAATCAATAGTTGGGATTACTTTGAGCGGACCGGCAATAGTTGGGATTATTATTTTCAATTTTTCCTTAATTTTTTTATTAAAATGATTTTTTAAAATTCTATTTTATACATATTTTATGAATTTTTTGTTTTTTTACAATTTCATTATTTTTTTACGATTATTATTATTTTTTTACGATTTTATTATTATTAAAACATTTCAAAAGCTACAAAGGTATATTAGTCCAAACACACATAAACAGTCTTACTGGGGAGATTTAAAAAATGTACTGCATCTGTCCTATTTTATAAGATATCTTTACTATTCACTCGGTCAACACAAATCACTTTTAATCTCTTACTTCATATATTAATATTTTATGAAATTTGAATTATTTTTTGTAGGTTTTGTAGCGGGTTTAATGTAGTTTCTGAATATGCATTTTTTTTGTAAGGTATTGGCCCTGTTTTCCCTAAGCTCAATTCACTCTTGGTTGCACCCGGCCCATCCTATTCCCCTCAGTCCGCACCGCTCTCTATTTGTGCGTAAACTTTGGCTTCCTTATGCGATATGCAATTCTCTTCCTTGATACTTTGCGTATCTCCCTGGATTGGCAAGTTACCATGTATAATTTTAAGGTTGACCTATTTATTCCTCCCCTCCTGGCTGCGATGAGAGTTGGCTGAAAACCCCTATTTCTCTTCCTCTCGCCTCTTGCTCCTCAGTGGACGTCCGAGTGCAAATTGGCCGGAAAAAGTGCTGTTGGCTTGATGCCCACAAACTCCTCTTTAGCTTCCTAGTGGTGATTATCATCCTTTGTGGGTGTAATTTGAACGAGACCTGAGCTGGATTGAGACATAACAGTGGTATCAGAGACACGGGAAGGATCTGCCACCGCATCACCGCCAATCGAGTCTGCTGCCGTGCCGCTGCCGCCATTCCAGTCCGCTGCCACCGAGTCTACAGCAGCCCACGCTGCCTACGGTAAGTCGGGTAACCCATTCTCGGGCCCCGCTCAGGTAAATTGGCTTTAACATCCTTGGTGTACCGGAGTGCCACCGGATTTTTTTTATTCCCCCGCTTCCCCGCTGCTGACCTACGTGGTCTTGTAAGCCGTCTGTGACCGGCCCCAGGTGCGTTTACTAATCCTTTGTGTGATTATTATTCGTAGTTCATTCATTTTAATTTCAAGTTGAATTGCAATTAATTGGTTGTTTGAATTGTGATTTCTTGTTGGTTTGTGATTAGTTTTTTCGGGTGAAGACTATTTTGTTTGGATACTCGTTGTCCAAAGTTGTGAATATTTCTTCCCGTTTAAATTTAATCACGTGTTGGGTTTTTTATTTTGATTTTTTGTGTTAATTGATTCGTGGATAAACTTTCCGGTTAAGAATATTTGTTTGGATACTTGTTGTCCGAAGTTGGGAATATTTCTGTCCGGATTAGTTTTAAATCCAGTTTCTTTGCTTATTGATTTAATTCTAGCCTATTTGTGCTTGTACGAAAGAACAAGGAGATTGTACCCCGAGCTTTGTGTTCATTGGTCTTCTCGGCTTGTTCGTGCTAGTTGCTTCGTACAATTGATAGCCCTATAGGTTATAATTAATCATTCATCTATCTGTTGAGTAAATAAAAATTTTATTTGTGCTTATACGAAAGAACAAGGAGATTGTACCCGAGCCTTGTGTTCATTGGTCTTCTCGGCTTGTTCGTGCTAGTTGCTTCGTACGGTACGAAAGAACAAGGAGATTGTATCCGAGCTTTGTGTTCATTGATCTTCTCGGCTTGTTCGTGCTAGTTGCTTCGTACAAATGATAGCCCTATAGGTTATAATTAATCATTTATCTGTCTGTTGAGTAAATAAAAATTTTATATGTGCTTGTACGAAAGAACAAGGAGATTGTACCCGAGCCTTGTGTTCATTGGTCTTCTCGGCTTGTTCGTGCTAGTTGCTTCGTACGGTACGAAAGAACAAGGAGATTGTACCCGAGCTTTGTGTTCATTGGTCTTCTCGGCTTGTTCGTGCTAGTTGCTTCGTACCGGTTGATAGCCTGATAATTTTTTTATTTACTCTCTTGCGTGTTGTGCTTGCTTTCCGGTAAATATGGCTGTCAATCAATATGGCATGCTTCCATTTAATGGAAAGACAGATTTTGATATCTGGAAACAGAAAATCAAATGCGTGTTGATCCAACAGAAAGTCTATAGAGCTGTGACTGGTCTCTATTTAGACTCTGAGGATGCTGCTAAGCGTGACGAAATGAATGAAACTGCTTGTTCCTCTATATACCTGAACCTTTCTGATTCAGTACTGAGGAAGGTGGGTATTGTAGATTCTGCAAAGGTTTTGTGGGACAAGTTAGATAAGACGTATACCGATACTTCTTTGCCTAGTAAATTGTTTTTGCTTGAGAAGTTCTTTAGATTTAGGCTTGACCTGTCTAAGGACATAGATGAGAACCTAGATGTGTTTAACAAGCTTAATCAGAATATTAAGCAAGCCGGTGATAAACACATAGATGACTACACACCCATAGTGTTACTTAATGCCATCCCTGACTCATACAATGACGTCAAATCTGCCATAAAGTATGGTAGAGACGATATCTCGTTGGATGTAGTCGTTAATGGATTAAGGAGTAAGGAGTTAGACCTTAGACACTCGAGGGGTAGTAACAGTCAGTCTAGGGACTCAGGTGAAGTGTTGTTTGTGAGGGGTAGGTCTAAGAGTAGATCTAGAAACCAAAAGAAGGGCAACAACGATAAGAACAAAAACAATGACCCGAGGAAGAAGAGAGGTAAGTCTAAGAAGAGAGTGTGCTATAATTGTGGTAATTCTAGTCACTTCATTAAGGATTGTCCCCATCCGTAGAAGTCTGAACATGCTAATGTGGTAGATGATAATAACTTGCATGAAGAAGTTTTTATGATTTGTGATTCTGCCAATTCTGTGTTGAGTAGCATGACTGAAAATGAGTGGTTGATTGACTCTGGTTTTACTTATCATATGACACCTTTTAGATCCCTGTTTTCTTGTTATGATTCTTGCAAAGATGGTTTTGTGTCTCTTGCTGATAATAAGAAATGCAAAATTCATGGGGTGGGTGATGTATGCTTGAAGTTTGATAATGTGACTGTGTTTACTATGAAAAATGTGAGACATGTTCCTGATTTGCATCATAACTTGTTTTCTGTCGCTGCTTTTGAGGGTAGTGGGTTAGAGGGTAAATGGGGTAATGGGTGCATGAAAGTTTTGAAAAATTCCCTTGTTTTGCTTAAGGCAAAAAGGGTGAATAACTTGTATGTGTGCCATGCTCAGCCTTTCTGTGATTCTGCTCATGTTGTTAGTTCTGATAAATCTGTTTTGTGGCATAATAGATTAGGACACATGAGTAATAGGGGTTTAGAGATTTTGCATAAATCTGGTTGTTTTGGTAAGGATTCTGTGTCCCCCATCCCCTTCTGTGAATCTTGTGTGTTAGGCAAGCAACATAAGGTTACATTCCCCTCCTCCCCATATCCTAATCCCACTAAGTGTACCTCTGTGTTAGAGTATGTTCATGTTGATGTGTGGGGTCCTGCTAGTGTCTCTACCCACGGGGGTAAGAGATATTTTATGTTCATCATTGATGATTTTTTTAGGAAGGTGTGGGTCCGTCTCCTTGAGCATAAGTCTGATGTCTTTGTGAAGTTTAGGGAGTGGAAAAACCTTGTAGAAAATCAAACTAGTAAGAAGGTCAAAACCCTTAGGACAGATAATGGTATAGAGTTTTGCAATAAGGATATGGACCAACTGTGTGTTGGTTGTGGGATTAGAAAGCACAAAACTGTGCCCTATACTCCCCAACAAAATGGGATACCCGAGAGGATGAATAGAACTGTTCTAGATAAGGTTAGGAGTATGCTTGCTACCGCCGGTTTGTCTAAAAAGTTTTGGGATGAAGCAGTTAACACTGCTATTTACTTGATTAACCGGTCTCCTTCTGTTCCCTTGGGTGGGAAGTGCCTTGATTTGTCTAATCTTAGAGTGTTTGGGTGTGCTGCGTGTCACGCCCCAGACCGCAATCCAAGCGCGTGTACAACCGCCGTATAATTAAGTGACGTCACCCGCGAGTCAACCTCACTTAATTACACAAGGCGTTTGAGAAAACAATCCATCCATGCTCAGTAGTAAACATACATAACAACATCACATTTGAACCAATGAATAGCGGAAATATTCAACGGTAAGTCATAAGCCACAACCGGCCAACAACATGGGCATGCAAGCCCCAAAAATAGTTTATAGTAGAACAAATATCCATGAGCAAGTGTTCGGTAGTTTGAAAGAAAATAAGGAAGCACGAACCACGTCTTCCTGATTTGATACCACCCGTGAGAAGGTGCAAGTAGCAAGCCCTAGCTTCAACCTGAAAATGGTGGGGCCCCCCGAAGGGGTCAGTACAAGTACCGAGCGAGTAGCAGGCTAAATATAGAATAACTAACGTTTCAAGTATAAGACCCAAACATAGGGTGATACTTAAATAGATAGTCTTTCCCCCAAGTTATGAAATATTTATTAGTATAAATATATACTTGGAAAATATCCGATCCGTAGATCACCATTTTATTTGGGAAAAATAGTAATAGTCAATATTCTTGACTAAAAACCCCAACCCACCCATATACCAATGAGTGTATAGGACTCCTCCTTGTCCCTATTCCAATATCATAATCTACGAGTTTTGAGGATCATAATCCTTGGGTACTCCACCGGTTTGTGAGTGTTAAGGACTCATAAGTCCTAGGGTCCTCCACCAAGTTTGAGTGTTAAGTACTTTTAAGTACTAGGGTCCTCCACCAAGTTTGAGTGTTAAGTACTTTTAAGTACTAGGGTCCTCCACCAAGTTTGAGTGTTAAGTACTTTTAAGTACTAGGGTCCTCCACCAAGTTTGAGTGTTAAGTACTTTTAAGTACTAGGGTCCTCCACCAAGTTTGAGTGTTAAGTACTTTTAAGTACTAGGGTCCTCCACCAAGTTTGAGTGTTAAGTACTTTTAAGTACTAGGGTCCTCCAGCAAGTTTGAGTGTTAAGTACTTTTAAGTACTAGGGTCCTCCACCAAGTTTGAGTGTTAAGTACTTTTAAGTACTAGGGTCCTCCACCAAGTTTGAGTGTTAAGTACTTTTAAGTACTAGGGTCCTCCACCAAGTTTGAGTGTTAAGTACTTTTAAGTACTAGGGTCCTCCACCAAGTTTGAGTGTTAAGTACTTTTAAGTACTAGGGTCCTCCACCAAGTTTGAGTGTTAAGTACTTTTAAGTACTAGGGTCCTCCACCAAGTTTATAATCCGAGTGTTAAGGACTTTAAGTCCTAGGGTCCTCCACCAAATTTTGAGTGTTAAGTACTTTTAAGTACTAGGGTCCTCCACCAATATATTTGCCTATGATCAACCTTCTATCAACCTAGATAGAGTCTATATCATACTTAGTTCCTCATAACTAATCCAATACATCAAGCTTATGTATCACAATCCATGCAAAGCCATGCAATTATATAAATACATAATTAACTAATACCAACCGATATTAATTAATTCATTATCCATCGGTCAACGTTGTCGTTGGCCGCCATTACAAGTCTTATACTTATCAACTTAACCATCATGTAATTAAGTTAATAATATTCATTTGTGCATCTTATACATTTCAAACAAATATGTATTTTATAAAATCCTTCATATCATATTCCATGCACAAACAATTTATTTCTTTCATACAATCTTAACCCTATTGGCTAATCACATGTTTAAATATCTTTTAAACATTATTATGAACTCATATAACATTTATTTAGGTAATCTCATAATTAACCCAAAAGTTATAAGATATTAAGCCGTCCACTCACCTTGAATTAGCGTTATGAGGTTCTACCCTTCTTGGTTGAACTCCGGTGAAACTCCGGCGACTTTCGGTCAACTCCGGCGACAACTCCGGCGACTTTTCCAATTTTGTGAAATCACTTGAAATACCTTTCACAAGTTCCTAACAAGGTTTTATAATCATAAAACCCATATTAATGCAAATAACCTCAAAACGGTTATTTTCCGGTGAACCGGTCGTTTTGGCTTCTAAGTCCGTTCTTGGACATAGAATCCCTTTCCAACCCATTAATCCATACTTATAACATGTAGAACCCTCTTAAGGATTCTTCACATGATATATATCTCATATGGTAGAAGAAAAATAAAGAAAAAGTTATAATAAGGTCATTACCTTAATTATTTCACACTTTTAGCACTTTAGCTCTTTTTTGGGTGATTCTTCTTTGATGAGCTCTCTTCAACAATGGAGGAAGGAGGCTGGGTGGTTCTTTGCTCTTCCTGGGTTCTCTTGGCCGAAAATGAGGGTGGGAGAGGGGTGAGGCTTACCCATTTGTCTCATTGAACAAATGAGTGTGGATGGGGGCCACCTCATTTTTGTTTGATGCCATAAAGATCATATCAAAGCCTCCTCCCATGCTTCTCTTCTCTTACCAGCCGGCCAACCCCTCCAATTTGAGTGGCAAAAACGTGGGTTGGCCCCCACTCATGTGGGAGGTCAACCCTTTTTGTCCCGAAGTGTACAATCGGTCCCGAAAGTTGTATTTTTTGGACTGTTTTAAATATATTTTATTTTATCAGGTCCAATAAAATATATTATGTGCTCTTACTCATTATGACATGTATAATGAATATACATTCCCCAACTTTAATTTATAAGCCTCCGAAATTCAGTTCGGGCTGTTATCCGTTAAATTACCAGTACCGGTAATTTGGGCCTCTTTTGACCGATCGGTCAACTCTGGGCCTTTCCATGGCCCAAATGAAATATCCACCAATATATATTTATTATCTAGACCAAGATGAATAAAATATATGGTCTCGGGAATGTCGGGCAGCCCCCACACTCGGTGTGGGTCCCACGTGCAATTTACTATTCACGCGAAAGAAGTAGTAAAAATTTACAACTTCGTAAATTCATTAACCCTTTAATAAGGTTCAATACATTATTTACATAAAAGTAAATATATTTGGGGACGGTGTTACAAGTTCACCCCCCCTTATTTGGGATTTCGTCCCCGAAATCCAAGTATCTAATCGAAAAGAAATGGGTATTGCTCCCTCATTGAGACCTCGGTCTCCCAAGTTTCTTCTTCGACTCGATCACTCCTCCAAAGGACCTTTACCATAGGAATCTCCTTATTCCTAAGCTTCTTCACTTGTTGACCAACAATCTTCACTGGTTCCACCGCATATTGCAAATCCCCACGGATCTCTACTGGCGGTTTCTCAAGAATATGAGAGGGATCCCGTATGTACTTCTTGAGCATTGATACATGAAACACATCATGTATCTTCTCAAGTTCCGGCGTTAACTTGAGACGATAAGCCACGGCTCCAATCCTTTCAAGGATCTCAAATGGACCAATGTATCGGGGGTTAAGCTTTCCCCTCGATACAAATCGAATGATGCCCTTCCAAGGAGAAATCCTTAGGAAGACCTCGTCACCGACTTCGAACTCCAACGGTCTCCGCCGTTTATCAGCATAACTCTTCTGTCGGTCCTGAGCAGCCTTCAATCTATCCCGAATGATCCTTACCTTGGCCTTGGTGATCTCAACCAGCTCTATCCCTTCGAGTTTGGCCTCGCCAACCTCGTCCCAACACAACGGTGTTCTGCATTTCCTCCCATACAATGCCTCATATGGAGGCATGCCGATACTTGCTTGATAACTGTTGTTATAAGCAAACTCCATTAGGGCCAAATGCTTGTCCCAACTTCCTTGGAACTCCAAAGCACATGCCCTAAGCATGTCTTCCAAAATCTGTATCACCCGCTCGGACTGTCCATCCGTCTGTGGGTGAAAAGCTGTGCTAAACTTCAGTTTGGTACCCAGCGATGCCTGAAACTTTGGCCAAAATCGGGATGTGAATCGTGGATCCCTATCCGAGACAATGGATATCGGGACTCCATGTAATCTCACAATTTCCTCCGTGTAGAGCTTGGCCAATCTTTCAAGAGGATAAGTAATGTTGATAGGCAAAAAGTGTGCACTCTTGGTGAGCCTATCAACCACTACCCAAACTGCATCATAGTTGTTCACTGTTCGTGGTAGCCCCACCACGAAGTCCATGGTCACGTGCTCCCACTTCCACTCTGGGATGGTGAGTGGCTGCAAAAGCCCTGCCGGGTGCTGATGTTCTGCCTTAACTTGCTGGCAAGTAAGGCATCGACTCACATACTCTGCGATGTCCCTCTTCATACCTGACCACCAGTAACTTTCCTTCAAATCTCGGTACATCTTAGTACCTCCTGGATGCATAGCATAAGCTGAAGAATGAGCCTCCTCAAGTATAGACCTCTGGAGTTCCTCATTCTTTGGTATGCATACACGATCCTTAAACAATAATAGACCGTCATCACGTATTCGGAAGTTCTCAACGGGTCCTTCCAGGATTCTTTCACGGATTTTCTGACATTCCTCATCAATGGCCTGACTTCGACTAATCTCACCCAATAGGGTGGGCCTAACCTCAAATTGAGCAATGAGAGCCCCACACGTGGACACCTCCACGCGTGCCCTTAATGCCTGCAGACAAGTAAGTAACGTCCCCGACGTACTTTTCCTGCTCAGTGCGTCGGCCACTACGTTGGCCTTTCCGGGATGGTAGTCGATGATCAAGTCATAGTCCTTGATCAACTCCATCCATCTCCTTTGTCTCATATTCAACTCTTTTTGAGTGAATACATACTTCAAGCTCTTATGATCGGTATAAATGTGACATGTCTCCCCGTAGAGATAATGCCTCCAAATTTTTAGTGCAAACACTACCGCCCCCAATTCTAGGTCGTGGGTAGGGTAGTTCACCTCGTGTTTCCTCAATTGCCTAGAAGCATAGGTAATCACCTTACCGTTTTGCATCAGTACACATCCAAGCCCTTGGATGCTAGCATCGCTGTATATATCATACCCTATCCCCTGTATGGGTAGGGCGAGGACTGGTGCTTCGGTAAGTCGTTTCTTCAGTTCAAGGAACCCTTTCTCACACTTGTCGTCCCATATGAACTTGGCCCCTTTCTTTGTGAGCTTCGTTAATGGAGACGCCAATACGGAGAATTTTTCAACAAATTTACGATAGTATCCCGCTAAGCCAAGGAAACTACGTATCTCTTTCACATTCTTGGGTCTCTCCCAATCCATAATAGCTTTTATCTTGGCGTTATCCACAGCTACGCCCGAACCGGATATGACGTGACCGAGAAAACCAATCTCCTTGAGCCAAAATTCGCATTTAGAGAACTTGGCAAAGAGTTGCTTTTCCCTTAGCCGATCAAGTATAAGCCCCAAATGATGCTCGTGCTCCTCCTCACTCTTGGAGTATATCAAGATATCATCAATGAATACTATCACAAATTGATCTAAGTATTCACTAAACACCCGGTTCATCAAGTCCATGAATGCTGCCGGTGCGTTGGTTAAACCAAACGACATCACAAGGAACTCGTAATGACCATACCTAGTGCGGAATGCACTCTTAGGTATGTCGCTCTCCTTGATCTTCAACTGATGATACCCCGACCTCAAATCAATCTTCGAGAACACTATTGCCCCCCGAAGTTGATCAAACAAGTCATCAATCCTCGGTAAGGGATACCTGTTCTTGATTGTGACCTTGTTCAATTGTCGGTAGTCAATACACATTCTTAGTGTACCATCCTTCTTCTTCACGAAGAGTACGGGTGCCCCCCACGGTGAATGGCTGGGTCTGATGAATCCGTTGTCCAATAATTCTTGCAGTTGGACCTTCAACTCTTGAAGTTCGGCCGGTGCCATTCGATAAGGAGGAATCGAAATGGGTTTGGTTCCCGGCTCCACTTCAATTACAAACTCTATCTCTCTATCGGGTGGAAGCCCCGGTAGGTCTTTGGGGAAGACATCCGGGTACTTGCACACGACCCGTACATCTTTGATGTCGACTTCCTTCTTGGTATCGTCCACCACGTAGGCAAGGTACGCGTGGCATCCCTTTCTCATCATCTTCCGTGCTCTCATCACGGATATGATACAAGCATTAGATTTCCCCCGATCTCCCTCAAAGCATAGCGTGTTCCCTTGATCATCCTCGAGCTCCAACACTTTGGTGTAGCAATCTACTCGGGCATGGTGTTTCTCGAGCCAATCCATTCCTAGGATTGCATCGAACTCCAACATGCTTAGAGGTACGAAATCACAAGTCAAAGGTTGACCCGTCACTTCTACCTCACACGACGGATAGTAATGATTTCTCTCCACGTCGTCTCCCAACGGTGTGGAGACTAGCAACGTTTGAGTCATAGGTGTCAATGGCACGTCAAGGCCCTCGGCGAACGCCTCACTCACAAATGAGCGTTGTGCCCCGGTATCAATGAGGATCCTCGCACACCTACCATTGATCTTTAATGTTCCTACATTTATACACATGTAAGATACATTTTCTAATGTTTTAACACATCTTTAGGAGGTTATTAGGCTCATACTAATGTTTGGAATCAAACGGGGGTCCAAACGTAGAAGAACGGGGCGAAAAAATCAAGTTTCGGGTGTTGGGGGTCCACGCACGGCGTGCCTGGGTGGCACGCACGGTCGTGCGTGCTTGAAAAATCCGGAATCCGCCACTGCCGGCTACGCACGATCGTGCGTAGCTGGTCACGCACGATCGTGCGTCCACGCACGGCGTGCCTTACCTGCACGCACGGCGTGCGTCTGCGCGGAAATTGGCCAGAGGCTGCTGCCTCGTACGCACGGTCGTGCGTCTGTAGGTACGCGCGATCGCGCGTAGTTGTTTTTAGCCCGTTTCGCCCCGAATTCGCGGGGTTTGACCCCGGGGTGGCCCGCACCCAAACCCAATGACTCGTATGACCCAAATAAGCCTAGAAATACAGGAAAATAAGTGTATTACCTGCAACGGAGTCCGGGTTTGCTCGTGCATCAGCCTCGGTCATTGCGTACACTCGTGCTTGGGTCCCGCCTTGATTTACGGACGCGGCATGACTTGTGGACGCGCCGCCTCTTCCCGTACCGCCGTTTGACGGGCCCGCACGGTTTCTCCCCGTCATGGTTCCTCCTCCGGATCCCGGAGCTCCTCCTCCCCCCAATTGTGGGCAATTGGCCTTCATGTGGCCCGTGTTCCCACACCGATAACACCTCGGGGGTGCGTTGCACTTCCCGAAGTGATTCTTTGAGCAGTTGGCACACTTAGGAGGCCCCGTATTTTGAGAGGAGGATGCGTGCCACCGAGCATCCTTGTTCTTCTTCGCCGGTGGTGCCGGCGTCTTGAACGTACTACCACCCCCACCGTGGTGATTCTTCCGTGCTTGCTCGGGCGGCCCCGAATTATGCCATTTTCTCTTTTTCGCCTCCTCGGCGTCTCTTTCTTTCCTCTCATTCCATTGAGCCTCCCCAAGGAGGCCCTGCTCCACTACCTCGCTAAAGGTCATGTGGCGCGAGTACGTAGCCCGATCACGGATGTCCAAGAGTAAGGCATCCCAAAAGTGCTCCGACATGCGGTCCTCATTGATCGCGTACTCCGGCAAGAACCTAGCCAAGGTTCTAAAATCTTGCTCCAGTTGTTTAACAGACACACCCTCCTTCTGTTTGAGGTTGGTGTACTCCCTACGCTTGACATTTTTCTCATAGTCAGTGTAGTATTGGTCATAAAACTCCTGCTCAAAGTTCAACCATGAGACCTCCCCATGGTATTTTCCTTCCACACTCTCCCACCACGTGGAAGCTATCCCCTCAAGCAGCCGTGAAGCAACAGTCAACTTCACGTCCGGTGAAATTTGCATGTCCTTTGCCGCATCCTTCACCTTCTTTATCCAATCGGCGGCAACGGTAATGTCACCGGTGCCGTCAAAGGACTTACACCCCAAGGCTCTAGCCTCCTTGAGGTACTTGGAGATTCTCACACAAAAGCCTCCTTCACGCCCATCATGTGGCGCCGCGGGAGTGGCTCTTGAAGCTCCCCGGCTTCCTTGACGCGAACCACCGCGAGAGCCACGCCTTGCTTGGCGCCTAAGGTCTCTCCTCAGTTTTTCTTTTTGATACCACTCAAGCAATTCGCCCATTTGGGCGAACTTGGCATCACTCTCTTCATCATCATCATCGGTGTATGTGTCACCCCCATCATATGGGGTCTCCTCATGCTCCGTTTCAGGAACATAGGTTGAGTCATAGTCCTCGGTGTTGGTTTCATACACCGAGCTTACATGGCCATCACTCACAGTTTGAGCTTGATGACCTCCACGGCTTCCACGGCCTCCACGGCCTCCTCTCGAACCCCGAGATGCAGCCCGGCTTCCCCTTTGGGATGCTACCGGCGCCTGCCCCCTCGGATTGTTCCTGGTCCTCATTCGCCTGCCCTCCCTTTCTGAAAGAAATGTGGATGAGTCATTAGACTCCTATAAATGTCAACTGACGGAAGAACGTTACAGACACATATTGGCCCAAGTCACTACCATACCAATTGTTAAGGGTACCGTCTTAACAATTAGAGGCCTTGCAACTTAAGCACCAATAGTCCTATGAACGTCAAAATACAATGCTCATGGTTTTCGGTAAAAACTCTTTTGTAAAATCCTTTGTGAGAGGTTGATTATAATGTTTAGAACTGAGATGGCTCTGATACCACTTAATTGTCACGCCCCAGACCGCAATCCAAGCGCGTGTACAACCGCCGTATAATTAAGTGACGTCACCCGCGAGTCAACCTCACTTAATTACACAAGGCGTTTGAGAAAACAATCCATCCATGCTCAGTAGTAAACATACATAACAACATCACATTTAAACCAATGAATAGCGGAAATATTCAACGGTAAGTCATAAGCCACAACTGGCCAACAACATGGGCATGCAAGCCCCAAAAATAGTTTATAGTAGAACAAATATCCATGAGCAAGTGTTCGGTAGTTTGAAAGAAAATAAGGAAGCACGAACCACGTCTTCCTGATTTGATACCACCCGTGAGAAGGTGCAAGTAGCAAGCCCTAGCTTCAACCTGAAAATGGTGGGGCCCCCCGAAGGGGTCAGTACAAGTACCGAGCGAGTAGCAGGCTAAATATAGAATAACTAACGTTTCAAGTATAAGACCCAAACATAGGGTGATACTTAAATAGATAGTCTTTCCCCCAAGTTATGAAATATTTATTAGTATAAATATATACTTGGAAAATATCCGATCCGTAGATCACCATTTTATTTGGGAAAAATAGTAATAGTCAATATTCTTGACTAAAAACCCCAACCCACCCATATACCAATGAGTGTATAGGACTCCTCCTTGTCCCTATTCCAATATCATAATCTACGAGTTTTGAGGATCATAATCCTTGGGTACTCCACCGGTTTGTGAGTGTTAAGGACTCATAAGTCCTAGGGTCCTCCACCAAGTTTGAGTGTTAAGTACTTTTAAGTACTAGGGTCCTCCACCAAGTTTGAGTGTTAAGTACTTTTAAGTACTAGGGTCCTCCACCAAGTTTGAGTGTTAAGTACTTTTAAGTACTAGGGTCCTCCACCAAGTTTGAGTGTTAAGTACTTTTAAGTACTAGGGTCCTCCACCAAGTTTGAGTGTTAAGTACTTTTAAGTACTAGGGTCCTCCACCAAGTTTGAGTGTTAAGTACTTTTAAGTACTAGGGTCCTCCAGCAAGTTTGAGTGTTAAGTACTTTTAAGTACTAGGGTCCTCCACCAAGTTTGAGTGTTAAGTACTTTTAAGTACTAGGGTCCTCCACCAAGTTTGAGTGTTAAGTACTTTTAAGTACTAGGGTCCTCCACCAAGTTTGAGTGTTAAGTACTTTTAAGTACTAGGGTCCTCCACCAAGTTTGAGTGTTAAGTACTTTTAAGTACTAGGGTCCTCCACCAAGTTTGAGTGTTAAGTACTTTTAAGTACTAGGGTCCTCCACCAAGTTTATAATCCGAGTGTTAAGGACTTTAAGTCCTAGGGTCCTCCACCAAATTTTGAGTGTTAAGTACTTTTAAGTACTAGGGTCCTCCACCAATATATTTGCCTATGATCAACCTTCTATCAACCTAGATAGAGTCTATATCATACTTAGTTCCTCATAACTAATCCAATACATCAAGCTTATGTATCACAATCCATGCAAAGCCATGCAATTATATAAATACATAATTAACTAATACCAACCGATATTAATTAATTCATTATCCATCGGTCAACGTTGTCGTTGGCCGCCATTACAAGTCTTATACTTATCAACTTAACCATCATGTAATTAAGTTAATAATATTCATTTGTGCATCTTATACATTTCAAACAAATATGTATTTTATAAAATCCTTCATATCATATTCCATGCACAAACAATTTATTTCTTTCATACAATCTTAACCCTATTGGCTAATCACATGTTTAAATATCTTTTAAACATTATTATGAACTCATATAACATTTATTTAGGTAATCTCATAATTAACCCAAAAGTTATAAGATATTAAGCCGTCCACTCACCTTGAATTAGCGTTATGAAGTTCTACCCTTCTTGGTTGAACTCCGGTGAAACTCCGGCGACTTTCGGTCAACTCCGGCGACAACTCCGGCGACTTTTCCAATTTTGTGAAATCACTTGAAATACCTTTCACAAGTTCCTAACAAGGTTTTATAATCATAAAACCCATATTAATGCAAATAACCTCAAAACGGTTATTTTCCGGTGAACCGGTCGTTTTGGCTTCTAAGTCCGTTCTTGGACATAGAATCCCTTTCCAACCCATTAATCCATACTTATAACATGTAGAACCCTCTTAAGGATTCTTCACATGATATATATCTCATATGGTAGAAGAAAAATAAAGAAAAAGTTATAATAAGGTCATTACCTTAATTATTTCACACTTTTAGCACTTTAGCTCTTTTTTGGGTGATTCTTCTTTGATGAGCTCTCTTCAACAATGGAGGAAGGAGGCTGGGTGGTTCTTTGCTCTTCCTGGGTTCTCTTGGCCGAAAATGAGGGTGGGAGAGGGGTGAGGCTTACCCATTTGTCTCATTGAACAAATGAGTGTGGATGGGGGCCACCTCATTTTTGTTTGATGCCATAAAGATCATATCAAAGCCTCCTCCCATGCTTCTCTTCTCTTACCAGCCGGCCAACCCCTCCAATTTGAGTGGCAAAAACGTGGGTTGGCCCCCACTCATGTGGGAGGTCAACCCTTTTTGTCCCGAAGTGTACAATCGGTCCCGAAAGTTGTATTTTTTGGACTGTTTTAAATATATTTTATTTTATCAGGTCCAATAAAATATATTATGTGCTCTTACTCATTATGACATGTATAATGAATATACATTCCCCAACTTTAATTTATAAGCCTCCGAAATTCAGTTCGGGCTGTTATCCGTTAAATTACCAGTACCGGTAATTTGGGCCTCTTTTGACCGATCGGTCAACTCTGGGCCTTTCCATGGCCCAAATGAAATATCCACCAATATATATTTATTATCTAGACCAAGATGAATAAAATATATGGTCTCGGGAATGTCGGGCAGCCCCCACACTCGGTGTGGGTCCCACGTGCAATTTACTATTCACGCGAAAGAAGTAGTAAAAATTTACAACTTCGTAAATTCATTAACCCTTTAATAAGGTTCAATACATTATTTACATAAAAGTAAATATATTTGGGGACGGTGTTACACTGCGTATGTGCACCAACAAGGTGACAAGTTGGATCCTAGGTCTAAGAAAGGAGTCTTCCTAGGTTATCTCGAGGGTTTGGGATATGAACCAGGTAGGTTTCAAAGTTGTGGTGAGTATGACGTGCACCTTGTCGTGAGTGCACTCAAAATAAATTTAATACTAACACTTATACGTAGTATAGGTGAAGTAGAGTTCGTATCCACAGGGAAAGGAATAATTCTCTTTTTATGAACTAGTAAATAAAGGGGGGTTTTGTTTGTTGAGTGATTTAATTAAATTAAACACGAAGATGAACGAGTTATATGGGATTAAATTCAGGAATAAAAGGGACTTGGTCTTGCTACTTTCCACTTGTTGATATATTTTAGTCGATCATTGTTATATCTATAACTTATCCCCTCTCGAATACTCAATCGAGGAGTATATCCAATTCATCGAGGGTAGTTATTAACAACGACCGTTCATTAATAACCCTTACTATTAACCAAATATAGAACAACGCCGTATACCGATTTAATAGTAGCATTTAACCTCTTTAACTCCTTGATGAAATCAATTGAGATTGATAACCTCAACACAACGGTTTCGGTTTAACCAACAAAATTAATCCCTCTTAAGTTTATTAACCACGACCGTGCATTAATAAACCGAAGTTACTTACTTATGAAACCTTCAACGTTTAACCATCGGTTTGTTGAACGTTTCTAGTAATAATCAATGTCGGAATGTTAACTAATCGTCACTTAGCCACCCTCCAACAATGATATAGAATGAGATTAAGGGAAGAATTAATAATCAAGAGGAGAAAGTAAGAAAATAACTCACAACTTTAATAATCAATCAAGCTTCAAGAGCAAAACCAAGAAATGGAAGTTTAGCTCCTCATTTGGAGACTAAACATGCTAAAAGAAATATAGAGAAAGGTTATTCTAAACTGAGCTAAGAGTATAAAGGAATTGGTGTCTAAAAGTGAAGGAAAGGAGGTGTATTTATAGGCTTTTTGAGGTGCAGGTCGAGTACTCGATCGAGTATGTACATATACTCGATCGAGTATGTGTAGAAACTAGAATTCGGTCCATACTCGATCGAGACTCGAGTAAAAACCATAGTTATACCCGATCGAGTATGTCGGTGTACCCGATCGGGTATAGACACTCGATCGTGGGAAAATCTTCTCCTGCATGTTCTTCTGTTTTCGGATCCGATCCGATTTGAAATTTCAACCAGATACCCGATCGAGTATATGTATATACTCGATCGAGTATAGACCAAAATCAGGATTTCCTTTTTGTCTTTGTGATTTTTGCACCTTCTTTCCACTTTTGGGGTTCACCAACTATCCTTTGAGTGATGGCAGACCTGTTTGAGCCCAGAATAAACCTAATCTAAACATTTTACAAGAATTTAAATAAACTAAACTATTACACCAAAAGTGTGTAATTTCCGAAATGCTAAACTATAAAAAGTAACTAAAAATGCAAACATAAACACGGAAATTACACATGTATCAAACTCCCCCACACACAGTTCTTTACTCGGCCTCGAGTAAAGTTAAATGTTCACAAGTGTTAAGTTTTCCAGAGTTCCAACAATGTTACAAAATAACAACACAAAGACCACCAAGGATAAAATATGAGTTTTAATGCTCAAATTACAACTATCATCTTGGGTTTTATGGTCTTCTAGTGTTCATCTTCTCCTCCTCTTCTTTTTCTCTTCTTCTTCTTCCTCCAAGAGATCAAATGAGTTCCTGCACACAAAAAATATCTCTCATATCTCTCATTTTGCCTAGGAGCCTTTTCAGGTTTTCATCCTAGCATCTCTTTACATTTTCCATTCTCCCCACTCACTCTTTTTTTTTTGTAAGCCCTTTTTGCTTAGATTGCCCATGTTGTTGGGTTTTCAACCTAACTAGCATTTCTCTTCTTTTATTTATTCATTTTTTTTTGTTTACAACGAGTAAAAGAAATCCATGCATAGTATAGGGTAAAAGAAAAATGAAATTACATACCATTAAGAGTCTCCTCCCCCACACCTAGATCAAGCACGGTCCCTAGTGCCCGCTTTAAGGAATAAATGTAATTAGATTTTGATGATGCTAGGATAATTAGATTAGAATTTTAAAGTACCCCAATTAGATTTTATGTATTAGAATTCTCAGTTGTAAGTATTAGTGTAGTCGACAGCCAGCGTTGCTCTCTTATGGATCTGATCAGAACTGCCATGAGAACTGCTGACAGAATTGCTTTCGGGAAACTATGAGAGTTGCCCATCAGAGAAGCATCAGAGCTGCTCTTCAGAGAACCATCAGAGTTCGATGAAAATGTTCATTCAACTCTAGAGAAGTATCAGAGTTCCTCATCTAAGTTCATCAGAACCCAAGATCAGAATGTCATCAGAGAAGCTCATCAGACTTCGATTTACACTTGGAAGATTTCGAAGCTGCCTTCAACGGCCGGGAAATCCTTTAACGGCTAGGAGATATTTCATCCAAGGAAAGCATTCAATGCTCATTTAATGAGCCTGATACGCTGTGGAGTAATTGCAGATGATTGACCGAGAATCCTGGAGAATATTATACAAAAATGGAAACCTGCCAAAACTGCGGGTCCAACTGGTCAAATCCACAGTACGCGCATTTAATGCAGTTGTCTCCTCCTCCAATGGGCAGACAACCCCAGTATATAAGCTACACGCTGAAGAACATACGAATAACTTTGCTCACTTCAACATTAAAAAAGCTCTCTTGAGATTCAAACTCTAAAAACATCAACAAGACAAGCTTACGTTGGGAAGATTCAAATATCCATATCCTCCAATCCCAACACTTAGATGAGGAACTCTGATACTTCTCTAGAGTTAAATGAACATTTTCATCGAACTCTGATGGTTCTCTGAAGAGCAGCTCTGATGTTGGGTTTTCAACCTAACTAGCATTTCTCTTCTTTTATTTATTCATTTTTTTTTGTTTACAACGAGTAAAAGAAATCCATGCATAGTATAGGGTAAAAGAAAAATGAAATTACATACCATTAAGAGTCTCCTCCCCCACACCTAGATCAAGCACGGTCCCTAGTGCCCGCCTTCTCCGCCGTAGAAGCCGCCTCCAAATCCGCCTCCAAAGCTTCCGTCACCCATATGAGTATCCCCGCCGTCCCCGCCGTCATAACCTCCACCCCCGGAGCTTGATCCTCCAAAGTTGCCCCATTGAGTGGGGTCATACCAAGAGGGGGGTGGTGGTGGTTGAGCCATGGTGTGGAATTGGCCTTGATGAGCCATGTAAGAATACATAAGTCCATAGAACCTACGTTGATCTTCTTCATACCTTCGGTTGTCTTCGGCCCGTTGCTCCTCTAGTCTTTGAAATCCCGCCCGTTGTTCCTCCCGATATTTTCCAACTTCATTGGTCACTTTGTTGAACCCTTCAAGGAGTTGTTGGAAGTAATCGGGGGGTGGGAATGCTTGGTTCTGTTCGGGCATGTGGTGAAGTGCATCCTCGGGTTGTTGTTGGTCGGGTTGAGGTTCTTGGTCGGGTTGGTCTTCGGGGGGATCTTGGGCTTGTGGTTCTTGGAGATGTGGTGGAAGGGCGTGAGGGAATAGGTAGTGGGGCTCCTCGAACTCCGGTCTGTAGCGTAGTTTGGGGGGTGTCCGGGTTTGGCATTAGGAAATATTGGACAGGTTGTACGTGTATGACCCAATTGTACATGTTTTTGGGTTGGTCTCCAATATACACCGTATGGGAGAAAGATGTACATCCTGAGCGTCCTAACCAACCCATATCCATCAAGCAAAAGTCGGGTATAGGAGAGTTATCCGTATACCCGAACTTACTTGCCAAGTGCATTATCACTCCACCCACAACTATGGCCCCTTTCGCTAAGCTTTCTTTTTTCAAATGTGCCCACATGAGATTGCACAAATTAAAGTCTACGTGACGACGGAATAAGGCCACGGACATTAAACACACGTCCCCGATTCTAGTGTGATGGTTGTTGGGACGGCCAAGCAAGCAATTGGCTAAGAATTTCAAGAACAACCGGAGAACGGGGTGTTGGACATGACTAATATACATTTGGGATGAACTAAATTTCACTTCCCCGGTCATCTTTGTCCATAGGGAGTGCCCAAAATGGTGGTATCCGAGATGGCTCTCTCGTAGGGCACGGGGATGCCAAAGTGTTCGGCAAACTCAAGTTTTGTAATAGAATAATTTTGATTGAACAAACGAAACTTGAGTTTATCATCCCTAAAGTCATCCTCATCACTCTCAAATTGCACCGAGCTTATGAATTCATAGATAATTCTTTCATTCGAATTGTATTTCATTTTGAAGATACGATCCATACTCAACTCATGAAAGAACTTTTTCATACTCTTATAAACACCCAATTCATGGAGAGCATTATGGCATAGAAAACGGGAAGGTTTTACTTGCCTTTTAATCGTGGAGAGGAGTCTAGCCCGGTGCTCGTTATCGGCGGGAATGAGGTCCTCAAAGCCCGGAATAGGTGCCATGGTGTTTGAGCTCTCTCCCCTATTCTTCCTTGGAGCCATTTTTTGAAGCTTTTGAGTTTGAAACCCAAAAATTCGAATTTGGGGTAGAGTTTTTTGGGTTTTGTGGATGTTTGGGGAAAATGGGATTTATGGGTATAGGTATGGAGAGGAGAGTGAGGAGAGTATTTTGGTGGTGAAATGGGATGATTTGGTGGAGAAATGAGGGAGTTTTGGTAGAGAGAAGGTAGAAAAATGGAGTTTTGGGGGAGAGGGGTTCGAAGTTGAGGTGTATTGTGGAGAAGATGAAGTGGGTTGGGGTGTTTTGGGGGTATAAATCGCAGAGGTACCCGATCGAGTATCCCTGTATACCCGATCGGGTACCGGAGGCAGGGGGATAGAAAAGTTATTTTTTCACCCATACTCGACCGAGTATGAACATGTACTCGATCGAGTACTGGAGGCAGGGGTTTATTATTTTTATTTTTCCACAAATACTCGATCGAGTATGGATATGTACTCGATCGGGCCTCAGAGACAGGCATCCGATGGAGTTGTTTTTCCAGGCATACTCGACCGGGTATGTTAAAATACTCGATCGAGTATGCCTGTATTTTTGAAAATTGATCTGCACCTCGATCGAGTATGGAAATCGGGTCCCCTTTTTTACCCATACCCGACCGAGTATTACAGAGTACTCGATCGGGCATGTCCCCAGATACACTTTTGTTTTCTCATATTTAGTTTTTTTTTCTTTAATTCACACACTCTACTTGATAAAATGGTACAGAAAACATACCTTGCTTGGGTTGCCTCCCAAGAAGCGCTTTGTTTAACGTCGTGGCTCGACGATATCTTCGTTTCTCCTTTATTCATAGACCGGTTCAGAAAGGTCTATGATCTCCACGTTCTTGGGTTGAAAACCCTCAAAGAAGGGTTTTAGTCTTTGTCCGTTTACTTTGAGCACTTCTCCCGTCTCCGGGTCTTCAATTTCCACCGCCCCGTGTGGATAGGTTTTGACCACTTTGTATGGTCCGGTCCAACGGGATCTCAACTTCCCCGGGAATAGACAAAGGCGTGATTGGAATAGGAGGACTTTGTCATCAAGTTTAAAATCCTTCCTTATGATCATTTTATCATGCCACTCCTTCGTCTTTCTTTTGTAAATCTCCGCATTGTCATAAGAATCCAGGCGGAGTTCTTCCAATTCTTGTAATTGGAGCTTCCTGTGTATACCGGCCTCGTCAAGATTGAGGTTGAATTCTTTTACCGCCCAATATGACTTGTGTTCAAGCTCTACGGGAAGGTGACAAGCTTTTCCGAACACAAGTCTATAAGGTGACATACCGATTGGGGTTTTGTAGGCGGTTCGGTATGCCCAAAGTGCATCATCAATGCGAATACTCCAATCCTTCCTGTTTGGATTCACTGTTTTCTGGAGTATGGATTTCAACTCCCTATTCGAGGTTTCCGCTTGGCCATTGGTTTGAGGGTGGTAAGCGGTGGAGATCCTGTGAGTCACACCATATTTCTTGAGTAGGGATTCCACAATTTTATTACAAAAATGTGTGCCTCGATCGCTTATTAAAATTCGAGGGACCCCGAACCTTGAAAATATGTGTGATTTGAGGAAACTAGCTACTACCTTGGCATCATCAGTTTTTGTTGCTTTTGCCTCCACCCATTTGGAGACGTAATCTATCGCAAGTAGGATGTAGATGTTACCTTGAGAGTTTGGGAAAGGTCCCATGAAGTCAATACCCCATGCATCGAAAATTTCACAGAAAAGCATGGGGTTCTGTGGCATCTCGTTCCTCCTTGAAATGTTGCCCGCTCTTTGGCAATTGTCACAAGATTGACAAAAGCCATGTGCATCCCGGAATAGACTCGGCCACCAAAAGCCACTTTCAAGTATCTTCATTGTCGTCCGTTTCGGGCCGAAATGCCCCCCACAAGCATAAGAATGGCAAAACTCTATAATGTGAGCTATCTCATATTCAGGGATACATCTTCGGATTATTTGATCCTTACAATGTTTCCACAAATATGGGTCATCCCACACATAGAGTCTTGAGTCCATTTTTAATTTTTCTTTTTGAGATTTTGAGAATTGTGGGGGAAATTTGCCGGAAACAAGAAAGTTTACAATGTTTGCGTACCATGGTTGTATGAATTTGATGGAGAAGAGAGTCTCGTCCGGAAATTCGCCTTTTATGAGAATGGTATGGAGACTTTCGATTTCTTTGCTTGGAACCAAGCGGCTTAAATGATCGGCCGCCAAGTTCTCCGCTCCTTTCTTGTCTTTGATTTCTATGTCAAACTCACTCAATAGAAGGACCCATCGAATGAGTCTTGGTTTGGCTTCCTTCTTTGTCATAAGGAATCTGAGAGCGGCGTGGTCGGTGTATACAATAACTTTCGTTCCAAGAAGGTAGGAACGAAACTTCTCCAAAGCAACGACCACCGCTAGCATTTCTTTCTCGGTGGTGGAGTAGTTCTTTTGAGCTTCATTTAAAGTCGAGGAGGCATAGTAGATGACATGAGAAGCCCTTCCAACCTTTTGGCCTAAAACAGCCCCCACCGCATAATCGCTTGCGTCACACATGATCTCAAAAGGAAGAGACCAATTGGGAGCTTGTATGATGGGGGCGGTTACCAACCTTGCCTTCAAAGTGTCAAAAGCTTCCTTACATTCGTCATTGAGAACAAATTCCACCTCTTTTTGCAAAAGTTTGCATAAGGGAGATGAGATTTTGGAGAAGTCTTTGATGAACCTTCTGTAGAACCCGGCATGTCCAAGGAAAGAGCGAACGTCCCGTACATTTGTTGGGTATGGGAGTGTTTGGATGACATCAATCTTGGCCTTATCTACTTCAATGCCTTTTGAGGAGATCACATGCCCAAGAACAATTCCTTGTTCCACCATATAGTGGCATTTTTCAGAATTTAGGACAAGGTTGGATTCAATGCAACTTTTTAGCACAAGAGTGAGATGGTAGAGGCAAGTGTCAAAAGAGTCCCCATGAATTGTAAAATCATCCATAAAGACCTCCATGAATACCTCCACAAATTCAGAGAAGATGCTCATCATACACCTTTGAAAGGTGTCTGGTGCGTTGCATAATCCAAAGGGCATTCGTCGGTAAGCAAAAGTGTCAAATGGACATGTGAAGGTTGTTTTCTCTTGGTCCTCCGGGGCTATGGGTATTTGGAAATACCCGGAGTAACCATCAAGAAAACAATAGAACTTGTGCCCCGCTAGCCTCTCTAGCATTTGATCAATGAAGGGCAATGGAAAGAAATCTTTTCTAGTTACCGAATTGAGCCTTCGGTAGTCAATGCAAACTCGCCACCCGTTTTGAATTCGGGTGGGTACCATCTCGCCTTCTTTGTTCTCAATGACCGTCACTCCGGTCTTCTTTGGCACCACTTGGGTTGGACTCACCCATTTGCTATCGGAAATGGGAAAGATGATTCCCATTTGAAGCAATTTGATCACCTCCTTTTTCACCACCTCCATCATGGGTGGGTTCAATCTTCTTTGCGGTTGCCTCACCGCTTTGGCCTCATCTTCGAGTAAGATCCGGTGCATGCATGTGGATGGGCTAATGCCTTTAATGTCGGCAATAGACCATCCAATGGCCAATTTGTACTCCTTGAGGACCGCAATCAATCTTTCCTCTTGTTCTTGGGCCAAGGCATTTGAGATAATCACCGGTAGAGTGTGATTTTCGCCCAAGAACACATGTTTCAAATTTTCAGGGAGTGGTTTTAATTCCACCTCCGGTGCCTGCAAAACAGATGGTAGCGGCTTCTCGCTTGGGATGGTTAGTGGGAGGGCTTTAGAGCCCGGTGGCAAAAGTGGGAGTTGATTTAACTCCGCCACCATAACTTTCATGTTATTTGACATAGAGTATTCCAAAGTGAAATCCTCTACATCATTCTCAATTGAGCTTAATATTTCATCTTTTCCCTCAATTTCAAATATATCTTGGACCCAAGTGTCACAAGTATCAATGGCAAAAAGAGAGTGATTATCGGTGGGATATTTCATGGAGTCATAGATATTAAATTCAACTTTCTCACCGTCGAACTCCATGGTTAGTATTCCACTAAAGACATCAATTTTTGCTTTGGCCATTTTTAAAAAGGGTCTTCCTAGTAAAATAGGGACTGCATTTTTATCGTTCTCCATTTCGAGAACGTAAAAATCAGCGGGAAAAATTAAATTATCCACCATGACGAGTACATCCTCTACTACACCTTTCGGGTAAGCATTGGATCTATCGGCAAGTTGGATTACAACCCCCGTTTCATGTAAAGGGCCTAGTTCTAGGGACTTATATAGAGAATATGGGATGACATTGATTGATGCTCCCAAATCTAACATAGCCCTCGAAAAACTAGAATTTCCAAGTTTACATGGTATAGTGAACATTCCCGGGTCACTATACTTTTTAGGCAATTTCTTTTGAAAAACGGCCGATACTCTTTCACTCACTTGGATTTTATGCTTTCCATTTAATTTGTGTTTTCGTTTAATTGTGCAAAGCTCTTTTAAAAACTTTGCAAATCTAGGAACACCTTTAATCAAATTGAGAAGGGGGATATTTACCTCACATTTGCTGAAGGTCTCATAGATGTCCTTGTCAATGTTGTATTTGCGGTTGTCCTTGAGAGCCTCCGGGAAAGGTGGTACCGGCTCGTATGAATCGAGCGGTGGAAACTTCCTTTGAGGTGTGATTTCCTCCTCCTTCTCCTCTTCATTTTGAGGATTTGTGCTTGGCACCAAGATATCCTCCTCTTCTTCCCCAACATGGCTCTTTGCTTTTGCTTTAGCCATAACCAACTCTTTGCCACTTCTCAAAGTGACTGCGTGAGCTTGTTGCCTTGGATTCGGCTCCGTTTGAGATGGGAGTCTTGCCGAATCCTTAGCTTCAAGCCTACTCACGGCATTTGAGATTTGGCTCATTTGGTTTTCCAAATTGTGGATGCTTGATTTGGTCGTTTCTTGGAATTGGGTCACACTTTGTTGCATCGTGGCCATGTTCATGGCCATTGATCGAATCATGTCTTCAGTGGACATGCTCGAGCTCGATGTTTGCCCTTGTTGTTTATATTGTTGAGGGGGAGGGTTTGATTGTTGAGGAGGTTGAGAGTTTCCGTACCTTAAGTTGGGATGATCCCTCCACCCCGGATTGTAAGTGTTGCCGTGAGGATCATATCTTCTTTGACCTTGGAAACCCAAAGTATTGACTTGTTCAGGGTTCTCCTCTTGAAGTGTTGGGCAGGAATCGGTGGGATGCCCTTGTGTCGAGCATATGCCGCAGACCTTGACTTCTTGGGTTTTTGGATTCAAAAGAAAATCTTTGACCAAAGAAGTCAAGCCGGCCACTTGACTTTCCAACGAGTTATTGGATTCTGCTGCCATAACTCTTTTTTATGATGACCTCCCATTGTAGTGTCTTGAGTTTTCGGCTAATTCCGAAATGAGGTCTCTTGCTTGGGAAGGGGTTTTGTTGACAATACCCCCTCCGCATGCCGCATTCACCATGCGTCTATCTTGATCAACAAGTCCATCATAGAAGTAGAGGATGAGATCTTGTTCCGAATACCCATGATATGGGCAACTAGCGCATAGTTTTTTAAAGCGCTCCCAATATTCGTACAAGGTCTCATCATCTGCTTGCTCAATGTTGCTAATTTGCTTTTTGAGACTTGAAGAGATAGATGTGGGATAATACCTGTCGAGGAAGCTCTTTTTCATTTGAGCCCATGTGTTGATGCTACCCGAAGGAAGATAGAAAAGCCAATCCTTCGCGGTGTCTTTTAAGGAGAAAGGGAAAGCCCTTAACTTGATTTGTTCCTCGGACACGCCATTGGGGCACATGCTCGTGCACACAATATGGAATTCCGAGAGGTGTTTGTTCGGATCTTCCCCTCGTAGGCCATGGAAAGAGGGAAGTAGATGAATGAGCCCAGATTTAAGCTCAAATGTGACCCCCGTATCAAGAGTTGGAAAAGTGATACATAGGGGTTGTTGATTTAGATTCGGAGCTGTGAGCTCCCTCAATGTTCTTGTTTCATGAGCCATAGTGATTGGCTCTTCGGTCTCGCTAGACTGAGAACTAGCACTTGATGATTCTCCCGAGTCGGAGTTTGAGAATTTGTTTTTCAACCGCTCGAGAGTTTGTTCTATTTCGGCGTTTGAGTGGTATGTGATTTCGTTCAGTGAACGATATTTTACCATGTACTACAAAGCTCAGCAGAAATAGAAATCTTTATACTTGAACCAAAATTTTTTTCTTTTTCTTTAAATTGAAATAAAAAGAAAAATAAATTGCCTTTCCCCGGCAACGGCGCCAAATTTGACGTGCACCTTGTCGTGAGTGCACTCAAAATAAATTTAATACTAACACTTATACGTAGTATAGGTGAAGTAGAGTTCGTATCCACAGGGAAAGGAATAATTCTCTTTTTATGAACTAGTAAATAAAGGGGGGTTTTGTTTGTTGAGTGATTTAATTAAATTAAACACGAAGATGAACGAGTTATATGGGATTAAATTCAGGAATAAAAGGGACTTGGTCTTGCTACTTTCCACTTGTTGATATATTTTAGTCGATCATTGTTATATCTATTACTTATCCCCTCTCGAATACTCAATCGAGGAGTATATCCAATTCATCGAGGGTAGTTATTAACAACGACCGTTCATTAATAACCCTTACTATTAACCAAATATAGAACAACGCCGTATACCGATTTAATAGTAGCATTTAACCTCTTTAACTCCTTGATGAAATCAATTGAGATTGATAACCTCAACACAACGGTTTCGGTTTAACCAACAAAATTAATCTCTCTTAAGTTTATTAACCACGACCGTGCATTAATAAACCGAAGTTACTTACTTATGAAACCTTCAACGTTTAACCATCGGTTCGTTGAACGTTTCTAGTAATAATCAATGTCGGAATGTTAACTAATCGTCACTTAGTCACCCTCCAACAATGATATAGAATGAGATTAAGGGAAGAATTAATAATCAAGAGGAGAAAGTAAGAAAATAACTCACAACTTTAATAATCAATCAAGCTTCAAGAGCAAAACCAAGAAATGGAAGTTTAGCTCCTCATTTGGAGACTAAACATGCTAAAAGAAATATAGAGAAAGGTTATTCTAAACTGAGCTAAGAGTATAAAGGAATTGGTGTCTAAAAGTGAAGGAAAGGAGGTGTATTTATAGGCTTTTTGAGGTGCAGGTCGAGTACTCGATCGAGTATGTACATATACTCGATCGAGTATGTGTAGAAACTGGAATTCGGTCCATACTCGATCGAGACTCGAGTAAAAACCATAGTTATACCCGATCGAGTATGTCGGTGTACCCGATCGGGTATAGACACTCGATCGTGGGAAAATCTTCTCCTGCATGTTCTTCTGTTTTCGGATCCGATCCGATTTGAAATTTCAACCAGATACCCGATCGAGTATATGTATATACTCGATCGAGTATAGACCAAAATCAGGATTTCCTTTTTGTCTTTGTGATTTTTGCACCTTCTTTCCACTTTTGGGGTTCACCAACTATCCTTTGAGTGATGGCAGACCTGTTTGAGCCCAGAATAAACCTAATCTAAACATTTTACAAGAATTTAAATAAACTAAACTATTACACCAAAAGTGTGTAATTTCCGAAATGCTAAACTATAAAAAGTAACTAAAAAAGCAAACATAAACACGGAAATTACACATGTATCAGAGTAGAAACGTTGTTTTCAATGAATCCGAGTTACCTTGTCTGGTTAAGTCAGTTCCTGATTCTGAGTCTGATCCTAGTAGTACACCCGTTGAGGTGGAGTCCATACCACGTGCTGCTAGCCCTTTGTTTGCTAATCATGATAATGTTGTTTTGCATGATTCTAATTCTTCTTAATTGCATGATTCTGATTCTTCTGAGCATGATACTACCACCACTTCGAGTGAGGTGAAATATTCTCATGTGCATTCAAATGAAAATGAATCGCATGATGAGAGTGCGGATTCTAGTGAGAATGATTTGCATGATTATCAACTTGCTAGAGATAGAAGTAGGAGAGTAATTAGGAGAACTGCTGATAGTATGCCTGATTATGCTTTCCATATGTGTGATACTTCTATGTTTGCTTTCTCCGTGTTTGAGACCCTTGAGCTTAACGAACCTAGAACCTATAGAGAGGCCTTTAAGTCTAATGAGTCCGCTAAATGGCTTTGCGCCATGGAAAGTGAGATGGAGTCACTTAAAACGAATAAGACTTGGACATTAGTTCCTAGACCACCCAATAGTTCCGTTTTTGCCTATAAGTGGCTATTTAAGGTTAAGGAAGAGCCTAACGACATTAGATATAAGTCTAGGCTTGTAGCTAAGGGATTTATTCAAAAGGAAGGTGTTGATTATGTTGAAATCTTTGCTCCTGTAGTTAAATTTACTATGATTAGAATGATGCTTGCTTTTGTTGTTCATAATGATTGGGAAATGAAGCAAATGGACGTCACCACAGCTTTTTTGCATGGTGATTTAGATAAGAAAATTTATATGTCGCAGCCTGAGGGCTTTGTGGATCCCATGAAGAGCGATCATGTGTGTTTGCTTAGGAAGGCCTTGTACGGCCTGAAGCAGTCCCCGAGGCAGTGGAATATCAAATTTGACCAGTGCTTGTCATCTTTGAAATTTCACAAGTCCGAATGCGACCATTGCCTATACTTTAAAAATACTTCTTCTGTGCTTGTATTTTTATTGCTATATGTGGATGACATGTTGATTGTAAGTCCTTCAGGTGACGCCATTAAATGTGTGCGAAAGCGTCTCAATGAGAACTTTGCTATGAAAGACCTAGGTGATGCCAAAAGGATCCTAGGCATTAACATTGTTAGGGATAGGAGTAAGCGTGTGTTAGTTCTCAATCAGATTTCATACATTGAAAAGATTTTGAGTAAATATAACATGCATTCTGCTACTCCCGTTTCTATCCCAATGGCGTCTCACTTTGTGTTAAGTAAGGATTAGTCTCCGAAGACTGCTCCTGAAATTGCTAAAACGAAATCCGTGCCTTATTCTAATGTTATTGGGTTCGTGATGTATCTCATGGTGAGTACTAGACCCGACATTGCCTATGTTGTTAGTTGCTTGAGTAGGTATATGTCTAACCCCGGTTTAGATCATTGGAATGCTCTTAAGTGGTTGGTTAGGTACTTGAAATCTTCTGTTAATCATGGGTTGGTTTTCACTAGGTGTTCTGAGGGGGTTAAGTTGAGTGGGTATGTGGATTCTAATTTTGCTAACGATAGAGACAATAGGAAATCCACTACCTCTTATGTGTTTACTCTTTGCGAGTCTTGCATTAGTTGGAAATCTCAACTTCAACCCATAGTTGCCCTATCCACCACTGAGTCGGAGTATGTAGCCGCTACCGAAGCGTTTAAGGAAGCCATTTGGCTTAAACGTCTCCTAACGGAGATTGGTAGTCTTAAGCAGGATATTTGTGTGTTTTCTGATAGTCAATCGGCTATTCAATTGTGTAAAAACCCTATTTTTCATGATAGAACCAAGCACATTGATGTTACATTTCATTTTATACGTGATATTGTTAGTGCAGGTCATATCAAGTTGATTAAAATTTCATCGGAATTTAATCCTGCTGACATGGGGACTAAATGTCTCTCTGTCGAAAAGTTGTTGTCATGCAAACGCACGTTAAACATTGATTGCGGATAAGTTGCCTGGTGATCTTACTCATTTTGCCTGAATATGTCTTTGATTATTCGGGCAATCCAGCGATGATGAGTCTCATATATGTTTTAGAGTTTTGACTCTAAACCACTAGGGTCCAATAAGGTGGAGAATATGTAAGGTATTGGCCCTGTTTTCCCTAAGCCCAATTCACTCTTGGTTGCACCCGGCCCATCCTATTCCCCTCAGTCCGCACCGCTCTATGTTTATGCATAAACTTTGGCTTCCTTATGCGATATGCAATTCTCTTCCTTGATACTTTGCGTATCTCCCTGGATTGGCAAGTTACCATGTATAATTTTGAGGTTGACCTATTTATTCCTCCCCTCTTGGCTGCGATGAGAGTTGGCTGAAAAACCCTATTTCTCTTCCTCTCGCCTCTTGCTCCTCAGTGGACGTCCGAGTGCGAATTGGCCGGAAAAAGTGTGTTGGCTTGATGCCCACAAACTCCTCTTTAGCTTCCTAGTGGTGATTATCATCCTTTGTGGGTGTAATTTGAACGAGACCTGAGCTGGATTGAGACATAACATTTTTTCTAAAAATAATTTGAGTGCAGACAGGGATCCGTTTGCTTTATCGCCGGTCAAACATCGTAAATCGAAAATTATCTTATAATTCGGGACGGAGAGTAGTTTTATTTCTGCTTTTTGGCCATTTTTTAGTCCTCTTTATGTAATTCCCGTTCTCTGGACACTTTTAACCCCGTTTTACTCCTATTTTAATCATTTTAACTGTCATCCCCCTACCTAGCTAGTGCTCTGGGCTTATATATTTTGCCACGAGAACTATAAGCGAGAGGAACCGGAAGAGTCGAAGAGATCGAATTTTTTTATGGGATGATGAATAATGATGAAGTCCTTCATTGAATGGTTTGACCATCATTTCTGCTTTACCTAGCTACTGTCCCCAAAGTAAAGCTAGCGCGCACTCCGTATTAGCGAGTACATTGAGTTATGGACTAAGTCAGGGGCGGACCGCAGTAGAGACCCAGCGGGACAGTCGCCCCTCCAACAAAAAAAAATTAGTGTATATATATATCAAAAAATAATAGTCACTCTCCTAAAAAATATATTTTTTAAGTTACCGCCCTCCAAAGATAAATTTTCTGGGTCCGCCTCTAGACTAAGTATTTACTTACAAACGATGTACTAAGGATGTACTAAGTATTTACTTACAAACGAAATTTACTGATGTGATTTGATTTGATCTGAACAGGTCTGGTCTGATCTGGTGGCTAGTCTCTATGTATTTGATAACTATGGAAGTCAGATGAAATCTGATTTGATCTGGTCTGTTAAGTCTGATCTGATATGATATTTTTAAATCTGGCCGTTTGTGACTGAAAGTATTTCAACTAAAAATATCCTAATTATGTGGGGGTGTGTACGTATGGAAGGAATGCCATGATAATAGTAATTATTACTCCCTCCGTAACATTCATTTCTTCTCACTTTCCTTTTTTGGACGTAGCATTTATATCTTCCCATTTATTACTCCCAACTATTGCCGGTCCGCTGAAAATAATCCCAACTATTGATTATTTTTGTATAATCCCAACTATATAGACTATCCGCCAATAATGGTCCATGACCATATATTACCTCTATAAAAAGTGAATTTTAAATAGAAATTAAGCGTAAAAATTAAAAGTTGAGATTATTTATAGAGATTACTTGTTATATCTCATCTCGTCCACTTTAGAAACTACAAGAATTTTTTCATAGGGACCATTATTGGCGGAAGGTCCCTAAAGTTGGGATTATTCTGTAATAATCAATAGTTGAGATTATTATGAGCGGACCGCCAATAGTTGGGATTATTACTATCAATTTTTCCTATTAATAATGAATAATGATGATGATGGTCCACATGTTTTAGGTAAAGAATCTCGCTCTTTCCATGGAATAAATAAATAATTCAAAGCTTGTTTGTTTGCTCTGTATAAACTATAAAGTTGCCAATGCAATCCAATTAAGAAGATATCATCCATTCAAAAAGCACCCCTCCCCCAGACTGTTGATATACAGCACCTCTTTGATACCCCGTTCCTTTATCCAAAATAATTTGACATTTCTTAATTTCTGTTTTTGAACCAAATAAGCACCCACCAAAATCAGCGAATTAAATGTCGGGGAACATTTACTATAATTTATTAAATTGATATTTCTTAGTGAATAATAATAATTTTGAATAATGATTTTAATTATTATATTTATGTAAAAGTTAGGTAACATAATTTTTACACCTTTTTAGAACATTTTTAACAAAAAAAATCACATAATTTCCATATTTTAAATAATTTCACAGATACCCTTAATCAAACTTGATCGACCATCAATGTTGACCATAAAAAGTCGATGTGATAATTAATATCTATGTGCCCATGGTATTTACATACATATATAAGGTCAAGGTATCAAGGACTTATTTTTGTATTAATTTTATGATTACTAGTCCTAAAAAAGAAAACTCCAGTCAGTAATTCTTTCTCGCAGTTTCTTTCTTTTGTTTAAGAAAAGAAAAAAGGACGTGGGAGAAATAAAGAAGCTGAGATGAGATAGGTGTATGTAATATAGAATGGCGATGGCGTGGCCGGTTGATGTTGACGGAATGTACTAAAACTAACAGATCCACCAGAAATGTTGGTGAAATATAGAGAGAGCTCGTTTCTGCAAAAAGTTAAAGTGTTGTCTGCATGGGTGCAACTGTAGTATAAGTAGTGTATATACTGCCTCTTTTTCATATATACGGAGTACCTGGTATTACTCTACTATATAAAGGGTGAATATATTAAGGGTTTGTTTGTAAATGCTTTAAAAAAAGCACTTCTCAGGTTTTGGCATAAAAAACACTTATTTTACCAAATTATCAATTTTTATTTTTCTCGACTTTCGTGTCAAAAGTGCTTTTACTTTTTCTATTACACAAAAAACACTTATTTTATCAAACACTACCAACTTTTACTTTTCAAAATCACTTTTTTGTCAAACACTATCAACTTTTATTTAATCATTTCTCCTCATTTCATTAAAAAATCACTTTTTTAAAGCAGAATCTGTTGCAAACAGACCCTAATTAGTTCGGTTTAACTGAACCAAGCTTACTCAATTTAAATTCGGTAGAATTTTTCTTATAAATTGTACTATCGTATTAAATTTAATCGAGCCAAAATCGAGAGACTCCGATGAAAATTGAATCCAACTAAAAATATTGATACAATCTTAATATATTACGGGGTCTTAGAAATAATGAATTCAAACCGAACTAGTCGGATTATTGAACCAAACTGAAATAATATAGTACTAGTATGGTTTTTATTTGGTTATTATTCTTCTAATCCATTTCAAATCGAATCAAAAATGATATGCAAGGAAGTGAATTTTTGTGTGGTTCTATTTATTTCAAGCCAAAACTCATACTCTCTCCCACCAAAAATATTTGAAGGAAATATTTGTAAATGTCAAAGAACCAAGAGAATAAGGCAATTATTACACATTAAGTATATATATTTGTGTGTATAGTATATGTATATACGAAGTATATAAGGAGAGAGTTTATAAAAAAAAATAGTACTCCGTATATATAAGGAGAGAGATTAAATTGGTCCAAGCAGTAGTACGTGGTCATACAATGGATTTGATATACTCCGTATAAAAGTGAGCTGAGGGTAGATAGATGCCCACATACAGCAGCCACATGCATAATCGGCCTCAAAGGTTCTCTCATGTGTTTCCATGGCAGCTTTCACTTTTTCCTGTGACGTACGTCCTTGTTCCTCATGCTTCATTTCGATCATCCCATTATCTAATTATGATTATAATAATAATAATAATAATAATAATAATAATAATAATAATAATAATAATAATAATAATAATAATAATAATAATAATAATAATAATAATAATAATAATAATAATAATAATAATAATAATAATAATAATAATTGTATGCACCACATGTATAAAAAGTGAATATGTTAATTGCTTTCATAATTCCATATTCAAGTTCACGTTTGGATTACGCAATATTGTTTCTGTATAATATCAATAATAACTAGCGAAAGTAGCCACGGAGGCTGCGGAGCAAAAATTAAATTTATTGTTAGGGGATTGGGTTTTAAAAAAAATTATGTGCGTCAAAGCTTAAATATCAACATGTTTTTTTATATTGAAAATATTTATACATAAACTAGATTAACATGAGAATGTTACTGAACAGTAACAATTTAATTTAAATAAATTAAAACTTAAATTTAATACACACTTGTATAAGACCTAACTAGCAAGGCACGCGCCATGCGCGAGGCTATGTGGCCAATCCAAGCAAATTGTTTTTTAAGCAGTGACTGAAAATTGAAACGTAGAACAAGAGCAATTATTAATAGTTTTAGCACATATAACAATGTAATTAATAACTAGTATCCTACCCGTGCGATGCACGGGAGAATAAAATTTGCATATTAAGAATAAATTTATTAATATAAATTTTTGTCATTTAAACACGCTTTTTTGTTAGATATATTGTGTGGATGAAATGTTTTACACTTTTCACGACCTTAACTTTCTTAGGATCTCAAAGGACAAAAAAATGCTCAATAATGAGTCCATGAGAATATTTTTTGGCCTAAAATTTCTTAGTTCTAGTATCTCATCTTAATATTACAAATATTTATATGTACATAATCGATATAAATATACAAATATTAGTCGATCAAAACCTCTTGATAGTCTTTTAGAGTAAGAATTTAATTGGTGTTGTAGCTAGAAACTCTTCTAAGTTCTACCGAATTTCTTGATATCTAATCAGAAAGCTAAGTGACGACTCCACACGAAGATACATGAATGTCGTCCCTAAAAATAGAAAGCATGTGAATTAACTATACATGACATGATACGTTTTATTTTCAATATATAAGGGAAAAGGTGGTCATTCAAAATAAGTTGTGACATACTGACATTGTATATGGTATTTTAAAATACTTGGTCATATAGTCGCATGACCAAGTACAATACCATGCAATATGTAGCCAAATTTGATTTTTTCTTGTGCAAGGAATAATAAAAAATAGATGAAACGAAAGAGTTGTTATGTTTTTTTGTATTCTTATTACTTATTGGTTATTCTTATTTTATTCAGATCAGAACAGAAAGATTCGGATTAGATCAGATCAGAAACATTCAAATCACATAATTATAACTATAAGTATAATTATAATTATAGTTATAGTTATATGATAATTATATTATAGGTAAAACTAATAATAATAATAATAATAATAATAATAATAATCATAATCATAATAATAATAATAATAAAGGGAAATGAATGTGATCCTGCCAAAACTTTCTATAAAGGGAAATGAGAACTATTTCTTGGGATGGAGGGAGTATAATAATAGTAATAATAATAGTCATAACTCATAATAATAGTGATAATAATAATAAAAATAATAACTATAATAATAGAAATAATAATAACAATAATAATAATGATAATGATGATGATGATGATAATAATTATAATACTTCGTAATAAACACTCAATCAGATCAGAAATATTCAGATCATATCAGATTTGATAAAAAAGATTCAAATCTCAGATCAAAATAGAAATATTCATATCAAATCAGACCAGATCATAAAAAATTCAAATAACATTCAGATCAAATGAACCGAACATCATCCAAGTTTTTCACAATTTTGTTATGCTTCAATGATTTAGGGTCTTAAGTAAGAGTAATTAGAAAATAGTAATGATAATTAACATATTTAGAGATTGTTACTTTTTATATCTTACAATAATTAAAGTAAAATTTAATGTATTTAGTATCTTAGTAAGTTTTACTTTAAAAAAACAAATTCTCAATAATTAACCAATTATAACTTCCATTTCAATCCCGTACTGTTAATATTACCATATAATATTTCCATCTATCTTTAATGTTTTCAATAGTAGTGGGTTTAATATATTAATATTAAGGGGTAATTTCAGTATACACCCTATTTTATTATCCAACTTAGACTTTGCACCCTGTTGTTGAAAAACTTTATTTTTGCACCCCAATCCCATATGAAAAGACAAAAATGTCATTGATCAGGAATAAGTTGAAGGCTGACATAGTTGTTAATGGAGGGGCATTCTGTCTTATCATACAGGGTTGGGGTGCAAAAACAAAGATTTTTAAAAATGGGATGCAAAGTCCAATTTTGACAATAAAATGGGGTGCAAATTCAAATTACCCCTAATATTAAACCATAATAACAGTCATGTATAATAAGAATACTTATAGTACCATACAATATTACCATCTACCTTTAATGTTACAATTGAAGTTTCATCGCACAAATAATTTATTTTTCAAATATATTTCACATCAATTTCGAGTTTTGATCATCAAATATTTAGATGTTCGTTATTAAATGGCTCTAGAAGTGAATAGTTTGTTTGTAATTTGATTTTAATATTTACTGTGAATCGTTGAATTTAAAACTAACTCTGAATTGGTACCAATTTAATGAATGAAAAATGGAGAGTGATCAATTAGAAGTCATATCTAATGACTAATGAGCATCATTATTTATTTATTTAGTCTAGATGAATTCATATCAGGAATGAGTCACCCATGAACTAACACTGCCTTAATAATATTGCAATTGTCTTTCAAAGGGAAACAACCGAAATGGAATCATATTTATTAGAAGATGTCATTTCTCAAGGGGTCATACTTCGTAAAATGAGAAGGTGATTTCTACTGAATTGAATTGTCGGAATAAGATAATACTTCGTAAGTTTTATACTGAAAAAATGAATTGCATAAGATAAACTTGCACGGTTATAACTTAAGGGGTAATTTCAGTATACACCCTATTTTATTATCCAAAATTGAAACGTAGAACAAGAGCAATTATTAATAGTTTTAGCACATATAACAATGTAATTAATAATAGTGTTCATACAACAAGAGACACATTTTTTTCCAATGCTCTGTTAGCAAAAAAGTGTGGAACTACTTCTTGAATACTTTGGGTATTTTTCAAGGTCAAGGCATTGACTATGGAAATTACCTAAACTGGAAATTTAAAGTAGACAACAGAAGTATGGTGGATTTGTTTAGGAAGCATATCCCTGGAATAATTTGTTGGTTTTTGTGGAAAGCTTATGCATCTCTTATTTGGGGTTCAAGGGTTTTAGCTCCTAACGCAGAAAGAATCATTATGCAGATAAAAGTTTACACCCAGACATGGATCTCAAGCATTTCGATTCCCAAAATCAGGGTGATACAACCGATTCTTTTTGCAGAAGGCATTATTCCGAGGGATTTTAATCTGCACAACTACAAGCCACAGATTATTAGATGGAACAAATCACTACCTAAATGGAAGTTAAATGTAGATGCCAGCTACTCATCTGGAAATGCATTTGGAGGGGCGGTTTTGAGAGATACCACTGGCGGCTTTGTCTCGGCAATCAGCTTTCCTCTCCAAGCTCGATCTCCTCTCGATGCTGAACTGCGTGCTATTGTCATCGCGTCCAAATGGGCGATTGAAGCTGGGCATATGGGTTTCTTTGTGGAAACTGATTCGAGGTTGGCGGTTCAGTTTATTGAAAGGGAAGAAGGTAGAAGATGGATGGATCTTTTTCAGGAAACCGCAGAGATGCGAAATAGGCAAGGAGTTTTATTTGGACAGGTCAGGCGAGAAGGGAATTGGGTTGCCAATTATCTGGCCCAAGAGCAGGTTTCCAGTTTAATTAATTATTCTTGTATTGATCAATTGCCTTTATTTGCTAGACGTTCTTATTGGATGGATTTCTATGGAATTCCTTGTATTAGAGAGTAATTTTTCTTCTGGTTTTTTCACCGGGTAAGGTCTGGTCCCCCCGATTTTGTATAATCTTGCTTTTAATAAAAATCCGGTAAACGTCCCCCGGCGTTTACCCCACTGATTTTGGTGGTTGACCTTCCGGGGTAAAAAAAAAAAAAAAAAAAAAAAAAAAAAAAAAAAAAAAAACAACAAGAGCAATTTGAGCAGCATCACTCTAATAAATAATACGTAGTAGTACTCTGCAGAAGTTACCAAATTTGAGCAATTGGCTATAAAAAGGGCACAATTGAGCACAAGTCAACGGGGATGTTTGGCAATTGGCTGTTAGCTGTTGGCCGATTGTGTTAGCTGATTAATGACTGCGGTTTCAGTTAGCTGTTTTGATTAGCTGATAGGATTAGCAGTTTGTCTAATGGTGTTTGGTTAAATGGTTGTTTACAATCAGCAGATAACTTGTTAAATGACATTTAAGGGCATCAATTAATTTTTTATTAATAAAATTAGTTCAACTACTTAAACAAATTTATATTTTGAAAAAACTAAACATATATCTACGCAAGTAATAGTTATTTTTAACTTTTTTCTTGAATTAATAAATTTAATTAAGAACAATGATATGTTGATTAATTAGACTTGACATATTCTAAATCTATATTTCTTGAACTAATAACCCACCTCTCAAGTCTCAACCGAATGAAATGGAAAACACTCCTTAAATACAAACTCTGAATTACTTCTATTTCAATGTTCAAACAACTAATAACACACAAAAAAACACCTAATATTAAAATGCTTCTAACTAGTCTTGCACCCCTACTCCCCTAGCCTTAAAGTATGAACAATTCGTTTTTTCTTCTTTGAGCATGATGTGCTATTGGTGTGTCCTCTTGGCGAAAGGGCTGAGTCGATGAGTGGATCTGTCATCTGTGGATGCATTAGTTAACGTGGGTAAGGAGCATACGTATATATAGAGATGGCTAACCTTAATTGATGGAGTAGAATTAGATAGCTAAATGTGAGAGAAGGTGGAAGATTTTTTTCTTGCTCTTCCACGGAAGCTGCTCTAAATCGGAAGATTTTTCGGAAGTTGGAGGCAGATACTCGTGGGTAGTATAGGAATGATGCGGAAAAGCCAATCGTAAAACGCTACAATTCTTGGCGTTTAAGATATTGGTTGTTTGGGACAAACAGCCAAGTGAAAAAGCTATTTTACCAAACACACATAATAGTTGATGGATGCAGTAAAAAAGCCAAATATGGTCAAACAGCCAAAAATTGACCGATCTGCTCTCAACCAAACACCCCCAACATGTATAAGGGCACAACAGCCTGCAATGTAATAAAAACCAAGAGAAAGAAATGGCAACGCATAGACAAAAGAGTGGTTTGGATTTTACCAATCATAAGTATATTACATATTACAACAAGTTGGGCAAGCATATCCAACCAATTGCACAAAAGGGGCAACATAGTTAGTGCAAAAACATCTATAATTGTATCAAGAAGTAGAGGGACGAATCGTGATCTACTTTCTAATCAATTATAGGCATAAGTTTCATCTTGCAGCAAAAGAGAATATATACAGGGCGCAAAAGGCCATAAGTTAATGAGCTGAAACAACAAATCCACAACAAAGAGCAATAACGTGAATTATGGGGAAAGTGGCAGGTTTTTATTATTATTAGTAACCTGAGCCAGCTTAGGGGAAGTTGCTGCGTGTTTCTGTATTTTGGATTTCAGTTGAGGCACGGGAAGTTCGGCATGGGTGCTGGGGGATCCAGTTTCCCTGGAGGGCACACTTGCAGCGGTCTGAAGAGAATCCAACTTTCTTTTTGTCTGCTGCTGAGACTCGTCGGTTTTATCCTCAAGGTCATCTGGGGAATCTACCAATGGTGTGGGGACCTTACAGAGGCCAACAATTCCATAAGCATTGCGTTGCAAACACTCATCATCCTGTTTAATGCGGCGTAGTCCCAAGATAAATGACAAGTTGGCAATTTCTTTATCGAGGGCAGCCAATTCAAGTTCACCCGAAGGTTGGAGGCTGGTATGTTTCATGATTTCCAGAACATCATTTGTGAACAAGGTCACGTCCACAAACCCTGTGTCATCAGTAACCGTTGCTGCTACTCTGAACCTATATATGAAATGGGAAAAAATATCATTTTTATCGGACAAAATTCATGATATATGCACAACAGTGCAGAGCACAGACCTCTTAACAGTTGTTCCATGTTTTGGCCACAATACATGCATTGAAACTTCATCCCTTTGGCGCAGTTCACTTTTCGATTACAATAGTCACAACCTATGTAATAACTTGCTTCTGTAGGATTTGCAAGGCTAATTGTGCATGTTACCCATGCAACATGGCTCTGATTGAAACATAAAACATTCTGAGATGTCAAGATTGGATTAGTCAATACAGAGGGGTTCCGATGCAAACAATAATAATGATTACCTGGTTTAAGATGCCATGTAATGAAGAAATGGGGTTTTTATCTTTGACAAGGGGATTTGCAAATGCATTCAGATTGTTGTATGTCTTTCCTTCCAATATCATATCAACCTCCCTAGGATTTTCATGCAGCCTATGTAAACAGTAGTAAGTCAATTAAGGTTCAGTTTACCAAACAATAATATGACCTATAAAGATAATATACAAATATTTTTAAAAAGTGATCACATAACCCAAAAATTGAAGTTGGACCAGTATAATATGGCAAACTTATTGAAAGAATTTATGAACTCTCACCATGCTTTAAGTAATCCAGCCCTAGGTCCGGTTGGATTCACTTCTATGTGTGTTCCAAACCTTGTTGACAATGACAAACCTGGAAGTAAGGCAAAACTAATCAGTTCAATAAAAACCGCCAAGATAGGAAGATGTATTATACCACCAGTAAGTACCTTGATACAAGGTGATCGCAACCCTATTAATGAGAACAAGTGGGTAACAACCCTGCTGAAGTTGGGCCTCTATTTCAGGTCCTTGGGCGCGAGCAAAGTCCTCCCATAATGTCAGCACTTTTGACGGTGGAAAGTCAAAAGTACTATTTTGTGTAACTCGAATAGATTTATGTAGTATAAATTTATTTCTAGACGTTTACACAGTTTCCATTCACTGTATTAATGAAACTATTTTACATTTACCTATTTACATTCATAATAAACTTTTATCATTATTTATTGCAGCAAATAAAAAAGTTCTGACCACATAAACGAATGGATTGTAAGAAACAAATCACTAAACTGAGCACGCAGGCACCTAACGTAAAACTGAATCATCATTTCAATAGAGAAGCTCAAACAACATAATCATTTTTGTGCTAACACCTCATAATCCAAACAATATAAATTTGTAATCTATATAACATGATCAGTATCCCAAACTGTATCCAAGAACTTCATTCATAACAAACGTTTTTAAAGTGGCATTTTTTTTGGAAAAACCCATTTTGTTTTGTAACTGGAATATATTTATGTAGTATAAAATTAAATTCTAGGCTTTCACACAGTTCATATTCACTTTATCATGATTTTTTTATTTACCTATTCATGCATAAAAAACTATTTCATATTATTGATTGCAGTAAATAAATAAAGTTTTTCTCACATAAGCAAATGGATCATAATCAATAAATCCCAAAACTAAGCAAGCAGGCACCTAAGGCAAAATAGATCAGACACTCAAGTACAAGACTCCCCATTAAAACTGTTGCTACTTATTAATGGCCCTAAAGCTACACCATCATCCATCGCCATAACACATTTTCTTCAAAAAGGAACCAAAGAAAGCAGCTATATCATACGGAGTAGTATCTTTCAAAAGACCCTGAATGATAGAAATCCAAATAAGTACACTGTCAAGCAATTCCAATTAAATACTCTGTATAACAGTTTTTCTTTCAAAAGACAACCTAGAAATGTTTTTTTTCATTTACTATTAAGCCCATTTATACGAGGGAACCTCCGCTAGCCACTTAAAAGTGCATGGATTGCTTAAGGAGCCTCAATTCAATAGATTATTATTGCACTCTTCAGTGTTTATAGTAGTTATAAATCCACCTGCCAATGAACTACAATAACAATAGACAAATTCTCACTGAAATCCAACACTTATCTTTAAATCCAGTTTGGATTTATGGATTAAAATTAATCTATTTCTTGGGTAAGTGCCCATACAGACTGTCAAATACACAAAGTCTAGGCCATTTTTATGGAATCATAATATGAATGCACCCATATGCAAATAAAATTGGATTAGAGTCCATCCATGGATTGTTTACCTTTATCACACTATTTTGTTCTAAATGTGCATTTTATTCAAGCAAACATGATAACAAAATAGCAGCTGCACAATTTATTCTGAAACCCTAGCTCAAACGTAAAGCAACTCAAGGAAAACATTCATGCATTCAGCAGACATGATAACAAAATAGCAGCTGCACAATTTATCCTTAAACCCTAGCTCAAACGAACAGCAACTAAAGGAAAACATTCGTGGACTATTGATATTCGTGTAATTTCCTATTGTATGTTTGTATTTTTAACTAGTTTTTATTAATTCTAGTTGTGGAAATTACACACTTTTGGTGTAATATTTTATTTTCATTTTTATTTGTAATTTGTTTAGATTAGGATTATTCTGAGCTAAACAGGTCAAAGATCATCCAAGAGATCAAGATTGGACCTTAAAAGATCAAGGAAAGTGGAAGGAAGGTGCAAAAATCTCAAGACAAAATGAAGATCCTGATTTTTGTGTTGTACCCGGTCAGGTATGACCTATACCCGATCGGGTACCTTGCTGAAAAATCAAATCGGATCACGCCCGAAGACAATTCAACATGCAGGGAAGATTTTGACCACGTTCGGATGTCATACCCGATCGGGTGACCGACAGACCCGATCGGGTATGCCCTATTTTTCTGGTTTCCAGGAAACTTAGAAGGTACCCGATCGAGTGGCCTCAAAGCCCGATTGGGTACACATCCCTGCATGCTCCAAACACCTATAAATACACCCCATTTCCTTCACAAAAGAATCACCAATTCACATATACTCTTTAGCTCAGTTTAGATTAGTGTTTTCTTTATATTTTCTATCATGTTTAGTCTCCAAATGAGGAGCTAAATTCTTCCATCTTGGTTTTGCTACTTTGAAGCTTAATGAATTTGTAAGTTGTGAGTTATTCTCTTTAATCTTCTTTCTTGAATATTAATTCTTCCTTTAAATACTCTTTCTATATCAATGTTGGAGAGTGTTACTAAGATGACAATTAGTTAACATCTTGACATTAGTAATAGTAATAGCTATTTCTTCCTCTATGTTAATATTGAGGAGTGTTACTAAGATGACAATTAGTTAACATCTTGATATTAACTATAGTAGGATTCATCTTCTTTAATATTCTTCCTTGAGTATTAATTAATTCCTATTCATATTTCATATTAATATTTTGAACATTACTTAAAGGATCAACTAGTTTTGTTTCATATATTAATTATTACTGGAATTGGTCGATTAATACGCTTGTTATTAATTCGGTCCTTTCACGGTAGTAAACTTGGATTATTAATGCATGCGTTTCATGGTTAATAAACCAAGGGGAATTAGTTATATTGATTAAACCAATAAACCGCTTGTGTTGAGGTTATCAATCTCAATCGTTTTCATCTTGATTTTATCGCTACTATCAAGTGAATATACGGCGCGTGTTCTATATTAACTCGGTAGTAAGTTTTATTAATGAACGCGTCTCGTTATTAATAACTACCCTCGATGAATTGGATATACTCCTCGATTGAGTATTCGAGAGGAAGATAGTTAAAGATATAACCGAGATCGACGAACATTTCATTAAGTGGATAAAAGCAAAGTCAAGTCTTCTTCTCATTAATTAAACCACATAACTCGTTCATCTTCGTGTTTAATTTATTAAACCAAATCAAACTAAAAAACCCCATTTTGTTACTAGTTTTATAAAAAGAAAAGTATTCCTTTCCCTGTGGATACGAACCTTACTACGCTATACTACGTATAAGTGTTGTATTGTATTATTATTTTGAGTGCACACTACGACAAAGTGCACGTCAACTATATATTATTCAGCAGCTATACATCGATTTTGCTCTGCCATGAAAAAACCAAAGCATCAAACAAAATAAATCTATAATTTTTTGACAGAAAATAAGCCACACACAAACCGACAACCCATTTCCACCCCCTAAATCCAAATGATAGAATCCCCCCCCCCCCCCGAAGACCCTGAACAAAGGAAATTCACAGACATAGCTAAAAAAATAAAGGACAAAAACACACAATAGCTAAAAGCTAAATGCGGGATGAAAAACACACCAAGAAGAGCAAAATATCCCAGTTCCGCATACATTAAGGGCTATTTTCAGAACATTCAAAGCAAAATAATGTCACCCACCAAGAACGGAATAGCCAAAAAGAGAGGAAATGAATGTGACCTTCGATATACAATACGGAGTAATCCATAAGTAGGGGTTGTTCTGGATATGATGAGTGCGCTGGCAGTCTGGAACAACACGCAAGGGGTCGGACGGAATGAGAACCACGGAAGGGGAAAGCTCCAACAGTTCTGCTGACAAGAGAACAGTAGGGTGAGGATGGACATAAAATGGAAAGTTTTTTTTTATTTAAAAACGGGAAACAAAATACCTGGACGGCGTGAGAAACAGAAGAGACAGAAGGCTATTTAACGGAAAACATACTGAAAAACTGGAACGGCGTTCAAGTGCCACTTTAAATACGTAGGAGATATTGGAAAAGAAATAGGTTCGGTGAAAATAGAGAATTAAAAACCTCATACTGAAAAGTTGAGAGTAGCTAGGCTTGAATTGTTTTTCTTAAAGGCTAAGTTTATTATAAATTGATATATACATCTATTGTATCTTAAGTTGATGAATTCAGTATCTCGGTTAGACTGACCCTGTCTTTTTTATTGATAGTCCGCACCAACATCATCATCTAACTCCCTCTCCACCCAAACGCACTCAACCAATGACCCTTGCCCGTGCAAACAAGCTCATATTGTCTCTATATCACCTTTACCTCATATTATTCCTACTTATGCTTCCAAGGCTTTACAAGTACTCGAGTGGCGAGGGGCTATGTCTGTAGAATTTGAAGCCTTGGTTCAACAAGGAACTTGGGAACTTGTCCCTGCTCACCCTGGTAAGAATGTTGTTGGTTGCAAATGGGTATATACGGTGAAATACAAGCCGGATGGTTCCTTGGATCGTTTCAAAGCTCGATTGGTGGCTAAGGGTTTTCATCAGTGCCCAGGAGTTGATTATTCTTACACTTTTAGCCCGGTTATTAAACCGGTCACTATTCGGGTTGTTCTCACGATTGCCCTTTCCCATGGATGGTCAATCCATCAACTGGATGTCAACAATGCATTTCTTCATGGGAATCTCCAAGAGGAAGTTTACATGAAGGGAAAAAGACATAAACATGACTAAAACATGGGAGGGGGAAGTAAATAGGAACAATGACTTTTTAACTCGCGTATAGGACCAACTTAAACTGAAGAGACCAAAATAGCCTCTCCTAGGGTTTCGTTCCGGTATATTGACTTTTATCTCTTTTATCGCTTTTGTTTTGATTTAATCTTTTATTGTGTAGAAATCTGTTTTAGGTATATTACTGCTTTTAAAATTGATAGAATTGTTGTATTGTGTTGTGCTGAAAATTTATTATTTATTTGTGGTTATACGGAAGAACAAGGGATTTGAACTTGATTTTGGTGCTCATTAATACTCCCCGCGTGTTCGTGCTAGTTGCTCCGTATATTTGTAGCCTTATAAATATTTAAATTGTTTTTCAGCGATATTTACATTTTCTTTTGTTGCTTATTTTTCTATGTGAAAATGTCTGCTTATAATCAGTATGGTATGGCTCCATTTAATGGAAAATCTGATTTTAGCATTTGGAAGCAAAAAATTAAATGTATTTTAATACAACAAAAATGTTTTAAAGCAGTTGGCGAAACCTATTTAATTTCTGACACGGAAGATAAAAGGGCTGAAATGAATGAAAATGCATGTTCTGTGATTTATTTGAACTTATCTGACTCTAGGATTAGAAAAGTTGGAATTTTAGAGAGTGCTAAAATTCTGTGGGATAAATTGAATGAACTGTATAGTGAGACCTCTTTGCCTAACCGGATGTTTTTACTTGAAAAGTTCTTCAAATTTAGATTGGATATGTCTAGGGATATTGAAGAAAATATAGATTTCTGTACCAAACTTATTTCTGATATTAAGTTGTGTGGTGATAAGCATATAGATGATTATTCCCCTATTACTCTTTTAAATGTTATTCCTGATTCCTTTGGTGATGTGAAATCTGCTATTAAGTATGGTAGAGATAATGTGACTCTTGACATTGTGGTAAATGGTCTTAAGAGTAAGGAATTAGATTTAAAACAGATGAGTGAGGGTAGAAAATCCGAGGAAGTTATGCATGTGAGGGGTAGAGAACATAATAGTAGACGACATAGATCTAAGTCTAGGTCTAATTCGAGGCGTTGCTATTATTGTCATGAATCTGGTCACTTCATAAGAGACTGTCCTAAATCTAGGAAAAATGAGCATAGTGAGCATGCTAATTTGACTACGTGTGAAGATGATTTAGGTGATGTTTTATGATGAGTAATCTATGTGATTTTGACTACTTGAGTTCTGTGATATCTGATTCTTTGGTTAAATCAGATTGGGTGGTAGATTCTGGTTGTACTTTTCATATGTCCCCTTTGAAAAATGTTTTTTGAAACTATAGAGAGATTGAGCATGGCTTTGTGTCTTTAGCAAATGAGAAGAAATGCAATGTGCTAGGAATAGGAGATGTATGCCTTAGGTTCTCTTCTGGTTATGTGACGCGCACTTGTCGTGAGGTGCACTCAAAATAAATATCAATACAACACTTATACGTAGTATAGCGTAGTAAGGTTCGTATCCGCAGGGAAAGGAATACTTCTCTTCTTATAGAAACAATTAAGTAATAATAAAGGGGGGTTTATATTTGGTTGATGAACTTTAAATTATATTTAAACACGAAGATGAACGAGTTATGTAGTTTAATTAATGAGAAGAAGGCTTGGCTTTGCTTTTATCCACTTAATGAAATGTTCGTCGATCCCGGTTATATCTTTAACTATCTTCCTCTCGAATACTCAAACGAGGAGTATTTCCAATTCATCGAGGGTAGTTATTAATAACGAGACGCGTTCATTAATAAAATTTACTACCGAGTCAATATAGAACACGCGCCGTATATTTACTTGATAGTAGCAATAAAATCAAGATGAAAACGATTGAGATTGATAACCTCAACACAAGCGGTTTATCGGTTTAATCAATATAATTAATTCCCCTTGGCTTACTAACCATGAGACGCATGCATTAGCAACCCAAGTTTACTACTGTGAAAGGACCGAGTTAATAACAAGCGTATTAATCGACCGATTCTAGTATTAATTAATATATGAAACAAAACTAGTTGATCCTTTAAGTATTGCTCAAAATAGTAATATGTAATAGGAATAAGAATTAATTAATATTCAAGGAAGAAGATCAAAGAAAATAACTCACAACTTACAATTCATTAAGCTTCAAAGTAGCAAAACCAAGATGGAAGAGTTTAGCTCCTCATTTGGAGACTAAACATGATAGAAAATATAAAGAAAACACTAATCTAAACTGAGCTAAAGAGTATATGTGAATTGGTGATTTTATTGTGAAGGAAAGGGGTGTATTTATAGGCTTTTGGGAGCTGCAGGGTCTGATACCCGACCGGGTATATAGGATACCCGACCGGGTATCTCAGGAAATTGCCCAGAAAGTCACTTTTCTGGGCATACCCGATCGGGTATGTCGGCATACCCGATCTGGTATGTGACAAATCTTCACGAAAATTTGCTCCCACGATCATTTGTTCCCGGATTTGATTTGGACAATCGAATCAAGTGAATACCCGATCGGGTATAGGCAATACCCGACCGGGTACATGAGTATTTTTTCCAAATCGAAATCTTTCTTGTCTCCTTGCACTTTCCTTGATCTTTTAAGGTCCAATCTTGATCCCTTCGATGATCTTTGACCTGTTTAGCTCAGAATAATCCTAATCTAAACAAATTACAAATAAAAATGAAAATAAAATATTACACCAAAAGTGTGTAATTTCCACAACTACAACTAATAAAAACTAGTTAAAAATACAAACATACAATCGGAAATTACACGAATATCAACTCCCCCACACTTAGCTTCTTTACTCGTCCTCGAGTAAAGTCAAATGTTTAACACTTTCAAATCCTCAAAAGTTCAACAATCAACAAGAAAAAGCAAAAGACCACCAAGGATAAAACATTATTTTTTTTTTACATTGAGTTTTTAGCTCAATAAAAAAAAAATAACATCTTCTTGGGTTTCATGGCCTTCTATGCTCTTTTTTTTCTTCACCTCTTTTATTCTTCTTTTCCGTCAAGAGATTAAATGATGTTCTGCAAAAACAAATATATCTCTCATATCTCTCATTTTGCCTAGGAGCCTTTTCAGGTTTTCATCCTAGCATCTCTTTTTGTTTTTCCATCCTTTCCAATTCACTCATTTTTTTTATAAGCCCTTTTTGCTTAGATTGCCCATTTTTGGGTTTTCAACCTAACTAGCATTTCTTTTTTTTTTTTTTGTGAAGAAAATAATGCAAGTTACAAGGTAGAAAAAATAATTGCGTACCAATGAGTGACTCCCCCTCACTTAACTCGGAGCACTGTCCCTAGTGCTCGTTATTGCCATCACTTTTTTGTTTTTGTTTTTTTGTTTTTTCTCGAAAATATAAAGTTGTGGATTGGGAGAGGGGTGAGTGCTTCCAAGAGTTTATGGATTAGAGGGTATGTGGAGCAAGAGGAAAGTGATGAGAACAAGATTATGAAATTTTTGTGGGGTTTGGTGGGGGATTTGGATAGATTTTGAAGAAAGAGGGATAGGGTTATGAGGTTTGGGGTGATTGGGGTGGAGTTGTATGGTGTTTTGGAAGATTAAATATGAAAATTGTTGAAGAGGAAGCTGCTAGAGAAAAAAAACATTAAACACACAATAATGTACCTCACTTGGGTTGCCTCCCAAGAAGCGCCTTATTTAACGTCGTGGCACGACGCCATCATTGTTCAGTCGTTCAAGCTTGGATCGTGATGATTCATTTTCTTCACATTTTCACTCCTAGAACTTTCGTAGAAATTCTCAATTTTCCGACCCTTCACTTTGAAAATCTTTCCAGGATCAAATATCCAGATTTCCATTGATTCATGTGGTGAGAGGGAGAGAAAGAAATTATAGTTTAGCATGGTCAGTGGAAGGTGTTTCGATCCCTCCATTTTGCTGAAGATTTCAAAGATGGCAATGTCATTTTCAATTTTACGAGTTTCCCCCAAAGCTTCCAAAACTGATGGGGGTACCTCAAAGAATGACAAAGATAAAAATGTGATCTTGAAGCTCGACTCATCCTCTTCTTTGACCATTTGGAGCATCATGTCTTTTTCTTCTTCTGGATTTTTGGTCTCCCTTTGCATTTTCTTCCCATTTGTCAATGTGACTGCAACAACTTGCTGTTTAGGACCCTGTTCTATTTGAGAGGGAAGTTTCTCAAAATATTTTGCTTCCGATTGATCCACAACACTTTGCATTTCATTCACTTGATTTTTCAAGTTCAATTCGATGGACCTTGTTTCTTGTGGGAATGATGCCATATTTTGTTGCATACTTGTCACGTTGATAGTGAGAGCTTGGATCATGTCCTCCGTAGAAATGTTGGAGAATGGATCATACCTCATGTGAGGTATTTCCCTTTGAAAACCAACATCATTGATTTGCTCCAGGTATTCTTCTTGGAACTTTGGGCAAAAATCCGTAAGATGCCTGTGAGACATGCAAATGTTGCATGTCTGGACATCTTGAAAATTTGAACATAAAATATACTCCTTTATTAGAGATGTCAAGACGGAAATTTGACTCTCTAGCGAAGATATGTTGGTATCCATATACTCATGTAAGCTCAGAAAAGAAAAGTGAACTTTTTTTTGTGTTTTTTTTTTTATTCTTTTTTTGTTTTTTGAAATAAAAATAAAAAAGAAAAATTATTGCCTTTCCCCGGCAACGGCGCCAAATTTTGACGCGCACTTGTCGTGAGGTGCACTCAAAATAAATATCAATACAACACTTATACGTAGTATAGCGTAGTAAGGTTCGTATCCGCAGGGAAAGGAATACTTCTCTTCTTATAGAAACAATTAAGTAATAATAAAGGGGGGTTTATATTTGGTTGATGAACTTTAAATTATATTTAAACACGAAGATGAACGAGTTATGTAGTTTAATTAATGAGAAGAAGGCTTGGCTTTGCTTTTATCCACTTAATGAAATGTTCGTCGATCCCGGTTATATCTTTAACTATCTTCCTCTCGAATACTCAAACGAGGAGTATTTCCAATTCATCGAGGGTAGTTATTAATAACGAGACGCGTTCATTAATAAAACTTACTACCGAGTCAATATAGAACACGCGCCGTATATTTACTTGATAGTAGCAATAAAATCAAGATGAAAACGATTGAGATTGATAACCTCAACACAAGCGGTTTATCGGTTTAATCAATATAATTAATTCCCCTTGGCTTACTAACCATGAGACGCATGCATTAGCAACCCAAGTTTACTACTGTGAAAGGACCGAGTTAATAACAAGCGTATTAATCGACCGATTCTAGTATTAATTAATATATGAAACAAAACTAGTTGATCCTTTAAGTATTGCTCAAAATAGTAATATGTAATAGGAATAAGAATTAATTAATATTCAAGGAAGAAGATCAAAGAAAATAACTCACAACTTACAATTCATTAAGCTTCAAAGTAGCAAAACCAAGATGGAAGAGTTTAGCTCCTCATTTGGAGACTAAACATGATAGAAAATATAAAGAAAACACTAATCTAAACTGAGCTAAAGAGTATATGTGAATTGGTGATTTTATTGTGAAGGAAAGGGGTGTATTTATAGGCTTTTGGGAGCTGCAGGGTCTGATACCCGACCGGGGTATATAGGATACCCGACCGGGTATCTCAGGAAATTGCCCAGAAAGTCACTTTTCTGGGCATACCCGATCGGGTATGTCGGCATACCCGATCGGGTATGTCGGCATACCCGATCGGGTATGTGAAAAATCTTCACGAAAATTTGCTCCCACGATCATTTGTTCCCGGATTTGATTTGGACAATCGAATCAAGTGAATACCCGATCGGGTATAGGCAATACCCGACCGGGTACATGAGTATTTTTTCCAAATCGAAATCTTTCTTGTCTCCTTGCACTTTCCTTGATCTTTTAAGGTCCAATCTTGATCCCTTCGATGATCTTTGACCTGTTTAGCTCAGAATAATCCTAATCTAAACAAATTACAAATAAAAATGAAAATAAAATATTACACCAAAAGTGTGTAATTTCCACAACTACAACTAATAAAAACTAGTTAAAAATACAAACATACAATCGGAAATTACACGAATATCATTATGTGCTTACTTTGAAGAATGTTAGGCATGTTCCTGAGTTGTGCTGTAATTTGCTATCTTGTGCTTCTCTTGAAAATGAGGGTTTGAAAGGAAAATGGGGAAGGGAATCATGAAAGTTGTGAACGGTTGCTTAGTTGTTTTCAAAGCTGAGATGAAAAACAACCCTGTGTGCTAGGAAAACAGTTTAGAGTTGGTTTTCCTGATCTACCTAAGTGTACTAATGTGCTTGATTGTATTCATGTTGACTTGTGGGGTCCTTATAGTGTTTCCACTCATGGTGGGAAAAATTATTTTTTGACGTTGATTGATGATTTTTCAAAGAAAGTGTGGGTTTTGTTGATTGAGAATAAATCTGAAGTTTTTGATAAGTTTAAAAACTGGAAAACCCTTGTTGAAAAACAAACCGGTAAGAAAATTAATTTTTTAAGAACCACTGTCAGTTTTGATTTTTGTGAGTCAGCTTGGTGATTTATGTGATACTTGTATTTCTATGCATAAATTTGTTCCCTCTACACCCCAATCGGATGGGGTTGCTGAGAGGATGATTAGAACTTTATTAGAGAGGGTGAGGGCTATGTTAGCTTCATCTGGGCTCTCTAATAGGTTCTGGGGGGAAGCTATTTGTTATGCTGTTGATTTGGTTAATCTGTCCCCGTCTGTTCCCTTAGAAGGGAAATGCCCTGAATCTGTGTTCACGGGCAAACCACTTAATTTGCCAAATTTGAGAGTGTTTGGTTGTGCTGCTTATGTGAATTGTGAGAATGATAAATCTGAACCTAGGACTAAGGAATATGTTTTCTTGGGATATCATGAATGCATGAAAGGTTATAGGCTTTCATGTAGGAGTGAAACTTGCTTCAATGTGTTGATGAGTAGAAATATCATTTTGTTTGAAAATGAATTTCCTTGCTTGCTTGTTTCTCCTGATGTTGCTCCAAATGAGGTGGAGCATTTGCCTGTTGAAGTTCATTCCGATTTACTTGTTGAAACCAAACCCAAATTTGTGAATGAGAATGTTTTTCGTGGTGAAAATAAAGAAAATAATATTTCTATTAAGGTGGAGCATGATATGAATGTTATGTGCAATATGCTTGAGTTGCGTGATTGCCATGTTATTAGAGATAGAGACATTAGGGAGAATGAGAGAAATGATATGTGCAAAGTGTTTGACTATATTTCCTCCGAGTTTGCTTTAAATGTGCTTAATTCTCTTTTAATTAAATTCTTTGTTTCTTTTATTTTCTTTGTATTTGCTTTGTGTGGTTGTTGGATTAGTTGGAATCCCCAACTTCTCCCGGGTGCTTGCTTGCGTGGTCTATTAACATGTGTTGTGCTTGTTAATAGTTTTGTGATGGTTTTGGTTCTGAACTCGAGGACCGATTGGTAGAGTTTAGTCCATCATTGGGTTTGCATGGTAAGCTTGGTCCGAAAGGGAACTTTGGTTCTCATCTATTACTTGTATGATCAGAATGGTCCGTTGATGATGAGTCTCCTCACAACTTTGTATTGCTACTCTACACCACCTACGACCAATAAGGTGGAGAATGTTGGAGGTATTGGTCCTACCAAGGCCTCCCTTCCATTTTATTATTGACTTGCACCCCGTGTTTGCTCCCACTTTGATACCCCTGTTTGAATCTTTCCTAACCAATAATATGGCTATTGCCTTATGTGGAGTGATCCCATCTTGAGTTGTCTGCTGCAGTCTTTCATTGTCTTTGCATCACCCGTGAGTGTCCTCCTGTTGGCCAACCTATTATTTATTGAGCCCTCTTCTTCCTTGAGGAGTAGCCTGCGTGAGATATTCTGAGAGTAGTGAGCAGTGCTCTACCCCTTCTCCTTCCTTTGAGTGAGAGTTGAGAGAGGTACTTAGTGGTTGGAGAGAAAACATGGTGACTTGTGTTGTGGTCTATCCTAGAGTGGTGTGTGAGTCTAGCTAAAGGGTTGGAGACATGAGCCGGAAGACGAATCGATCCTCAACATATATGCTCGTTCATATGGATTGGCCGCAATAGCAACTAGCAGAAAATTTGAAATTAATAGAAAAAAAATATAGAGCAGTACATTAATAAAAAATGGCACAATGATTAGAAAAACACATTGTTGAAAATGTATCATAATATCAGTAAAATCGTAACAATGTCAAATAATGACAATGACAATGTCAACACTAATAATGACAATGACAATGTCACCAACACATTTAAAAAATGATATTGTAAAAATGACAATGACGGTGATTCAAAAATGACATTGTAATAATGATAATGTCAATGCTATAAAAATAGAAAATTGAATTGTAATAAAAATAAAAAAAATGCAAATGATTTAAAAAGTTACATGTCTTTGTAGAAAAACACATCGTTGAAAATGTATTATAATATCACGAAAAATGCAACAATGTCAAATAATGACAATGACAATGTCAACACCAACACTTTTAAAACATGACATTGTAAAAATGACAATGACAACGATTTATAAATGACATTGTAATAATGACAATGTCTATTCCAATGCTATGAAAATGACATTTTCGTTGTCAAGAAATGACGTTGTTTCCGACGATGACATTGAGATATGTGACAACGTTATATCATTATAAAAATTTACAATGTCAGAAATTATCAAAATCTCAGAAAATTATCACAATGTCAAATAATGAAATGATAATGTCAATGTTACAAAAATGACATTGTGATAATAATTACAATGTCAATACAACCAAAAATGATATTGTACTAATGACAATATCAATGTCGATGGCATTGATTATCGTAACATTGTCAATGCTATAAAAATGACTCTGGTTGAAAACAATGACAATAATATAAAAAAAACATTGATTTTATAGAAAAACACATTTCACATTGTCATTATTAATGTAAAAATGACATTGTTCTTAACAGGAGGTTTTCTGTTTTCTTCACACTATCATGATTCGGAGCAACACAATTCAATACAATGTCAATACTGTTATATTATTTGAATAAAATATTATTGACAACCTTTATTAATATAAACATAATTTCGTAAATGGTTCAATAAGACCCATGATCTATAAAGTATAAATAAATCTGCAACTAGTAATTTTTTTTGCAACAACTGCATCTAGTAATTGAGTATATACATCTGAGGACAATAATAGCAATTGCAACCAAAATTCTGGTTGAAAAGGAAATATTAGGAAATTTTACAATTTTACAATCTGGTTTAAAGCAACTGCAAGTCTGCAACAGCTGTCTTTCTACTCAATTTCGATGAGTAAAATTTTACAATTTTGAATAGGATCGGAAATTAGGAAATAAGGAGTAGAAAGAAACATTAAGAACCAAATCGAAATGGATTCACAAAAAAAAATAAAAAAGACAGTAGAAAAGAAGAAAAAGAAGTCGCAGATTAGAAGAGAGAAAAACGAGCAGCGAAGGGAAGAAGAGGAGGGAAGAATTGAAGGAGAGGAGGAGAGGAGGAAGAAGATCAGGTCCGCAACGTCTTCCGTCCATCGAACTGTGCCGCCTCATCTTATTCGGCTTCTGTGCCCCACCTCTGTTGTTCCGCCAAGGAGCCGCTCCTGCCTCCCGGCCTGCCAGGTCGCCGATGGTTGCTTCGTCTATAGAGAAGAGAAAGGGAATAAGGCGTAATAAATTTAGGGGCAAACCTGGAACACGGAAAAAATTAGGTCCTATTTAGGAGTTAAAAAAGTCAAGCTCCTATTTAAGTATATATGGAAACTTTAGGTCCTATTTGGCACCATTTCTCTTACATGAAACAACCTCCTGGTTTCAATGATGGTTCTGAGAAAGTATGTCGTCTACGCAAATCTATCTGTGGTTTAAAACAGGCACCTCGGGTGTGGTATCAATCTCTTAGTTGATTTCTTCTATCCCTTGGGTTTTATAAGTCAATCTTTGATGCCAGTCTTTTCATATTCTAGTCTTGTCATGCCTATATCTATGTGTTGGTGTATGTAGATGATCTCATTGTCATTGGGTCTACACCTGCATTGGTTCGACGGACTATTGATTTGCTAGCACAAAAATTCTCTATTAAGGATCTACGATCCTTACATTACTTCTTAGGCATGCAGGTCACACCTACACCAGCTAGACTCTTTCTGGATCAACACAAGTACATTAGATCAGAGATTTATTACAGGTGTTGAAAATGGACGAAGCTAATCTTGTATCCACACCCTTGTCGTCCTCTTCTTCTTTAACTCTATTTGATAGTTCGGGCTCTTGTGATGTGACTCTCTATCGTCAAGTGATTAGATCATTTCAATACTTGAGTCTCACCCGACCAGACACTGCCTTTGCCATCAACAAACTAGCTCAGTTTATGCACAAACCCACGGTCAATCATTGGCAGCTCGTGAAACGCCTCTTGTGATATTTTCAAGGCACTGCTTCTCATGGTCTCTACCTTCATCGCAGCTCATCTCTTTCTTTACAAGCTTATGTCGATGCAGACTGGGCAGGGAATCCAGATGACCGCTCATCTACAAGTGCTTATGTCATTTTTCTGGGTGATTAATTTATTTCTTGGAAATCATCCAAAGAACGGACCATCGCCAAATCTTTCACCAAAACAGAGTATCGGGCTCTATCTACTGTTGCCTCTGAAATTCTCTGGATTGAATCTCTTCTTCATGAGCTACGGCATCCACCTCCTTCTCCTATGTCCTCCTTTGTGATAACAAAGGTGCTACTACTTCTTCGGCGAGCCCTGTCTTCCATTCCCGTATGAAACATGTTGTAATTGATTTTCACTTTGTGCGGCAACGGGTGCAGCGTGGACTTCTTCGTGTACTTCATATCCCCTCTCATGATCAATTGGCTGACGTTCTCACCAAACCGTTTCCAAGACAGCGCTTTACTCTTCTCAAGGACAAGCTCAAGATTCGCGGGAGTGATCGAATACCTGGCTTGCAGGGGCGTGTAGAAGAATCCAGATTCTAGGATTTCAGTTACAATTATTTATTTATTTCAGTTACTAATCTTTATAGTTAATATTGTATTTATTTAGTAGCTTACCTTATACACTCTCTACATATATGTAAATATACCACACATATTATGGAATAAAGTATGGAATTCAGCCTAAACATTCTGATCTATCCCTTCTAAATCTCTTTACTTAATAGTTCTTTCATATATAATACAAACAGCACACAAATTAAGAAATTGTGTATTCTGTGGTGGAGAGTTGTGCATAGGAGAAAGAAATGTGTAGGAAATGTTGTGAACTCTAAATTCTTTACCAAAAAGAAAAAGTGGAAATAATTTTGGGACATATGAGAAAGGAAGGTTAGAAGTCCTTTATTAATAGTTAACCTATCTTTCAAGTCATGAATAGACAAAATTTCAGTAATATACTCCCACTTATCTAAAATTTTAAATATTAAAAATAAATAATCATATACTCCCTCCGTCCCATTAAGATTGTCTCAGTTCCTATTCACTTGGTCAACACAAATCACTCTTAATCTCTTACTTTATATATTACTTGTAATTTTTTTATCAAGTTTGATTTTGGTTTTGCGTTTGCAAATCTTTTAATGTAATTTCTGAATATCTAGTTTTTTTCCTAAAAAAAATTTGAGTACGCACATGAATCTGTTTGCTTTATCGTCAGTCAAGTATTGTAAACCACTAAACCAAATTGTTCAATTCTTAGTGGGATGAAGAGAGTATAACTTTTGATCAAGTTTAAATTTATATAGTGTATGAATATTTTCACTTCAACTTGTTTTAGTTTAAGACTAGACCATAATAGATCTCACTTTTACTAGACAAAGTTAGATCAGGCCACGTGAGAACTAAATGTTGTTTAATACTTTTTTTTTTTTGAAATAAAAGAAACAAAATAAAAAAGTACAGAGAAAGTAAAATCTAAGATTACACCCAAGGAAATTCTCTAGACTGCGACCTAGTCTTCATGTTGTGGCGCCGCTTATTCTTTTGAGATTTCCTATATATTTTGATTTGCGTGTTCAAATTGTCTGTCAGCAAGCAATTTTCTGAAGTAACAAACTTTGATTTTTTGCAAATCGCTCTATTGAATTTTGATTTCGCAATTTCTGTCGGAGTTGAGATAGGGGGACGACGATCACTTTCAGTTGCATGTCCTAGAAAGTTGTCCATGTAAAAAGAGTCATCTGATTGGTAGTAGTTGTCTGAAGCATCTGAGTATGCCTGAATAAGCCTGTGCTCTTCCAATGGAATCAGTGACCACTGTTTCTCTGAATATGCTTCCCGAATTTGGTAATCAAAAATTAGCTTAGATATTGATTGATGTTGGCTCTTCTATAGTTGACGTGATTTCTGGTAGCCAGTGCGTCGCTTTCTCCTGTACTAAATCTGAGACTCCCATGAGATTAGAAAAGACTGTCATGAATTGGAGCAAGCGTGATTTTCGTGGCCCCACAGGAATTAAAAAGAAATTTCCTTTTTCTTTGGCAATCTTTATGAAACTACCAGCTTTATTAAAATTTGAAGAGACCGAGAGAGGCCCAAATCCTCTTAGTTCCCGATAGAAAAGGTCAGTTCCAGCGAGGTGATAAATATAGCGGATGATTAGAGGAGCCAAATGCAAATTAAAACTAAGCTTGTGCAACTGAGACTTCTTGATTTCCAAAATTGCAATTTCACCGTTTCTGATTCCAAACTTAAAGGTTTTTGACTCTAATTTGATAGAGTCAAATCCTTCTTGACCAAAGAAATGAAAATTTTTAGAGTCCTCTGAAATTGCAGCAGATTCTGACTGGATAATGTCTGTATGGGAGGTAATAATTTCATTAGTCAGAATAATATTACTAGCAATTGGAGTGTTTCTTCCGTTTGAGAGGGCTGGAGCAGGGTCCCCTGTGGTTTTAATCTTGTCACCCCGAAGTATATCAGCCCATGTTCCGGATGAACCACTTGGGTCGAGTATTATCTTTGCATCTCTGTACGGTTTGGCAGTATTAGACTGGGCCTGACTTGCAACTTGGCTATCCAGACTGCCCTCGTTCGTTGCTGGACCTCCCGAAGTTGCCTTAACGACTTCTCCGTTTCCGGCTAAGGTTCCCGGCGCAGATGAGAAAATCGGCGTTGGTGGTTCAGGGCCAGGTTTCTCCACGCATTTGATTGCCCTGTTTGACTGTGCTTTTCCGAGCTTCGCCTCAGGGCGAGTGTAATATGATGCTCAGGCCTGCGGCGTACCCCTAAATGGCAATAATTTGTGGGATGGACCATGTAACTCTGGGGTTTTTTGAATCGAGTGTGTGTCTGTTCTTTATATTGTGTTGGTAGGGGATAACAATCACAGTCATCTTCAGATTCAAGTAAGTTGAAGCAATTATGATTATCAACTAACCCGGTTGTATCTGTGAAGTGGTGGTAGTCTGAGATTCGTTGTCTGGTATTGTGATTGTAGCGCCATCGTTTGTGGAGAACTGTGCTCCAATAGCCGCCCACTTCTTCTGCGTTGGAGGTGTGGAGTGGGTGAATACGACTTGCATCGATTGATTGCAGTCTGGCTTTGTGTCGTGCTGCGGTGGTTTGATTTCTGACCACCCTTTCCCTCCGATTGGAATCGGCATTCGTGACTAATTCCGGATAGTCAGAATAGGGGTTGGAGTTGAACCGATTGCCTCTGTGCAATTCGTCATTTCTTCTTGTGTTGTTGCTGGCGTATGGGTTGTAAAAGGGAGGGGCATACCTGTGCAGATGGGAGCTTATTTCACTGTAGCGTTTCTGGAGGTACCTGGTGGGATACGGTGGGATGACTTCCTGGCTCCGTTGAGAAGCTGGCCGGCAGTTGTGGTAGGTGTGTCCCCTGTAACTGGGCCTGCTCCCGTTGGGGTTCCGATAATGAGGATAGATTCCAGGGAGGTGCTTTTGTGTGTAGCTCGTGTGTTCATATTTGATCGGATAGGGAATCCGGCGATGTTGTTGCCGGAATTCCATCTTACGAAGTCAAAATGCTGGAAATCTAGAGAGAACGAAGAGATTCTCTTTCTTCATTTTGATCATATAAGCCCTCCTACTTTGTATCTGTTTAATACAAGTAGCTGAAAATAAAAGATAGTTACAACACAAATATTTGAAAGTTAGTTATCAAAAAGAAATTTGAGAAAGATCAGACTTAAATAAAAAAAGCTTAGAAAACAAAAGATTAAAATGTAAATCGATTTAAAAAATAGAGAAAAAAAGCAAATAGACCCTTCTACTGTTTATGATAGACCATATACTAAAAAAGTATCATATAAGTACGTTAACTTTAGAAAATTGATCAATTTGGTCATTAAACGGTTTTTAACCTGTTATAGCAGATTTGAAAATCAAAGTTACAAAATATATTAAAATTATAGAAATTTATTGTACATAAAAGTTTAATGATTATGTTTAATCTTGTATAGTGTAATGGATATTTTCTGTTGAACTTGTTTCTGTCTTAGACTAAATAATAGTACATTTGACTTGAAGAATAATAACACATGTACTAGACCTCTACTCGACTAGATTAATATAGATTAGAATAAAGCAAATTTGAATGCTTAGACTTTTTACTAGACTCCTGCTCGTCAAAAAAATTATGTCCTTTGAATCACGAGGAATTATAATTTGAACATGTTTTATACTCTTGCAATGTAATATTGACTAATAAAAGGCAGTTACACACTTAAAGCATTGACGAGCACTTTGCCGTGATGTGTGTCAAAATAAGAAATAATACAATGCAACACTAATACGTAGTATAGCGTATGTAGTAAGGTTCGTATCCACAAGAAAATGATCACTTCTCTTTTTATGTAACTAGTAACAAGGGGGTTTTTAAATTTTGATTTGATTTAATTAAGTTAACACTAAGATGAATGACTTATATGAGTTTAATTAATAAAATATGAAGGTTTGGTTTTGCTTTTATCCACTTAATGAAATGTTCGTCGATTGATGTGAGTTTTCTCGGACTTAAAAAGATTGTAGAATAGTGGTGAAAAGTACGAGTATCGTCTCCACAGGGACGGACAAAAGAGAAAAAAGAATTAACTAAATTCTGCGATTAAAAAAAAAATAAAAAAAATTAAACTAATGCGAATGAGCGATTAAATAAAAAGATTGGTTTCTCTCTAATTAATGACGAAGGGAACAAGGATTGATTCCGGGGTAACCAGATTTCTGGCAGAACAGGCCTAATCACATGAAATTGATTTAATTGAGCCTAGCTAATCATTACTAAGTTCTTACCGCTCTCGCAGCATAGAGTACAATAATTTAGGGGACCAGACTAATCTCTCATGCGACAGGATCCTAAATTATTGCCAAGACGAGCGAGCTTACGGCCCCTTAATCGCTACTAATCACTTAGCGAACGATTAAGTGTGTGTGAATATGTCCTAGAATAAATTAGATCTCTCTTAACTTATTCTACATGCAATTGTAATTCTAGCGGCCGTTATAGGTTACAAAAGATATCAGTTAAATTATTCAAACACAAATTAAACGACATTCATCCAATTAAACACAAATTTAACTGACATAAAAATAGACAATTGGCGGTGCAAACAGACATTATGCCCTGCAAAGGAATGAATTGATGTTATTCACAAACAACAACACGGCTACTAATCATCCTTCTTTATGTTTGTTTGAAGTCTTGTTAGTGCAGGTCATACTTAACAACTCACAGACACTTCAAACATGTCACATAAGAACTCACAGTCAGTGGCGGAGCCAGAAATACGGTCCAGGGGGTCGAGAATCAACTTTATACAAAATGAAAACGGTGGATCGTTTCCAAACAATGTCCGAGTTGAATATTTTATATGTAGTTTAGATAAATAGGCACCCGTAACAATAAAAGAGACTGTTTTTGCTCTATTTTTGAGTCATGTCACGTAAGTAATGAGTTAATTATACGCTATTTTTAAAATTTGGGGGAAAAAAATCAATATCACTCATCAAATTTTGCTGATTTTACGTTTAAATAGTGCTGATTTTGCAGGAGTCATAACTTTTTACTCGTAATGAGTTACGGGGGCCATAATATATCAAATCGAAGATATTTCAGATCTCTATGCTCTCTAACTTTCAGCGGGGTCGACTGACCCCCCTGACCCCCCTTGGCTCCGCCCCTGCTCACAGACAGCTATGACTCAAACCATAAGGTTATACCGACACTGCAATTCCAAATGCGCACACACACAACCGATTTAAGGGTTCTAACTTCTATTTTTAATTTTTAAACACAAAACCGAAATTGACGAAATGGTAAACACAGTTATTACTATATTAAACTCCAATACACAATCAAAAACCTAATGAAGAAGACTCATATACAACTCGTAGTCAACAAATTAATGTTTCTAAAGTTAAATACACGACAACACAAAACTAAAACATTATAAATAGATATATGACCCTTCAAAGAACAACTATAGTTCACAAAAATTTGGTGAACACAAACAGTTCAGTTCCAACTTCTAACACATCACCAGTTAATGCTTATAACTTCTTCATTAATTAAATATCCAACACAAAGTCAAATCGATTTTATTAAACTGAAATATAAGCCTACTGACGAGCACTTTGTCACGGTGTGTCAAAATAAATCGATACTAGCACTTATACGTAGTATAGGTGAAGTAGAGTTCGTATCCACAGGGAAAGGAGTAATTCTCTATTTATAAAACTAGTAAATAAAAGGGGGGTTTTGGGATTGAGTGATTTAATTTAATTAAGCACGAAGATGAATGACTTATATGAAATTTAATTCAAGAACAAAAGGGACTTGGCCTTGCTACTTTTCACTTGTTGATATATTTTAGTCGATCATTGTTATATCTATAACTTATCCCCTCTCGAATACTCAATCAAGGAGTATATCCAATTCATCGAGGGTAGTTATTAACAACGACCGTTCATTAACAACCCTTATTATTAATCAAATATAGAACAACGTCGTATACCGATTTAATAGTAGCATTTAATTTTTTTAACTCCTTGATGAAATCAATTGAGATTGACAACCTTAACACAACGGTTTCGGTTTAACCAACAAAATTAATCCCTCTTAAGTTTATTAACCGCGACCGTGCATTAATAAACCAAAGTTACTTGTGAAACCATCAACGATTAACCATCGGTTCATTGATCGTTTCTAGTGATAATTAATGTCGGAACGTTAACTAATCATCACTTAGCAACCCTCCAACATTTATATAGAATGAGATTAAGGGAAGAATTAATAATCAAGAGAAGAAGTTAAGAAAAGGAAAAAATACGGGTATATGACCATAACTTAACCCATTTCCCAAACTATGACTCATGTAGTTTTTTTCCCAATATATGAATAATTGTGTCTTAATTAAAACGACACATGGCTACATGATTGCATTGAAAGACCAATTTAACCACTACTTAACAGAATAGGATTCTCGCAATTTTCAAAATCCTCATTATGTCGATTAGAGCTAAAAGTTCGGCCGGTCAGTTATGGTAAGTAGTTCAATTAAGGAATGATTCGTAAACCTTCTGCCTTAATTTTCCCCAACCATATATCGGATAGACCGTAAATTGGCGGCGAAGCAGTTAGAGCCGTCAAAATGGGTTGAAAGCCACGGGCTGACCCGTTTAAACCCATTTATTGGTGGGTTAGGGTTGTGATTTTCTGACCCATTTAGTTCGCGGGTTTCGCGGGTTTAAGTGGGTTGGCCCACCGGGTTGCGGGTTGGCCCGCGGGCCAATATACAAACATATGTTTTTATTTTAAATATTGTTCTTTTACTATCAAAATTATTATAATTACAATTAAAAAATTACAACCATTGCAAAATGATTATTATTTCTATAATAGATATTCAAATAAATTGTTGAAACATACGGAGTATATTTTATGTAAAGTTTGATATATTATTTAATAATTAGTAGACATGATTTACAAATAATCACTCAAAAAGTTTAAGTACATATTTACTTGTATACAATGGGTATTTTTGCTACATGCACTCTAATAGTTTTCAAATTCTAGTATAACTAGTACGGAGTATTATTTAATACATAGTACTACATATTTTTTTAATTAAACATAACAAGTATTGAGTTCTTAGTATTTTGATTTTTTTATATTTCATTTACTACTACTTACTAATATAAATATATACTCAAGGGTAATTATTTTTAAGGAATATTTTTTTCATATATATTTTTTGCAACGACACGCGGGCCAACCTGTTTAGCCCGTGGGTTAGGCGGGTTGGGTTAGGGTTGTAGAAATTCCGACCCGTCATTAAACAGGTTGGCCCGACCCAACCCACATAAAGCATAACCCGTCACTGGCCGGGTCGGATTGGGTCGGGTTGGCCCGTTTGATAGCTCTAGAAGCAGTGAAGGTTACAGTCAACAGTGTGGTGAGTTTTGTTATGTTTTATTGCAATAATTTCCGTAATTTTAACTGCAATGATTGTAGATTAAAACTATTTTTTAAACTCCAATGATTGTAGATTAAAACTATTTTTTTGCAATATATTGCGCAATATGAATTTTTGTGTGTGCAATGATTGTAGATTAAAACTATTTTTTTGCAATACTTTGCATAATAATTTCCTGAATTTTAACAGTGTGGCGCTGAAGTTAATTTTAACTGCAATGATTGTAGATTCAAACCTTTTTTTGCAATACATTGCGCAATATGATTTTTGTGTGTGCAATACATGACATTATCTACTAACGAAAAAGAATAAGGAGGGAGTAGCAGAGAATTACCTTACGCAGAGGGGAACAAACATGGAAAGCGGTTACCTTACCTTCCGGAGTGGTCTCTTCAGCGGCTAAAAAACGTAAAATGTCGTCTATTCTAATTACTACTTACACGATTTACTTATGAGGGTAAAAAGAGAACGTATTTTTTCATTAAATGGCCGCAGGACGGTAATCGATGGCATGAGATATCATTTTGGGAAAAAAAAGATTGAACTCATAGATTGGGAAACACATAAACTTCTAGTCATATGGGGGGTCATTATTTTACGTTTAAGAGAAGAACAAGAAATAGAAGTTTAGCTCCTCATTTGGAGACTAAACATGCTATAAAATATAAGAAATAACTATTCTAAACTGAGCTTAAGTATACGGAAGAAGGGATGGTTTCAATGTGAAGGAAAAAGGGTGTATTTATAGCAAAATGGAGGTGATAGGGTTCTGTACTCGATCCAGTATATGGGATACTGAACCGAGTATGAGAGGAAATTTCCAGGAAATTGTTAAAAATAGGCATACTCGACCGAATATTGCCAATATTGGACCGAGTATGAGACAGGATTTTCATCAAATATTCAGCCACGTTCTTTTGCTCCCAGATTTGATTTTGACCAGCGTATAGTATCTGACCAATACTCGACCGAGTATTGAACAAATATCAAAATCTTCATTTGATTTTCTCCCTTTTGCACTACATTCTTTGGTCTTTAGGATCCATCTTTTGATTCTTGGGATGATTTTGACTTGTCTTAAGCTCAGAATAATCCTAATCTAAACAAATTACAAATAATTTTCGAACTAAAGTAACACACCAAAAGTGTGTAATTTCCAAAATATCAACCAACAAAATTAACTAAAAACACAAACATACACATGAAAATTACAAAGGTATCACCTACAAAAACAAAAATAAATAAATATGGATATATGACCCTTCAAAGAACAGCTATTTTCTTTTATAGTTCACAGATAATTAGCTAATTTAACACAACAGCTCCACAGACAGCTCGTACTCAAATCTGTTGGTGCACACAAACAGTTCAGTTCCAACATACAAATATGAACGGTGCACAGACAACTACTACTAAAATCCTGGGGTCACAAAAACACTGCAATTGAAAGTCACACACGATCGATTAATGATGAACCAATTGCAAATTTTTTACTTTTCCAACACAAAATAAAACACAAAAGATCGAGAGATGACTTCATACATACAGTTCGGCCATTTCGGACAGACTTGTTCGCACCATGTTCGCAACTCTAGGGTATTCAACAATGGCGTCTTCTTTCTGGGGTCTTCGTCTTCAACTCGGATCTTTGTCTTCACCGTCCTCTTCATTGTGTGGAAGGAGAATGAAGAGGGGATGGAGGAATCCGGACTGACGACGTCTACAGAATGGGGATGAGGACGAACGAAGAGGAAGTGGAAGCTGTGTGAAGAGGGAATGAGGAAGGCGGAGCGGGAAGGTTTGGGAACAGTTGGGATGCGGGTAATATAAGGGGAGACGAATTTCGAATGTGAGAGAGGTTTTTTTTAGCTGAAGATACGCGTGAGTGTGTGAAAGGTGTGGGAGGATGGAGTAAAAAAAATTTGACCTTATATATAGTGTACCCCAGGGTGTACACCAAGACTTATTGTTAATTAAATTGACAAAATCTCAAGGACTCCTTGCGTCAGCTGAACCATTTTTTTCAAAGTGCTTTAAAACAAATCTTTTCGACGTAAGTTAGCATAAAAATCTCGTTTTACACGTATATGTTATTAATACCAATGATTTGTGTTATTGTGTGTGGTTATCCAATTTTTCCTTTTTTTCTAGTAAAATAAACATACAAAATGGTTACACCATCGTCCCTATTACAGACTATTTTCATGCGGAAATGCTTTGATTTCTCTTTAGTTGTATCATATTTATAACTTTAATTTAGGCTATGTTAGACACAAGAAGTTTAATTTAAGCAATGTGATTGCTTATAGCCTGAGTGGCAGTAGCTGCCGACCGATGCCTGATAAGTTTATTAGGAGCTTATAGAGCATCTCATAGCCAGCAGATAGCTGCTAAATGTGTTAGGAGCTTATAGTGCCAAAACTAGTTGGTTTTAATTTTAGATAATTGGCTGCTTAGGAATACAAAATGACACGAAACGTAAGGTCATATTAATTTTAGCGTAAGAAAGTGGAGCTGATTGTACATGAAAAGCTCATGAAGCTGATATGTAAAGCTTCTACTTGAATATCTTATGAAATCAGCTCGATCTGATCAAATAAATTCTGTCAACTAAACAGAGCTTATCGAAAAGTTACCCTGGTGTGCCAAGTATACCCTCATAATCTTTATACTACCTCCGTCCCAAAAACAGTTGCAAATTTGACTTTTTTTAGTCAAACAGTCTCAATTTGTTCACTTAATTAGGATGTCAATTTTTAATTATTTTCTAATTTGGAGTTTACAACTTTGAATAGATTTTAATGTAGTTTTTGAATATGTAAATTTTAATTATTAAAAATTGAATTAATTATCCATAGGGAGGGTTGACTTTTATTATTAATTCACCAAAAAGTGTTGATTTTGCAAAACAAATTGGGACGGAGGGAGTATTATAAACTAAATAGCTTGGCAAGTTGTACTCTGACCAGCAAACTTTAACGTACATTATAATGCAGATGGAAGTTGCTCAACCTCTATCAAAGCTGTGTCTTCAATTCCCTGACATTTATATTGGTAAGGGTGTTTTACATCCTCAAATGAAAAGTGTATGCTCTATATAATCTCTATGTAAAACAATTAAAACAAAATCCATAATTTAGTTGATTCATTCTTGCATGGACAATTCAGACGGCTATCGAGAATCAAGACAAGGCCACCTTGTGATTAGATTTGAAGGGAAGACAAGTATCGTGTCATGTTTGGTTTTGGACCTTTTATATATAATTTCCCAAACCCCAAACCCATTTTAAACTTATGAACTTGGTTTGTTTGCCGCATTGATTTCCTAGACCTCCAAATGGAGTAATGCTACAAGAGTACATGTTACGGTAAACTTAGCACTACAAAAAAACAGCATTCTAGTCACAGATTTTAGTCACGGATTTGGTCCGTGACTAGTTTTGTCACGGACCAAAACTAGTGTAGGACATGATAAATGAAGAGGGGGGCGGATGGGGGGGGTGAAGGAGTTGGGTACTTGGTTGGGTGGGTTAGAGGGGCATGAAAGTGTAGGACGTGTAGAATCATCGAAAATCCTCACAAGTCACGTCCCCAATCTGGGAGATTTTGGCATAGTTAAGGGCCTGTTTACTAACAAAGATATTTTCCTGTTTTCTACTTCTGTTTTTCGTTCTCCAATTTTCTGTTTTTATTTTTCAGTTTTTCTATCTCTAATTTTCTGTTTCTATTTTTTAGTTTTCCATTTTCAAATCTGAAAACATGTTCATCAATTTTTTCACTCAGTTCTTCAATTCCACACCCTTGACCCCTACCCTTACCATGATCTTACACTCTACACATACTCCCCCACAACCCTTCATACCCACCCATACCTACTCGTAGGGGTCGGGGTAGGGAAGTTATGGGTGGGGGTGGGGTAAGGGGTATGGTCGGGGTGGGGTGGTAAGGTCTAGGGGTAGGGGGTTGAGTGGGGGTATTGGGTGGGTTAGGGTTGTGGTTAGGGGTAAGGGTGGGGTAGTGGGCAGGGTTTGGGGTAAAGTAGAGGTAGGGTATGGAGTTGGGATAGGATGGCGGTAGGGTGGGGCCGAGACCAGGGTGGGGCTGAGGATGGGAAGGGGTAGGGGGTGGGGGGTAGGATGGCGGTAAGGGTGGGGGTAGTGGGTAGGGTTGGGGTAAGGTAGGGGTAGTGGGATAGGATGGCGGTAGGGTGGGCCCGGGATCTGGGTGGGGCCGAGGTAGGGGAAGGGTAGGGTGGGGGGTAGAATGGTGGTTGGATGGCGGAAGGGTGGGGGTAGGATGGCGGTACGAGGGTGGGGGTAGGATGGCGGTGGGGTGGGGCCGAGCTAGGAGCATGTGGTAAGGGGTAATATATGGGTGGGGGTAGGGCAGGGTGGGTTGGGGTGGGGTCAAGGTGGTAGGGGCTGGCGGTAGGGTAGGGTGGATCGGGGTGGACCGGACCCACCAGTAGGTGTAAGTATGCAAATTCATTGCAGCGGCACTGTAGCATCTGCGTTTTCCAAATTTGGAAAACTAGTAAAAGTCACTTCTTCAAATCATTAAGGAAAAGAGAGACATGTCTCATTTTTTCCGTTTTGGAAAATGATTTGGTAAACACGTTTTTCTTTTTTCCTTTCTCCAGTTTTCCAGGAATTTCTTTGGTAAACACGTTTCCTGTTTTCTGTTTTCCAGTTTTCCAGTTTTCTGGAAAACTGGAAAATATCTCTGTTATTGTGATTAGCCTAATAAATATTTTCAAATTGAACAAGAATTATCATTCAACTGCTATAATTTCACACATATTTTTTCAATAATAGTTTTTCAGACTCATTTGAACCAAACAAGGGCTTCAAAAGGCTCACTGAGCCTCTCCTCTCTTCCCGTTTTTACTTGAATTTGAATTCTGTATAGAGCATCTCATAGAGCACCTCATAATATACACTATTTGAATTAGGATGAATAATAGAGCACCTCATAGGCAGCTAAATTAGTTGTGTTGTTTTTTTATAATTCACTACCAAATATTCCTATTTGGTAATGAATTCTCGTACGTTAGTGTATGACTACAGCAACAATTTCACCTAGGTTATTTATTTCTAACTTAACATGTTCATTTACCCCATTCTAAAAGACTTATTCAGTGGTGCATTTTTTGTCTTATAGCCAGTATTCTTACTTATTTTTAACCCAAAGTATTCCGTGAACCATGTTTAGTTCACGGGACATTTGGTTCATGTAAGGTGCTAAACATTCTAGTGTATGAGAAAGGTCACCCCGTGCTGTCCCATGTCTAGATAGAATAGATTCTAACATTAACTCATTTTAATGTTAGAATGGCTATTAGTATCAATAATAAGAAAAATAGCAGTAATTCGAATAGAAAAATGTTTAGTCAAGGACTTTAAATGGCAGGAAATTAAACACATTATTATTACAAAATAAACCTAAATACAGGAAGAAGCAGACATTATCTTTAATTTCTTGTGCCTCACTGTAAAGTTAACTAAAGTGTTACTGCATAATGCCATCTACTTGTCTCCTAGCTAGACGGGCTTTCTTAGAGGCAAAAACGTAACGCAAGAGCAAAGTTTGAGGTATTATTTCATCGCAAGGAATTCAAGGGAAAAGCTATACGCAAATCACACCGTTGGATTGGGAAAAGCAGATAGACGAATCTGAGTTGTGAAATACTAAAGTACTCCCTTTGGGATGAAATGTAAATATATATTATTTATTAACACCCAGAAAAACTATACATCACATATCCTAGATCTCCTAAAACCTCCTCCACCCCCATATAAAGTGAGGATGAAAGGAGGTTTTTATTTGATCTAAACTATGCCAAAATAACCAAGTATAATACTTGGCCCATCAAGAGGTTCAAACAATACATTGATGCTGCCCATGCACGCACACAAATCAGAGGCTAAGTTCTAAATAAAGTACAAAAGGTGTTACAAAATCAAACACCATAAAGTCCAAGACCATTCTTCATGTCTCGACATCCATGATGTCCATGCCACGGTGTACCAAGTGCCCAAGCCGCGGCACCCATAATATCCATGCCTCAACGCACCAAACTAACATGTAGCGGTCTATTCAAAACCGCAACATCCATTATATCCATGTCGCGGTCTTCTACTCAGAAATTAATCAAATCATGCGGGTATAAATTGAAAAGTATTTTATACACCACATGCTTGATTTTTGCAATGACTTCCTCTTCCTTGACGTCCCCTTCATCAAATCTGTTGGCGTTCCTAGCCCTTTGACAATGGTAGGCTGTGGTCTGTGGAAAGCTATATGTATATTCCTATTTTTAAGTTTCAAAAACTTGCAACACACCTTTTTCCAAAAGCCAATCATCTCTACAACGTCCACATCTTCATCTAGCTTGATATTCAACTCATTACGCTTTTTTTAAGGATGTTTTACTCACTCAAGTTTGCTGGTCTGATCTGATCTGATCTGATCAGATCAGAACTGGTCTGTTTAGGTCTGATCTGATCTAGTTTGGTAAATGTCTGGTCTGATTTTATATGATCTGAACTGGTCTGATCTGTTTAATTCTGATCTGGTCTGGTATGAGATTCAAAACAGTCCAATTAAAAACATTCTAAAAACCATGAAATACGGAGTAAGAAATTTGCTACTGAATATTTTTTTTCACCGTACCCCTTCCATTCACTTAGGGTCTTGGAACTTGAAAATTTAATGGGAAAGAAAATATGAGATACATACAAAAGATTGACAAAAGTAAACATTGTATCTATAATCTATTATATATACAGAGGACTTTTCATGTCCAGCCGGCCTGAAGGGAACCGCCGTCCGGCCGAGGGCATTTAGGGCACTTCCCGGTGGAATTTTTTGATGAACTTTTTTGGGCATGTTCTTCATCAAGTCTAGTTTATTCATACCAAATTTCAGCTCAAAATTCGATCGGGAAGGCATTCAAATAAGTTTTTGAAGTTGACTGGGTTTTTATATGTATACTTTGACGCAGACAACTTCAAAAAATTATTTGAATGCCTTCCCTATCTAATTTTGAGCTGAAATTTGGTATGGATAAACTAGACTTCATGAAGAACATGCTCAAAAAATTTCATCAAAAAATTCCATCGGGAAGTGCCCGAAATGCCCTCGGCCGGACGGCGGTTCCCGTCAGGCCGTCTGGACAAGAAAAGGACTCTATATATACATATAATATGAAGTCTAAGAGCTTTATTAATCCCTATTTTTGGCTTTCTGTTATACGTAGTATATACTAGCTTCGTCACGAAAAGGTTCGCCATATTGTCATATTGACTTTTCTTGGTCAATGATGACAAATTTTGGACGATAATATTTATTATTATACTTGTATACTTCGTATAATTTATATCTTTTATACTTTTATGAAAATATTTTGAATAAGGATCATTTTGATATAACTTTCATATTCAAAATAATTTCGCATTAAAAAATATCGTTGGTCAAAGTTGATTGTCATTGACCAATAAAAGTCAATTTGGCGAACCTTTTCGGGAAAACGAGAGCATGCATTAGACAACCTTTTTATCAAACACATAACTTTTGACCATTTTAGTAAGGTTGAATTATTTTTTTGACTGAATTGGCTGATATTATTGTAGAGGATCATTTGAGCTCTTTTTCATATATTTTTGTCTTTACTTTATTAATAAAAAATGTTTAAATTTAATTTTTTTTTCCCACAGTTCGGCAGATTCGATCAATTCAGTCGCTTCAATTATAATTTCACCAATTTCATCATATTGAGCTAATTCAACAAATTTTAAGAAACTTTAGATCTCTTAATGAAGATACTCTAAAACACAAATCATATTCCCTCTGTCTCATTATACCTGTCTTACTTTCCTTTTTAAATTGTTCCAAAATAAGTGTCATATTTCCCTTTTTGGAAAGAAATATGTGGTCCACAACATTTCATTTTATTATAATCAAATCTCAACCACAATTTTTACCTTTTCAATCACTTTATTAATAATTGTGCCAAAATCAAATGAGACACATAAAATGGAACGGAAGTAGTAGATAAGTTTCCTTTGCATTTTTAGCGACAACCCCATACAAGACAATAACTTTCATTAACATTTTCTTTTCTTTAATAATCCCTCCATCCTATTTTTGTGTCCTGGTTAGGTTAGACATAATTATAAATTCATTGAAAAATAAAAGTAGATTTGAGTATCATATAGTGAATTTCTGTAGATCACATATTTCTTTTTGAGAAAAGAAAAGAAATGTGACAGTTATTTTGGACAACATAAAAATCAAATTAAAACAAATAAAATGAGATGCGGGACTAATTAAGTACTTCGTATATGTTTGAGTCATTTTTGACATTAAATTTTTATCATACACAAAATTTTATTGGTACTCCCTCTATCCCTAAATGGTTTGACCGACACATATTTATGTAGGAAAGTTTTGTTTTAAGTTTCCAAGTATACCATTATTTTATGTCAAATCAAACAAAAAGTAAAAGTAATTTTGACTTTTTGCTTTAAAGTTATTTTTATAGGAAATGAGAATTTCTTTTGGGACATCCACACAAAAGAAGTATGAACTTCTTTTCACGACGGGTATTATATCTTTTGGGAAGAATTGGGAAGTGTGTATAATCAATTAAACAAGCTAAGAACATATCAAGCAGTTAGCTAATTATCCTCATAGCTTGACTAGCCACATAAGTATTTACAACAAAATTAAAATGTACTCTAGTGATTAACTATAACATCTTCCTCTTCATTTATTTTTTTTGGTAAAAATCTTCCTCTTCATTTATTAATAATTGTGTTATATTTAGTATGAAGTAATTTGTTTACTCAAGCTAGTAACTCATTTTAGCTAATCAACCGGTGGGCGTAGCTCAACTGGTAGCAAGGGAGTGTCACAAGGGTTAGGTCTCGGGTTCGAATCCCGGCAATTGCGATGAAGGGTTACTATGCTGAAAAATGCATAGGGTCTCTGCAAGTACTGGGGACAAAGCCCCACTCTCTATCTGTCAGATTGTGATTATAGTCTAATTTACATCCTCCCATCGTGCCGTCCGGTCGGTGGTGGGGGGGCCCTCAGGGATGGGGTGTCATCCTTTTTTTTTTCATTTTAGCTAATCATTTTTCTCAAACATAAAATTGGAAACAACAACTTCTCAAGCGAAATAATTGGAGATGGATGCTTGATGAGGTAAATTAATCAAACCAGCGAAAAAACGACTGGCAATTACCAAACAAAACGTTTTGGCCGTACTTACTACGCCCGCAAGCAATAAAAAAAGAGAGAAAGGAGAGAAAAACTGTAAATGTGGGGGCCACTGTTGAGGTGGTGGCATCCACGAAGTACGTGTCGCTTGAGATTGCCTTTCCATCCAACGGCTCACATTTGTTCACTGTCTTCTATCACCCCCACTAACTTTCCTCCAATAAAATACAAAGGCTGGAAGAAAATTTGCAGAGCTCCGATTCCGTCACAACCGCTCTCTTCCATCTCTCTCTCCGATTTAAACTTCCGGCGGAGGTATCTTTCTTTCTTATTTCATTATCAAGCTCGTTGACAGATCATTGTTAGTGACCTTTTTTTATGTTGCCAAAAAGAATGAATGAATGAATCAATGATATTATTTGTCTCGCCACAGCGGTTTCTAATTGTTGTTGTTTAATCTTTAAATATATTCTTTCAGCTCCTGTCCTCGCGATATATGTATTCTATTCCTTATTTCCTAAGGAGAAATGTTTGATTGGATTGTTCCTTTTTTGCACTGTATTCTAAAAAATCTCGTTACTTTGGTGGTTTATCATAGTGTAGAGTATCTATCAAATACTAGCAGTTACAACCTTTCAATTTTTGCGTGATAAAACTGATATAAATCATTAATTCAGCAATCACACATACTTTTAAAATTTATTGCATATGACTTTTTGACAATTTCTAGCCAAAAAATGTTTGGAATTTATACTGGTATTTTACCGAAAGCTTTTTGAAAGAATCTTCACATAATCCACGTTATGCAAGTACATGTTGATATTGGTAACGGATAACTAAATGTTGGAATAATTTGAACTCTGTTTTTTGTTGTATGCTTTTTCTCTTTTAGCATAGCTGCTTTAATTATTTATTATTCAATATTTTCCATTTTTTCAGTAGCTAGTTTAAGATGGCGGACGCAGAGGATATTCAACCTCTTGTCTGCGACAATGGGACAGGAATGGTCAAGGTATTGGTCTAACTTTCTCTTCTTATTTTATTTTGGCGAAACTTAAGATTCCCTAGTTTACAAGTGATAGACTTTTATGTTATTGAAGTATCTTATAAAACTAGGTCGCTGTTTTCACTAGAGATAATACTGAGTTTAGTCATTTAGCTATACATTAAGCATTATTAAATTTGAGTCCTCAATTTTATATTACACTCATTTTGGTTCTCAACCGTGAAATTTGGTATTTAGTTCTCAAGTATATTTGGTGTTTTTTGTCCAATCAATATGTTCCCCAACTAAGTAACTTGGATCTAATTTAGATCTAGTGTACATCTGGTTAGTTTTTTGTCTGATCAATATGGTCCCCAACTATGTAATTTGGATCCAATTCAGTCCTTAATGTATGAAAATAATATTCCTATTAGGGAAAAATATGCATGCGGGCTATATTGAATTTAAATTGCATAGTTGAAAACCAAGTTTAGTGGAAGAGAATGTAAAGTGCGATATTGGGTAATAGGTATATAGTCAAGGGAAAATTGGGTATTATCTCTTTCCACACTTTAGTTATGACTAATGTGTACATGTTGTTTCAATTTATAGGCTGGGTTTGCTGGAGACGATGCTCCAAGAGCTGTGTTCCCTAGCATTGTTGGCCGTCCCCGTCACACGGGTGTGATGGTGGGTATGGGCCAAAAGGATGCATATGTTGGAGATGAAGCCCAGTCAAAGCGTGGAATTCTTACCCTGAAATATCCGATTGAGCATGGCATTGTTAGCAACTGGGACGATATGGAGAAAATATGGCATCACACGTTCTATAACGAGCTTCGTGTTGCCCCTGAGGAGCACCCGGTACTCCTCACAGAAGCACCCCTTAACCCTAAGGCCAATCGGGAGAAGATGACTCAGATTATGTTTGAGACTTTTAACACCCCAGCTATGTATGTTGCCATTCAAGCCGTTCTTTCGTTGTATGCCAGCGGTCGTACCACTGGTAAGACTTTTTTTTTTGCACACTTATCTGTTGAGTCATATTAACATTTGATGTTTATCTATGGGAAAACTATCAAATAAGCCCCCGTACTATGTCGAAAAAGTCGATTAGGCCCTCTGACTTTACAAACACTCAATTAAGTCCTCGAACTATTAAAAAAACGTTCAATTAAGCCCTTTTGGTCGGTAAGTAACCGGTTTCCCGGTTAAACGGCGATGACGGCGATGATGTGCTCGAACCCCAGCAACGGCGGCTGCCGGGAAACGGGTTACATTTAACTGGGAAACCGATTACTTACCGACCGAAAGGGCTTAATTGAATGTTTTTTAATAGTTCGAGGACTTAATTGAGTGTTTGTAAAGTACGAGGGCATAATCGACTTTTTCGGTATAGTACGGGGGCTTATTTGATAGTTTTCCCTTTATCTATTATTAGCATGACCAGTTTTAGTCCGTGAATTGTCACTAACGTTAAGTCATATATTTTTCTTGTTGCAATTATCTTACCCATAATTAAAGTATGAGGTCTGAAGTAAACCATTTGTATTACGCCGTATAATGTAAACATTATTTCTAATGAAGGACTCAAGGACTTGAACACTACTTTGATAACATTTCAAAACGAAAAGCGGTGATATAGATAGTTGAGGAACCATATGAACTATTTCCCCTTAATTGGATGACTTAATTTTCATTCCCCTTCAAATATTTATATTTATTTGGTGTTGAATTGATCCTCTGATAGGCATTGTTTTGGACTCTGGTGATGGTGTGAGCCACACCGTCCCCATCTATGAGGGCTATGCTCTTCCGCACGCTATCCTTCGTCTTGATTTGGCGGGCCGCGACTTGACCGAGCATTTGATGAAAATCCTCACAGAGCGTGGGTACACTCTCACCACCACAGCAGAACGGGAAATCGTGAGGGACATAAAAGAAAAGCTCGCTTACATCGCTCTTGACTATGAGCAGGAGATGGAAACCTCAAAGACAAGCTCTTCTGTTGAGAAGAGCTATGAGCTGCCTGACGGGCAGGTCATCACTATAGGTGCCGAGCGTTTCCGTTGCCCTGAGGTTCTTTTCCAACCTTCGATTGTCGGAATGGAAGCAGCAGGAATTCATGAAACCACATACAACTCAATCATGAAATGCGACGTTGATATTAGGAAGGACCTTTATGGGAACATTGTGCTTAGTGGTGGTTCTACAATGTTTCCGGGCATTGCTGATAGGATGAGCAAGGAAATTACTGCATTGGCCCCCAGTAGCATGAAGATCAAGGTAGTGGCGCCACCAGAGAGGAAATACAGTGTCTGGATCGGAGGGTCCATTTTGGCCTCCCTCAGCACTTTCCAACAGGTTTGTCCTCAGCCAACTCACCCACCCTGGTAAGGTAGGGGCAGGGAAATATTCAGGGATTGCCTAAACCACCCTTTGAAAGAATCCAAACCTTCTCTTGAAAGGTGTTTTCATAAAATCCATAGCATGCCCCGAAATTTTCCCTGCACCTGGCTTATTTGCCACCTACCCAAACAGATCGTGTTAACTCTTATTCCAGAGTACAAGTTCTAGTTGTGTTAATTACTTTTTTTTGGGTGCAGATGTGGATTGCCAAGGCAGAATATGATGAGTCTGGCCCGTCAATTGTGCATAGGAAGTGCTTTTAAATTTCCTAGCACAATGTTTCTGAGCCCACCTTATATGATGTTACGTTTGTTTTCTGTATTCACATGTTTGATATATATCATTATATGAGACCTTTAGAAGGTAAGGAGTTGGTTTGGATTTTGAATGCTCCAATTAATTTTTTTTATCAAACGTATAAACTTCACCTGTTATATACGTTTTCTCTTGGTAACATGCTTTCGTGGCAATGATCCATTTGCGTTGTATACATACCCTTTTGGAACTTGATGCAAACTTGGGGTCCGTTTCGTAATGGTCATTTAACTTAAATGGTTGAGAAGGGCCTTCATAACATTTGTTTCAGCCAAAGAAGTGAGACGCTTCTGCTTCTTCGGGGCCATTAATAACTTATCTTGTTAACTACTATTCAGGAAAGTTACAATTAATTCCGGTATGATGGTGACTGGTGAGAGGTGTGAATGAATGTGCTTTTGCTTTGTAGTGGAATAAATGATGAGATGTGATCTTATTAACTTCTCTGATCAGAAACATTCCAATTTACCGCAATATTGATCATTGTTTTGTAGTTAAAGACAGCGGACAAGCTTTTCTTTTTTTAATCATTGGTCATTGATCATTGTTTCTTCTTTTTTTACTTGCAAGGTAATCTAACTTTTGGTTTCTGCTTTCTTTATTGTTTACCTTAAAAGCAAGCGCATCTGCGTTTGTACTTCAGTTTATGCAAGGCATATGATAACTCCAATACTTTATCTTCAAAACAAAGCTTATTTACAACAGAAGTAAAACAAATTTTACAAACAAAGTCTACATTAAGTTTCATTACAGTTTGTAGATAAGCATTTGGTTCTATTTAATACAAAATTTATTGTTCAGCTACCCTTTTATTGCAAGACTTATGTAGCCATGGAGGAAAACAGGGGCGGGGTAATTGATCACCCTGAATGTTCAAGCATATAGAGCAACACTGTCGAGTATAACTCATAAGTTATGACTCTTACGAAATCAGCACCATTTATACATGAACCGCATAGTGTTTGATGCATAATATTAGTCATTACAAACATAAGTTAATAATATACCACATATATATTAAATAAGTCGCTCTAGTTATTGTTTGAACTAACATTTATCTCATCTACATGTTGGCATTTATCAGAACAACAATGCTTGATGTATTCACTCTTATACCCACCTTATACCCACCTTATACCCACCATGTTTGTGAAGTATTTTTTTGTCTGTGAACACAGTTCACAGACAAAAAAAAAGTCTTCACAAACATGGGCGGGTACAAAAGTGGGTATAAGAGTGGGTGCAAAAAAAAGGTCTTCACTTGACGGCTCTGTTCCTTTAGAAATGATCTGTCTTTTGGCAACCTAATGTCTCTTCTTGGAGTTCTTCATGTTATGTTTTCTCATAGCAAATGTTATCGCCTTACTATAAGCGTTAACAGACACTGTACAACAACATCCAAGCCTTAATTCCAAACGATATATGAGCACAGATAATGATAGGTGGAGCCTACCTGCCTACGGTACACTTATATACTTCAATATGGTGATATATGAGCGTATTCCATACATATCCCATACCAATACCCACGGATACGCATACTATATACTATTATATTATTAGTTAATAAAAAAATTAACTATTACTATGGATTTCACAGGAGAGAAAGAATAGCCTACTGGAACACCTCGTTCTTCAAGTGCACCTTTCATATCTACTCCCTCCGTCCCTAATAACTTTGCCAAGTTTGACCGGCACGGGGATTAATAAAGTAAAAATTGTGTGGTTGAGGTTTGTGCAGAGGAGAGAGAATTAATAGGAATCACAAATTCTTTACTTAAATGAGAAAGTGGCAAAGTTAATGGGACATCCAAAAAAGAAAAGTTGGCAAAGTTATAAGGGACGGAGGGAGTATACATTAGAACCTAGTTATTCATCTCAACAGATCAATCTTCTTTTCTCATATGATTATTATGTAAGTGAGCAGCATAAGACGTGAGACGTTGATAGAGATGATTTCGGTAAGTACGAAAGATACCAGAGTACTTGAATTTATCAATCTTTCACAGGGGCGTATCCAGGGTATGGCAGAGGGGCAGCTGCCCCACTCAACCCCCACCCAACTCCTATATATATATATATCCAATTTAAAATTAAACATATATTTTTGTGTTAAATATACTTAGGTTATACAGTAAACATGAGAAATGTAGTCAAATGTGTTTGTAGTGGACCGGAAGTAAAGCGGAAGTAAGTTTAGGCCAAGTACTTGTAGTTCTCGCAGGTCAAGGGTTCTAGTCCATTCTTTGTTTTCTGTTTTTGTTTTTGTTATTTGTTGCTTTTGCCCTTCAAGTCTTAAACAAATTCTAAGTGGTGTTTTACACTATTCTTTTTAACTTTTTTATTGTTGGAAAGGTCTAAACTACATCAATATAGTTACCATTCTAATTTCACATATGAAATGGTTTTGTACATAATATAAACTATTTTTTTAATATACTTGTGAATTTTCAATTTAAATCAATTCTAAGTGCATGTTTGATCCTCCCCTTAGTTGATTCATTTAATTAAACATGATATCATAATGTTTTTGTCTAGAGACTATTTTGTTATTTATAATTGATTTTACAAGTTTTTTTCTTAATATGAATAGTTTAATTTTTCTGGATACGCCACTGATCTTTCACTTAGATAAGGAATTAAATGTTATTTAAATTTATATACGAGTACTTTAGTTTTTTTGAGACAAAACTTTGAAATTTTATTAGGTATTTATGGTATTGCTGTTATTATTTATGAACATTCGAGTTTTATATGTTTTCAAATCAACTCCTATATTTTTATTATTTGCAAATATAATCTCGTATATGTACCATATCACGATACATGTATTCACGTATTGGTGTATCTGTTTCTGTAATAACCTGAGAGTGGAGCAACAACCACGAAGCGAAAGTGGATTTATGAGTGTAATAGGAAGAAGATAAAAGCGATAAATTTGGACTTTGTCACAAAAAAAGAAGGATTACGAAACTTTGAACTTCTTTTTGTAAAGATGTGTATAGAATAAAAAGACCTTTCCACTATTAATAAAGAAGTTTAATGAAAAAAGGATTGCCTATAGAGGAGAATCATTTGACTTCGGGGTTCCAGTTGATGGGGTGATGTCCCCTATTCCCAAATTGTAGAGCTATCATTACATGTATTTAGAAAATAATGAAAACTTTGAATTTATGTGCCTCAAGTGCATCTCTATCCATAAAATTATTAAAAAATCAAGTTGGTTATACAACAGATTATTTCTGAAATCATGATTGTTGAGAGAAAACATTTAGTGAGAGTACATATTATTTTAAGATTATTTGTGAAACTATGGTTAATCAGTGAGTGCAGAACTCACAAAAAGATCATATTATTTTGACATGAATAAGCATATAGAGGTTGTGAGGTTCATTTAAAAAGAAGCGGTGTCAATATATTAAAAATGAAAATTCGAAAGAAGCATGTCAATATATTAAAAATGAAAATTTCAAAGAAGCATGCTGTAAAGACTAAAACCATGTGAAATTATGAAGTCTATTTGATCTCTCCACTCATTGTATCCAAATAATTAGTGTGCAATCCCTCTGAGTCATTTTATGTGGTTGGTGTAGCTTTTATAAAAGAAAAAATATCACAGGATTGATTTTTTATGCTGTTATGCAAGAAAAGGGAATGGAAATGAAAAATTGTAATGTACGATGTTCTCCATTAGGGTGGGCAAAATGGTTTGGTTTAACCGAATCGAACCGGACCGAACCGAAAATTGGTGGCTTGGTTTGGTTTGGGTTTACTTAAGTAAACCGTTTGGTAAGAATTTGCTCAAACCGAATGGTTTGGTTTGGTTTAAAACCGAAAAACCGTAAACCGAACCGAACATCGAACAACTTATATACTCCGGGATATATCCTTTATATTTATCTTCACTCTTCATTTTTAAGATATATATCAATAAACAATTTAGACATAAAAAATACATATTTAACATATATAATTTTGATTATTACACATTTCATATATTCATTATGACAAAGTTAGCTAATAATACGACATATTTGTATTTGTTAAGTTTGGTGATAACAATAGCAGATTGGATTTATATTTTTTGATGATTCATTTGAATAAAATTGTGAATATTAAAACATTTGTACCACCAATTTCTTTGTTTTTTTGGAATATTTTATGTGATACTATGTATTATAAATGTTAATCAACTATAATCTTATTTTTTGTGAGAAGTGAATCTTTTTCTACTGATTGAAAAGATGTTAGAAGTTGTAGTTTATAATATTTAATTGTGTATTTTTCTATCGTTTATTTCCTTTTACATTTTATTTAAATATTCAATACAAGAAGATGAGATGAACTACTACTTTCATTTTCTAAATCTAAAATATAAGAACTTGATCAAATAATATTATACGGAGTAATAAACATAAGAAAATGAATGAAGTCGAACTAAATTAAACCTAATAGTTTTTACTTTGGTAAACCGAACTTCAAACCGAACCGAAACCGAACAGAAACCAAACCGAAACACAAATGGTTTTAGTTTGGTACAAATTCTCCCAACCCGAATAAACCGAAACCGACCGTAAACCGATTTGTCCACCCCTATTCTCCATTGATCTATTGAAGGTGTTTCCTTTTCACAGCCTCCTCAGAGCATTTTCAATGCTACAATGTGCACGATGCACTTGAGGCATGAGAGATAGTCACATAAATATTATCAAATAAATTATTTCTCTCCTTATTTTATACAAACTTAATAAGTTTTTCTCTGCAATGTCAACCACAATGTCAACACCTAGACGGTCTTCTTGACATTGTTGATAAAAACTTACTAAAATTGTATAAAATCATTCCAATAAGGAGAGAGATAATTTATTGGCTAATATTTATTTGGCTATCTCTTATGCCACATGTCCACTGTGCACATTGTAACAATGCAGATGCCTCCGATAGTCCGATGTGGCTGAATTTTCCTACACGTGTACTGGTGTACACTTGAATCTTGATGAACTATTAAAGTCTTAGGACATGTTTACTTCACCGGTTATTAAACGGTGCTTATTAAGACCCGTGTTAATAAGCGACGCATAAAATAAACAATGTTGTAAGACCGTGTTTACTTCAAACGGTTTAAAACACCGCTTAACATTAAAATGTCCAAAATAACCCTATACATAAATATACACACAAACATTCATGAACACAAGTATATAATATAATATGTGTACTCATACCCCTAACCCCTTACCCACCCTACCTTACCCCGACCCCACCCACCCCTACCCCCTACCCTACCCCTACCCTACCTACCCGACCCTACCCCTACCCGACCCCACCCTAACTTGTCCCTACCCTACCACAACCCTACCCCGACCCCATAGGCCCCTACCCCCATAGGCCCTTACCACATTGACCCCACCCCGACCCCAACTTACCCTACCTTACCCAATCCCGCCCCTACCCCTACCCTACCCGACCCACCCCCTACCCCACCACAGCTACCCTGCCCCTAGCGCCTCTATCACATCGGCCCCACCCTGACCCCACCACCCTAGGTATAGTGGGGTAAGGGGTGGGGTAGGTGGGGTGATTGAGGTCAGGTAGTGGTAGGGTGGGTCGAGTAGGGGTGGGGTTGGGTAGGTAGGGTAGTGGTAGGGTGGGTTCGGGTAGGTAGGGTAGTGGTAAGGTGGGTTCGGGTAGGTAGGGTGGGGGTTGAGGCGGGGTAGGGGGTAGGGTAGGCGTAGGGTCGGATAGGGTAGGGTGGGGTCGGGTATGTGGGTAAGGGGGGGTGGGGTCGGGGTAAGGGTGGGGTCGGGGTAGGTGGGGCAGGGATAACAATAGGTTAAGGGCAAGGGATAAATTCGGAAACTGAAAAAGCTTAAAGTGCCGCTTAATTAATACATGGGGGGTGGTATGCTTAATAAGCACCTCTTTCGGTTAGTAAGCGGCTTTTTAAGCAGTGTGCGTGTTTACTTCACCTGTTTTAGTAACTTAACTGTGACTTTAGCAGTGAAGTAAACGCCTCCTTAAAGATTAATGATACGGAGTAATTAAAAGAAAACAATATCCAAGCATGGTAAGAGTGCCGTCCTCGTTCATTGGAGCAACTTGTATCAAAGAAATACGTTCCGCAACTTCTGTCATACACTAAAAATCAGATCAGTTGAAGTTTGGTAAAAAGATAGTGCAACGGAATTGATAAGAAAAGATAAGATTCCATCAAAGAGCCACAAATATTCGCTAAACAATCGACAGATTTCTTCAACTCCTTCTTTTGGTGGCAATAAAACAAAGAAATGTGATTAACCTCGAGTTATTCATTACTCCGTTTTGTAATTTAGTTACAACTCAATAGCACTTTGGCTCATAAATCTTACTTAAAGCTATTGGTGCCAAATGCTCTGTTAGCACAGTTTCTCACCGTTACAACTATTATCAGATACAAGTGTCATTCAGAAAGAAAAAAGAAAACGAAAAGGAAAAGAAAAGAACCATATACTGAAATGTAGCAATTGTCTGTAATTGTGTTACAACACATAGTTTGGGACCCCTTCCCCCCCCCCCCACCCACCCCGGAGCCAATAAGTCAATCTGCCTTGCAGATAGGCCAGGGTGTGATAAATCATTGAATCCTCTCTAAACTGTGAACTCCAAAAAGTTAGAAAACAGCCTTAAATGTTGATTTTCCATTGGCCGCTTCTATAACCCAATGACATGATTGCCAACTCCCATAACATATTGGGGATGCTCAAAAGGTTAACCTTCGACCCAGGAATCTCAGTCCAATTCACACATACCTCAACAATGGGAACACCCAACCGTTTGCAGATATACACTAGTTCAACATCAAAGCACCACCTGCAAAAAGGTTAAGATTTGAAAAGGGAGCACTTCAATTTACAACCCTCTAATTTTATGGACATAAAAAAGCATGTTTAAAAAAAGACGTGGAAAATCCAGATTTGAGTTGCCATCTATGTTAGCAGTTTTTAGTGGGTATTTGGATCTGATTCTTAAAACTGTTTCTGCTCCTTAAGGGAGCAAAGCAGAAGTTGGAGTGTTTGGTTGAAAGTGCAGAAGTGATTCTGGTGCTCTAATTTACTCCTAGAATAAGTTTTTTTAGAAGCTGGGGAGATCAACTTCTGAAAACTGATTCTGATTCTGCTTTAAAAAAGAATCAGAAGAAGAATCAGTTCCAAACACCCCTTTAATAGATGATGACAGTGGAAGTGTGGAACTAAAAAAAATCATATTAAAAGACCTAAATGTCAAGATTTAATATATGCAAGGTTGGATACTATATTCAAGCCTAAATGTAAAGATCAAGTAGTAAAAAGGAACCTTTTCAAACGGATATTTGGGAAAAGTTTCCTGGCAGCAGCTCTGGTGAACATCTTGAACCCGCACTGAAATGCAGGCATAAACAAAAAAAATGCACCCAAGCACGCGTGAGGGAGTGCATAATTCATATATGGTCCATTTGGAACCCAGAAGAAATTGGGGGATTATAAAAGAGTTGTTTCAAACTCATTTCATTTATATATTTCAATTACACAGACTATGAAATAACAAATGTATAACTTTAAAAAGTTTTTACTCAAAATCTATGTAAATTTTGAAGAGTTTTATCAAATTTGATTTTCCTTTGTATTTTCCAACAAGGTAGATCCACACAAAAAAAAAAAAGACTAATTTCCAAAGCTTTAATTCTCTATCCATTCCCTACCATTTTCCATGATCCGAACATATCCATAGGGAGAGAGAAGGAGGTTAGAAGAAAGGCATGATACTCTTTCTTGAGTGCTTTAAATACCTGGGTATCACGGATTCCCGGTCCAGCAGCCAAGAGAACTACAATATGGAAACCTTTCATTAAGAAATTCCGGTACCACTTCCTCTGGACAAAGTACAAAGAAGTTTGACTAGTTAGAAAACTCGAAGCAAAATAAAATAAAAAAGGACGAAGGCACACAACAAAATTTATTAATTTAAAATAGGACTACTGAGAGGACTTAATAAACTCAACCGTTGCAAGAGCCTTCCCCTCAAGATGTGCTCGAGAGCCAAATGCAGCAACAGAGACATTTGAAATTCTTAAAGTTGAATCACTAACAACTGCAAGAATCTGACATGCAAATAGTTAGGTACTTTAAGGGTATATTAGGATTTCGAAAAATGCTAGGGAAAGGGAGGAAATGCTAAAGGAATTTTTTTTATTGTGTCTGGTTTTACCTCATGAAGTGAAAAGAAAAATAGTGTATGAGTAATGTTAATTGCAAAAGATAAAATGAGTTTGAACAAATTCCAAAAACAGTTTAGTTGAGTCAAATGTTTTATTTTCTCCCACATTTTTTTTCTATCAAAATTTCCTCTCTACAATCTTCACCTTTTTCTTTATGTTGCAAAACAGCCCTATGATAGCAACAACTTTGATAGACATAGTTCAGGGAATCCATATCTGGGCTTAATCAAACATATTTTATTTCAACTTAGCATTGTGTGATTTTAAAATACCAATTAATTTGGAAAGTGATAAATGTTGGAACCTCAAGAGGAATGTGATTTGGCTGCATTATGGAGGCTCTCACAAATAGGGTGCAGTTATCTAGCCTACCAAAAATAGTAATAATAACAATAAAAAATGTCACAAAACCTGATTCTCTAACTTCTCTAGATCATCTATGTTTGTTGCCCCATCAGCATCAAGCATCAGAAGTAGCTCACCCCGTGAGTGAAGCATTCCCTAATTTTTTTCAGAGACCACAGTCATTAATTGAACTGTCTAACAGAAAAAATCATGTTCTATAACAGAACATAATTCTCAAAATTAGAAAGAAGGAAAATTACGCTGCAATATTGGACTCACTTTTCTTATGGCTTCCCCCTTCCCATGATTCTTTCCCAGCAGAATAATTCTAACATTTTCCACAGTGTGCTCTTTCACAAATTTAAGAGCTACAGTTTTTGTTCTATCAGCACTTCCATCATCAACAATAATCACCTGTACATGTTACCCATATTCCCTCTTACAACAACATCCAAGTCATATTCCCTCTTACAGGATAAAAAAACAGAAACATTGTTGTGGAAGGTAACCTTCAAGAGCCATTTCACAAAATAAATGTAAATGAAAGCATAATATATCACATCTTATTTGTAATTATACCTCATATGTAAATGACTTGTCCTTAGCAGCGCGGCGCTGAAGATAACTGAAAATGAAATCCAAAAAATTGCAATTTTTTTTATATAATATACTGAAAGTTTAATAGGTTAAAGTCACTTTATATGATATAGTGAAAGTTTAATAGTTTAATTTCCAAGGTATCCATTGAATAATATCCAGCACTAAATAAACATATAATTGATTGGTAAATATTAAAATACATACTGTAGCATTTCATCAAGAGCTGTAGGAAGCCTATTCTCTTCATTGTAAGCAGGAATGATCAATGACATATACTTTTGAGCAGGATCAGAGATACTCGTACAGGGGACCTGCAATTTATTAATGCCTTAAAGCACGAATGAAAAATGGTTACTTCAATTGAAGCACTAATTGTTGTAATTTCAATCTTGTTTTGAACAAGGGAACTTTAAGATTTGCTCCATGCATATAAAGTTATATTTATTTATATCCAGAGAACCAGCAGTATACATATTTCCTCATCCTCCACAATCTATTCTTGTTCTGTACAGCTTTCAGATCAACTCAACTAGTCATTAATGAAAATAAAAGGGTCCGATTAAGCAGTTGGAATGGCACAGTACTCGCATTCACTATCAGATGATTCGCTCGTCTAATCTCCTAAATGAACCTTAAGAAGGTTTTCGAGCATTGACTTACAGGTGTCAACGAATTTGGATCTTCGAAGGCGGGAGGAGCTTCAACATGACTGGAAAATCGAGAATCACATATGACGAAGAGAAACACGCAACAAAATTCGAATACAAAATTAGGGTTGTAAATAAGAAGCGTACTCGTGATTGAATTTTCTTCTTAGAGTTTCGACCGCGATCGCAAATGACAATCCCAATGTCACGTATAATACCAACCAGAGAAGATGTTTAAACGCAAGCCAGATTGGATCCATGTTTCTATATCGTTGAGAATTGGGTGAGTTCAACCATTACAGGAGGAGGTTTATGCGTTAAGCAGCAACATTCCAAAAATATACTGTTTTGTGAAGTGAAACTAGTAAACAACCAAGAACAGTACAACGAAGCCCGTCTAGCTCAGTTGGTAGAGCGCAAGGCTCTTAACCTTGTGGTCGTGGGTTCGAGCCCCACGGTGGGCGTTTTTTTTTTCTCACTATGAGATGGGATTTGTTTGGTGTCCATTTAGTAGGCGATTGAGCTGTTTTTCGAAGCTAACCCTTGTTGGAATTAAAAGGGGAGGAGTTTGATTTTACACCCAGTTTTAAACAATTCTTGAAATTTTTGTCAAATGCCTTTAGTGTATGTCAGATTTAGTTTAAATTTTAAAAGAAATACTCCCTCCGTCCCATTTTGGTTGTCCTACTTTCCTTTTTGGGTTGTCCCAAAATGAATGTCTTGTTTCCTTTTTTGGATGAAATATGTGGTTCTTATCAATTCACTTTATTATACTCAAATCTCAACCACAACTTTTACTTTTCAACCACTTTATTAATAATCGTGTCAAATTGAAAGTGGACAACCATTATGGGACGGAGTAGTAGTTTTTTTTAACTCCAGGGGGTCTGGGGGACGTAGAGTAAACTGAGCTGAAACTTACTCCATTGAGTTTTGAACCCGAGACCTTCCATAAGGGAGAGTGAGTCGGCGACCAGCTAAGTTGGACCGCTTCCTGTTCAAAGAATTAGTTGTTTTTAACCATGATCAATTGTAAAAATATACTTCAATTGTTACCTAATGCGCATTGTGTATGGAATTATTAAACCAGAGAAGAATGATTTAGATATTAACATAAAAAGAAATGTTGTATATGATGGTAAAGTCTTTCAATATTTGTATGGTTTTTTGTTTGGTTACATTTGTTGGGTGTGTTTCGAAAAACAAATAAAATTAATTAAATAAAATGACTTAAAGAAAAAACAAGAAATGAGATGAAGCAGAATAAGCCAAAGCTCGTGCTACGCACGATTTCCTTAAAACGTATTTGTTGCCTCCCAGGGTGCTAGGAGCGTTGCAACGATCGTTTCCCAGGATACGATGACTTTGAACAATAGTTTAGCACTAAAACTAAAGTTCCAACGAACGTGAACAAAGCTCAGAACACAGAAGAGTTTTTATGGAATGCTAGAGGTGGTTTTAGCTCTGGAAATATGTGTACGAAGTGTATGAACGTGTGTAGTTTGCAAAGCACTTGCTAACCTTTTATAGGGGTGGATTATGGTGTGTTAATGGCTGTCTAAGATTTGAACGTGTGTGAACGTTGGACATCAATGTCCTAAACGTTGGGCATTGATTCCAGCCAATAAACTGCCCAAAATGTTCATATGAATGTTGGGACTTCAATGGCAGCATGTTGGCATTGATTCTCCAAGCAAGCTGTCCAAACCCGCAGCATTAAGGTACAATGCACCATTCTAGTTCAGCATGGAGCAAAAATAAAATAGGAACGTACCGGAAGAACAAAAATTAACGTTATCTTTAGAAGATAGATTTTCGGACGGCATTCGTGTGTGCAGGTCGCCCGCACATGCAAGTCGCGCTTTTTGTTCTTCGGTTTCGGGATTTGATTCAATTCGCACCCCCTCCTATGCGCGCGTGAGAGAGTCTTTCCCTTTAGGAAGCTTAACTCCTTGGGGGGGGGTCCTTTATAAAGGGTTCAAATTCCCTTATGATTTTCGGTATGGGAAAAACCCACACTAAAACCCACATTTTCCTAGTTTTCTCCATTCCAACGGGTAAACTTCGAAAAGTGATTTCTCATTCATCCGTTATTCGTTTTGAGCGTACCATATATCGAATTGTAGTCCTAAGCAAGGACAATCCGAAACCACTTTGACCTGACCCAAATCAGAAGTGGACCTCACTTAAAAAAATTGCCCCAAAATGACCATTTAATGCAATTTTAACACACTTTTTCTAACAACATTTTTCATTTTTTTATTATAACATAAATTTTGACATGTTTTGCAAATCATGAACATGTGTTGTGCATATGTCGTGTGTATAATGGTTACAAAAAAAACATCAAGAAAGAAACAAATTTGTATAGGAAAATTTATGAAAATGTAAGGGCACTTCAGGATATCCGATCCGCTCAAGTCTTCAACCTCGTGGGATTATGGAAGGTGAAAATCCTAGTTGTGTCGATACAATTCCTCTTAGAATTAGGGCTGCACCTCGGGCGGGTTGGGTCGGGTTTGCTATATTTTCTGGGCCTACCCGATTTGTTCGGGTTGACTATTAACCAACCCGCGGAACGCAAAATAAGTTGGTAAACCATGCCTGAACGGGTCGGGTATTAGGGAAAAAAATTACTTCGGGTTGCATCTTTCATGTGAGAAATTAATATAACCAATTTAAAACTCGATTAACTTGTTTCCAAAACACACAAACAAATACAAGTACTCGTATCTTTTATAAGCAAAAACATTAGGTAATAGTATTAAAACATCCTTCCGTAAAAGGAAGTTCATTTAGAAGGAAACGTATATAAATAATAATCACCTAGTCAAAATGATAAATGTTTAATTATAGTTCTAATATCATAAAGTCCTAGATAGAGCACATTGGTCTTAAATTGAAATTATTTAAGAAAATGTTGTAGCATAATAATAGTAAAATGAACTTCGGCCGGATCAGGTACTATCGGGTTTGAGATTTTAATTTCGCACCCCTATCCATCAGGTGCGGGTTCAAACATATTTAACCCATGAATATTTTTAAAAATCAAATACCCGATTAAATAGGGTCAGATGAGTTATGCGGGTTCAGGTTATTCTTGTTCAGCCAATCAAAACAAAAAACCCTAGAGTCATTTGTAATAACATCCAAATTCCTCTTCGTGGCCTCTATAAAAAATTATATTGACTCTTAATAGAATTTTATACACTATGCATATACACATTACTCATCAAGACAAGTTGTTATGGAAAAAAAAATCATTCATTATACGAAGTATGTACAACTCGTGAGTTAGTTGATTCATGGCATACTACGTATTAAATATTGGTGACAACTCCGGTACCCATTTAAAAATGGGATACTGTACCTGCCATGCATTTGATTGGTCCAAATCATTAAATCCTTTTAATTTAGATTAAAATAATTCAACTGCGTGATTCTGATTGGTCCATGTGGACAAAGATACGATACCTTATGGGTACCATAGAATCTACCTTAAATATTTGTAAGGGTATACTTCGTATTCGAGTAAAAAGATACTCACGTACCTCGAGAAAAAAGACACCCAAGTATATAGTGACTGAAGGCTCGGTCGGCGAAAAAGTAATTTTTTATTTTGTGTATTGAATCATTTAATAATCCAAATACGTAGGTCTGACTTATTTTTCTGACTTAATTGACTGAAATTATCATAGAAGATTGTTTTAATTTATATATTGATATAAGCTTCCCTCCGTCCGTCCCAAATTGTTTTGCAAAGTTAATATTTTTTGGTCTACTAATAATAAAAGTCAATATTCCATATCGATAATTAATTGAACTTGAAATAATTAAAATTTATATATTCAAAAACTACATTAAAATCTCTTCAAAGTTGTAAATTCCAAAATAGAATATAATTACTCCCTCCGTCCCAATTTGATGTTCCTGTTGCGCTTTACGATGCTTGACCGACGATAAAGCAAACAGATCCCTCTTCGCAATCAAATTATTTTTAGAAAAAAATTACATTTTCAGAAACTGCGTTAAAATCTTTGCAAAGTCACAAAAAGCAGAATCAAATTTGATAAAAATTTGATATATAAAGTAAGATATTAAGAGTGATTTGTGTTGACCAAGTGAATAAGAATTGGGAACATCAAATTGGGACCAAGGTAATAAAATTTGACATCTTAATTAAGAAAATAAAATGAAACTGTTTGACTAAAAAATCAAATTTCCAAATCAATTTGGGACGGAGGTAATACCTAGTGTATTTTAGAAACATTTTTTTTTTTTGAGAATTCAGCAAATTTTAGCAAACCAACTATCAATCTCTTGGTCAAAAAGAGATCAGCCAATTACAAGCTTAATTAAATCCCCTATTGTGTGTAATCAAGAAGAGAACAGGTGGCGGTAGAAGGCCGTACTTTAAAAATAAATGGAAGATAGTCAACGACACCTTTTGGGTTTTAGAGTCTAAGGCCTACTCTTCCTGAGTGGAAAGCTAATTCTTACGAAGCCAAACCAAACAAGTAAAGCATTGAATTCAGAGAAAATGGACATTTCTTTTCACATCTCTGCGTCTTAATCTTGCTTCATCTGTGGGTTGGCTTTTTTTCAAGATAAAAAGAAATCATCACAGAATCAATCAACAAATACTGCAATTATATATCCTAAGCTTGTTCTAATTCATGGGAATGGTGGGATCTTGCTTCAGTGCCCGAATTAAGGCAGAGAGCTCTCCCTGTGCTGGTAAAATTTTGCTCTTCATATTTTTATAAAGCAAATTTCATTCTAGTTTTTTTACCAAATTGATCCCGTTTGAAGCATATAACAATAACTCCGATGATCATTGCTAACCTACCATTTACACACTATAAAGTGTAAATTTAATGAAGTGAATTTAAAGCTGGTTTGAAGAAGGAAAACTATAAATACTGTTTCTTTTTTGATCCAGGCGATATCAATTTAGAAGGGTAGCGTTTTTTAGGCTCCATTTAATTAACGGAAGATTATTTCTTGGGAAAATGTTTGGTTTTCCAATATTTTGTTTGTTTTACATTTCTTCAGAAAACGGCTTAGTTTCATGCAATCAAACGGAGCCGTAGATAGACACGTGCGTTCGGATCAAGTCCTCGTTTCATCTCTCATGTCCCACCCAATAATTCAATATACTCCTTATATATAATATGCAAGAAATTACGTCTCATTATTTTCTTTTCAAAATATGGCTCACTTACTTTTATTTCGAGAAATTTTTATTGTTTATTCTTTTAATATGATTTTAAGAATAAGATATATTTAGTTTTATTTTAGAACTTTGATCATGTTTTACTTAACAATTTCTTATAAAATTATCTCGTTATCCTGTAAAGCAAATTGAAACCATTTTGGATAAAAATGTAATTAAAGTTACTATAAATAATGGTCATTATGGTCACTACAGTTTTACTGTAATTGTTGATTGTTAAGAGTCATATTTTATCCACAATATCTATTTTTATCATTCCGTTTTTAATGTCCTAAAACTTTGTTCATGTGTTCTTTTAAGGAATGTTTTGTGTTCATGGTATTCTATAGAAAAATGCAGCTAGTTCAGCCCTCCCCATACGCATTTGGCCGTGAAGATTATGTCTTTAGGACGGTGAGGAAAGGATGGATTTACGGGAGTTTTTTGCATCCATTCCCAAAATATGACTGTCAGATTTTTTGTATGAAAATACGGGAAACGTGGGTAGCTAATCCGACTTATGTAGCGCTTTGTGGGAGCCTTTATGCTTGAGCGCAACATCAAAGTTGAGGTGGGGCAGATTGTCAGTAGCAACATTTTCGGATTAAAGGAATCCGAAAATTAGTTTCAATTGTTTCATTCAAATTGGGGCAGACTTGGTGTGGCTACAGTTGAGGAATCCGAATTTTAGATATATTTTGTTTTGGGTGGAGAGTTGGTCTTCGGCAAAAAATGTTAGAGCCTTTTGAAAAAATTATCGAGTGTTCTTGTTATTTCAAATTTTTGTGTTCTTCAAATTAAGGTTACAAGTTTAATTACTCCGTATCTATTTTTTTTTTACGGTAACATTTTTTAACTGATTTTGTTATGTCTGTTTGAATATTTAGCAGAACTTAATATTAATATGTAACCAATCTTAATTATTCTTAAGATAGTTGATATATGTCATACGTAGTACTAAATAAATGATAATAATAGAGATAATGAGTTCACTAACTTATACTTATTCGTAGGTGTTGTTAATTTACGTTGAATAAACCTTAATTAATGTAATTAACTACATTTACTATTGGTTTACTAAGGATGTTTTCTTTGGGACTGAAATTTGCTGGTCTGGTCTGGTCTGGTCTGATCTGGTCTGGTCTGAACTGGTCTGGTAAACGGTTGATCTCTGTGTATTTTATAACTACGGAAGTCTGGTCTGGTCTGGTCTGGTCTGGTCTGGTTTGGTCTGGTCTGATCTGGTCTGGTCTTGTCTGGGACTGAAAACAGTCCAAAAGAAAACATCCTAATATTTGATGCAAATATATTCAATAATAAATTAAGTGATTGGTTATATTTGATGGAAATATATTCATAACCACCAACAGGGCCGGTCCCGAAGAAATGTAGACCCTGTGCGAGAATAAAATTTGGGCCTTTTTTCAAGTTGCAAAACAAGCAAATTGTCTTAAAATACAACTTACGAATAAATGTAATGATAAAAATAGTCATTAATTAATAACTTACAATTTATTTAAAAAGGGACATTCTTAAGCATATTTAGATTTACGCAGGGGAATTTTGGGCTGGGGCGTAATACAATATCATTAAATATGTATATTCACTAATACAATCTCTAACCTAACAATTGATTATTTCTTAGTTAATAAAATATTACATATCTTTGCAACTATAAATATCACTAAATCATTTAGTTTTGTACTAATTATGCTTCATATGCTCTATTATTTATCCCACTCAAAATTTTTTATTGAATTATTTGTGTTTTTCTCTTTGAAAACAAAAAGAAACTAAACGTACAATCCCAAAAAACTTAAGAAATCTTTTAATAGAAAACCTACTGAAGCAATGCACTCCCGTAAAAGAAACCTACTGAAGCCCACTCAACTAAATCATTTTTCGCAAAGCGAAAAAAATTAAACCCCATTATCGGATTCCAGGAATCCGTTTTTCAACTTTCCCTACCACCCCACAAAAACCCTACAAATTTCGGATTACACAAACACGATTCCCGTTTTTTTTTTTTGTTTTAAACTCCGGCATTTTGGCAACTAATATAAAAGAAATTTATATTAAATTATTTGTATGTACCCCGTAGCATGTTTGAAAAAAAATAGTGTATGTAGCTAAACAAAACACGGAGTAATAATCTACTCATTATTTATTCCACGTACTTACTCAATCGGTACAAAGTAAGTTAAAAAAAAAAAAATTAAAACAACATTTCGGATTCATGGAATCCGTTTCTGAGCTTTCCCCAATCAACCCTACTATATTCGGATTAGCTAACCCCGTTTCCCGTACTCTCAGAAACCCTAAAAATTTTCCCGTATTTTGGAAGTCCAAGCTACAAAATCCCGCCATTTGAGAAAACACCCTTAGGACGGTTGCGTCTTTACTAAAAGGTTAATTCAACGGTACCCTTTACAAAGAAATGAGGATATGATACTTGCAATGAAATTCATGGGTTCAAGTTATTGTTTTTATTTTTGAACTAATCAATTACAATATTTTAATTGATTGTGTGGGGAAGGTACGATAACTCGAGGGTGTCATACAAAATTTTATGCCCTACACAGTCAAAGGATATGTTCATTCACTAAACATGGAAAACTTTGTTGTGATCACAGCAAAAGAGTTGAGCCCTGGGAATTATTTTCTGGGATCATCAGCACTTGCAACTTTTACTTATAATGAACTACGAGCAGCCACCAGAAATTTCCGACCTGATAGTATGCTGGGAGAAGGAGGCTTCGGTTCCGTCTTTAAGGGATGGGTTGAGAAGAATACGTTCAAGGCAGCCAAGCCTGGGACTGGTTTGGTAATTGCAGTCAAGAGACTTAATCAAGAAAGCTTTCAAGGTCACAGAGAATGGCTGGTGAGTAATTTAGTTTCCATAAGACCCCAAAATCTCTTGGGAATAAGGCTCGGATGTTGTTGTTTTGTTGTTGGATGCATGCTAAGCATTCATTCATGCTTTAATCTCGAGTTTAAAGAGCAGCGCTAAACACAGCTGTAAAATCTATATAATTTGATCTGATGTAATATGTTTACCATTAATACAATCAAAACAACTTTTGATTCAATCATGCAACTTTTAAAATATTATACCCTGCCTATTCTACTAAATTGGGATGTTCAGTTCAACGTACAGTAAAGCACACGAGCAAATCATACACTAAAATTTGTGCCTAGTTAGTCTAAATGATGGGCTTTATAAACTCATGTGTCTCATTTTAATATTTTGGTGTGGAACACTTCACAAATTTCTGCTGCTGAAAGTCAACCACACCATTCCTGCTATGGCGGATTACGACAAAGCAAAGAAAACAAAAAAGTAAAACAAGACAAACAGATATGCATAGTTCACCAACGTTATGTTGATCACAAATTCTGATATTCACATCCATAGGTGGTACAAAGAGATCATTTTGGTAACAGGTTATGGTTTCAGGTTACTAAATGTTCACTAAGCTTCGCTCATATTGTATATAGTATTCAAAGTAACTACAAGCATAATGCAGCCCAAACCACATCCACATGCCCAAACTGATCATTCTATGAGGAACTAGTCCATACCGTCGGGACCTCGCACTTCTGCATTGTGTGATTAGATTCAAAACATATTAACACTTCCAAGATCCAAATCTTTACATGTGATGAAATAGAAGTATAGAACTGATTGATCTATTTTTTCTGCGTGAACAGACAGAGATAACTTACCTGGGGCAGTTAAGTCATCCCAATCTTGTAAAATTAATAGGTTACTGTGTGGAGGATGACCAGAGACTTTTGGTCTATGAGTTCATGCCTCGGGGTAGTTTGGAAAACCATCTATTCAGAAGTGAGTTAAAATTGTTACTTTCATTTATTTACCCCTTTTTGAACTTCAACAACTACACACACATATTGATCGGTTAATCTAATGGAGCAGGAAGTACATACTTTCAACCAATAACTTGGAGTCTGAGGATGAAGGTTGCTCTTGGTGCGGCAAAGGGGCTTGCATATCTTCACGGCCCCGAAGCTAAAGTTATATATAGGGATTTCAAATCATCTAACGTCCTGCTTGACTTTGTATGCACAAAAATCTCTAAGACATAACAATATTTTTTTCATTTTAAAATGACTCTGTCACACAAATAAGTTGGTGAATTTGAATTCTCAGAACTACAATGCCAAACTTTCTGATTTTGGATTGGCAAAGGATGGGCCAGTTGATGGACAAAGTCATGTCTCTACTAGAGTTATGGGTACTTATGGCTATGCAGCTCCTGAGTATATTGCCACTGGTAATTATATCAATCTCCCCACTCTCTCTGGCTTGTGAGGCCTATGTATTCACCTCCCTACTTCATTCATAACAATATCCTCACATCATCCAGAAAGAATGGTCATGTTTATCCATTTCAAGTAAAAAGTACAATTTTTTTAATAACAATTTACACGATAAGAATTGTTTCCATGATTGTTTGGAATTCCCCATTCCTGCTTAGCTTAGTAGGAATTTCACTTTGAGCTTATCATTTTACTCATGTAAACTTTGTTTCAAATAAAAAAGTTCTTCAAACATGACTCTTCATTTTTGAATGAAAAGTACATACACTAACAACCAGTTTATGGCCTTGTTTGGCAATTGACTGTTAACTGTTAGTTGGTTACGACAGCTGATTGACAATGGATGGTTATGTCAGCTATTTTAGTTGGCTGATTATGTTAGCTTGTTGTTAGCAAATGTTTGGTAAATCAGCTGTTTAAAAATAGCGGTTCGCGTGTAAAATGACATATAAGGATATTAGTATTTCATTTTATTATTAGCTATTGCTTCCAAAAATAATACTACCTCCGTCCCACTATGTTTGGAACAATTTGGTTTACGATGCTTGACCATGATAAAGCAAACATATCCATGTCCACACTGAAATTATTTTTAGAAAATAAATTACATATTCAGAAACTACATTAAAAACTTTGACAAAGTCGCAAAAACCAGAATCAAATTTGACAAAAATTTGATATATAAAATAAGAGATTAAGAGTGATTTGTGTTGATCTAGTGAATAGTGTCTGGGACAATCTTAGCGGGACGGAGGGAGTATTACCTACTTTTAGAAATTGATAAATACAATTGCATGAAAAATAAATTCAATGAAAATAAACATTTTAATTTAATTTGAATAATATGAATTAAAAAATCAGGTTTGTTTGTAATTAAAAAAAAAACTAAATAAAATCAAGTTTAATAAACGTTGCCATTAGGATGCCCATGTGTGATGTGCACTGTTGACAAAAAAAGGTTTGCTATTATTACGGAGGGCATAACAGGGAGAAACGAATCAGCCAATACAAAACGCTACACTGGTTAGCGTTTCCATTATTAGCTGCTTTGGTTCAACAAGCTAAACTAACAAGCCATTTACCAAACAAACAATTTAGCTATTTAGATAGTCAAACTCATTAATTGTAGTCAAACAAGCCAAAAATTGGCTGATAAGCCATTTTCCAAACAAGACCTATACGGTTGATTTTGGATTTAAATGACCAAATCTCTCAAAATGATGGATGAAATTGCCGAATTTATGAGTTGTTATAAACTTTAACTTGTTAATATGTTGTGTTCAGATTTGAAAAAGAAGAGTTGTTTTTTTCAAGTGCTTCAAAAGTACCCTAGAATCACTTTTGATGGGGACTATATGGACTTGGGTGTTACTAGGCAAAACACATTTTAACATATTGTTCAAGCTTGTGTCACGATTTTATATTTTTTTATTATAGGTCACTTGTCTCCCAAGAGCGATGTATATAGTTTTGGGGTTGTACTCCTGGAAATGCTGACGGGGCGTCGTGTTTTGGACAAAAACAGACCAAATGGGGAACAAAAACTTATTGATTGGGCAACGCCATACCTTGCGAACAAGCGTAAAATTCTTAAAGTGGTGGATTCTCGTATTGAAGGGCAGTACTCAGCGATCACGGCACTTAGAGCAGCACTCCTTGCGGTGAGGTGCCTATCAAACAACCCCAACTTAAGGCCTGACATGGACGAGGTGGTTGATGAGCTGGCACAACTGCAAGAGGCCTAATGAATGTTCACATTCCTCTTCATGCTTATCACTCAAGAATCAACACATCTTATATATTCTATTAAAAAAGAGCATACACATTTTTGTATAGATTCTTTTCTATATTGTGTGGAGGCAATAAGATGTTTACTGTAGTTTTCTTTAGTCTATAATTAAGAGCAAACCATTTTCTTTTATTTCTCCGTTCTGTGGGGTGCAAGTATGGGTGTAGATAGGGTAAGATTCTAATAGAATTATAGAAAGACATCTTTCCATTTAAAATATTACAAGTTTAGGTTTTTATCTAAAAATATGGATGGAAGATTAGATCATCACTTTTTCACAAGAAACTGTGGCATATTGGTGTGCATTTTTGTAAATGTACATTTATAAATGTTCAAGTATTGATGGACTTTTTTTATAATGTGGCATTCAAAGTTTTCCATATTGGATTGAAAAAGTTAAACTGGTTCTACAGAACAAAACTCACCAATTAAATGGACCCCAATTTATAAAGAAAAATCCCTGTTGTACACAAAATTAGTACACACTTGTACACAGACAATTCGTTTAAAAAAAGCAAGACTTTATGCCAAAATGTCTGTACACAGACGGTGTACAATTTATATACACATTTTGTGTACATCAAGAATTACTCATTTTTCAATTCAAGTATTAAGTAACTTTTAGTATTTTTAGTTGCATTGTTTAATGAGTTTTTAATTGATTTGAATATAATTATTTAGATTAGGAACACTTCTTAGTTTTTTATAATAATGTGTGGCCGCCATTATGCATTTGGAACTGGGGTCTTATCCTGTAATTTTTGCAATATATCTTATGATTTAAAAATATAAAAACTCAAATGAATAAATATACAGGGCCGATCTTGTCCAATGCAGGGTCTAGGGAGATATTCATTCATAGGCTTATTTTACAAACATAATTGTAAAATTCATAATAAAAGTATCTCAAAGAGTTTATGTTAATATATTATTGGCCCAAACGTTTTTTTGTATATATTAATAATGGTCAACACACCTTCTAGCAGCCCACTACACTGTACCCATTTATATGTCTGGCTTATCAGTATTTTCCTCTCCCGTTAGAATTTAAATTGAACTCATTATTGCCTAGTGATGAGTTGTGTGTGCAGTGTATTATTTGGGTGTCCTTCTAATAAGACCAAATATTCCATGCTATAAGGACAGCCCCTGCACCCTTGTTGTAAGATGCGGAGTGGATGAGAGATAGTGCAGCTCATCCTTTTTTCTTCCTGGCCCCTTTGTGTGTGAGCATAGTGAGAAGAGTGAATCCAGTGAGTGAGCCAAACTATCCATCCTTCTTGGTGAGGTGAGTGTGAGTGTTGGCGAGGCTAGAAAGGTGTGTTGCTCCCTTAGCCCAGGTGTGCACAAGGGATAACCGGAAAACTGAGCTCCGGACTGCCTGAGCCGGAATACGTCGACGGAATCAATTCTCAACAGTGGTATCAGAGCCAGGGTTGTCTTCGCCGTCGATTTCGCCGGGTTCCGCCATTTGGAAAGTCTCCGCCACCGTCCGCCGCCGTTCGCTGCCGTTCTCCATCGACTCAAGGTCTGAAAAGCCGTCGTTTGTCGATTGAGGCGCCAACGGAGGTCTGTGTTCATCCGCGATTGAGTTCACTGCTCGTTCGCCATCTGGAGCTAAGCCGCTGCCTGCACCGCTGTTTGTCATCACTGGTTCATCGTCTCCGTCAGAGATTTAAGTCACTTGAAAACTGCTCGTGGCTCGCCCAGACCCTTCACGCCGGAAATCGACCGTCGATTTTTGTCCCCACCGTGGAGTTCACTTTTCGTCCTCACCTCGGAGTTGCCACCCGTCACTGTGGTCAGAGAACCATCGCCGGGGGTTGGTCTCCATTCGTCTGCAATCGCCGCCGCTGGGAGTTGCTCGCCGGAATCAGCCACTGGAGCCGCCGGTCGCCTGGTTGTTCGCCGATCTCGTTCGTCGCTGGTCGCAGAAAGCAGAGGGACGAAGCGCACTGTTCATACACGCAGGGGACACGGCGAAGAAGAAAGCTGGACTGCTGAAGCAGTCTGATTAAGTTCTAGGCTATTGGGCCTCTTTGGGCCGCTGGACCTGGGGAGCTGGTGGAGCTGAGCTGCTGGGTTGAAGCTGCTGGACCTGGACTTGGAGCTTGATATTGAGGCTAGACCTGGAGCAGAGGAAAGACTTGGTCTACTGTTCGGTCAACTCAGTCAAACTCGGTCAACGCTGGTCAAAGCCAGTAAACTCCAGAAAAATCCTTTGTGGGTGGGTAAGGTCCAAACACTCTCCTAGTGTTTGGCTACTGTAAGTTTTCTTTAAGTGAAATTTCACTTTTTGTTTTTCATTTAATTTAAACTGTTAGATTTATTGTTGTTTTAATATTTGCTAGATTGTATTTATTTGTGCTACTGTTTAGCCCTATAAAAATTAAGTTGTTTTTATAGCTAAAGTTTCATTTTATATTTTCTTGTTTAATTTTTCTGTGTGAAAATGTCTGCTTTTAATCAGTATGGAGTGGCTCCATTTAATGGAAAAACTGACTTTTGCATATGGAAACAGAAAATAAAGTGCATTTAATTCAACAAAAATCATATAGGTCCATTAGTGAAACCTATTTGACTTCCGATACGGAAGAGAAAAAAGCAGAAATGAATGAAAATCCTTGTTCTACAATTTACTTGAACTTATCTGATTGTGTGCTCAGAAAAGTAGGAATTTTAGAATCAGCTAAATCTGTGTGGAATAAACTTGAAGAGCTTTATAACGTAACCTTTTTGCCTAACCGGATGTTTTTACTGGAAAAGTTCTTCAAATTTAGACTAGATATGTCTAGTGATATTGAAGAAAATCTAGATGTTTTTACCAAACTTATTTCAGATATTAAGTTGTGTGGTGATAAGCATATAGATGATTATTCCCCCATTGCTCTTTTAAATGCTATTCCTAATTCCTTTAGTGATGTGAAATCTGCTATTAAGTATAGTAGAGATAATGTGACTCGTGACATTGTGGTAAATGGTCTTAAGAGTAAGGAATTATATTTAAAACAGATGGGTGAGGGTAGAAAATTCGAGGAGGTTATGCATGTGACGGGTAGAGAAAATAATAGTAGACGACATAGATCTAAGTCTAGGTCTAATTCGAGGCATTGCTATTATTGTCATGAATATGGTCATTTCATAAGAGTCTATCCTAAATCTAGAAAAAATGAGCATAGTGAGCATGCTAATTTGACTACGTGTGATGATGATTTAGGTGTTGTTTTTATGATGAGTAATATGCCTGATTATGACTACTTGAGTTCTGTGATATCTGATTCTTTGAGTAAATCAGATTGGGTGGTAGATTCTGGTTGTACCTTTCATATGTCCCCTTTGAAAAATGTTTTTTCAAACTATAGAGAGATTGAGCATGGCTTTGTGTCTTTAGCAAATGAGAAGAAATGCAATGTGCTAGGAATAGGAGATGTTTTTTTGTTTTTTTATGTCTTAGGTTCTTTTCTGGTTATGTGCTTACTTTGAAGAATGTTGGCATGCTCCTGAGTGTGTTGTAATTTGCTATCTTGTGCTTCTCTTGAAAATGAGGGTTTGAAGGGAAAATGGGGAAGGGATCATGAAAGTTGTGAAGGGTTGCTTAGTTTTTTAACAGCTGAGATGAAAAACAACATGTATGTGTGTCATGCTGAACCTGTTCTTGATTCTGTGAATTGTGTGCAATCATGTGTGCTAGAAAAACAGCCTAGGGTTAGTTTTCCTGATCTGCCAAAGTGTACTGATGTGCTTGATTGTATTCATGCTGACTTGTGGGGTCCTTATAGTGTTTCCACTCATGGTGGGAAAAATTATTTTCTGACGTTGATTGATGATTTTTCAAAGAAAGTGTGAGTTTTGTTGATTGAGAATAAATCTGAAGTTTTTGATAAGTTTAAAAACTGGAAAACCCTTGTTGAAAGACAAACCAGTAAGAAAATAAATTTTTAAAGACCATTGTCAGTTTTGATTTCTGTGATGATCAGCTTGGTGATTTATGTGATACTTGGGGTATTTCTATGCATAAATTTGTTCCCTCCACACCGCAACCGGATGGGGTTGTTGAGAGGATGGTTAGAACTTTATTAGAGAGGGTGAGGGCTATGTTAGCTTCATCTGGGCTCTCTAATAAGTTCTGGGGGGAAGCTATTTGTTATGCTGTTGATTTGGTTAATCTGTCCCCGTCTGTTCCCTTAGGAGGGGAATGCCTTGAATTTGTGTTCACGGGCGAACCACTTAACTTGCCAAATTTGAGAGTGTTTGGTTGTGCTGCTTATGTGAATCGTGAGAAGGATAAATCTGAACCTAGGACTAAGGAATATGTTTTCTTAGGATATCATGAATGCATGAAAGGTTATAGGCTTTGGTGTAGGAGTGAAAGTTGCTTTAATGTGTTGATGAGTAGAAATGTCATTTTTGTTGAAAATGAATTTCCTTTCTTGCATGTTTCTCCTGATGTTGCTCCAAATGAGGTTGTTGGATTATGTGGTTGTTGGATTAGTTAGGATCCCCGACTTCTCCCGGATGCTTGTTTGCGTGTGCTATTAACATACCTCGTGTTTGTTAATGGCATTGTGATGGTTTTCGGTTTGAACTTGAGGACCCTATGGTAGAGTTAAGTCCTTTATGGACTCGGTATGCTTGGTGATTTTACCCCGAGAGTACTTGTGTCTCTCTATTACTTGTATTGTCTTTGTGATTATACTTGTAATGATCCGACAATGATGAGTCCGACAATGATTGTCCGCGTTTTTTGTATATTAATAATGGTCAACACACCTTCTAGCAGCCCACTACACTGTACCCATTTATCTGTCTGGCTTATCAGTATTTTCCTCTCTCGTTAGAATTTAAATTGAACTCATTATTGCCTAGTGATGAGTTGTGTGTGCAATGTATTATTTGAGTGTCCTTCTAATAAGACCCAAATATCCCATGCTATAAGGAATCCCCTGCACCCTTGTTGTGAGATGCGGAGTGGATGAGAGATAGTGCAGCTCATCCTTTTTTCTTCCTGGCCCCTTTGTGTGTGAGCATAGTGAGAAGAGTGAATCCAGTGAGTGAGCCAAACTATCCATCCTTCTTGGTGAGTTGAGTGTGAGTGTTGGTGAGGCTAGAAAGGTGTGTTGCCTAGGTGTGCACAAGAGACAACCGGAAAACCGAACTCCGGACTGCCTAAGCCGGAATACGTCGACGGAATCGATTCTCAACGGTGTATAATCAATAAAAGCCTATTATAATTTGATATGTTTGATATGTTTAATACGAGTACTTATTACTGTGCATTAAGCACAGTAAAATAAAAGATATCAAATAAAAATTAAAGAACACAAAGTATTACATTATGAAGCGAAATAACTGATGGAGTCCATGATTAAGTTTGTTTTAACACATTCTGCTCAATACTTAAAATATGATCACAAGATTTTAAGATAACAAGATTTCATTAAAAATAATTAAATAATTATAATCACACGAGACATCAATTAAACAAATATGATTTTAACATGTAAAATAAGCCAAGACTGAACTTTAATTCTTTGAAAAGCAAAAATGCAAACCCCCAGGGCTGCGTGTGTGTGGGGGGTGGGGGCTAACGGTTCAAGACTGGATTTGTGAAGCCTGGACCGTGGAGGACTGCAACTTATTAAGATTGACTTTATGCATGCGAGGAAGATTTGGTTCCACAGTTCTACCCCATCTCACATGCACAATTCCGTGTTATATAAAAAATTAAGAACCTCAATCCACACAAGCAAGAAATGGTAGAAAAAATTCAAGCTATACTATACAACACTTCACACAATCTGGACGCTTCATGTTACACATTTTTCAATTTACAAAAGCAACCAGAGAGAAGAGTCTGTTTGTCATCTAATATATGTTCTTCCCAATGACCAGAGTCCCGTGTCTTTGACCGGTGTCTGAAATGAACAAAAAAGACAGCAGGTTAATAACATTTCCCTCTTACCTGTAAGGCTACTGTGTGTGAGCGTTGTGTGTCTATATGTGTATCGGTTTGGCGGTTCCAGTCAAGCTTTCATTGGCCGTAAAAATTCCACTTTTAAGCACAATGTGCAACCAATTTAAGCATTCGACACAATGCCAATTCGACACGGAAGCCTTTTCCTATTTGTATAAAATATGATAAAGCCTCATCACTCACGGGTGTTTTTACAGAAGGGAAGACATTCCAAAATCTGAGAGTCTCATCTCCAGCTCCAGTCACAATTGTCTACATGGTTATTGATAATATTCTCAATCAAGACAGATTGCATAGGATTTGCTATTGTACTGTCATTTTTCATCAAGGATATTCTGAAGTGTACCTGACCATCTGGAGACACAGCTAGATAAAGCACCCGCAAGCTGTGGCCAGTTAGAGTCGCCACCTATCAATCAAACCAGGTGATGCTTTCACAAAGTCAGCACAACATTAAGGGTCCCTTTGGAACTCATAAAACGCAAGGAAAAGAAAATAGAAGGGAAATTTAAAAAGAAAATTGATGTGGTTGATATTAGAAAACAATTCCAAACTAAATTAAGCAATTTATACTCTTTACGAATAAATTTATATCATGTAAAGTTTAAGAAATCTAAATGTATATTAAACTTGAAAAGGGTTGACTTTGTACTTTCGGAGGTTGAACCAAATATAGAAATCAAAAAACATTTTGTTGAGTTCCACACCTTCGACATTGAGGGGTACTTCCACACCATGACTTGATTTTGGGAATATCCATGAGTGCTAACTAATTCATTAACATTTTTACTCCATGCCAGGTTGCAAACCTACAAAAGGCCACATTCAGATTAAAAGTTTGTACTCTCAACCGAGTGAGTGGCTGTTCTTCTCCACTGCTTCAGGCATCTAAATTTTGTTCAAACCTGGCTTCCAGTATCAACGCTGTTAAGTTGATTGCCATTACTAGTGTTCCAGAAGCGAATGCAACGATCTGCGGTTCCTCCTCCAGATGCAAGAAGGCCGGTTTGGTGAGGAGACCAGGTGATGGCTTTGACAGCAGCAGTGTGTTCTGTTAGTCTCAGTGTTGGCTGTTGTGAGTGCAGATTCCACACCAATAGCTGATGAAAACATTTACAGAGGAAGAATATATACTCATCAGTGTTAATTCAGACTCCAGAGACCTTCTCCTAAATGCTAAATTCGAACCATATGACTGTTTACCTGATTGTCATTGCCACCTGACGCCAGTTCTCTGTCATCATGAGACCACTTCAGCCCACACACCTGACATTTGTTGGCCATAAGAAGGTGTTCATGTTCTGAAAAACTTTTTGTTAATTATATTGCCATAATCAACAGCCCACACACCTAGGCAGGGATTGTTACAACACTTGAGTTGCCCTTTTGGAACGTTCTAACACTTACCTCAGATTTATGACCAACGAGCCTGCTCACAAAGTCATTTGGGACGCGGAGATCATGTTGAAGGATATTCCGATCTCTACTACCAGAAGATAGTATGCGAGAACTCCATGCTAGAACTCCTGTTCTTGTTTGATGCCCACTAAATGTTCTAACTTTCTTGCACTGAGTCCCATCCCAAACCTGAAATACAGACAGGTATTCGGAGTAAGGGTCTGCTTGAAACTCCAAAAAGGCTAGGAAAAGAGAAGTGGCAGGAAATTGTAAGGGGCATCCAAAGGGGAAAAAAATGGGAGGGCGAATAAAAACTTTTTGTTCAAACTTCAAGCTCATTTTACACAAGCACAAACATATGCTTATATCATATAAAGGCTAAGAGATCTAAACATGTAGAAAAAGGATTTCAAATGTTACTCATATTTCATTTTTTTACACTTTCTATTGCAAAACAATACACAAGAAAATAATTGTTAACAAGTAAAAAATTGCTATGAATTGTTCAACAGAGTACAAAATCTATTGCCCACCTGAACTTGACCGAGACTTGTCCCTATTGATATGTAAGAACCTTCCCTAGTCCACTGTACTGAACAGACACTATCATTAGGTCCCAAGTCACACAGCTTTGTCACCTGAGAGAGAACATAAAATAAATACAGGATTTTAAGGATTCAACGACTCAACTCACTCAAGTAACAAACGCCTTGGGTGCAAACGGTAACCCAACAAGTGCTATTTTATTAAAAAAGTTGTTTTCCTCACTTTACAATTTGTTGCAGTCCATAAATAAACACAGGTTCCCAACCCAACAGCAAGAACATTCTGAGATGACCAATCAACCAGATTCAGATAGAAATCATCTTGAAGCGCTGGTGCATCCAACACCTGCAAATATTTGGTGGTGATTGACCATGAAAGTTACTCTGTAGGTTTCCTTTGAAGCAACCAACTTGAATAGTTCGAAGATGAATGCATCTAGGTGCAATAATTTATAAGGAAGCAAAAATTTTCATTACAACTCCTACATCTGAAAATTGGGGCACAAAATAGAAAAAAGGAACCATTTCTGGGGGTGTTTGGATCTGATTTTCAAAACTGATTCTGCTCCTTCAGGAGGCAGCAGCAGAAGCTGGAGTGTTTTCTGGAGCTCTAATTTACTCTCAGAATCAGTTTTTTTAGAAGCTGGGGGTACCAGCTTCTGAAAACTGATTCTGATTCTGCTTCTGCTTTTAAAAAAGAAGCAGAAGCAGAATAAGTTCCAAACACCCCCTCTTTCAGAGAATTTTAGGTCTAAGTGTCTCACAATGCTACACAAATCAAGCTCTGATGAAACCCTAAGTAGATGGCACGATAATATCTGTTTAATAAGTGGGAAACAAGTACCAGAATAGATGAGATAACGCATATTGATACCTTATGGGGAGTTTTGGGGACCTTCCTGGGAGGCTTAGGAGGAGTTGTAACCTCATCGGAGAGGCCATTGTTGATCCCCAAAACTGAAGGCGAGTAGGGAGAGTTAGGGCCAGAATGCTCAGTCTTGAACCTTAGAATATTTTTGCTTGGACTCATCGGCGACCCCTTGTTACCTGCAGGAGAAGAAAAGGGACCAAAGTCAGCACCGAAAAGCTCAGATCTCAATAACCTCGTGTAGGCCTCGTTCCCTCCTCCCTCCTTCACCGGCGATGCTTTGTCTACCAGACCAAACGCGTGAAGCCTCGACGAGGATCTACACGGGATAAACCTGTCGCTACAGCTCGCAGATTTCGAAGACGGGGAGGACGACAGGTTCGACAGAGTCCTCGGGGACATCGACATTGGCGAGGGTAAATTCGTTTTGGCCCGAGAAGGCGAGCTCTTTGGTGTAGATAATGCATCGAGCCGAAGAGATGTTTCGTTCATCGAAGATGGGAGATTAATCCCGCTCTTCCTCCTTGGTGGCGTTGAATCCATTTTCTTTCCTTTTTCCTTACTAGAAGAAAAAGTGAAACTTCAGCTTTGGGAACGAAATGGAATAGCAGCGAATGATTCTCTGTGTGAGAGAAGAAGGGAGGCGGAGGAGGGGAAGGGACTGTAGACGACAGAGCAGAGCGGTAACGGCTAGCTTCGGAGCAATCAATTAATTAATTACATAAAGAAGAGAAGAGATAGAAGAGGCTTCAGAGGTCGGATTGATGGTATGTAAAGAAAAAAGGCCCAACCAGCTATAACGGTCATATTCCGGACATAGGAACTACATGTACATGGGGTTCAGAGAAAAGTTGAGAATAAGTTCTTCTTATTACTTAGTCGTATTGCTTATTCTGATTTTAGATAATCAGAAAATTCAGATCAGAAAGATTCAGATCAGATCAGACTAGATCAGAAAGATTCAGAATAGATCAGAAGTATTCAAATCAGATCAGATCAGACCAGATCAGAAAGATTCAGATTAGATCAGAAGTATTCAAATCAGATCAGATCACATCAGAAAATTTCAAACATGATTTATCGCTTTTATTATATAATAATAATAATAATAATAATAATAATAATAATAATAATAATAATAATAATAATAATAATAATAATAATAATAATAATAATAATAATAATAATAATAATAATAATAATAATAATAATAATAATAATAATAATAATAATAATAATAATAATAATAACAATAATAATAACAATAATAATAACAATAATAATAACAATAATAATAACAATAATAATAACAATAATAATAACAATAATAATAACAATAATAATAATAATAATAATAATAATAATAATAATAATAATAATAATAATAATAATAATAATAATAATAATAATAATAATAATAATAATAATAATAATAATAATAATAATAATAATAATAATAATAATAATAATAATAATAATAATAATAATAATAATAATAATAATAATAATAATAATAATAATAATAATAATAATAATAATAATAATAATAATAATAATAATAATAATAATAATAATAATAATAATAATAATAATAATAATAATAATAATAATAATAATAATAATAATAATAATAATAATAATAATAATAATAAAAATAATAATAATAATAATAATAATAATAATAATAATAATAATAATAATAATAATAATAATAATAATAATAATAATAATAATAATAATAATAATAATAATAATAATAATAATAATAATAATAATAATAATAATAATAATAATAATAATAATAATAATAATAATAATAATAATAATAATAATAATAATAATAATAATAATAATAATTATAATAATAATAATAATAATAATAATAATAATAATAATAATAATAATAATAATTATTATTATTATTATTATTATTATTATTAGTTGCTAGGCTCCCTACTTGTCATTTGTAATCTTCAACTTTTCTTATCCTAATAAAATGCCTTTCCATAATAATAATAATAATAATAATAATAATAATAATAACAATAATTATTATTATGATTATGATTATTGAGGTGATGATTATTATTATGATTATTTTTATGATTATTATGATTATTATTATGGTTATTATTATTATTATTATTATTACTATTATTATTATTATTATTATTATTATTATTATTATTATTATTATTATTATTATTATTATTATTATTATTATTATTATTATTATTATTATTATTATTATTATTATTATTATTATTATTACTCCGTATTATTATAATGATTATTTTTACTATTGTTATTATTATTATTATTATTATTATTTATTTTTATTATTATACAGAGTAATTATAATTATGATTATAATTATAATTAAATATTTTTAGAATTATGACTATAATTAAAAATTATATTTAAATTATATTTATAATTACAATTATAATGATTATAATTATAATTATAATTAAAGAAATATTCAGATCAGATCAGAAAGATTCAGATCAGATCAGAAAAATTCAGATCAGATCAGAAAAATTCAGATCAGATCAGATTAAATCAGAAAAATTCAGATCAGATCAGATTAGAACTTAATAAATTCAGATCAGAAACATTCTGATCAGACGAAGAGAACAACTTCTAACTTACTTGGACCGTTTTCAGACTTTAGTCCCACACCAGTTCAGACCAGATCAAATCACACTTGAATAATTTATACATAGTATTACACAAAGATCGGACATTTACCAGACCAGATTAGATCAATTCAAATCAAACCCGACCAACAAATTTCATTCCAAGTATAAACAACCTAATTTGTGAAAAGTATACAACTACCTTCATTCCTTTTTAGTTACACATTTTTGAATTTTTTTTATCAATTTTAACTAGTACTTATTATATTATATTGAAATCTATAAAGTTTATACTTTATGAAAATATTATTAACAAACAACACTTAACATTTATAAGTATTATACTCCCTCCATCCCACTAAAATCTTTCTGCTTTTCTTTTTTAGCCGTCCCAAAATGATCTTCTCATTTCCGTAAATGGAAAGTTATTCTACATCAAAACAGTGTCAATAAGTGCAAAACAGTGTCAAACATTGTCAAACAGTGTCGAAACAGTGTACTCTACAGTAAAGTCAAATTTATTTTCTAAATATGTGTGTAGATCAATGTAAGAAGTTCTTAGCGGGACGGAGGGAGTATATATAACAAATAAATACTCATTATATCATTGATCAAAGTATAACATCATTAATTGAAAACGTAAAAAGCAACTAAATAAATGGGGACGAAGGAAGGAGTATAAGTTTTACCTTGTATGACATGGAATATTAAACATTCTAAAAACAGACAATTTATTTTAAAGAAAAAGCAGACAAATTATGAATTACAAACATTTTAAAAATACACAAACTATGAATTAGTATAATGTACATGGTATGCAACACACTACAATAGTTTAATCTAAGAAAAGAGGATATGATATTACGATGACCTCATATTTTAAGTTTTCCTTTGCGGATTAATGTAAGAACATCTATCTTTTTTAATGTATTGTTGAAATAGTACTCTTTTCCTCTATTATTCTACAAAACCAATCAAAGAAAAAGAGAGCTGAAATATTACTAATACGTAGTACTACGTACTAAATAATACTTGGAAATATGGAATATGTTACGTTGAATCTATCGTTTCTGCATTTGTACTTGCACATTTTTTGGCCTTCCGAAAAGCTTGGGAATCCATGACCTCTTGTTCAAACGAGTGAGATATACAAGTATTTGTTCGTTACCTAACGGGTTCACTCGTATGCACAAAGTCCACCCGATTGATATGATGTTAATGCTCAAGAATATCCTTGCAATCCTTATATTTGTGGATCCTTTCTTAAGACGAAATCTGCCGTCTACAATTGTTCTCGAGTTTCACACAAAAATTGTTGGAAAATGAAGTGCTCTCCTCTTTTAGACATTAGGTATCTCTTACGTACATATTCTTAAAATTTTGTGTCACTGATGCATATGCATGTGAAAGAGAGAAAATTTAACAAATCAAAGCACATTTCATTGTAATCTATGCACCTTATTGAGATAATGTTCATGGTTCATTTTCTAAGTAAACTTGAGCATTTTAATTATACACCAAATTGAAAAGATATAGACCAGAACAAATTACATACTTGAATATATTGATCAGTCATATACCTTTAGTAAAAAAAACTTGAAAATGAAAGACATAACTCACGAAAAGCCATAAGTATTTCTATCCAATCAATTTAATACTACTTCGCATATTACGATGTAGAAAACCTTGGGATGTCACGGTTTAGGAAGAAAAGTTACCAAAAAAATGGGTAATGTGTTGAGAAACAATAATTACTATTCATAGAGGTAGGGTACGTATAATCGGAATGAGTCTACCCAAGCAAAGAGTAGCATCCAACATTCCAACAAAAAAGGTGTAACGTGTTCCATCTTCTCTCAAGATATTTTACTCACAAGAAAAATCAAATTGTTCGTTAAATGTACTTTGATTCTTCGATATTTTAAATCGATAGCTCTTAACAGAGCCACATGTTCCAATCTTTTTGCATAAAAAAGCAGTTCATGATAAATCATTTTTTCGATTTTTTCTGGCTTCAACACCTAAATAATTATGAATTTAGGGTAAATACATATGCGTATGCTATATGAGCGCTCCTGACTGGGAGAAGGAACCTTTAGCATGCTTGCAAGGTTTCAAGGTGGAATATTTTAGTGAAAAATTGAAAATCATCAGAGCTAAAATAATAAAATATTCAGCTTCCTTAGTTAATTCTTAGTTATTCAAATATGCTACCTCGGTGTAAAATCTCAACACCAACGGATTCCGTTGGTCCATTCCAGAATGTTCCAGTCCCGTTCCGAAATTGTCCTGTTATATTTGGGACACGTTATTTTTGTCCCGTACCAGTCCCGAACCGTTTAAAAACGAAATGGGTCCGGAACAAGTAAAATATATCTCGTTCTGTCCCGTTGTCCCGAATCCAAAATTGTACTTTGTAGTAGATTAGTGAGGTCTACCAACAACTCATTATGTAATCCAAATAATAATAAGTATCCCTTTTTCACAAACCCAAATACCAATGATTATTAAGATACTAGTTATTTAATAATAGAGCACCTAAAAAACGCTAAACTACCTAGTATGAACTATGAGCTATCATCTATCTGCAAAAAAAAGAAATTGTTTTTTACTCCCAAAGACTTCACCTCTTATAGTATTCTTTTATCATTTTTTTTACAAATTTATTGATAGTTTTTTGTTTTAGAGTGTTTCCCCTGCAACTTTTCTTTCTTGTGGCTAATTTGGTAGGTTGCATTTTTTAATCACAAATTTCTAGATTAGCCCCATTTTTTTGTCATAGAGTTTTTTTGCGCTAGTTTTTTTTTCAAATAGCTTTGCTTCATTTTTGGGATTGAAATTTTTTCAATACAATTTTTTGGAATGTCCCGAATTGTCCTGTTTTGTCCCAGTACCGGTTTAAACGGGATAACAAAAGGACAACGTCTTGTCACGGCCTGTTCCGAACCGTTATTATAAACCGGGTTCGGTACCGGGACAACCCAATTCCCGTTCCGTCCCGAACCGTGCCCACCCCCAAGCTCAATTTGGTTAAAGAAAAACAACTTCAACGATTGAAAGAAAAACATCTCAAATAAAAAGGAAAAAAAACAACCTTATCATAACACATATGCACGGAATGGACCGAGGAGATAGTTTTGTGGACGAATAAGGCCGTAGCCAGGGAAAACAAAGACAATCAAACGGTCATAATTTAAGATAATTTGGTTGTTGACGGTGGAGACACTGATACGGATTATCATTATTTAGCACCGGAGTAGGCAACCTATTTATGAGATAGACACTAGTTTGAAACGGCATAGGGCCAATAGGATAGAGGAAGACCAGAAAAATGAAGTAATGCGAGACCGGTATCAACAATGGCGATGCCGGCGCTCCGCAAGACCATTATGTTCAGGAGTGTGAGGCGGTGAAGTAAAGTGAGATATATCATTTTGATTTAGGTATGATGAGGGTAATTTAATAATTCACCGCCGTTGTCACAAAATAGACACCAAATTTTGAAATTAAAGTAATTTTTCACAAGATGATGAAATTGAGGAAAAATTGTGGTGACCTCGGATTTGTGTTTGAGTGGATAAAACCAAATATGATGAGTATAATAATCCACAAAGATAACATAATAACGACAACCGGTGATCGACACATGAGATGTGCTCCACACGTCCGTGTAGATTCATTCTAGTGGTTGTTTAGCATGCATAGAATTAATAAAAATGGTAACTTTTATTAATTGAGCATGATGTACAATGAGATTCACTAGAAGTATTACACGGAATAACACTTTTATATTGATGAACTAACAAATGAAAAATACGATTGGACGGGTGACCAAGAGTATGATGCCATTGTGATTGAATAGAGACTTGAGAGACGTGCACTTCAGGAAAATTGTGGGACTGAGCGTAGTAGACATCATTATGATTCATTCCGCCCATGAGTAGCGCCCCCGTGAGCCGATCCTTAACAAGAAAATGGGAAGGGAAAAATTTAACAGAGACATTATTAGTTTTGCACAATTTAGAAACTGACACAATGTTGGTGTGAAATGGGGAACACATAAAATATTAGAAAGAGTTAAAGGGCGGGAGTTGGTGGGTAGGGTAGTAAAACCAATGTGAGTGATCGACAAAGACTTACCATCACCAAGACGAACCTCATCAGGACCTCCATATTCAGTATAAGAAGGTAGTGAGGTCGTTGCCGATGTAACATGATGTGATGCCCCACTATCAAACAAACATGGTTGGCCATCAAGGACTGAGTTTGTTGACGTCGTATTAATCACAGCTTGTAAAGATTGCACGGGATGAGGAATATTATTTTCTCTAAGAAAACGCTGCAGCTTGCGACAACGTTGCACCTCATGCCCTGGAATACTACAAAACATGCAACCATTAGATGAGACAGAAGAGTGAGACTGATGCCCAGTGTGGCCCCCACGCCCACGACGCCCGTAGCCACCTCGACGATCAAAATGCTGAGACGGACGATGATCAGATGTGGGGGGAGCCATGCGTGTAACATGTGCAGTGGGTAAAAGGGGTTGACTAGCAAACTGAAAGTCTGTAACCACCTCCTATAAACGGATCTCATGCTCAAGTAATATCTCTTGCAATTCAGCCAATGGAAGAGCTGAGGAGCGGACACTTATAGCGGATGAGAGCTCGCTATATTCAGGTCTGAGGCCATTAAGAATATTTATGAGCAAATCTTCATCCAATAGCAGATTTTGAGCGAGCGCCAGAGCCTTAGAGATAGCATACATCTTTGCTAGGTAGTATGGGATGGACTGAGTACATTTTGTGGTCCAAGCTAGAGAGGACTCGAGAGAGATGATCCGGCCTCGAGAAGCACTGGCGTATGGGAGAGCCAACTTTTCCCAGGCCTTCTGCGCCGTAGGAGCCGACGATATGAGTGGCTCAATAGTCTCGGAGCAACTTCCGATTAGAGCACTGATGATAGTGCGATCTTGTCGATACCAAATGGTATAGTAAGGGTTTGGTTGACTTTTAGTCTCATCGAGATGTTTCTCCGCGACGGTGATTGTGCTGTCGACATAACCTGCAAGGCTCAGGCAACAAGGGCGGAGTGCACTTGACATTTTCAGACAGTGAAATTTGAGGAGGTAAGCTTGATTGGAAAATTAGCAGCGGCAGTGAGGGAGACAACTGGGGTGGTGGTGGTGATCGTCATGATGGACTGCAGATCGAGAAGGAGAAACAAATTGGCTCTTTAGAGCCTGGATCTGATATCATGAAGAGTTATGTAAATAGTTGTGTATTGGAAGAATACTATACGATGTACATCAAGAGGTATAAATATAGTACACGAGTACACAGGATAGACTCGGCTAACTAATATGCCTAAGAGTAAGGAATGTATATGGACGTAAACATGGCTACACATAAACTAACGTACATACGTGAAAGAATAAAATACAACATAATTGTGATGTAAATTATGTTTCAATAAGCTAAGGATCAAACCTTAGCTTCACTTTTAAAGAAAGAATGTAAATGTAGATAGATAAGGTATGGAATCACAATAAATATGAGATAATTCATTAAGGATGTATAAATTAAAGCAGTTGAGATACTTCAAGCCCTTTTGAAATCTTGAACCAAATATATCTCATCTATAATATATCGAAGTGCTCATATTATCAAAAGGAAAGAGTTGCCCTTAGTAGTCAATATTAAAATTAGTGGACCATGTTCTCCTTGAAGAAGAAATCGGAAAAAATATTCAGAGCCCGTTTGGTAGAAGGAAAATCGGCTGGTTTGGCTGATTCTGCTAAAATTTCTGAAGTTCTGGCTGAAGTGGCTGCATTGGCTGATTCTGCTGATTTAAGAAAAAAATATTTTTAAAATATATTTTATTAATAAAATAAAGAAAAAATTATATGTAAAAATAGCTAAAATGGTCATCTACAGTAACTTCAGCCAATACAGCCAGAAAAGTAACTCCAACTTTACTTTTTCTGCTTATTACACAATTCAGCGCGCTAAAGCAAAAATTACGTGTTTGGTGGAAAAGTTGGCTGATAAGCCTGATAAGCCGAAAAGGGGTGTTACCAAATGGCACCTCAGATCGATAAGCAACAAAAGGCGGGTATGCATGAAGGTAAAGGAAGCTGCTAAATTAATAGTGGCTGATAGTTGAATCTTTATCTAGAATTATGGATATGAAATAAAATGGATTAGGCGAAGAGGAATAGGGATGTTTTCTTTTGGACTGAAATTTGCTGGTCTGTAATAATGTTACTTAATTAAAATTGTATTATACTCTAGTGATGTCTAGAATCCTCTTATGTAATTACTCCTTGTCTCCTTGTATTTATTAACTTTGTAAATCACCATTATAAATAATGAATCAAGTCTCCTCAATTGGAGTGAGGAATACAAATATTAAATCTCTGTCATGGTATCAGCCTAAACAACCGACGGCCTTTTCCTATTTCCCAGATTCCAACCCTGCCTCTTCCGTTGCCTTCTTCTTTTCTCGACCAAGATGACTTCTGGTTCCTCAGGATCTTCTCACTCTGTACCAGTAGCTACCATGGTACACATGGTTACCATCAAGCTTTCCTCCAATAACTTCCTGCTATGGAAAAGTCAAGTCCTCCCAATGCTCACAGCTTTTGACCTTGTTGGATATGTCAATGGCTCAATCATTGCTCCCTCTTCAACCATTATTACTGATGATATTGAAAACCCCAATCCCGCATACGCAGCTTGGCGAGCAACAGACCAAAAAATTCTTGGAGTTCTTTTCTCCACCCTCACTGAAGAATCCATGGCGGAGGTTGTTGGCTGCACAACATCGCGCGAAGCTTGGCTTGCTCTGGAATCTGCCTTCTTGCCATCCTCTGTCTCCCGAGCCAATCAACTCCGAGACGAGCTGCAGTCACTCCGCCGTGGCTCACTCTCTGTTTCCGATTACGGCCGCAAATTCAAACACCTGTGCAACGAACTGGCTGGTATTGGTCGTCCAGTGGATGAATCGGACAAAAGCCATTGGTTTTTACGAGGCCTAGGTCCTCAATACATGAGCTTTGCAGATACTCGGATGTCTCGAGATCCGATTCCCCGGCTCAATGACTTGCTTCCTCAGGCTCAGCAGTACGAGCTTCTTCTTCGCACCATGGAGGATTCAGCCCTGACCCCCGCAGCATTCTACAGTTCTCACCGTCGTGGGACACCACCACGAGGTAATTCCTCTCGTCAGCGACCTATCTCATCTGCCCGGGGAAGTCCTAGCAACCCCCGTAACAATCTGTCCAGCTCTCATTCGCGTTCCAGCAGCAACCATGGGTCACGTAGAGCTTTCATTCCTCGTTGTCAGATTTGTCGGGGAGACCACTTTGCTGACAGGTGCCCTCAATTCCTTCAAAATCATGGCTCCTCCACTGCCGGCCATCTAGCACAAGCCTTTAACTCTTCTTGCAATATCACTGCTCCAACTTCGGACTGGTATGTTGATACCGGGGCCAGCGCTCACATGACGTCTCAGCCATCTGTTCTAGATCACTATGAACCATACACTGGACATCGTAATGTCGTTGTTGGTAACGGGTCTTCTTTACACATCTCTCATATTGGAGATTGTAATTTATCCTCTAATCTTCGCATGCTAGATGTGTTGGTTGTCCCTCATATAACAAAAAATCTTTTATCCATCAGCAAACTTACTGCCGATTACCCTGTTGATGTTGTTTTCTCTGACAAAATTTTTGTTATTCAGCATCGGCAGACAAAAGCACTACTAGCTCAGGGAAGGTGTGAACAGGGTCTATATGTTCTGGAGCGTGGACATCGTGCGCTGATAGCAAAGTTGCGGTCGTCCCATTCACAAGCATCCTTTTATTTATGGCATTTACGATTGGGGCATGTCCCATTTCGTTTAATTTCCCTTTTACAAAAACTTGGACATTTATCTGTTACTTCAGTTTTACCAAATCCAGGTGTTTGCAGCTCTTGTCAATTAGCCAAAAGCAAACGATTACCATTTCCTTTAAATGAGAAGCGTGCATCTCATCTGCTTGACCTTGTTCATTGTGACCTATGGGGACCTGCACCCGTACCCACCACTGAAGGGTATCGCTATTATGTTATTTTCGTTGATGATTACTCTAGATTTTCTTGGCTCTACCCGTTGCGAGCAAAGTCAGAATTTCCTGCCATTTTTGAACGGTTTCATAAATTTGTTTGCAATCAATTTTCCACCTCCCTCAAGGTTTTTCAAACAGACGGTGGCTCCGAATTCACAAATCGACGTATACAAGATTTTATGCATTCAAATGGCATTCATCATCAAATCTCTTGTCCATACACTCCTCAGCAAAATGGTCGAGCAGAACGCAAGCATCGTCATATCACAGAAGCAGGATTATCCATGATGTTTCAAGCTAATGTTCCTGCAAATTTTTGGTTTGATGCTTTTGCCACAGCTGTGTATATCATCAATCGCCTACCGACTCCTATCTTGGTGGATCACTCTCCCTATGAACTTGTGTTTGGGATTCGTCCTAACTATGACATTTTCAAACCATTTGGCTGCCGAGTATTTCCGTATCTTCGTGATTATGCCCCTCACAAATTGGCTCCCAGAAGTCGTCCATGTATCTTCTTGGGCTATAGCAGCTCCTACAAAGGCTTTCGGTGTTACGATCCTATTACCTCTCAGGTTTTTATAACACGCCATGCTTAATTTGATGAGCAATATTTTCCATTGTTGGGTGGTCACAGCTCCTCCATTCCTTCGCAACTTGATGTTTCTGCTTTCTCTGAACCAGGACCTATTTTCTCACCACCTACATCGGCACCAACACCTCCTCCGAGCAATCAGCACACCACCAAGCCATGTCGTGCCTGTACTGAACCCATTACCACTACACCAGATCCTCCCACACCTACCCCACCAGATTCTCCCACCCCACCATCATCTCCTTCCCCACCTCCACCACCTCAGCCTACTCATCCAATGATTACTCGAGCCAAAACTGGTATTTTCAAGCCTAAGTATCCTGTTAATTTTGCCTTCTCACCACTGGCAACCGCTTTAGTAGCCTCTACTGAACCTCGTGGGATAAAATCTGCCATGAAGTCTCCTCATTGGGTAGCGGCTATGAAACAGGAACTTGATGCTATTCACAAAAATGACACATGGGATCTCGTGCCATGCCCACCTAATGCAAATATCATTGGCTCTAAATGGGTTTTCCGTACAAAGTTTCACTCTGACGGGACCATTGATCGCTATAAGGCACGGCTAGTTACTCAAGGTTTCACACAGATCCCTGGTCTTGATTTTTCTCATACTTTCAGTCCCGTTGTTAAAGCAGCCACTGTCCGAGTCATCTTATAGCCCTTTCAGTACACTTTAAGTGGGATCTTCATCAGCTAGATGTCAACAATGCTTTTCTCAATGGTGTTCTTCACAAGCCCGTGTATATGGCTCAGCCCCCTGGTTTCGTAAATCCCAAATTTCCCCATCATGTATGTCGGCTAAAGAAGGCACTTTACGGGCTTCGGCAAGCCCCTTTGGCTTGGTTCCGTCGATTCAGTGATTTTCTTTTTTACCTTGGCTTCCGACAAAGTCGTTCTGACTCCTCCTTATTTTATCTACATCGTGGCTCATCAATTATTTATTTATTACTCTATGTTGACGACATCATTGTCACTGGTAATAATCCTGAGTTACTTCAGCAGTTTATTGCTCATACTCACAAAGAATTTTCAATCAAAGATCTTGGGAAACTTAATTACTTCTTGGGACTTGAAGTTTCTCACACTCCTACAGGCCTATTTGTTGGACAATCCAAGTATGCTCGTGACATTCTGGAACGTGCTGCTATGTTGGATTCTAAACCTGTCTCCACTCCATTAGCCTCTGGTATAGCTTTAAATAGCGCTGGTCAGCCATTTTCTGACCCCACGCTTTACAGATCCATTGTTGGTGCCCTACAATATCTGACAGTCACTCGCCCTGATCTCTCGTTTGCTGTGAACTCTGTCAGTCAGTTCTTGAATTCACCTACAGAGGAGCATTTTCTTGCGGTTAAGCGAATACTTCGGTATGTCAAAGGTACTATTCACTATGGTTTATCCTTTGATCATTGCTCGCCACAATCGATTACTGCATACTCTGACGCTGATTGGGCAAGGTGTGTCGAGACACGGCGTTCCACCTTTGGTTATTCCATATTTCTTGGAGGGAATCTTGTCTCCTGGAGTGCCAAGAAACAACCAACTGTGTCTCGATCCAGCTGTGAATCCGAGTATCGAGCTCTTGCAAACACCGCTTCTGAGGTCATGTGGTTAGTTCATTTACTTCGTGAGCTTCAAGTTCCTACTCCTTCTCCACCTGTCATTCTATGTGACAACAAGAGTGCTATTTTCTTAACTCAGAACCCCATTGCCCATAAGCGTGCCAAACATATTGATATTGACTACCATTTTGTTCGGGAATTGGTCTCAGCCGGACGTCTCTCCACAAAGTTCGTTCCCTCTCACCTTCAACTTGCCGATATCTTCACCAAAAGTCTACCACGGCCGGCATTTGAATTTCTTCGGTCCAAGCTTTGCGTTTGTTTAAACCCCACGCATCGCTTGACGGGGGTAATAATGTTACTTAATTAAAATTGTATTATACTATAGTGATGTCTAGAATCCTCTTATGTAATTACTCCTTGTCTCCTTGTATTTATTAACTTTGTAAATCACCATTATAAATAATGAATCAAGTCTCCTCAATTGGAGTGAGGAATACAAATATTAAATCTCTGTCAGTCTGGTCTGTTTAAGTCTGGTCTGGTCTGGTCTGGTCTGGTAAACGTCTGGTCTCTGTGTGTTTTATAACTACGGAAGTCTGGTCTGGTCTGTTTAAGTCTGGTCTGGTCTGGTCTGGTCTGGTCTGGTCTGTTTAAGTCTGGTCTGTTTAGATCGATGAAGTACTCGTGTGGCATTTTGAGGCAGTTTCGAAAGAGAATGCTTTAGCTCTAAAAGGAAGTTCGAGAAGAGTTATGAAAATTGTATTGGGATTTTTTAATAAGGCAAACCACCAAAATGCCGGAGAATATTTACCGGATTTTATTAAAAAATAGAAGCAGGTGAAAAAGAGGAAGGGGGCTAGGCCAAAATTTCCCTAGAAGAGGCACACCTCTTCAAAATACATGAATGCTGAAATGATAGAGAAATAAAGTCTTAAAAATTGGTGGGGATGGGGGGCCATACCTGACCCAATTAATACAAATAAAAGAATTTGGAAGCAAGAATTTGCATATCTCTCACCAAATTGTTGTTTGGTAATCTTCATTTGAAATTTTATTCAACTCTAAAGCTACAATGTCTCTTTATAGACATTAACTTTTAAAATTGCAATGTAAGTTTTTATTCATTTTGTGAATAATATTGATTAATAGTTCATCACAACAAAACAATTCTTTGAGATGACAACTTGTAATACTTCCACTCAAGAACCCGAAAAAAAGTTAAATCCTTTTGTGAAATAGAGTAAGCACACAACAATGTGGAAGAATTGAATTTATAATAAAATAGCTCTGAATAAAACAAAAACAGATTAGGTAGTTGCTTGCAGATTAGGTATGTAGTTGCTCGTATGGGGTTGAAGGTAGTAGATCTCATGTATAGATATCTCTAGGATATCTATTTTTTCTTTGTTTTATACGAAGTAGTTCTTTAGAAATCATGTTTTGTATTTTGCTCCAACCATTTTTCATCCAGATTTGGTCGAGTTTTAGTCTAATGAATGTTTTTTGTTTTCCTCTTTTTTTTGTCCAATTCCCTTAGCCAACCATCCAACCACACCATGCCTTCAATTTCATGAGATTGTAAATAAGATTGTCCATCTTCAGTAGGATTTGAGCTTTGAAAACTCAATGAAAACATCCTTTAGAGACCTATTAGATATCAGATGTTTAAATTTACAACAACAAAAAATACATCTATGAACTTGATTCAAACCAGAATGTCCACTTCCAATTAAAAAGCTGCTTTAGGGGTTAGATGAAGTTCTAACATGTATCATGCTTACATGGGAGGAGCTAGGGGAGGGCCATCCCTGGCCCTGGCCCAGCCTAAATTTTAAAAATACTTGTATTTTTAGTGTAAAAAATTCTGTGTAAAAAAATTTTCAAAAATATTCTTTGTACCGGCCCAGTGCGGCCCAGTGCCCTAACTCCGCCCCTGCATGCTTATGTAGAATGTCATAATACGTACTACAAATATTTAGAGCTATGTAGAATTTTATTAGCTTTAAAGAAGCAAAAGAAAATTTTATTCATGTTACTCTGTGCATCGGTTTCATCTTAATTTTCATTAAAATAGATGAATATCATATTGCAATATTTAGTGAAGGTTCTTCTTTGGGTTTTATAAATCTTTAGAGTACCATGATGTGAGTTTTCTCGCACTAAAAATAGTAGTAGACTAGTGGTTAAAGTACGGGTATCGTCTCCACAGGGACAGACAAAAGGAAATAAGAATTTACTAAATTCAGCGATTAAAAAGAAAATAAAATAAAAAGCAATGGTGCGAGATTTGAATGATTGGAAAATTAAAATGCGATAAAACGATTAAAAAGCTTGGTTTCTCTGTAATTAATGACGAAGGAACGAGGATTGATTTCGGGATAACCTGATTTCTGGCAGATCAGGCTTAATTACATGAAATTAATTTAATTGAGTCTAGCTAATCATTACTAAGTTCTTACTGCTCTTGCGGAGCAGAGTATAATAATTTAGAGGACCAGGCTGATCTCTCATGCGACAAGTTCCTAAATTATTGCCAAGACGAGTGAGCTTACGGCCCCTTAGTCGCTACTTATCTCTTAGCGAGCGATTAAGTGTGTGTGTGTGAATGTGTCTTAGAACAAACTAGATCTCTCTTAATTTATTCTACAAGCAATTGTAATTCTAGTCGCGATTCTACATTACAAGAGATATCAGTTAAAATATTCAAACACAAATTAAATAACATTCATGCCATTAATCCATCAAGAAACTAGTCATTCATCATGATTAACCCCTTCATTAATCCCAAATCCCTAATTAAACTACTCACAACTCATAATTGAAAAATCAACAGAACTGGGATGAATATTTAATTGTCATTAATTAAAAAGTAGGAACTTATAAAGAATCTCAGGGTCTTGAAGAAAACAGAGGAAAAACACAGATAAATCCATCCCTAGGACTCACTCTAAATTTCGTAACCCTAAAACAGGAGTATGGAGGCCTTATTTAAAGAAAACAGACAAAATTCGGGTTGGACTGGGATTTTCGGGACACGCTCGATGAGCGTGGCGTCCGGAGCAAAAACGCGTGTCGCGGGTCCACGATCGGCGTGCGTCCCTGCCACGCTCGGTGAGCGTGGACGGCAGAATCTCGGTACATCCTTGTTCTATAGACACATCGTGCCTGCAGCTAGGCACGACCGTGCCTTCACCGTTTCTTTGCCATGAGTGTCTTCCAGGAACGCACAGCGTGCCTAACGCCAGGCACGACCGTACGTAGTCTTTCTTCATCATTTTTCTTCATTTTCAAGCTCCAAATTCTCCCGAAGGCTTCCGTGATCAATCCAAATGTCTTTTGTTCATCAAATCTTCATCGCGAACCTCCCGGAGACCTCCAAAACTCTCAAATCTCTCACGAATATTCTCCAACTTTTCTTGATTGTTTCTCAAGCGCCGGTGTCGGACTCTAAATTTCTGATTTTGACTCAAAACAAAACAAAACTCGAACCAATTTTTGCTCAAGTTGTGAGCTAAAATTGAGACTTGTAACACCTAAAAGCTAGGAGAACTATCAAAAGTCGAACCCAACACGCATCAAATGCGTGTTGAAATACGAACTTATCAGATCCCCCCACACTTAAGCTTTTTCTTGTCCTCACGCAAACTGAACAACGAGACTTACGATAATCACCACACGGAATTAAAATTATTAGCACGCACAAGTAGTTAAAGGGATATTCAAAGCAGACAGACTAAATCCAGAAAATTCTTCCCTCAACTACATCTCTGTACTCTAGCTAACATATTTGATGAAAATTATTCACAACATCCCCAAAGTAGTGACAGGAAACACTAATAAACTAGCTACCGATCAGAAGGACTTGTGAAGACGGTGGTGAATGGTGAATAAACAGTCCTTTTCTTGAGAGTTTTTGGAACATCCTAACAAAGACTTAATGCACTCAGGAATTTCAGGGCTATTATTAGGATCAAGGAGCTTAGTAGTAGGCCACAATTTAGGAACAATCATTTAAACCTATGCAAGGAGTAGACATGGTGTATAACTAAGCTAAACCGTCGCGACACATTTGTGTTTTGACGTATATTTGAAGTACATGAAGGACTAAAGCTAATTTTGCTAAAGCTTTCAAGTTTATTTAATTAAGTTCAGTTTTCCTTGTCATGTTGGCTCAAGAACATCATTTAAGATACCCAAGCCTCATCTTATTGTGCAATACACTTACGCTTTTTTACTGGGGCTCCCATTCTCTTTTTCGCAAGGTATGAGGTCTAGCTATTAATTAATTTTTTCAATTTTCATTTTTTTACTTGACAATACCCCATTTTAATCTCGGCCTCACCGAGGAAAATTAGCAATTAAAGTTCAATTGATCAAAGTGAATCCATGTCTACAATGCAATCCTCGAAAATCTCAAATTCCTAAAAAGTGACTACTGCTCTTACCCCATTTGGGGCATAGGAGCAGTGCCAAAAATGGCTCCTACAAAAACTCCCTAAACTTAGCAAATTAATCCTCTAGTTCTCTAAACACCAAGACTTTGTCAGAAATATTCACGGGTAAGGAAACACAGGCCATTTGGCCATGGAGCTCAATTAATTAGGTAAAGAATAAACAGGAGGCTCAAAGTGGCTTCTCCTAAAGGACTTTATTCAGGTAAGATGGATGATTTATGAAATAATTCAATGGGTAACTAATGTCTTCATCCTCTCAACAACTAGATTATAGTTCAAGCAATTTAAGCCTAAACACTTCAAAGATGTTCTAAAAGCATAGTCAAAATGCTAGCCAGCTCACAAAGACACAGTTTAAAGAGAAAATTTCAAAAAATTTGTCATGATTTTCCTATGAATATACAACTAACACCTGCGCATGCTAACTTTAATAAACACATGTAACAACTAGTGCCCGAATGCCCAATTCACTCCCCCACACTTAAACTTTGGCTTTGCCCTCGATGACTAAAAATGCACTATGCACTTGGGGGTAAACATGAAAGGGTCACGCGTGCTCAACCTCAACTCAAGTCAATTATTACAACAGGCGAGTATAAGAGTCAAGGAACTTCCCTAAGGCGCATCATACAGAAAGCAAACTTTGAGCTGCAAACATCAATCAAACAAAAAAAACAAAGCAAACAAAAGAATTCCAACGGGGCTTACAAATGTTAGAATCAGGCACAAGGATAAAGAGAAATAGCCCTGTCAGCAACAATGAACCATAAACATCAGCGAATGCTAAAACAAACCCAAGTTTAACCTGAATAGTTAAAAAGTTGGAATTTTATCAAAGAAAAATTCTTTTTCAATAAAATCCAACTTCTAACGACACACGGTATAAACAAGATCACAAGCAAGACTCAAGCATCACAACAAGTTTCCAGAATAGAGTTGTTCCCAAAAGAATTAGCAAGAATGTTAAAATGGGGGGAGAACTCTAAATACTCAAATCGGGCAAAATTTACCCTAAAGTTTTGGGATTCATGCATAATTGGGCTCAACAACAATTACAGATCATCACAAGCAACAATTCAGGCCACAATTCAATCGTAGAAATTGAAATCCGTAATTTTCGAGCTATCAAAATTTGAAATACACAAAGAGGAAAAGGGTCGTGCTGGGTTTCTTGAGTAGAGAAGAGGAGAGACAGTAAGGTGTGGGAGGTCAGTCGGAGCGGTGGTCGGAAGCGGCGTTCAGTTTCGTGCTCGCGGGTGGGAGTCGTTCGCGATCGTGCTCTCGTGTCGGTCGTGCGTCGATTTTACGTTATTGAGGAAAAGGCCGTGCTGGGTTTCTTAATTCGCGCAGGGGGTATGTTTGGAAATTAACCATGCTCAGCGTGCGTGGCCTGTCACGCTCGTCGAGCGTGGAAAGCAATAGTTCGCACCCCCTTTCTCCTATACGCATGACTGTGCCTAAGGTCCAGGCACGACCGTGCCTGCCCTAGAACGGCCAGAAAAACCTTTTTTTGTTTTTGTGTTTTTTAACATCAGTCAAACTAAACTAATGAAGCAAAAAGTAAGCTCGGGTTGCCTCCCGAGAAGCGCTATTTTTAACGTCGTTTTCCCGATGCAACTAAGCCACTAAGAAACTCAATTAAACACACTTCCACTCATAAAACTCGTCCCCCACATATCAAGTCTCTTATCGACAAATAAAAACGCCCTGAGATGACGTAGAACATTAAATTCAAGAAAACAATTGTGCATCTCAGGGCCACCCGTAAAGGAAAATAATGGATCTAGGCCTTTATCAGGTCCTTTATCAAAGAATGGATCAAAATCAGTCTCTTTAAAAGGTGGGGGTTCCCCTCCCTCTTCTGCACATGGTTCTGTGATGTCAACAAAATAACACTCATTCATGGACCGACAGAACGGTTTTTCCAATTTGGCCATGCAACACGTGACTTTCTCTTCCATCAAAATTTTATGAGTGCCGAAAGAAGGCCCGATTCCTTTCATGTCAGAAATTTTTCGGGCTAGAGCTTTCCTTTGCTCACTAAGTAAATTAAGATATGCTGATTTTTTGGATGGATCAAGCCCGGATGCAAGAATAACAGGAAGGTCAGGACTATCATCTAAAAAAGCATACTTAAGGTGAGAGGGAAGAGACTTTAGATTTAATGGAGAAGGAGTAATAATAGAAGAATCAGTCTGAAAATTTTGATTCTCTATCTCATCTAAATCGTCTTCCTTCCCCTACACAGAACTAGCATCACCTAAATTGTAACACCCCAGCCCCGCAAGCCCCGAGGTAATTACTCTATACCTCTAGTACTGTCCTCACAAACCACCACGAGCCTTTACCGCGCACTTTGTCCTTACTCATGCGCGCCCTGAGAAACTTCTCAGGGGGGTCACCCATCCCAAGACTACTCCCGTGAAAGCACGCTTAACTTTGGAGTTCTTGGGTGATGAGCTTCCTTAAAAGGATATGCACCTTTGTTGGTATAAGTGGTATTATTAATCCATTTATATTAAAAAAAACTCAAGTGTTACAATCACCTCCACTTAGGATCGCAATGTCATCGTTGCGCCCTTAAACCAATCTCAATCAAATCCTAGAATCTTGTCATGCTAAGTGCTCGCCCGATATCCAACAGATCAGCACAGTGTCGCAGGGTTGCTCTGATACCACCTGTAACACCCCTGCCCCGCAGGCCCCGAGATAGTTACTCTAGACCTCTAGTACTGTCCTCACAAACCACCACGAGCCTTTACCGCACACTTTGTCCTCTCTGATGCGCGCCCTGAGAAACTTCCCAGGGGGGTCACCCATCCCAAGACTACTCCCGTGCAAGCACGCTTAACTTTGGAGTTCTTGGGTGATGAACTTCCTTAAAAGGAGAAGCACCTATGTTGGTATGCGTAGTACTATTAATACGTTTATATTAAATCTCAAGTGTTACAATAACAAACTTCTATACGAGTTGGTATGCGTCGAATTTGCATCATTCACTTGTCCATAGTTCGAATCCCCTTGGGGTTGATTTTTCTTGTAACACCCCGGTCCCGCAGGCCCCGAGATAGTTACTCTAGACCTCTAGTATTGTCCTCACAAACCACCACGAGCCTTTACCACACACTTTGTCCTCACTCATGCGCACCCTGAGAAACTTCACAAGGGGTCACCCATCCCAAGACTACTCCCGTGAATGCGCGCTTAACTTTGGAGTTCTTGGGTGATGAGGTTCCTTAAAAGGAGATGCACCTCTATTGATATGAGTAGTACTATTAATTCGTTTATATTAAATCTCAAGTGTTACATAAATCCTCCTCTCCACTAATCATAAGACAATCAAACCTCGGGAGGGCCTCAAGATCCTTTGCTCACACACTCTCATCCAACAAATGATCTAAGAAGGCTTCATCTGAAAGCATGTTAGGGATGCAATCCTCCACCAAAGAATCCACAACATCCAAATAAAAACACTCTCCATGATCTTGACAAGGCCTCTTCATTATTTTGGACATATCAAAGGTGGTAATCTCATCTCCAACGCGGAGGTTCTGTTCTAAAAATCGTTCTAGGCGCCCGACTAGTCCCCGCCTAGGTGCTAGGCAGTGGTCGGGCGCCCCGATTTTCGTCTAGGCGCTCCGACTAATTGGTCGGCCGCCTATGGCGCCTAGTTGCCCGCCTAGAGTGCTTAATCAGCCGCCTAGGCCATCTAAATCGGCGAACATTACTTCACTTTTTAATTTTAATTTTCTAAGTGATATACATACTTTAACTTTAGTCATGGATATAAAGAAATGAAGTTGTAAATTAAGATAAAACTATGAACGAATGTGATAAAATATTTATTCTTATAACATAATGAAGTTAAGTTATTAGTTATCATATACGGAGTACTACATATGATTAAATGTGATAATTCTATCATTCATGTTTGTTAATGTATATGTAAATATGTATTTCATACACACAAAATACAATATTACTTATCATATTTATGCAAAAATATAGATAAAATGCAATTTCTATGTCTCCGACTAGTCCCCGACTAAGCGCCCGCCTAGCCGCCTAGGCGCTAGGCGCTGGGCTAGCGCCCGACTAGCGCCTAGCGCCTTTTAGAACATTGCGCGGAGGACAAGCTTACTATCTCCAACATCAATAAGTGCTTGGACAGTTGCCAAAAATGGTCTGCCCAAAATCAATGGTACCTCACGATCTTGATCCATGTCCAAAATAACGAAGTCTATAGGAATAATAAATTTGTCCATTTTAACCAATAGGTCTTCAGCAATCCGTAGGGGATATTTGGCTGAACGGTCAGCCAGCTGAATGCACATACGTGTTGATTTAAGTGGACCGAGTGCAACTTCTCATACAAAGCATACGGCATCAAATTAATGCTTGCACCCAAATCAGTTAAGACCTTATCAAAAGTAAGATCTCCTATAAAACAAGGAATAGTAAAAGAACCTGGATCCTTAAGCTTCTTCGTAGATCCCTCCTACAAGAAAAAGAAACAACGGTCTCACCTCATGAAGACAAGATCCCAAACAAGAGTGGATTTTGAAGACTTGGATGAGCACTGGAGATATTTTGGGAGGGACCTCTAATATTTAGGGTTGGGTTTTTTAAATTTCGTTGATTGTAGTAGTTTTCTCTTGTTGTTTTTATTTCTTTGTACTCCCATTTGCTTCTTCATTAATAAAATTATAAAAGATTTCTTTTCAAAAAAGAATAGGAGAAGAAATGAATTCATCGAGTTTTTTTTTATCGAAATTCATCGAGCTTAAATTCATAAAAAGTACAACTACCGAACCCTTTTCTAACAAATTCGATGAACCTATCTTTATTCATTTCATCTGTGCAAGTGTAATAATTGAGTATATGAGTAGATATTCGTTTAAAGTTAAAATGACAACTTTGTGGTTGTCCATTTGGTCTCTTTGGTGTCTTGTTGAAAACACAACATTTTATATATACTCAATCTGTCGTACAAGTTTAACTTTTCAGGTCACAGTTGTCATACACTTAAATCCGTTTATTTTAATTTGATGAAAATTCTTGACGTACCATTTATCTAATACCCGGAGTAATATAAATACATCCAAAAGTAACAAAATGCATGTGTGAAAAAAAACTATCTAAAGCTAGTAAACTAACCTATGATAGCTACTACTATTCAAATCCCCCACCCCTACCTCACGGCAAAATTTGAACGGTAGTGCTATCCTGTTTGAAAGTAAAATTTGATTAATATTTAACTTTGATCAAATCTATTCGATAGCCGCATACGATTCATTCACTATTTGTATTATTAAACGAATATGAAATTAAAATTCATTTTATATTCCAACTCAGGTTGACATTCCAGGAAAACGAAATAAATACGAATGGTATTATTCGATTCAATCTCATTGGCTTACAACTCTACCTATAAATGAGCAACTGATTCGCCCCGTCAGTATCGCCACAGACTTGGAGAGATTATGGACATCTCACTACACGAGAAACAGAATTAATATTTGCAATTCAAGTTTCAAAGTCCACCATGCAGGGTTCTCACTTTAAAACACACACATTTATACATAGAATTTTTTCCATCTGTCCCTAAAAAAAAATATACATAGAATTTAATTCAAACAAAAGTATGTCTTAGATGAAAATGAGTAGTAACTATATTTTTACTTAAATACATATCAGTGTCGGGTTAGACTAGATCAGGCCAAACTTTGATAGCTATAAAACGCACATAGACCTGACATCTATCAGACCAAATAAGTTCTAACCAGACCTGATCAGACCAATGCACAGATCGGAAAATTTCGATCCAACTAAAAATTAAATATCCTAATCATGATCATTGATGTCACAAATAGATGGATGAGGACAAATTTCAACCCCAAAATGTGGTAGTGTGTTTATGAAAAACTTTTATTGAAAGTGTTGATAAAACTGTATTTGGGTGTTGAATAAATGCATTTATATAATTTCTGAGTGTATCCCTATATGGAATAAACTTGAAAAAAATTACATATATATTACTAATAAACTTTTCCCGGCCGGACAAGCATATTGTAGTTATGTTTTTGGATAAAAAATATTATTAGTCATTGTGTACGGATTCTTGTGAATTACTTCATAATAGTGTATTTTAGAATGACAAGTCATTATAAATCAAAAGTTACTATGAACTAGTCACTAAGAGCATCTACAATGGTTAGATAAACATGTTGTAGTTTTGCTTGCCACATCAATTTTTTCTAGCTAATCCATGCGTTAACATAGTCCAATGGGAAGAACTCATGGGAGGCGGCGGCGGTAAACGTGAGGAGAGAGAGAGAGAGAGAGAGAGAGAGAGAGAGAGAGAGAGAGAGAGAGAGAGAGAGAGAGAGAGAGAGAGAGAGAGAGAGAGAGAGAGAAATAGGTCTGAACTCTTGATATCATGTGAAATAATGTGAAATGATACTCCAATCGGAGTCCTGGAAGCTAAGGTATATTTATAATAAATAAGAGTTGCCAAAATAGGAGTATAAACTATTATATTTAACACCCGTTATGTAGTACGGTAGTACCAAAAGAATTGCTAAAATATAATATACTCCGTATCTATTGTAACATTAGTGTATCAATAAATGCTACAATAAAATGATAAATTGCTACATTACATCTAGGAAAATTATCAATCTATGACCTATAAGTTGAGAAAACTATCAATTCCGGACCTGAAAGATTTTTTTATCAATAAGGAACCTAAAAGATCATATTCTATCAATATAGGACTCAAAAACATAACACCGTTAATGTACATTTAACGATGTATGACGTGGCAAAAATAATTAAAAAACAACTACGAGTAAAATACTATGGAGTACATTCTACGTAAGACTTATTCACAAGTCGATATCTCACTGCACAAGTCGAGGTTTTCATTTTACGCAGAACAAGGACAGTTCTTGGCATGGAGAAACTCATATGCGCAGGTTTGTGTTATTTTTACTTCTGTAGCTTTTCTCCCATCTTCATGGAACCCTACAAATTCCTACAAGGATGCTTGAATTATAATCATCACTTGATTCTAACCCTAACTCTATGCGTCTCTTTTTACTACTTAATAAAATTCAATATTTACTACTACGCATCACCATCTCTTAAATATTTCCTTGAAAAATTTTTGTAATAGTAAAGCATATGATGAAGGTATTCTTTAAAAAGGCATAATATGAAAACGATGTTTTTATTGGATTTCTGTCATACGTGAATTTCACTATGACAGAATGAAAGATGTTCATGCTATCACAATTGAAAGATAAGATAATAAAGCTTTCTTGAGTTCTATTTTACTACAGCCTATTTATTGAGTCATGTGCTCACCTTTCTTTATATTTATAGTAGTTAATAGCCAATAGGTTATTGATCTTTATTTTATGTTTGGGTTCTACACTTAAAGTGTGACACCCCACAATTTTAAATAAAATAAATACTTATATTAATTAGATAAAAGTTTAACAGTTGATAAAAGTGACATTTTTATGATAATTATGTTAATTAAATAAAAAATTTTGACTTAAATGATAAAAAATGATATTTTAGTACGTTTCTAACCAAAGAGAGAAACCGATTAATAATAAGTACCACTCATAAAATCAAATAATATTAAGCACACAAAATTGGACTTTTCAAATACTAAGTATGTTTTCCTTTATTACATACATATACGAACTAATTAAACATCCATAACATGGGTAGTCATAATAATAATATATATACCTAATATACCAGCAATACACACGCCATACATACACATAAGATATATACGGACTAAATAAATAAATGACATTAAAGTAGAAAGATTTCCTAACAAATTTAACACACAGCCGAGAACCTTCTTCCTGCGGGAATATTAAGGCAGAAGACGAAACGTTCACGAGACTAGGCTAGAACCTTCGTGATATGCGGACACTACAAAAAAACACGGAGTTAGTCACGGATTTAGTCACGGATCGTAGTATAAAAAATCCGTGACTAACTCCGCTAGTCACGGACTTTGTCCGTGACTAAATCCGTGACTGTTTGGGCGTGACTAATTCTAGTCACGGTCATTTTATCCGTGACTTAGCGTAGTCACGGCTTAGTCACGGACCGTTTCCGTGACTAACTTGTCACCGGAATAACCACACCGGCGACTTAGTCACGGGCTTTTGCCGTGACTAAAATAGTCACGGACAAATCCGTGACTAAACTTTCAAATTTAAAAAAATGAACCGCCAATTGTTACGGTTTTAATTTTCAAATTTCAAATTTTAGTCACGGACTTGATCCGTGACTACTTTTTTATTTTTTAAAAAAAATAAATTTGAAAAATAACTTTTTACAAAATCGGTCTAGAATTTAGTCACGGCTCGGATCCGTGACTAAAGTTTTTTTTTTTAAAAAAAAAAATTTTTTTGTTTTATAAAAAAAATAAATTTTTTTTTAATTATTCTTTAGAAAAGTTTATTTTAAAAAATATTTGTAGAATAAAAGTAATAAACAGACTACTAGAACACACATTTCATAACCAAACAGACTGAAATAAAAGTAATAATAAGCACAATAGAATTATAGTAAATAAACAATGTTCAAATAAAAATGTATATCATTTACAAGCTCCTCCGGTTACCATTATGATAATATCTAGAATCATCATATAGGTAATCTTCTTCGGTCTCATATTCTCGGTTGTCTCCAGCTTGGCCTTCTCGATTGCCACCGCGACTGCCTCCTCCGCGACTGCCACCTCCGCGACTGCCACCTGCTTGGCTGCCTCCAGATGTTTGAAACAGGTTGTGAAAATTGATATCCTGAATAGAACCAAATGAAGGCAACCCGGTAGCAGAGTTGGTACGGAAATAACCGCCCATGTGCGGAACTTGAGGTGTCTGCTCGGGGTGCAGTACATACGGCTGAGGCTGAGGCTGATTCCGAATTCCGGCGCTGAGGATCCGTTCCATCTCTTCCAGCCGGGCCCTTGTTTCTTCATCTTTTTTCCGTTGCTCCTCCAAGGCGCGCTGCTGCTCAGCCAAGGCCCGCTGCTGCTCCTCCATCTCCCGCTGCATTTGAGCGATACGCGGATCCTCTCCGCGCCTTGATCGGGAAGATGAAGCACCGCTGCGGTCGTACAAGATCCGTTGCCCCTCAGCCCCCATGCACGGGACCCGGCCCTTGTACACCCCAACTGCCTCAAAGATGGCATCATCCTCCACATCAGAATCAATCTCATCCTCCTGAGTCAAGCCTAATTCTGCCCGCCTCTTCTCAACATTTGTGTTATACTTTGACTACATGTACAAAAATTGTTAATATAATGTTACTCAATTTGATTTTGAATGGAAATAAGTAACAAAATAGTGTTACTTACTTCGATTTCAGCGAGGCGGGGTGGCAGATCGGCATCGGACTCATCGCCGTGCTTTGTCCAGCAGTGCTTGATGACCTTGAGAATTGAGACCTTCTTCTTCTCAGGCCCCGACTACAATTTGGAAAAAAGGCTTAAGATCCATAATTAATTGTTAAAATAAAGGGTTGTAATTGTGTAAAGTTTTTTGAAAAATACTTACAAGATCTTCCTTATGTCTACTCTGAGGTTTGCGGCCCCCATGCCATTGGGTTTCTAAGGCTTTCTCGGACATCCGGTTTTTCTTACCGGATTGACTTCTTGCCAAGAAGTTTGGATCAGAAGACCAGTGACGGACGAGGTTAGCCCACACCTCATCCGAACACCATCCAGGCTTTACCCCGCTCGTTCGGGCACGCCTAAAAGTAGGACGAAGCCAATTTGAAATCCTAGCGTTATACGCTCTAAGAATAGCTGGACCTTGGGCTTCAGTCCATCGAAACCGACCCTTTATAAAAAACAATTAAATTAATTTATCTTTTATCAAATGTTACGTTAATACAATTACGCAGAGAAAATTCATTTTTTTTACCTTGAAAAGGTTCCACCAAAGTTCACGAACCTTGGGGTCTACTTCTGTGTATGCTGCCCAGTTTCCAAGAAAGTGTCCTCCAATTATGACTTTGATTTGGTCCAACACTTCTTGATCGCTTCAGAAAATTAAGATTATTTATTTATTAAAGTTTTGATTACATTATGATACATTGAAAAAATTATTTCACGTTAGATAAAATTCATAGTTACTTACTTCGCAACCATGTGGGGCGTCACCCAAAGCGCATTTTCATTGTTGCGCTCAGCTTCGGTTAAGGGCACATAGTTTGGGCGGGTACGCGAGGTTGATTGTTCATTGCTCATCTAAAATATATTAATTTATATTTTTAAATATTAGTCTAATCATTATAGAAGATCAAATTTTTATACATTTATCAATTGAAAATGTGTAAAACATATTAAACTGTGTGTAAGTTTAATATGAGGGGTGGTAATTTTATAAATTGTTATAAAATGTAACATGTTAAACTTTAGGCAAGTTTAAATTTTTTTTTTATTAAACTGTTTTTTATCAAACTGTTTTTCATTAAACTGTTTAATAAAAAAACAGTATATTGTTAATGTGTTTTTAATAATCTATATTTTATATTTAACTTCGAAAAACAGTTTAGACTGTCTTAATTAATATTTTATAATTAACATGTTAAACTTTTTTGGAAGTTTAACATGAGGGGATATTTTTGAATGTTAGTATGATCATAATAGAAGATCAAATTTTTATACAAGTTTTATCAATTAAAAATGTGTAAAACATTTATTTTCGTACATGTTAAAACATATATTTTTTTGAATTTTCGTACTATTTTTAAACTTTTATACAAGTTTAACATATATTATTAAAACCATTTATATACAAAACCGTTTTTATACAAAACTGTTTTTATATAAAACTGTTTTATTTAAAAAAAGTTTTATAAAAAAACAGTTTATATAAAAAAAATTTATACAAAAAAAGTTTTATATAAAAAAGTTTTATAAAAACAGTTTTATATAAACAGTTTTATTAAAAACTGTTTTTTTATTATTTCACTTTTTAATAAAAATTGTTGAATAAAAAATCTTTTTTTCATAAAAAATGAAAAACAGATTGTTTTAAACTTTAAAAATGATTAATATTTCACTTTTTAATAATCTGTTAATATTTTATTTTGGAAAGCAGTTTTTATTGTTTTTTATTAAAATCTGATTTTATTTGATTGCAATCTGTTAATATTATACTGTTTTTTAAACTGTTTTTTATTAAATTGTTTTTTATCAAACTGTTTTTTTTAAACTGTTTTTTTTGTCAAACTGTTTTTCATTAAACTGTTTAATAAAAAACAGTATATTATTAAACTGTTTTTTATAATATATATTTTATATTTTATTTCGGAAAATAGTTTTTAATGTCTAAATTAATATTTTGGACCTAACATGTTAAACTTTTTTGGAACTTTGACATGAGGGTGTATTTTTTAAATAATTCGGAAATAATAAATTTGATTGATGATAAAATAATAATAATCCTAACAATGTCTAAATAATTCATGCATAAGTCCGAAATTAAATCATGCATTTGATCGAAAAAACATGCATGTTGTTTAACCTAAAATTAAATCATATTTAGGCATGCATATTAAACTTATACACAAAAAATCAAATTGAATCAAACTATATCTAAAGCATGCGTATTAGAAATCAAACAAAAAAGAAAAAATAAATTTTAACAACTTTGAGCATGCAAATTAATATTGTAATTCGAAATTAAAACAAAACTAATAATCGTGGAGAGATTAATATTGAGCATGCAAATTAATATTCTAATGTGAAATTAATATTACAATATTACTAAATTAATATTGTAATGCGAACATAATAATAACATGCATTTGTGTGTATAAACGTAAACACATATACACATATAATCATATTAAATGTATATACACATAAATATGTAATTGTAGAATACATCATTAGGGCATTCAATTATAAACATGCATTTGAGTACATAAACATGCATTTGTGTGTAAAAAATTAATTGAGAAAACATAACCTTGATGTGGAGAGAGAGGTGCGAAAAAAAGGAGTGGTGGACGGTGGCGGTGAACGGCGGCAACCGGCGGCGGACAACGGCAGTGCACGGAGGACGGCGGCGGCGCTGCACTCAGGACGGCGGCGGCGCTGCACTCAGGACGGCGGCGGTGGAAGGGGAAGTTAGAAGGGAAAGAGTTTGAGAGGAAAATAGGGTTTGGGAAGCGTAGGATTGAAAAAAATCGCTAAGGGTCGGTTTTATATCAGGGCGTAGTCACGGTTTTAGTCACGGCTATATCCGTGACTAAACCCTTCGTAATCAACGAAATCAGCCACGCGGAATCAGCCGCCTTTGACCGGTCTAGTCACGGCTTTATCCGTGACTAAGACCGTGACTAATTCAAATTTTGAATTTAGTCACGGTTCTAGTCACGGATAAAACCGTGACTAGACCGGCGGCCCTGACACTTCTCCGGCTGCCAGACTGACAGGTTAGTCACGGAATTATCCGTGACTAAGACCGTGACAACTTGAAATTTTTTTGTATAAATCATCTTTCTCCGGCCCAAGAGTGAACTGTAAAAAAAATGGCTAATAGAGGTCCAATTGACTGGGATTCGATGTGTAGAGATATGAAACGACTTAAGCTGATTACAGAGCTTATGGAGCCGAAAACCGTGGAAGCATACGAGAGAATCAAGGAGTTGATGTCTAGACCCCTTGAAAGTTTTGGCGATTATAAAGATGAAGAATCCGACTCGTTGGGCAAGTCAAAAGCAAGAAATTTGTGTCGGATGCTTCAACGTGCACAAGAAGTTTCAGAGTATATGGACCCGATCAACGAAGAAGCTCGAATGAAAATTCAGGAGTTGTGGGCTAGGCCTCTTGAAAGTTTCCGATTGAGGAATGAATAATGTTAGTTAGGTTAATGTGATAAATAAATCTATGTTAGTTGTTTGATAAATAATATGTGACAATTTCATTGTGTGTTTTGTATTTATCTTTGAAATTTGATAAATAAATCTCTGTTAGTTGTTTATTAATATCTAAATTTATTATAATATTCAGATTAGTAAAAGTAAATTACTTTTTTTTTTTAATTTTCGAATTTTGTTAATTTTCGAATAGACTTAGAATTATTAAAATTAATTTTCGAATTTCGAATTATTAAAAATTATTAAAATAAATTTTCGAATTTAGAAAAATCAAAAATAATATTTGAATTTTCGAATTTGAAAATAAAAGAATATAATATAGAGTAATTTCATATTTGGTATTGGGTAAATTTTAATTTTCAAACTTCGAATTGTGAAAAATTTTATTTTGAATTTATAATATGGATATAAAAAACTTGTTGTGGTTGAATTAATATGGAGTAATTTTTTGTTCATAAATAATAATGATAAAGATAGAAAAAAATTCAAATATTGTTGGAGTAATATAATGATGAAGAAATCTGCACAAATATTAGAAGTCAATAAAATTGAAATTACAACAGCACAATTATTCGCTATCAGAATCGTCATTTTCTACATATACAGTATCTTCTTCTGTATCTGAACCGTCTATCCATTCACCTTCTTCCTGATATTGAGCGTTTTGTTGTGCTACATACATTTCCTCAATTTCGCGCTCAGATGGAATGGTTGGGTCTGGAAGGTGCGTTTCTGGCATGACTTCAACTAGTCCGCCATTTGGATCACTTAATTGGATGTCATAGTTGACCGTCTAAACAATAGGCGGAGGTTGGAAAAATTGTTGCTGAAAAGCATCTAGATCAACGTCCTTGTGTTGAGTTTGTGATTTTATTTTGTTCGGACGGACAGGACATGCACACACCCAAGGATTCTGTGTCCGCCTTGTTGAAGGATATTCTGCATAATAAATCTGCGCTGCTTGTTGGGCGAGTATGAAAGGCTCATTTTTCGGGTACACACGAGACTGGTTGACGTCAATCATATTATACTTCGGATTTTTGCGCACGCCACGTGTGGGGTCGACCCATGTGCAACGGAACAGAACGCATGTCAATTTTTTCGCACAAGAAGGCATCTCAAGTTCCAGAATCTCCTGCAGGACACCAAAAAAATTGGTTTCCGAGTTATCATAACCGATGGTCGGGACACATAACCCGCTGTTCGTTGTTGGTCGGCCCTCTCCGTAATCGGCTGTGTGATATGTGTAACCGTTTATCACATATTGCCGCCACACTTTGGCACTGGCACTAGGGCCCCACGCTAATGATACTAACAAAGGGTCGACAATCCCACGACTATTGATCTGTAAATATAAACATGATAATAACATTAGGTAAATATTGAAAAATCTTACTTAATAATATATATATAATTAATGTGTGTGTATATATATACCTGATACTTGTACCAATTTACAAAATCAGAGTCTACCAATGCATCAATTTGATTCTCAGGAAAGGCTGATAAAGAAGCTCTGAATTCACTGTGAATTCAAAAATAAAAAAATTATAAATTATCTACAAATTTAATTGATAAGTATTACAATTATAACTACAAATTTAACTTACTGATAAAACGGTGAGATTTCTGGACAATTCATGAGGATATAAGTATGTGCAATTTGCAATTCCCCACCCACGATGTATCGTTGTGTCGCAGCACCTTTACCTCTGCCTGGGTAATTGAAGATGGAAACTACATTTTCATATAAATCCTCGCCAATGTCATCGTTCCGGGCAGGTCTCTTCCTTCTGGTGATGACGTCACGCTCGAAGTAAAAAGACGAGAACGTTGAGATTTCTTGTTGAAGATACGCTTGACAAATTGAAGCCTCAACGTGTGCCTTGTTGGTCACTTTCTTTTTCAGCTCTCCTAGAAATCTGCAATAATGCAATATAACAACGGTAGACATGTTAACAGTTATTGTGAAATAAATATTCTTTTTTTAAATGAAATTGTTACTAACCTTTCAAATCTGTACATCCAGCGATAGAAGACGGGCCCAGCGGTCAAAGCCTCATACGGAAGATGTATTATAAGATGTTCCATTGTATCGAAAAACGATGGAGGCATTATTTTTTCTAGATTACACATCAGAATGGGAACAGAATCTTGTAGTCTCCGGAGGGATGCCGCATCCAAAACGCTGGAACATATCGATTGAAACAACAAACTGATTTCAGTAATGCAGGACCATACGTGTTCAGGAAGCATCTCTTTTAGTGCAATTGGTAGAAGTCTTTGCATTATTACATGAGCATCGTGAGTTTTCATGCTCGTCGTCGTGGTAAGTTTGTTCATGTCTACGCATCTAGACAAGTTGGAGCAGTAGCCATCTGGAAACTTCTGAGACGCAAGCCATTGTAATATTGCTGCCTTTTGTGGTTCTGTGACCTGGTAGACTGCTTTTGGAACTTCCTTGCCCTGATATTCTAGATCAACAGAAAGTTCGGGTCTATCACACCAAATAGTCATATCTTTCCTAGCTGCAAGACCGTCTTTAGTTTTGCCTTTCAAATCCATCACCGTGTTAAATATATTGTCAAAGACGTTCTTCTCAGTGTGCATGACATCTAAATTGTGACGGATGAGAAGGTCTTTCCAATAAGGCAACTCCCAGAATATGCTCCTCTTTGTCCACTTATGGGTATCACAATACCCATATGGCTCTTGGTTTGGCTCTTCCATAGCCGTAGGAAAACGTCGAACCCGGTTATAAATTTCTTCACCGGTCAATCTCGAGGGTGGGCTCTCTCGTACCGCTCTGCCTCTAATGAAAGACTTCTTGTCCTTTCGATATCGGTGCCTTTCCGGGAGAAACTTGCGGTGACAATCAAAGTAACTTCCTTTTTTGCTGTAACTCAGCCAGTTGGCACCTGATTTCTCCATACATATCGGACATCCCATCAAACCGTGTGTGCTCCATCCCGAAAGCATGCCATAGGCAGGGAAGTCGCTAATGGTCCAAATGATGGCAGCTTTCATGATAAACATTTTATCTGATGAAACATCATAAGTTGGTGTCCCAACGGCCCACAGTTCTTTCATCTCCTCGATAAGGGGTTGGAGATAAATGTCTATCTTTCGCCCAGGATCCTTGGAACCCGGACAAATTAAAGACAAAAATATGAAATGACTTTTCATGCACATGTCGGGAGGGAGATTGTAAGGAGTTAACATGACCGGCCAACATGAATAGTTCTTGCCAAACCTGCCAAAAGGAGCAAATCCATCTGAGCACAATCCCAGCCGCACATTTCGTGGCTCCATAGCAAACTGAGGATGACAGCGGTCAAAGTGTCTCCAGGCTTCACAGTCCGAAGGGTGAGCCATCATACCGTCGTTGGTTTCGTGCTCAACATGCCATGTCATGTGTTTCGCAGTAGCAGTCGAAGCGTACATCCTCTGCAGTCGAGGAGCTATTGGGAGGTAATACAGTTTAGACAGTGCAGACCTATGTCGTGGTTTCTTTTTACCTTGACGAACAGGTTTGTATCTGTCTCCACCACAGAACTTGCAGAACTCAAGTGCCTCATCCTCCTTCCAGAACAACATACACCCTTCCGGGCACGCATCAATTTCAACACAAGGTAGCCCCAACTTAGACATTAACTGCTTCATGTGGTAATATGAATCCGGAAGGGTATGATCTCGCGGTAGCATCCCTCCTACTGACTGCAAGACTCTATTCATGCAAGTTTCAGGGAGACTGTATTCGGCTTTTATGTTCATGAATTCAGTAACGGCGGATAGCTGAGAGTATCCCTCACAATCAGCATACAGAGGTTGGTCGGCAGCTTTTAGAACATCCTGAAATCTCTCAGCCAAACCTTCGTCCACATAAGGTTGATAAAATGTCGGATTTTCATCCGCATCTGGTTGATACGAGGTTGAGGCTTCAGGGGGGTCGTTAGGTGGTTGTGGGGGGTTGAACTGAGACATCGGTACACCGTATGCGTCATATACCATTTGTTGGTCCCACCTCATTTCAGCACGGTCTCCCCACGCACTCATCTCTGGAGGGACGTAACGAGACGAACCTACCGTTTGTGGTATAACAGATGGATCCAAAGGTTCGCCGTGAGAAGTCCAATTATAATAATTGGGAACAAAACCGACCGCATACAAATCATACCCAACTTCGTGTGGGTCTTTAAATTTGAGATTTTTACACTTTGAACATGGACATCTTATTTTATCACCACTCATATAAGCCGGATGTTCAAGTGCAAATTCAATAAATTCCCCAACTCCCTCGAGAAAATTTGATTGCATTCCGTACAATACCGCATCTTTATCATACATCCAACTTCTATTTTGTTTATACATTATGCCTGAATATTATAATAAAAAAGTATACACGTTCAAATACTAACAATAATACTAACAAATTTTAAGTGAGTTATTTCACTAAATAATCAACTAACTAATTTTCACTAAATTAAATGAAATGCACACAATTCTACGTGAATATGACTTAATTAAATTATTTTATAAACCTAACAGTTTAACTAATTTTATGACATTACTACGCTTACAGTTGAATATGTTGTTAATTAATTAACAACATCACTAATTTAATAATTTTAATAATTTAAATTGAACCAACTAATTCTAAATAAAAATAATAATTCAAATAACATACCTTAACTGCATAAATGGGGAAAATGATAGAAGACAGACTACATCCTTCGATCTTTCAAACAGATACTGTATATACTGGGAATGAATTCGTGTGGTTCTGTTGAATGAATGAGCTGCTCCTGCATATATAAAAAATGTAGTCACGGACTTAGTCACGGATTTGTCCGTCACTAAGCAAAACCGTGTCCATTACGCGTCCGATCCGTGTTAATGACATGTAAATGACGTGTTAATCAAAGTAGTCACGGACATAGTCACGGACATGGCCGTGACTAAATTTATCCGTACATAATACCGTTGCGGATTGATTTATGGGAGATGAAAAATTATTTTTTAAATTTAGTCACGGATGTAGTCACGGATGTGGCCGTGACTATGTCGCCGGAGTAAAACAAGCCAGGTCGGAAAAACAAACGGGCAATCGGAGGATGTTAGTCACGGACAAATTTCCGTGACTACGCGTAGTCACGGCTGTAGTCACGGTCAAATCCGTGACTAATTTTTTTTTTGAATTTTCGTGAATATTCCGTGACTAGTCCGTGACTAGGCTAGTCACGGACCAAATCCGTGACTACGGTCCGTGACTAAACGAGTGTTTTTTTGTAGTGGGATATATATACGTGCAATCGAACCAATCTACACTCGACCCACAACAAAGAAAATGACTAGGAAAAAGATAGAAGAAAACAGAGTGTAAAAGGAGATGAAGGAGGTGGAAGGGCCAGTCGGAGTCATCGCCGCTGCCCAACACGACGGCTCGCTGGAGAAGAGATCGAATAACTTCGTCGGAGCTGATACGCAAGTCACCCTGCCACTACAAGAACCTACGGACCCGAGAGTAAACATTAGACTACTAAGAATTTAAGAAGAGAAGGAAATGAAGATAATTAAGGGAAGCCTCGCTTCAGATTTGCAGAGCCGCTGCCGGCCGGTGCCGGACCGCCTCGCCGCCGGAGTAGAAGAATATTGCTAGGAACCGTCGCGTAGCTGACTTGCACTACACTGCCCACAGACCCATACTAGCTAGCAGGTGACAAGATAAGAGGAAGAAGGAGCTGCAGGACCGGAAACCGTCGACTTACTCTGCTACTCAACAACGAAGAAGATGATCATACGTGCTCCGTTGATTTTACGAAATATATATGTTATCGAGATAATTACCCTGAGTATGACTAAAACTTCTTAAGTTTCTCAACCTATGACCTAACAAGTTTTTTTATCAAAATAATATTAAAATTCATAATATTTAATTAAAATTCGTAATAAATAAATAAATAAAAAAATTAGATGGACAAATATACCCTTTAAGTTGTATCTATAAAACCCTAAGCTCCTACTATTTTCTCCAACCCTAGCCTTCCTTCTCCCACGCTCATAGATTCACCCGTAGCCGCACACCCCCGCCGCCGCCCCATGGCCCGCCGACTGCCCTGCCCCACCGCCCACCGCACAGCCGCTGCCCCGCCGCACAGCCGCTTATCGCCGCCTCAGGTCATTCTCTGTAACCTCCGTGTCTTTCTCAGTTACGCTCTCTGTGAAGATGGAGAAGGTGAGATGGAGTAAAGGCCATCGTTGAGCAAGTCCCCACCCAGAGTTCTGACGGCGAGGAAGCAACGGAGGAGGTCAGATAGAGTTTTTGGTGGAGGAATCTTGGTGGTCGATTGTGTGGCTGTCGGCGGGCGCCTCTGTGCACACAAATAATATGCGGATGAGGTTGATTTTTTCTCTGGGATTTGGAACACGTTTAATAATTTGCGAGAAATACTTTGACTTCTAGTAGCATTGTGTGCAATAATTATGGAGTGCAGTGCATTTTTTTGGCATACGGGATGCAGTACATTTTTTTGGCATACTGAGTGCATTGCATTGAACAATTGAGACCTGATTTTGTTCTTCTCTTTTTGTATTTTTAAAATTAGAGTTTTTGGACATTGAATATGGGCAGTGAACATTGCAATAGATAGTGTTGTATATGAGCATTAAATGAATGCATTGACGGGAAGTGCAATAATTATGACCAGCAATGCATTGACACAAAGTAGTAATGCCACCATGAAATAATAAAATAATAAAATAATTAAATCTGAAAAATCCTCATTATGAATTAGAAGAAAATTAATTTCGGCGGAAGTGCAGTGATTATTACCGGATGTGCATTAAAGTCGTGCATTAATGTAGTGCATTAACGATAATATAAAGTGCAGTAAAATTAGTGCAAAATGCACATATTTTAAATAAGGGTATTTTCGTCATTCAATCTTTAAAAATAAACGAGATTTCTTTATTTTTTTGGATTTTTAGTCATACGAAAGTATAAAAACTAGTTAGATCATAGATTGAGAAACGCATCGAGTTTTAGTCATATCCTAGGAAATTTCCCAATATATATACTTCATATTAATATAGTGGGTTGGGTTATTTTGGGCCCAATATGTGTGGATAATAATAATAATAAAAATAGTAAGATAATTAATAAATGAAAAATATGGACCGATTAATCTTGAATTGATGAACAAGAAGAATACTGGGTTGACTAAAGTGATAATAATAGATTAATCGATATTTATAAACAGCTATAAATAATGAAATGGACTATTATGGATTAATAACAAGATATTTGGTACTTTTTTTTAAAGTAGTTAACTTACCATGCATTTTGAATCGGCCATTATTATTACTCCTATATTATAAAGAAAAGTTGAAAAATAATTAAATGGATTAAACTGGACTTTTCGCAAATGGTTGAATAAAGTTGAAATTCGTATATGGAATTTTTGAACTCAAATTTGAGGATAGTTCGTTGGACTACTTTCCAGTTAACTAAGTTCATAAGTAAATTACCATTTAAAAACATAGCAAACAAGTATAGTAAATCATTACGGACTATTATAGAGATAACTATTTGAAAAGGGGACTATAAATAAAGGGTAGAGGAAACGTCACCAAGTTGATAGTATATTGATTCTTGAATTTTAATAGAAGGTGATTTGGTTGAGGAGCAAAGTAAAGGAGTTAACTAGGAGTATTTGGAGTTTGAGGTAAGTTCCATTGTACCCAAAATTACACCTTTTTGCCTCTTAATTACTTTGATTGTTTTTATGTGCGTATTTGAGAATTGAATTTATGTGTGCTAAATTTGAGTAAATATTATTCTAGGCAAGTGTTTGAATTTGATATATTGGTTGATATATTGGGTTGTTATTATTATTGATATGAGTTATTGTATACGATTTTGGGAGATTTTTGTAAGAGTAAATATTTTGTTATCATTGTTGGAGTTGGATGAAATGGAGATGTTAGTAGAAGTATAACTTTGATTGATTTTGAGAAACAAAGAAAAATAAACGTTTTCATAAAAGGTGAGCACCACGGGAGAAATCCGTGGTGTCGGTTTTCCACGTCCCTTAAAATGTGGAGGGTGGTTAGGCCTACTATTACTCAATTTTTGGTTTTGGTTTGAGGTGAATTGACAGTCGGTAGAAAACATCCCGTCTTTTGAATAGTAGTGGTAGTAGTAGCTCCTAATCATTCAGTTTTTGAGGTGGGGTAGTTGGTAGAAAACATCCCGACTACCCGGATCAACTTACTAACCCGGAGGGCTTGGAATACCTTTAGGGGGTGTGCACACTTAAGGTAGTTGTTTCCGTTTCCATTGAGCAGTTGTGGTACCGGCGATAGTCCCGGGGTGGCCGTACATAACAACGGACCACCGGGCTCAACCAAAGTGTTGAGCACCGCCCTTCTAAATTACTAGGCAGTTAGAGAAAAACAGATTTTTGAGAAGTTCAAAGAGAAGAGAATTTTGGTATTTTCTGTATCTTTGGAATTACTATGATTTATGAGTTATGTGATTGGAATTTTGTATAAGTGTTGTTTTAACTATGATTTACATACGGTGTTTTGAAAGTATTTTTCTCTAAAATGTTTTAAAAAAAATTATACATGTATCAAATTATATTATTTTACGGGGTTGGGTGGAACTTACTTAGCATTGTTGCTAATTTTTGTTTTGTTTGTTTTTCTTTCTGTACTTGATTTTATACAGGTGATGATTTGACGAAGTTGTTGATTTTGAGAGAGCCTCCGCTAGAAAATGTAGCTGTAGTAATCAATGTAGTTAATTTACAAGATCTAAATAATCAATTTTGGAGTTTCAGTATTTTCAGCCTGTGCACTCGGTTAAGAGAAAACCGAGTGTGGCGGTAACGCCCCCTATTTTCCTTTGAATATTTTTCCGCTGTAAACTCTGATGTTTTCAAATAAAAGTCCAATATTTCTTTTGAATAAATTTATATTTAAATATATTTTTGGGTGGGAAATTTGGGGGTGTTACATAAAGCAAATGACCATAGCTTATAGATCATATAACATGTTTGTTGAGGTTTAGTCCCGCAGATCCGAAAGCCCAACACACGTTATGGATATATAAGAATATTGGTTGTGGTTGACAAAGGTATGAAATATAAAACAGTGATTTTTTAATGAACTCAAGAGCTATCTGATACTACCTCCGTTCTTAAATAAATGCAACACTTTGACTTTTACACTATTCAAATGTTCTACTTTGACTACGTTTTATTTATTAATGTAATAATATTATTTTATGAAAAAAATATTGTTAAACGTATCTCATTGTAAATTTTCATAATCTAATTTTTTAAAATTTTTTACTAATACAAAATCATTTATATTAATGGTCAAAGTTGTGTCTCGGCAAGTGTGAAATGTTGACCGTTGCATTTATTTAAGAACGGAGGAAGTATTAGATAATTCTGTGATTACACTGAAACTACCCGAACGGTCAGTCAGTGTGAGTTTGAATACAAGAATAAGAGAGATGATTCTAAATGCTAACCCTTTACAATGTATTCAATGCAGGTATTTATACTAAGAGGGGGTAGGTGGGATGATGACGTGGCTGGACCTGGTTGGTTGCTACCTACGCCGCCTTGCACCCATGCCTCCACTTGTTACTGCCATACTTCGGCATTACATGCTGCTTTCACGTGCTGACTACCCGTCCGGGTAGTGCGTTCGGTTTGCGGGACCCCTTCGTGGGTGTTTAGATGCCAGCTCTCTGTTTGATTGCTTCAAGTAAACAAATATACCCGAATGTTGTTCGGGTATACCCTGTTCGGGACGACTTGGGACTTTCCGATTGCGTTGGGCTTCCTGCTTGTCTTGGGCTTATTTTACGCTTTGGGCCGGGCGTATTGGGCTTGGACCCAATACCCCAACACTAGTCCCCCCACTTCCTATGTCTCGAACGGTAGTGAGTGCATGAGGAAGTAGGAGAAATCTACCCAAACGGCGTTCAGAGATGTAGCGTTCGAGGTCTCACTGGTTCCCCATGCGATCTTTTGACAGTTCCAAACGGCTGCCGTTTAAGTTTCCCGATAACCGTCATGATTACCGGGAAGTGGCTCTCCACGTGACACGTGTATTTGCCATCATTGCTAGTGACGTGTCCCCTTCTGATTGGCCGGCCAGTCGACCGGCGTGTCAGGTTATAAATAGGGTTTTCCATCTTTCTTTCTGGGTTTCGAATTTTCTTGAATCTTTGGCCTATTGCTCTGCCTTCTCTCTCCAGGACTTCCTTGCTCCCTTGCTCAGATATTCTCCATTCCTCCACTTCTTCTCCTTCTTTCTCCTGTTCGGCCACATGGCTTCTTGTTCGCGTCCCGCTGTTTCTTCTTCCCCAGAGGCGGCTCATCAACAAGAGGTTCAAGAGGTTGTGGTAAGAGATGGTCATGTAGATGCGGAGGTTTTCGGTGAGAACTCCAGTGACAATACCTCCTCCCTTAGTGCCCATTCGGACGGTACCAAGTCGGAGGACGAACTTGACATTATGAAGGCCGGCCCTCTAGGGGATGTTCCACGCCATAAGGTTGATTTAAACATGATTAGGTTCCGGCGGCAGAAGCTCACAGGCCCGAATAGAGCCCTTATCCCAATTTTAATTCTGGACCCAGTTGATTTCCGCCTTCAATCCGGGCTTCATCCAATGCGCCACCTTATGGGGATGGTGGTGGTCCATTTTGACTCGGTGAAGGCTGGGCTTAGATTCCCACTCCACCCCTTTTTCGTTTCTCTTTTAAATTATTACGAAGTAGCTCCGGCCCAAATTATGCTGAACTCCTACCAGGCTATAGCCGGTTTCATCTGTCGCTGTGCGGATGTCAAGGCGACACCCACCCTAGATCTCTTTCACTATTTTTACACCATGATTCCTCAACAAGCTGAAGGATACTTGGTGGTTAGTGCTCGGACGGGACACATTTTGTTCTCTGACTTTCCTTCTTCGATCAAGGGGTGGAAAGACAGGTTCTTCTTCGTATCTGTCCCGGATGGCTTAATCCCGAAGAAGTGGAACCCGTTTCCCAAAAAATCCCCTGAACCTTTCATTTCTGAAGAACTGGCCGAATATGTAGTTGCTATCGAAGGCCGGGATAGGTACTACCCGAATTCTTGGATTTACTTGATTTGACAACCAAGTACCATGGCCCGGGCGGTCCATCTTGTGCGAGCCGAGGAGTGTGTGGCCTTGACTGCCCTTAAGGTAATTCTGTATCTAAGTTTCCTTTTCCTTAGGTTCTATCTCGAATTATGCGCTCATCTATTTATTATTGATCGATCGTGCACAGATGGGGATTTGCAGTCTGCATCTCCGTGAGGCCCGCTTGGTCAAGGAGTGGGAGCTCATTGTGGCGAAGGAGAATGCTGAACATGCTTCTTCGTCTGCCGTTCAGGCTGTCGAGACTGAGCGACGTGCTTTAGCTGAGGAGAAGAAGAAGCTGGAGAGTGAGCTCGGGGAGCTGTGTGTCCAAGTAGCTTCCCTCCAGGCACAGGTTGCGGCTGCTGAGGCCGCTCAAATTAAATTCTTGGAGGCGCCTTCCCAAATCCAGGACGGTCCTCCCGAAGTGACCGTGGACCTCTCCTCCGTCCGGGAGGATTTCAAGGTTTCATATGAGTTTGCTGCCATCCAGGAGCAATATGCCTTCGAGCAGTTTCCTGTTGTGTTTGGGAGGCACTTGGAGAAGTTCCGTCGGGGCACCGTTCGTCGCCGGGAAGGTGTTTGGGTCCTTGATCAGGATTCTATCTCCAAAGGGTGGGCTGAGCTGGTCCTTTGCCTGGGAGGTGTATGTTGCTGGTTGCCAACACATGTTGGAGCCCTCATTCCCATTCTCCAGCCGCTCTTAGGCCGAACGGTAGAGCCCTCTGATTTCCCCCATCCTCCTGCTCCTCACCTTAGGGCTCTAACCACCCAGATGAAGAAGTATGGCCGAGATATGAAAAGGGGGGCTGCTCGGGCAGAAGGTAAGGATCCCGAGCCCCTGACCGACTCCGGGGATGATGCTGATGATAATGAGGATGATGAAGACGGAGAGGAGAATGCTCCAACTCAGTAGGCTAACTTTCACATCAACTTTGAATATTTTTGTATTTCCTCCATTTCGGATCTGTAACTTTCCGGCCAGTAGAGCCGATGAATACATGAAACTTTTTGCCTCGTTTGATTTGTCTGTTGTTCCTTTTTCTTGCTTGTATAAGTTGTTTTATGGTTTTAATCTGTCCGATCGATGCCTTCTTGCTGTTTTGGACTTGGAAATTTTCTTGGCTCGATCCAGCCCGTTCGGGGTGCGCCAGCCCTTAAATTAGGTTTTGGACTTGGAAATTTTCTTGGCTCGATCCAGCCCGTTCGGGGTGCGCCAGCCCTTAAATTAGGTTTTGGACTTAGAAATTTTCTTGGTTTGATCCAGCCCGTTCGGGGTGCGCCATCCCTTGAATTAGGTTTTTGACTTAGAAATTTTCTTGGTTCGATCCGGCCCGTTCGGGGTGCGCCAGCCCTTTGGTTAGTGACTTTAGATCTGACCCGCTCGGGAAGATGTGGAACTTGGTGGGGTTTTCAATCTTTGCATCAATTTCATGGCGAACCCTAGGAGTCTCTGCTCGGGACCTGGAGGACTAAGCCCAACCCCATTACTTTATGACAATCAAATTTTGCTGGTTTCCTAAGTCGTTCAGTACCCGGGACAATCAAATCTCATGTTTCTCTCAGTTTATGTTTTTTCAAGTGATTTCGTGCTGCTCGGGGGGTATTCCTTGTTTTGCTCTCATACCGTTCAGAGTACCTTCTCATGGGGAGATTTTTTTATTCAACGAATCTCTTTCCACATGATTCGTACCAACTTCTGATTAGCAGTCCGTTCGGGATGCCACTTTTGTGGTCACGTTGCAGGCATTTGGGCTGCTCAACCCTGATTCTTTGTTGATTTGAGACTTGATCACCCGTTCGGACATTTCTGTCCCTGGCGATGCTTTAACTCCCCTACTCCCCTTAACCGTTTTGTGACACATATCAATCAAGGGTTTGGACTCTTGGCGGTGCTTTTCCTTTATAAAGAGGCAGCTGCTTCCCTGTTATTTTTCAGCTGCTTCTTTGGCTCTCTAAGTTATTTTTTCCACTCAAGTTTTCTCTCACTAGGAAATTGTCTCCTTCGCTGGTTTATGTCTTTTTTCCTTAGCTCTTCAGATTCAGAGATGGCACCCAAGCTAATCCGTCGTCCTAGGGGAAAGGCCCATCACAGTCATCAGGAAGGCCCTTCTGCCCGATCATCAGATTCCGATGATTCTTCCTTATCTCCTCAAACCGAACAGCCCCTCCCCAATGATGGGTGCACATCTGGTGATGACTTATTCATTTATGAGAGGGGGATGCCCGATCGGCCCCCTCGTTATAGTTTAAACTTTCATTGTATTAGGAAGCAACGTCAACGCCTTCCTGCGGATGCCGAACTGTTGCTCCGCCAATTGTTGCCTCCCCCCGCGCGTTTTATGCGGGTTTCATTAAACACCCAATGAGTCATTGTTCGGGGGTGCGTGTTGGTGCACATGGATGCTTTGGTAGCCGGACTCCGGTTCCCCATGCACCCATTCATCGTTGATTTCCTACGCCGGGTCTCGGTGCTGCCCACACAGTTTGTGCTTAGCACCTACAAGATCTTGACCGGGTACATCATCTGGTGTCATGACATGGGCATCGTCCCAAACGTCGATCTGTTCCTGTACCATTACAGTTACCAGCCTTACTGGTCCACGGGGTACCTGCGGTTGGTCGCTCGGCCCTTACGACAATTGTTCACAGAGAACCTGTCTGCCCCTGAGAAGTGGGAGGAGTGGTTTCTCTTTGTCCATGTGGAAAAACCCCTCCCGTTTCCTGACCGGTGGAACACCTATCCGGTTCAGGACACGACTCCTGTCCTGAATGCCACGTTGCAATGTCAGTATGACAGGTTTCATCTGGAGGGCACAAAGAACCTCTATTCCTACCTTACGCCTTCCAAGCTTTTAGCCGCTGGCATCGGTAAATTTCAGATTTGTTGAGTCCATTCGGTATTAGTGTTCTTTCTTTTGCTGATTCTTAGTCATCACTTTTTACAGGTGTAATCCCTCCTGCTTCTTCGAAGCGTCCTGCTCCTACCCCCTCCTCAACTGTTCTTCCTGATAAGAGGAAGGGGAAGGCCACCGTTGCAGCTGGCAAGATGGTTCATCCCACGGGTCTCTCCATCCACCCGGCCGCCGATCAGGCCAAGAAATGCCAAAGGATCGAGGGCACAGGTGAAATGGTCCCAATGGACCATATAATTGATTTAACTGTTCCCGCTTTGGAAACCATGCAGTCTACTCTTTCTCCTCCTAAGAAGATGGGTTCTACTCCTGGAAAGGAAGGCGATTCTGCTCTTGCTGATATCCCGATCAGTAGTCGACTGACTGTGGAATTTTATGCCATGGGTCCCTATGCTGAGGGTCACACACTGTTCGGGCAGACTGCATCATCTATGTGGTGCAGCACTTCCCTGAAGGCTGGTGAGAACTTTACAAATTTAGCTCACTGGTCAGATCTGATCGAGGCAGGCCATTTGGAAAGCATCAAGGTGCGTACATTGTGAATTTTCAAATTCCCTTGGCTTTTTCTCTTCTTTCTTTTCTCATCTCACTTTTCTCATTTCGTGTTCAGACCGGGACTTACTATCACAGGGCTTTTCTAGCTGCTGAGCGGGAGATGGCGCTTCTTGCTCAAGAGCGGGATGATAGTCAGACTCTTCTTGCTGCCGCTCGCAAGATGGCCGTAGATCTTCAGGATCGGGCCAACAGGGGAGACAAGGCCAGGGCTGAACTGGCGGAACTGGAGAAAAGACTTCAGCGTCGCGACCAGGAGATTCGGGCTCTTAGGGCCAAGGAGGGTGAGAGGCATCCCGCTCCCTATTTGACCGATGTTTCCAAGATCACCCAACAGGTGGTGATTGACTTCCAACGGGGCAAGGGGCTGAACGTCGCCCTGGAGAATACCGCTTGGCAGTTCCTTGGGAAACAACTGGGGGAATATTTGGAGAATTGTGAGAACCCCTTGGTCGATGGCCTGAAACTCCTGGACTCGTCAGCAGCTGGAAAAGCATTTGCTAATGACATGGCTTGGGACATCATTGTCAAGTGCCAGGACATGATCGTCGATCGGAACCTCGAGGTGATCAGTGAGCATTTTCCTGAGCCATTCGATCCTGAAGAGGAGGACTTTGATGAGCTGTTCTGTCGTGCTTACAAGCGGGTGATGGAGAAAAGGCTGAAGGTCAAGGATTCTGCCAAGCCTTCAAATTCCAAATCTGGTGCTTCCCCGAACAAGGATCCTCCCGTAGCATAGCTTTTTTACTTTGTTTATTCCTTCATTCTTTTGTATTTCCCGGGCGGTAGTGCCGAAGAATAAAGACCTATTCTTCGTTCGAGATTGATTCCCCGATCCTGCAGATCATTAAGTAAGTTTTGGTGAACTACTTAGTTAATGCCTTCCATCTTCCAAACACATAATTCCGATGCAACCCGTTCGGTTCTGCCATTCCGGGCCATCCATATTAAGGGTTTGAGATGTCCATTCTCAAACTAAACACAAAATCTCCTGTTCGGGTTCCACCATAACGATTCCCTCTCGTCGTGGTTCGTCAAAGCTATAGACTGAGGCAAGATTTAAAAAACCAGAGTCCCGACTCCCCGCTCAGTCACCTGAGTCACCGAATGCCGCCCGGTTCGTCCTACTCATAGTTTTACACCATCTCCAAAACTGGCTTGAGTCCCTTGCTTGGTTATCCCGAGCACAAGGATAAGTCCAAGCCAACATGGTGGCTCCCTCCAGATTGAGATGGTGGTTCTCATTCGGTAATCCGGAATGATTGCCAACAGTGCTTGATCGAGGTGAGGCTTCTAGCCATGGTTGCGATATTGCTGTTCGGTCTTTCTGGCCTGGTTATCCAACTTTTGGCCTTTTGCGGAAGTACAATTCTCCCTCTTTATGTATCTCATGTACCTTTTTTAGATGAGCTCAGGATCTATCTTATATTAGATAATTCTGTGATTACACTGAAACTACCCGAACAGTCAGTCGGTGTGAGTTTGAATACAAGAATAAGAGAGATGATTCTATTTCTAGCTCTGAGTTTCCAAATGCTAACTCTTTACAATGTATTCAATGCAGGTATTTATACTAAGAGGGAGTAGGTGAGATGATGACGTGGCTGGACCTGGTTGGTTGCTACCTACGCCGCCTTGCACCCATGCCTCCACTTGCTACTGCCATACTTCGGCATTACATGCTGCTTTCACATGCTGACTACCCGTCAGGGTAGTGCGCTCGGTGTGCGGGACCCTTTCGTGGGTGTTTAGATGCCAGTTCTCTGTCTGATTGCTTCAAGTGGACAAATATACCCAAATGTTGTTCAGGTATACCTTGTTCGAGACGTCTTGGGCCTTTCCGATTGCGCTGGTCTTCCTGCTTGTGTTGGGCTTATTTTACGCTTTGGGCCGGGCGTATTGGGCTTGGACCTAATACCCCAACACTGTTATAGATTTATACATTTGGTTTTTAGTTTGTTGTATGTCAATATTGAGTATTCTAATTTAAGAAATCTATAGTTGATTTTTTTTACACATTCTTGCTACAGATGGATGCAGGGGATCATGTGATACACGAGTGGATATTAGATGCATCTAATAGTCACGATGATAACCTATCAATTGGTTACTCATTACCATTCGTTGATACAGTTATTGATAACCTGAACGAGGCAACTGAATGTTCTAAGTTCTCTGATCTAGTTGCCAGACAATCTTTAACCGTGTTGAAGAGCATTCCTAATTCGGGATCTTCAGAAAGTGGAGACGAGGTTGATCCTGGACATATTCAAATTAGCCATGAAGAGGGCAACTTCAGTTTGGATCAATCCATTGCATCCATTGATGACTTTTAGCAAGCTATTAGAAGTTATGGGATTAAAAATATGTATAACTTGACTTATGTGAAGCAAGATAAGACAAGATGTAGAGTGAAGTGTGTTCATGACTGTCCATGGATTATATATTGTTCCAATTACACAATTAAGATGTAGTACTGGTTTAATGAAATCAAGCTGGTGTATCACAATTCACAAGTATAGTTTTATAGTGCAATCAAACTAATTTATACTACATAGAAAGGGATATAGGAGAATGTTATTTCTAAGGCTAAAGGGTCAAATAGGTACATGAACTAACTTAAAGTGTTCAATTAGCCCCTTATGTAGGAGATTCTGCCAGGCCGTCGCTTAATTTTGCCTCTAATTTATCGTGTGTTAAAATCGAACATCTAAAATCTATCTAACCAAAATTAAGCTCAATTTTATACTAAGTGAATATTTATTTCACTTTCCTTTCTTGACAATATGTTCATTATCTATTTTAAAAAACATTTTCAATGTTCATATGAATTAAAAACATTCTATAAAATTATAAAAAATAATAAGTAAAAAACAATCGTTGTACCTAGAAGTAATAAGTATTCACAATTTCAAAATTCAATTAAAAATTTCAATTATTTATTACATGTCCACACAATAAATAAATCATGCTCTAATCTTCAACTGTATAATAAATGAATCATTCTCTAAATCTATAATCCTTAATTCTATCTTTAATCATTATAAATTTACAGTGAATTAAACACTATTTTAATTCACAATGAAAAATTCAATTAATTTTCAAATTGATTCACTAAAAATAATAGAGCTAAAATCTAAAAAGCTCACATGGAGGCTGAAGCTTCGGAGCTGGAGGAAGAGACCATAGCGGCAGGCTAAAATCTATCAATCATGACGGAGGGCTCTGGATGGCGGAACGCGGCGTGGACGGCGGAGGAAGGCGTGGTGCGGCAGGGTCGCAACTCATATCACGAGTTCTTGCCTTATTCATCGCAAACTCGCAAGTCGCAGCTTTGTCTTCCTTCTTCTTCTTTGTACTTCCGCCAGTTCGCAGCCTCGCAGGTAAGTTGAATAGGTGGGCTGGGCTGTGGGATGGGCTGGGAGCTAATTTTGGAGTGGGCTAATAATAAAACTTAGACCTATACTAATTAAAAAATAAAAAAATGGGCTGGGCTGAAGCCCACCCCTGCCCTAACTACCATCCGCCTCTGGAAGCACTTTTGCCAAACTAGCGGAAGGTGTCAGGCGGCCGGACCTTTTTCTGCTCTTCGTTGCTCAGTGATTAATAATCCACAAGATCTTTTACTCTGAGCTCTAGTTGGATCTTTTCTAAAACTCTACACCTAAAGCTATTACACAGGTTCCATGAAACTCTAAATCAGTGGACATAGAAATTAAAAAACCTACAGACCATTAAATATCAACCTCAGCTAGAACAAAGGTTCCACGAAAAGGGAGCTCTGGTAACCGTTTCCTTCTTGCCTTTTATGGTCGGCAGAGGAAGATAAATTTGAGATGAGTAAGGGCATATGCGAATCGCTTGAAAGCCTAGTTAATTTACCTGGAGGTGAAGATGAAGGAGCTTGATAGGCGTGAGTGAAAAATAATGATAGATAAGGTTCTGGAAGATGAAGTGAATTCAACGGGGAACGTATGTCAGACATGAATTTGTTTTTAAATGGTGTGGCATTATTTTTATTCCACATATTTACACGGTCGTACTCCCTTAACTCCCACATATGACATAACGGTGTGAAATATTTAAGTCTTATATTGATAGAATATGATCTTTTAGGTCCCTTATTGATAAAAAAATCTTTCAGGTCCGGAATGGATAATATTTCCAATTTTTAGGTCCTGGATTGATATACATGATGTAACATACTAAAATGATAGATTTGATATATTGTGACATTTTTAGCACATGTGACAACATTTTGCACATGCTACAAAAGTTGTACTTAATTGTAGTGCATTTTTGCACCTTCACTCCTATGCATGTGATTTTACACTATTGATTTAAAAATTTGAGTGTTCACAAGAGCACTTTGAACCAGCATAGGTCTGCCGGCTTGTACAATATCATATACGGAGTATAATGATATAGTCATGGCAGGTCCTAGGGGGAGGGCAGCAGGGGCGACCGCCCTAGGCCCGAAAAAAAGTATAAAGAAATTTAGACCCAAGTTTTTTCTTTATATGTAATATGAGTAGACTTCTTTTAATTTATAATTTCAATTAATTAATTAGACCTAATGTATAACTTTTGTTGACAATTTGAGAATTTTAAAACATAAGTAAAAAGTCTTGAACAAAACTAGACAAGTTTTTGAAAAGAATATAAATTTAGTTTTGACTTTTAAATAGAGTTGGTTGTAAATCAACACATTTGTTGTTGAATCAATAAAAATACGTCTCTTCACATCTTTTTAGCCTTTAAGATTTTTTTACTTTTAATTACAAAATTACCAATTTATATTATTGTCTTTGGGTTGCCGGTGCCTCCCAATTCTCAAACATCATCCCAATTATCTATTATACCTCAAAAAACCTAATGGATTAACAACTAGTTTTTGTAACGCGCGTTGCGCGATTGGGATAGTGCCCAATGTATATGTTGTGTACTACGTAGTATAAAATTGTAATTTATTGTGTTTTACTTGAACAAAAAAAATATCATTCGAAAAGCATGTCTTATGTGATGATTTTAACCGGGCTTCACAAGTTGTCTATAATGTTATCAACAACACCAACTATTTTTAACCTGACACTCCCTTTGTTGACCAATGATTGTATGGCTTCATTAATATTCAAAGTCATAGTTTTGCAATACACATTGAGGCTCTCATGTTAGTTGGAATGCTCACTCTTTTTAATTTGCAAGTCCTAAACATTAGTACCCCATAAGGAGTTTAAATAAAGAAAAAAAATTACTATCTCTTGAAGGATAATCTTTATTTCCTATAGACATTTTTATGGGCCTCAAGTTGTGCCATTTTATGTGAAGCTCTAAATTTTTCCAACTTGCTTCTGCAAGCTTAGCATCAACTATGTGAAATTTTTCTTGCACTTCAAGTTGTTCTTGAGCTCTTGCTCTAAAAGCATGGGCATATGAAACTTTGGTTTCAGGTGCGAACTTGATTTGTTTATATTCTATTTGTGTATGTCTCTCTCAAAGCCTTCAAAAGCTACATACAAATATAAAAATCTGCAGTAAACAAGCACTTAATCCCCAAGGATGCTAACAAGGTAGCCAATAGTTCTTTCAAAAGAAGACTAAAAAGCTGAAAATTAATTAACTTTAGATGCCAAAATATTTATATTACCCAAGTCTTCTTGTAAAATTCAACAATCATACAAGCATATATAACAACGCAACATTAGCACATTGAAAATCTGAATAAGAAATGATCATTGAGAGCCCGTTTGGTAACACTAAAATTGGCAGAATTGGCTGATCCTGCTGAAATTTATAAAGTTATGGTTGAAGTGGCTGTATTGCCTGATTCTGCTAATTCATGAAAAATATATATTTAAAATATTGATTATTAATAAATTAAATAAAAATTATATGAAAAAATAGCTAAAATAATCATCTACAGTAACTTCAGCCAATACAACCAGAAAAGTAACACCAACCTTATTTTTTCTGCTTATAAGAAAATTTGGCACGCGAAATCAAAAAGTTACGTGTTTGATGAAAATATTGGCCGATGAGCCCGATAAGCCGTAAAAGGGGTCTCCAAACGGGTTCTGAAATGGAAAAGATTTGAAAAGGGGATGAATTATATATAGCACGTGGCATATGTTTTCTCACCATTTTCTTCATGTGTGTTGCACGATTAGCTAGCTCAAAGCCAAATATTAAATTACTTTTTTCGCCAGTAGAAATTGATAACAGGGCTTCCTACTTGTAGAATAGTTATAAATTTAAATAATCATACAATGATGTAATATCTAATGATTGCCTCACTAAAATGAAGGAAAAGAAAATGTCATTAATTCATAATCAATCATATATTTTTTATCAAGGTACGCAGCATACCCTTTGTAATTAAAACTTATTTTGATAGATAAAAATAGATTAATGTTGGATTTCGTAATCTCATAAGACTGCCCTGAACAATCACTCAAATCCCACCATTTCATCTTTGCAACATTCAAACATAATGGGGATGATGTGAAAAGAATTCTGTAATAACATTTAATTAAAGAGGTCTATTAGGATGTAATTCATATTGAAGAATTGCGGATAATTAACCTTAATCTATTGAAGGGTAAGGCCAGTAAAGTAATGAGATACTTTAAGGTTGTACTAACCGAAAAATATGAATCGTTTGTTCCCAAAAGTAAACCGTGCAAACCTAGTACAATACTTAAATCACACGGTACACCCTCATATAACAATAAAGTTACACCAACAAATTTTTCATACCCAAAAGGGTATTAACCCTCATTCATCTTTATTAGTTTGTAGGGATTTTAAACATTGAACATGTGATCTTGGAAAAGATTGATTATAAAGCAATTATTTATGATTTTACTTCACAATGTTCTTTTGTGATACATGTGTTGTAACTTTTTTCCAAATATGCAATTCAAATAATATAAAGGTGCATTTCATCTTTATTTTATAACCTTTATAAGATAGTTGTAGGGAGAATTCCAGAAATAGGAGTAATATTTTTTGAGAATTTCAAAATAAGACTGTCATGTGTTTATTTTCTGAATATGAGTAATTATTGTCATGTTCAGAAAATACTACCATGTGTAAAATATGATACTGCCAAAATATAACATTAATTACTTCTATTAAGAGAATAAAAACATGATAATTTTAGTTTGGAATATGCAAACGTTTTTAGTCATATTTAGAGTAATTTATCCTAGTTTTATTTTATTCCATAACTTTTACTTTAAATAAGTACGTAGTATAATTTACTGTTTATCTTGCAAAAATGCCAAAATAATATATTGTTCATAGGCCCAAAAGTGGAAGGACTGGCCCCGGATATAATACGTATATCCATACACTAGGCCGTATTTATTTCAGTGCAATTACAATTTTAGTCAAATTCATTATCACTATCTACTTGGATTGCGTTGTTATTTAATCCAAATATTGCGCATATACATACACACACGTAGTCTGTAATACACTAGGCCGTGATATATGGAGTACATAGTTAAGTACATAGATTGTACGGATTGTGCATCTATACGATGAACATGAACGGTTGGTGCTGACAGTTTTTGATTGGGCAACCCGGAGATCGAGCCGCGTCGTCTACAGGTCTACGGATGATTGGGCAATCCTATCAATATTTAATCTCCACCTCGCTGATATATGTGGCCATTAAAAACATTGAAATTGAGTGAAGCATTGATTATTTGATAAATCAAACGCAGGGGTGGACCGCCCCTCCAACAACAAAAATTTAATGTAAATCGTATATATACGAAAAATAATTTTCACCGTTCAAAAAATATTTTGTTTAAATTATCGCTCTCCCAACATGAAATTCCCGAATCCATCCATAATCAAACGGACACTATATTTACTAACATCTTCATTCATCTCACTAACATGAGATGGTGTTGCGGTCATTAAGAAATACGAGCTATATGATTAATGCCTACAGTTGATCGAGTCTAATAATTCCAGGTAATCTTTTTCAAAAATGTTTTTTGTATCCGCCCTGATCTCAAATACACAATTAATTCCTTGTTAATCACAGAGAGTCACTTTATTTTGACAAGATGGAAACTTTGTTGAGACATGACTCTTTTTTGAAGAGGGTACGTACCTTCTTATAAAACAATATAGATAAATTATTAAATAAATAAATGAATAAATAAATAAATCCATAGCAATACTTCATATACAATATACACTACAACAAAAAAGTATTATTTGCGCCCAGTTTTTTACGTCGACACATGTGGACGCAAATAATTGTGTTTTGTGTCAATTTTTGGATGCAAAAAAACTTTCTAAAATTTATTTAACATACGGAAAAGTGTCTTAAGACTTAACTTTTGCTTCAATTTCGTTTTATTTGATAGTTCTATATGTTACTGACATGATAATAAATTAGAAGCTGATTTTTTATTATTAATTGATAGCTTCACGAGAAATTTTCAATGTTCAGAAGAAAAGAGTGGTAATTTGCAGAAATTATACATAAGTGGCCTTCATACATCACTACAAAAAAATTACGGCAATGTCACGAATTTGGCACGGATTTATCGATGGTTTTGTGTCAAACTGCTTTTGGCACGAATGTGACATATCACTGCCAAAAACCCCGCCAAAAATTCCTGCCAAAAACAACAACAATATATTGTATTTTTTTGGAAAATTTAGAATTATAGCTAAAGGTCCTATTTTTTCCGCACCCATGATTTTTTTTTTGTGACGATAAAGTGGACGCAAAAGGTAAATCTTATTTGCATCGACCAAAGTAGAAGCTAATAAACATTCTGCATCGAGATATTAGCGTCAACACATTAGTGTCCACACGTTAAAGCAAATGAAATATTTGTGTCGACTTTATATCTAAAAAATGTTTTTTGTTGTAGTGATAAGTAATTTGTGCTATAAAATACCACTTATTAAGTGTTCCACGTCGGATGTTATCTTTTGAACTGTTTTAAGTACCAGATCAGACCAGACCAGATCAGACCAGACTAGACTAGCAAATTCCAGTCCAAAAGAAAACATCCTTAGCAAACTTAAATATTAAATCCTTAGTCCAAATGTTTTACTCGGCCTCATTTGTTCCTTGTATATACGTAGTATAATTTATTAACTTATTATTGTTATTTGAGTTGGACGTTCAATGCCTCATTGGCCCCAACTAAAGACAACACCAAACTATAAATTACCTAATTTGATTTCAAAACAAACTCTAATTTTATTAAATATTTATAACTACTCGTTCAAGTACTTTTCTTTTCCATTGGTTCCAAATACCGATGACACAATTTTATTCTCTATTTGCAGTTATAAATTGTCACATTCTAATGGGAGGTGGGAGGTAGGTAGTGGATTTATTAATCAGAATTGTACGTACGTTGCGGTACGCGCAAAACAAATTGTGACTTGGGGGAGTACATTTTACGTACTAATTTGGGGTGCCTTCAAAGCGATATGATGCATTGCGAATGGGAGTGTTGTACGCAGGGGCGGCTATGGGGGGAGTTACCCTAGGCAAGGTGCCTAGGGCCTCCACCTCTAAAGGGGCCTCATTTTTAGTAATGTTTTTATAAAAATAATAAAATAAATAAATAAATAAATAGTAATGACATAAAATTGTATTCAAACTAATTGTAATTAAACTAAGTGATTTATAATGCTAAAATTTTTATAGACATGTGAAAAGTTCTACTGATTAATTTATGTCCTTGTATTATTAAATTTATCTTTAGTTATGCCAAAAATTTAGAGAATTTACTTTTATATATTTCTTAAATAATACTGCATTCTTTCCTTTCTATTCAGCCAAATTTGATTTTGCAAGTCAATGATGTTAAAATTTGACCAATTATATAATTTTTGGTTGTATTAATAATATGAAAATGATATGAAGATGTCCTTTATTAAAAATACTATCATAAAAGTATAGATTTATTAGGTTATGTGAAATTTATACATTTTACACTTTATAAAATTAATTTTAACATTGAAACATTTGTTTTGAAAGTAAATTTTGTTTGGATTGATAGAATATATAATCACATTTATACAATTATTTTGTTTATTGTTTTTATTTATAGAATTTTCGCAATGCTCTTTTGCCTAGCCGTCTAGGGCCTCGAATTTTCTGAGGCCGCCTCTGGTTGTACGCTGCAGAAGCAGGTGAATCGTACGTACCACAAGATCAGTCATTCGTTGCTCAGGACAAGCATGCAGTTGATTTGATCATCACAACACACAAACGACAAATGCCAGCCCACCTCCACGTACCTTTATCTGTACCACTCCATCTCATTTAGAGTCTGGCTACTTCTATACAAAATTTGTACTCGTTTTATGTATATATGTTTAGTTGTTTGTTTAGACAGCCATCTTCTGAACGAATCGCCCAAACACAAAGACATGGAAAAAGGGATGAGAAAAGGCACAATAAGTGTTGCTAGAGGGATCCAATGAGAGGATAAATGGTGAGAATATGTGAAGCAGATGTAGCTCGTTGGAAAAAAGGGGCACCTGGAGCAAAAGTTGCAAATTTAAATCTTCTAAGATTGGGAGGGGTACAAAGTTGTTAGATATACATTCTAGAATAGACTTGAATACTTAATTGTAATAAACTGAGTTTGTTAGAGTCGGTTAGGAGTCTGTTAGTATCCTGACCTAACTGATTCTATATATACATTGTAATGCTGCTCAGATTGATCAAGTAATAGTAATAAGCTTCGTCTCTCTATTTCTCTCTGTACGACTTCTATTATGGTATCAGAGTTGTAGCTCGAATCCATGGCGATCTCAGATGATTCTTCCAACTCTACTGCCAATTCTGGCAACTCGAATTCTCCTGTAACCTTCGCACATCCACTCCCGATCAAACTCGATGCTAATAATTTTCTCTTCTGGAAGCATCATGTGGAATCTGTTGTTCGAGCGCATAAACTCCTTCGATTCATCGTAAAACCTCAAATTCCGAAGGAATTCAACTCTGCTGATCCCGAAGCAAGTGGAAATGTCAATGTGGAGTATATTGTCTGGGAGCAACAGGACCAAATGTTGTTCTCTTGGTTGTTTGCGTCACTTTAAGAATCATTTCATGCTCGAGTGATTCACTGTAGATACTCGCATCAGTTGTGGAGTGAGATCAACAGTTATTTCAAGTCGCAAATCTTTGCCAAAGCCAAACAACTCAAATCTGAGTTGTATAACACTGCGAAAGGAGATCGATCTGTTTCTGAGTATGTTCTTCGTATCCAGACTATCGCCGATAATTTGCTATCAATCGGACAACCTATTTTAGCAAAAGAGCACATCAATGTCATCCTCGAAGGCCTACCGGAAGAATATGAATCTCTGGCCTCCTCAATTTCTTCGCAAAGTCCTTCGGATCCTGCTACTTTATTTAAAGTTGAATCTCTTTTGGCTGCTAAGGAAATGAGACTACAGAAGCTTCGTGAATCCTCACAATCAAATCTGTTTTCTGCAAATGTTGCTTGTGTTGAGCCTTCACTCTCCAATCATACTCTAGCACCTGAAAGTTCTTCAGAAATTTCTTCGGACCAAGTTTCACAGTTCAATGTTCCTCCTACCACTGATTCCTACAGTGGCAGAGGTCGTGGAGGACCTGGAAGAGGTCATGGTGGCAGATATGGTGGTCGAAGCTCAATCATATGCCAAGTCTGTGGCAAATCTGGTCACCATGCTCTAATTTGTTATCTCAAGTTCAATCCTTCCTACAACATCACTTCAAACACCCCATATAATCCCTATCCAAACTCCCAGTCCTCCTCTCTCAATCCAATTCCTTCACCAGGCTCTTATGAACCAAGATTTCCTTCACCTCAAATCAACACTCCAACCCCCACCTCACCATTCCAAAACTGGGACCCACAACCATATAATTCATCACATGTACAACCCTATAATCCCTCACCTCAACAGCCTTATACTGCAACTCGTCCACAACAATACACTCCTACTCCTACTGCAGCTTGGGCCTGTGCAACTCCTTCTATCTTGGGACTTGCTCCACAGCATTAAACATGGTATCCTGACTCTGGAGCCACTCATCATGTAACTCCAGGTCCCTTAAACCTGCAACACAGTGAGCCTCTTGTTACAGCTGATAAGCTCTTTATGGGCAAAGGTCAAGGTTTGGATATAAAGTCCATTGGTTTTACTACTTTTCCCTCACCCTATCAATCCTCTTTATCTCTCTCTCTCTCTCTCAATAATATTTTGCATGTTCCCTCCATAACTAAGAATCTGATCAGTGTCAGTCAGTTTGCTAAGGACAATAATGCCTTTTTTTGAATTCTATCATTATGAGTGTTTTGTTAAATCTCAGGTTTCTAGACAGATTCTTTTACATGGTGTCTGTTGAGATGATGGTCTATATAGGTTTCACTCAGTTCCAGTTCCAGCTACTCTACAAAGCAGAACACCTTTTTCTTTACCTTCATCCAGTCTTAGTTCCACATCCTCTACTACATTTCTATCTACTTGTAATAATGTTAAGCCATGTAATGTCTCTGAAACATGTAATCTCTGGCATTTAAGACTTGGTCATCCTCATTTAGAGTCTCTCAAATGTATACTTCAACAATGTAATGTTCCTTTTGTTAATAAGAATGTTGTTGAGTTTTGTTCTGCTTGTTGTTTAGGCAAGTCACACAGGTTGCCTTCATTCCCTTCCACAACTACATACAACACACTTTTTGAACTTATTTTCACTGATCTGTGGGGACCAGCCCCTATTCTATCCTTTGATGGCTACAGTTATTACATAGCCTTTATTGATGCATCAACCAGATACACTTGGGTGTATTTCTTAAAAAGAAAATCCGATGCTCTCTCTGCATTCGCCAACTTTTACAACTATGACCTTAATCAATTTTGTGCCTCTATTAAGTCCCTACAATCTGACTGTGGAGGTGAATTCAGATCTTTTACTCAATTGTTGTCTGAAAAAGGAATCACTCACAAGATCATTTGTCCACACACCATCAAAATGGTGTTGTGGAAAGAAGCATAGAAACATTGTTGAAAAAGCTCCATCTCTTCTCTCTCATTCTGCTCTTCCTCTTAAATTTTGGGATGCAACCTTTGCCACTGCAGTCCATCTCATCAACAGAACTCCATCTAAATCTATTTCCAATCTCAGCCCTTACTTCAAACTATTTGGCTCCCATCCTGACTATTCCTTTCTTAAAGTCTTTCGCTGCTCTTGTTATCCATTCATCAGGCCATATAACAAGCACAAACTTGGTTTTCACTCTGAAGAGTGTGTCTTCCTTGAATATTCTTCTACTCACAAAGGGTATAAATGCCTCTCTTCTGCAGGAAAAATATATCTCTCTCGAGATGTTATCTTTCATGATTCAAAATTTCCCTACCTTACCCTTTTTCCCTCTACACCATCTTTATGACCTGAATCCCCACTACCAATTTTTGTTCCTATATCCATCTCTTTTCCCTCCAAAACCACTGAAACATCCTCTCCAGATCAATCAGATCAGTCCTCCTCTTCAAAAACTCAATATGGTTGAAACAACAACAGACAACATTCCTCTTCCGGATCAACTTCCTCAAATTCTTCTACTCCTGCAATCCAACCTAACACTACCACTCAGATCACACCTTCTATTTCTCCAATTTGTCCTGCCCCTGTCACCAACAACCATCCCATGAGGACTAAGGCCAAATCTGGGATAGTAAAACCAAGGCTTAATCCAAGCTTACTGTTAGTTCATACTGAGCCTAACTCAGTGAAACAAGCCATGTCTTCTCCTCACTAGTTTGAGGCTATGAAGTGTGAGTATGATGCATTGATTTCCAACAAAACCTGGTCTCTTGTTCTTCTTCCCCAGACAAACAAGCAATTGGCTGCAAATGGGTCTTTAGAATTAAAGAAAATGCTGATGGTTCTCTGAAGAAATACAAGGCCAGACTGGTGGCTAAGGGTTTTCATCAAAAATTTGGCACTGACTTTGGAGAAACATTTTCTCCAGTTGTCAAACCTGTGGCAATAAGAGTTCTTCTTACACTTGTTGTATCAAATAAATGGTCTATTCAACAATTAGATGTTAAAAATGCATTCTTAAATGGTGAAATTGACGAAGAAGTTTACATGGTGCAGCCTCCAGGTTTTCAAGTAAAAGACACTTCTCTTGTCTACAAGTTGCATAAGTCCTTGTATGGGCTTAGACAAGCCCCAATAGCCTGGTTTCTCAAATTAACTTCAGTTATGTATAAATCTGGCTTCAAACAGAGTAAATGTGATCCTTCCTTACTCATATACCTGTCTTCTGGAATCCAAATATACATCTAGATCTATGTTGATGACATATTGGTGATTGGAAATCAACCTACTGCCATTCATCAGCTTATTGAAACTCTTGATTCCTCTTTCTATCTGAAGCATTTGGGAGACCTTGACTTCTTTCTGGGAATAGAAGCACATAAACTACCTGATGGCAGCCTACATCTCTCCCAAGCCAAATATATCAATGATTTACTTCACCAAACTTGTATGCTTGACTCTAAAGGAGTAAAAACACCTATGGCTAGCACTTCAAAACTCACTCAAGAGGGAAGTAACTATCTCCCAAATCCTTCTTACTACAGATCAGTTGTGGGTATTCGGCAATATGTTACTCTCACTAGACCTGACATATGCTTTGCAGTCAACAAGGTTTGTCAGTTTATGGCTGCACCACTGCAGCTAAACACATTCTCAGGTATCTATCAGGTACCACCAACCATGGTCTCATCATCAAACATTTACCTCTATCCTCTATACCTCTACCACTCTCAGCCTACTGTGATGCAGACTGGGCATCTGATCCTACTGACAGGAAATCCACATCTGGCTCATGCATATTTCTGGGTTCTAACATTATTTCATGGTGGTCAAGAAAGCAAGCCAAAGTAGCAAGATCTTGAACTGAAACTGAATATAGAAGCCTAGCTGATACCACTGCAGAATTACTATGGATACAGTTTCTTCTAAAAGAACTTCAAGTCCCTTTCTCTGTTCCTAAAGTCTATTGTGACAATCTAAGTACTATACAACTTGCTCACAATCTTGTCTTACACTCTAGGATCAAGCATATGGAACTTGATCTCTTTTTTGTCAGAGAAAAGGTTCATCTGAAGCAGCTTCAAGTCTATCACATTCCTTCTCCCTACCAAGTTGCTGACATCCTAACAAAACCACTCTCCAGCTCTAACTTTCTTGATCTAAGGACAAAACTCAGTGTAGCTGATCAATCACCTTCATTTTCAGGGGGGGATGTTAGATATACATTCTAGAATAGACTTGAATACTTAATTCTAATAAATTGAGTTTGTTATAGTCGATTAAGATTCTGTTAGTAGCCTGACCTAACTGATTCTATATATACCTTGTAATGCTGCACAGATTGATCAAGTAATAATAATAAGCTTCGTCTCTATATTTCTCTCTGTACGACTTCTATTAAAAGTCAATGACTTAGAGGTTCTAATTGTTAAAGTATTTGTCTCACACTAAAAAGCTATAAGACAGTACAACGCTATATAAGACCTCCTCCTACCACGTTGACCGTTTAGGATGTAACCCCAGATCTTAACATGGTATCAGAGCCAAGTTCGATTGTGGTTTGACTACTTGTTTAGCACCCATCATTAAGGGTAGCGTGTTAAGGGTCTATTTGACCCATTTATATACCCAATATTGTTCAGTCTGGCCCGGGCTGAGGTGGACATGTTAAAGTATTTGTCTCACACTGAAAAGCTATAAGACAATAAAACACTATATAAGACTTTTGTTACTTCTCCTATAAGGTTGGCCCTTTAGAAAAGAAACTCCAGATCTTAACACTAATGTTGTACCAACCTCATCTCTATTAGTGAGTTGGATGCCTAAAACGTGAGGGGGGAACAACCTTCTCCAAATTGTAGCTTGAGGTACTTTTTTATTCGTATTAGATCGTTTATGATATTTAAAGTGAATGAAATTTTAATTTATTACGGAGTACATCCAATTCCACCATAATTTGAGAGAGAAGGTTTGTTCCACATCAGATAGAGATCTAAGTCCATGACCTTTAAATTGAAAGGAAAGTTCCTTCTTGATGGAGTATATTGCCACATGCCCCACATACCCAAGGTTTCAGTAACCGGTGATCTAGAATTAGGGCCCAAGTTATCCACTCAGTGGGCCAAGACTTAGCATTGAGGCCAACTACGTAGTCTAGACCCGAGATTCTGCCAACGAGCCTATCCTACAATGGTCCGAGTCACACCAGCGAGGCCGAGCAGATCATCACTGCTCCAGGATGTAGTGGCGCTACCGGTTGAGGCCGAACGAACCTGCTCCATGACTTGGTTATATTCCTACACTTAGCTGCTCCCCCATGATTCCAGTCACACATATCCAGTGCTTACAATTATATCATGACTACTCTTGCTAACATCATGACCTAGTTCCCAAGGACAGACAACATCATGACATCATGATCAAGTTTCCGAGGGCTGACATCATTGCTGACACCATCCTACATCACCTGACATCACGGCTAATGTCGTTGGCCAAGACTTTTAGGGACATACTTGTCAATTTCTCATTAGGTAGCTTTTTTGTCTTAGAGACCAAACATTGTATTTTGCCTATAAATAGAACATGCATTCAAAAATGAGAAAAAGGATCCCAGTTATTGTTAGTGCTGATATTCTGTTAAAATTAATACAAAACTTTCTTATTCTATAATTGATCCAACTTATATCTAGCTTGTCTACTATCCCTAGGTTACGTTCCATAACCCATCACTTCCAAACAAGTGCATCCCTAGAAAAAAGAAGACAACTTACTTTCTAGTAGTCTAATTACTGATTTGGGAATTTTACATGCAACAAGAATGTGTAGAGGGACAGAGGAAAAGAAATCTTTGATTAAGGTTAACCTCCCTCCCCATGAAAGCAACTTTTGATACCAGGAATTTTACTTTTTATCAAAAAGAATTATCAAATCCACGAAGTGCTTCAATCTATTAATGATTTGGTGAAGAAAAACATCAAATTTCTTGATGGGGAATTTATTATTGGCCTTCATATTAATCAATTTTGCAATCTAATTACTTCTATATGTTGGGAATTGGCTTACCACAATAACACAGTCATAATTGACAATGAGAATGTAGTAGGTGAGTGGCATCCCGACTTTTTAAAAATAATCGTGATGTTTTTAGGATTTGATTGCAATCCTGGGGTGGCAGATGAGCTGAAGTTACCAACAAGAAGACTGGGAAGGAATTTGTCTCAATTAAGTTGAAAGTGCTTATATCCACGGTTTATTGACCAAGAGATTATAGTATGCATACTCTTGATTTCTTCGAAGAGGTGGGTTGTTCAGTAGCTTTAAAGTTGAGATCTACTGGGGGATTGACAGTGGAGTTATTTAGGATGGCTCCGGTACTGTTAGAGATGTGTGTAAGGTTTTTTTTGTATCTGTCACAGACTGGCTTATGTTCAATACATTGACCCTTAAATCATTCACATAAGTTGTGTTTAAGGATTTGAAGAGTTCAGATTGTTATTTCATTTCCAGTTGACATCTCCTTTTCACTTCATATTCTCGTCACTTTTAGCCTTTGTCAAGATTCTTGTTGTTCTGGACATGGATGATCATTCCTCCCCTTTTCAGATCAGATTGTTTTGATATCACTTTAGTATCATCAACTGATCTTTGATACCTTTGAAGTTCATATGTGACATCATTTGAAAATAACAACTATCTTTTGATATTCATGGGTATCAGTTGAAATCAATTTATATCTCTTGACTTTTGATGAAATCATTTGATTGTTGTTATTTCAAAATTGTACTTGCCGGCTTTCTCTCTTTGTAGGATTCACTTGTGAGTGAGTCCTTTCTGAACTTCTTGATCCCGGTATTGGATAAGCAGAATAGTTTATGACCAATGGATACAACTTTACAAGGAAATATGGTCATATGCTTGTTTGTCTAGGTATACATTTTATATGATAGTAAGGACAGTAGAGTGTATAGTTTTCTGCTTTATGTGAATGTGTTGGTTGAAAAAAGATGATGTCAACCAGGTCTTTTTGGGATTTTGACAAGTGGGTTCTTTGGTGTAGGAGTGAGGGTTTTGTGGGTTTATTTTAGTGACTGTTGAGAATATTTGGCTACTTGGGTATTAGCCTTTTTCTGAAAAATTATGGACAATGGGTAGACCAGTATGTTGTAATTTTCTTTTGGAGTTTTGGGACAATATGAGTGAAGCCAGATTCAATGTCTTTCCAGTTTGATAAACCTCATTAGTTAAGAGAGAGAGAGAGTTGAATGAGATTACTCAGTTTATCCTTTGTATTTTGATTCTTATTCTTCATATTATCCTCCTAGTAAGATTATTGTTTAGATTTTCTGAAGTTTAAGATCTTTTAATTTGTAAAAGGAATTGGCTTTTTTTGAATGTCCTTTCTATGGAGTAAATAAGAGATTAATATTTGAACATTCAGAATAAACTGAGTTACTGGAGAAGTTTTGAATGTACCTTTTCATAAACATCTTTCTTGTTGTTGTTGGCCAGACTTTGGTTGTAACACCCCCAAATTTCCCACCCAAAAATAATACTTTATTCAAAAGAAATATTAACTTTATTCGAAAACATCAGAGTTATGCAGCGGAAAACCAAAAGGGAAATAGGGGCGTACCGCCACACTCGATTCTCCCTTAACCGAGTGCACAGGCTAAAACAACTTAAACTCCAAAAATAATTATTCACTAACTAAAGATATTGAAAATGGAATTACAATGATTTACTAACTATGTTTTCTCTAGCGGAAGTCTCTCGAAATCAACATCATCAGCAAAGCATTACCTGTACAAAATCAAGTACAGAAAGAAAAACAAAAGAAAACAAAAATTAGCAACAATGCTAAGTAAGTTCCACCTAACCCCATAAAATAATAAATAATAAAATTTAATGTTTTTGAAAAATATTTAGGAGGATTTTTTTTTTAAACAATTTATAAAATCTTCTCATAGCATAATTCACTAGTAAAATAATAGTACCTCAAATATAAGCAAATATTTCCCAACCACAAAAATTACAAAAATACCAAATATACGTAAAACCACCAAATATCATTACAATAATTCCAAAGCATAAATCAAACACCAAATATCTCAAAATACTTAAAAATGCTGATAATGAAGAGTACTCAACATAATCAAATCAAATCAAATCCAGAAGTGAAACCCACAAATAATTTAACAACTCAATCCAAATATAATTCAATCCAATAATCCAACAATTCCAATCAATCCAATACTTTAATTCACCACAAATCCAATCAAATAATATTCACCTCAAGTCCAAATCAAGCCAATCAAATAATCTCAATGACCTCAATCCAATCAAAGTCCAGTTCACCTCAAACCCAATCAAAGCTAGTGGAAGCCGAACTCCTACCTTAAGTGTGCACACCCCCTAAAAGGGATTCCAAGCCCTCCGGGGAGTAAGAAGCCCGAGTAGTCGGGATTTTTCTACCAACTACACTACAATTAAGCTGGGATACCCCGCTTTTGGGAAGTACCCCTGGTGGATTTAGACTTATAGCCATTACCACTCACCAATACCACATTTATCCGGATGTGGCAAACCGACACCACAGATTTCTCTGGGTGCTCACAAAAAAATCACAATTCATTTTCAAAGTTCCAAACCAATATCACAACCTCAACCAAAACGGATATGAAATCCAAACTCCACAAAATAATCCACAATGTAAAATATTAACTCCAACAAATTACCCTCAAATGTGCCATACATTAAAATTTCACGAAAGAGCCAAAATATAGAATACTTCATAAATGGTTCAGATCTCAAATTTAACCCCAACAACATTTCATATGATAACTCAAATACTCGAAAATATCATCCAATATCCAATACTGAAATCTCAAATATAACTCTCAATAACAATCCATAAATAATTCCAAATACCCAAATACGAAGTATAAATTGTAAATGCTAGAAATCTCACCAAATCATCAAACATTTCAAATAAATAATCATAAATAGATTTACGAGGAAAAGGTATAATTTTGGTTGACGTGAAACTTACCTCAAATCATTATATGCCCTAACGGAAGCTTCGATCTTCACCAAAATCACCTTCTAAGAATATTAAAATTATTTGATTAATAACTATTACCAAATCTCATGATTATTATTACTATTATTATTATTATTATTATTATTATTTAGAATTGCGATCCAACTATGGTGAAATAGTTCAAACCAAATAGACAGACAAAGTAATGCGGAGTAATTATAAGCTACGTACGCATATGAAGCCATGCAGGCCGTCTTCTTCTTCGGCCGTCCAACGCAGGACAAGAAGATGCGGTGTAGTAGCGGCACTCCGTCGTCCTTCTTCCTCTTTGATGCACGTCCTCTGCGGTCTAATCCTCCGCGAGCTTCCTTATGTTTCCGACGTGGTGAAATATAAGCGACGGCGACTCGTTCGTCCTTCTCTATCGTGAAACGATCTGGCAGTCCAGCAATACACTGGCGTGTAGTCTTCCTTTTTGCGACGTTGAGACGGAGGCTGGATTAGCCTCCTGCTCCGGCATTTAGTTCTCCAGCGCAGCAGCACTTCCGGTGGCAGAAACTCCGGCGTTTTCCTCTCCCAACTTTTGCCGCCGTTCTTCCTTCCTCTGGATTTGACGCAGACGATAGAGGTTTTGTGTGTTCTTTCCTCCTTGCTTTACTTTGGGCAGGTCGTATATGTTTTGAGAGCTTGGTTTTTCTTTTTCTGCCGCAAAAGTCGATCGCAGCTCTCCTATTTATATATGCCGTCGATGGTTCTAGACTATACGTTACAGATCTTTGGCAATTACTCCCATTATTTCAGTTTCCTTGTTTGGCTATACGCATGTTGGAACTTGGAAGGTTCTGGGTACGTCGTTTACGTTTCTTTCTCGTTTATTATGATTGTCAACGTACGTATTGTCATATATACGGAGTACATAGATGTAAAGGATCCGGTCCCGTGGCTATGACATGCATCTGGGTGCGACTGCTGGATTAAATAATGTGTATTACTAATAGTATGTACTCCGTATACGTTATTATTATTATTGTTAATGAGTGGGTACTCCATATTGAGTATACTACGTACTAAGGTCAAATTATTTATAAAAAGTATCTTCTTTTATTATTTAAAACTCAAACTTTTATCTAATTAACATTATTATTATATACTCCGTATTTGATTAGAAAAAAATATTTATTTTCTTTTATTTAAATTTTCGGGGTGTCACATTGGTGATGTTATGAGAGTAGGATTGACTTCTTGTTTCCTTGACAGTCCCGTGGATAATTTACTCTTTCTCATCTTTTTGCTTTTGTGAATCCAGAGTGTGAGAAAAAGCTTGTTGTCTCTTTCCTTGTTTCTTCCTTTCTTTTTCATTTGATTCCCCTTCACTATGTTTACCATCTCATATAACTATAAATGTGTTGGGAATTGGTGGTTGATCTTTGGTTCACAACAAGCCTGTTAGGAAACTCACTCTATGAACAACGTCTCGATCTGATACCAATTGATGGTCCCTTGTGAGGTAAAGTCTAGAGGGGGGTGAATAGATTTTACAATCTTTTCGATTTATCAACTCTTTTTCCTCTAATAGAGTGAGTTCCAATATCTTTTGGGAGATATTGAAACGTACAACGTAAGTCTTGACCTCATATGAAGTGACACTTTTATAGTAACACAGGTTATGACCCTTTTAGTTTGGTGGAAGATGGTTTAAACAATCAACAGATGTGTTCGTCAAAATCAGTGACCTATTAGAGGAAAACGAGTTGACAGACATCTGTGACAAGGTTACTCCTAGCTAGAGTATTTTACACATAGTGTGAGTCCATAGTCTTGAAATACTTTTTAAGACTTTTGAGTTGATGAAGCTCATAAGGATGAAGGGTTTTGACTTGCTTAGAAAAAAGCTTTTTCAATGTAAGGATGAAACAAAGAAACTTGATTACAATGAACTGAACATTTCACTGATTAGTGTTTTAGTAAGTTGTTTGAGTGTTTGGATAATTATGAGGATGAGTGAGTGCAATTGGTGATGTGAGAACTGAAAGTAAAAGATGACACAAGATGTATCCTAGTTCAGAAGTGGTGTAATCTTCCTACATCCAGTCTCACCCTCAAGATGATGGATTTCCACTAAATGAATATACCCCTTACATTTAGTGCCCAATCTACCATTGGTTGTAGGCATAGATTGTGAGGTTTTTCATGAGGAATCAAAACACCATTCCAAGCTATTCAGTCCTCTAAGGTTTTTCACTAATGGAATTGAATTACCAAAAGTTACTCATGTCCTTCATCTTCACTCATTCACTTTCTGAATTTGATCACAAAGCTCTCCAGATATTACAAATTAGTTTAGTTTACAATGGTAAATCTAAACTTCCAACTAACTAAGCTATAATGATATATGTGTATGAACTATTCTAAGAGCTTAGAGGAGTGGGGTGAGAATTAAGAAGGCGAGTGATGATCAACACTTTCTCCTTTGTTGGATATGTCGTAAAGGCTCGTTTTTCCTTCTTACCTCCACACTTAGTTCTCACGTACTCCTTTTATTTATAGACTAAGTTGTTTAATAGCTCCTATTAGCCAAGGAGATTCAATATTGATCGATGAATAGATCCACTTGGTGACTGTGAGGCAGCATGATTGGTTTTTGTCTTTGTATGGCACGAGTTGTGACTCTTTGTTCAACTTGTATTCTGAATTTCGCACTTCAAGGTATTTGGCTAACATAATATTTTGATTTAATCTTAGCCGTAGACTGAAAATATTTTGTAAAATAGCTTAGATTTAAGTTGTTTGCCGTTTGTTCAATCCTCCCTCAATTTATAGATCCCTTGCTTTCTTTAGTACAAAAATAATAGTACTAATAATTTCTACATTTAGTAAAAATTATTATGAAAATTTGTTTTGCCTTTCTTTTTAGACTGCTAGTGGGTCCATGGTCATGCGTCGTATATTTTGTAGAGATGAATAAAATGAGTAACTTAAATTGATTCAGTGGCCTCAGATTTCTTGTTTGAATGGAATCGGTGGGCTGTTGATATTTCCGGTCTCACTTACCAAGAGGCTACTGGTTGGTATTTTTCACGAGGCTACTGTCTGAGCTCTTTTCAAGGGTTTCACTTGACTCATTTTCGTACATCTTTTCTTTTGTTTTTGTTGTTTTGGTACATTTCTTTTCTTTGATCTTCTCTTTTTAGTACACTTCTTTAATTTTTAATTTTCTTTATTTGATGTTTTAGCAAAATTTGGACAAGCTAAAACTAATTAAAATAGAAATTGTATATAGATTGAGTCTCATACAAGAAAGGTAAAGAAGATGACAAGAACAACAAAAAAGATGCTAAGAGAGAAAAATAGAGTGAAATTTAGAGTGTTCCTCGAATGGGTGGCCCGCTGATTACAATAGAGCTTGGTTCTATTTATAAGAGAGATATTTAATCTCTTTGTGCCTGTTATTGACGGTTTCGACCGTTCCGACGACATCAAAGTCTTCGTCTTTATGTCGTCATAAATTCCGGTCAGCCATTTGAGTAACCTACGCCCTAATTACAACAATAACTCTCATAATATACATGAAACCGCTAGAATTAATAAGCTAGCATTAATTCTAATAAATACGCCATTAATTGCCCCGGTCAAGCCTTCCATGTTGTCAAATTCCTATACCAACAATAGCCCCCTTTCGAGAAGTTGAGACGTATCATGCATATGTCAGCAACAACTTGTCGAAAATTTGAAAGTACATTTCGCATCTTGGTTTATTGCATCGTGACATGTTTATCAACTTGTCTGACTGAATGCTTCCGTATTTCTTTCGAATAACCTCCGATTAGATCTGTTTCCTTGACTGAAACAATGAAGTCTGCAAGCTAGAATTTTGTCCTTTTCCCTCCAAAGTTGTGCTGACGATTAGTTGACAGAAATTTACAACATCATCATGTCGATGTCGACACTTCAACTGGCAAAGGGAACATCACCCGTTGTTAAAGATGACGAGTTGGATTGTGTGAACATAGTCCATAACCTGCAAAGACTTTGAATAATGTTTCGTTTGTAATTTTTTCATCATTGTTGACATGAGTGTGTGTGATTTGTGTCATTGTCCTTCGTAGTGTCTCCTTATGTTTTGGGGCTTCTGTTGTCATGCTTTTGGAGCATATGCTTCTGTTATATATTTCTGTAGTTTTGTTGTACGTGTGTTGTCATATATGTTTTGGTTGCACGTGCGTTGTAGGTTTTGGCCAAAACGTATTGTATGGGCTCTGTTAGGATTGTGATCCATGATATTCTCATGGGCAGCCTAACTCTTCCCATTAAATTCTGTAAGCCCCCCGTCAATTGTGTTTTGACGTGTTGTGAGGCTTCATTTGATGTAAGCCCCCCGTCAATTGTGTTTTGACGTGTTGTAAGGCTTTGTTTGATGTAAGCCCCCCGTCAATTGTGTTTTGACGTGTTGTAAGGCTTTATTTGATGTAAGCCCCCGTCAATTGTGTTTTGACGTGTTGTAAGGCTTTGTTTGAAGTAAGCCCCCCGTCAATTGTGTTTTGACGTGTTGTAAGGCTTTGTTTGATGTAACCCCCCGTCAATTGTGTTTTGACGTGTTGTAAGGCTTTGTATGTTAGGACATCATCTCGTACATTGTCAACGGTTCCTGTGCAAAAAAGAAATTGTTAACGTCAGCCCTTGGTTAGAAGCCTAATTATCCCTTGTTTGATGTAGTAAGGGGATTGTGTCTAGTTATCGTTAGCAGTTGTCTTTGTGTGTGTATAGTACTGGCTGTCTCTCATTCCGTCGATATCCTGCATACAGACATGTTGTCAGAGTCTGGCCGTTGGCTTTTAGCCAACGGCCCTCCGACGCTTAAGTTAGTGATCGTTTATAGATAAATGAAAGTAATAAATTAAGAATATGTATATGAAACTAAATAGATATCTATCGTCAGACCCTGTCTATAGATATCAATCATCTCGTTAGGTCTGTTATCAGACGACATGGCCCCCCGTCTGACAATTTTAACCATGTCGTCTCTCGTCTCAGGAGTAACAATAATAAAAGAAAATAATAACCTCAAAATGAAACAACTTTAAGAGTACCGTACTGCAGCTCTTCAAATGATGTCTATCATTGGACGACATGCCCTCTGTCCGACGATTTCAGTCATGTTGCCTGGTATGTCAATCGTCAGTTTTGTTAAATACACCAATGTGATGTTCTAGTGACTTCCAAGGCCCAACACGTCTCTAGAACCTCCAGATCGTCATTCTACGTATTCAATTCTCTTCCCTTGGGATTTAGCTTGTTGGATTGTATGTTCGTCGAAACAAGTCGTCGTGATTTTGATTATGTCAATGTGTTCCTTTGTTTTTGGATTCTTTGCGATTGCTTTGCTTCCGAAAACGCGCCTAAGTACCCAACCGCATAAGGAGGCTCCAACAGTACATTTTGACGAAATAATCACATCATCTACACACAATTCCATGGTTTTCCCGCTTTTGATTTTTTGAACACCATCGTCATTAGCCATTGAAAGTTGCCCCGACATTTTTAAGTTAGCAAGGTGTCTTCGAGTTCAACAAAATGAAACCAGCGGTGACAGTTGGTGTATGAGCAGTTGACAAGATGATAGTTTTTGTTTCCTCCTTCCCAACTTTCGATTTCATCTTGAGTCCCGCCTTTGTCATTGAGCTATGACCTTCCATGGTTGATAGTTTTTATTGCACGCTTCCCACAGACGGCGCCAAATTGTTTTAGCAAAATTTGGACAAGCTAAAACTAATTAAAATAGAAATTGTATATTGATTGAGTCTCGTACAAGAAAGGTAAAGAAGATGACAAGAACAACAATAAAGATGCTAAGAGAGCAAAATAGAGTGAAATTTAGAGTGTTCTTCGAATGGGTGGCCCACTGATTATAATAGAGCTTGGTTCTATTTATAAGAGAGACATTTAATCTCCTTTTGCCTGTTATTGACGGTTTCGACCGTTACGACGACATCAAAGTCGTCGTCATTATGTCGTCATAAATTCTGGTCAGCCATTTGAGTAACATACACCCTAATTACAGCAATAACTCTCATAATATATATGAAACCACTAGAATTAATCAGCTAGCATTAATTCTAATAATTACGCCATTAATTGCCCCAGTCAAGCCTTCCATGTTATCAAATTCCTGTACCAACATTTGAGTACTTTTTGTATTGACCAACAAGATACAAAATATTAAAAGCCAAGTTTTTCTAGTCTAATACAGTGGCATCATCAAAACCTATGTTTAAACAAGAAATAGTTTATCCTAGAACGGAGTAAAAAATGGGAATCAAGCAATATAGAATCAACTATGGAAGAATTGGTAAAGAAAGGAATTTGATATATGATGATCAAGAAGAAGGATCTTCACAATATGCTTTTGAATTACAATGTAGAGACTGAATGTATGTGTATTCGTAACTGAATGTGCTGATTACATAGAGCCTCTAGATATTTATAAGAGATACATTTAATGCACTTTTGTCCGTTGACGACATGATCCGACCGTTACGACGACATGTCCGACCGTTACGACGACATCAATATCGTCATTATTGCATCATCAATTCTGGCCAGCCCTTTGAGTAACCTATGTCATAATTACAATAACTACTCTAATTATATACATAAAACTGTCCAGATTTAATTAGCTAGCATTAATCCCAATGAATACGTCATTGATTGCCACGGTCAACCATTTCTGAATGTAGTCAAGGCCGCCCAACTCGTGTACCAACAATTGCCCCCTTTTCGAGAAGTTGAGGTGAATGATACTCACGTCCGTCGACTTGTTTCAGCAACAACTTGTCGAAAATTTGAAAGTACACTTCACATCTTGGTCCATTGCATCGTCACATATTGATCAACTTGTCTAACTTAAATGCTTTCCCTCCAGCATTGTGTTGACGGTTAGATGACAGAAATTTGTAACAGCATTACGTCGATGTCGACACCTCAGCTGGCAAAGGGAACATCATCCGTCGTTAAAGATGACGAGTTGTGTTGCGTGAACATAGTCCATAACCTGCAAAAACTTTGAATAACGTTTCATTTGTAATTTTATCAATATCGTCAACATGTGTTTATGATTTGTATCCATGTCGTTCGTAGTGTCTCCTTTTTGGAGCTAATGTTGTCACACTTCTGTTGCGTATTTTTGTAGTTTTGGATGTGGTTGTTGTTCCACATGACGATGTCATTTGTACGTGTACTGTTGTTGCTTTGTGTTTGTCTGACTTTGATGTTGTCAGCATTTGTGATGTATGATCTGTCTGTTGTTTTGGCCAAAACATTGTGGAGAATCGGTGGTGTTTATACTCATGTTTAGCGTACATGAAAACCCCACTTCTTCCCCTAAAATTCTGTAAGCCCCCCGTCAATTGTGTCTTGACGTGTTGTAAGGCTTTGTATGTTAGGATTCCGTCATCGTCAATTCTTGACTGTACCTGTGCAATAAATATTTCGCTAACGTCGGCCGTTGGCTAAAAGCCAACGGCCCTCCGATGCTTAAGTCAGTAATTGTGAATAGGTATGTATAAAAAATTAGTCCTCAACATTGCGAAACTACTTAGTCAAATTCACGTCATTTCAACTTAATGTTTCAAAAGTAATTTTGCACTTGTCAAAGTGAATAAATGAAGAAAATATTAAATTGAGGGGTGAGTAAATTGCTGTTGCATACCCTGATAGTGTCCTGATCCTTTGCTTCATTATTTACTTTCCTGTTCTGATTAGGCGATCTCGGTGGACTTGAAGTTAAATGATGTCGTCGTCTAACTTTTAGTTTGATGTCGTCATTCACCACTCAGTTTCATGGTTTGACGCCTTTAGTCTGCAACCTAATCAGACACGTAGCTGGGGCCTGACCGTTGGCTTGAAGCCAACGGCCCTCCGATGCTAAAGTAAAATAGTCTAATACTTTTACATTGATTGTAGGTGTGTATTATCTCTAAGGAGTCAGATGTATTTTCATTTGTCAAGGCGGGTGAGTAGATTAAGATGACATTGAAATAAAATAAGAGCAATCTATTGTCGAGTACCTTAATTCAGCTGACTTAATGTCGTCATCAGAAGTCTATATGATATTGTCATATAGGATTTAGCTTGATGTTGTCAATCTGTGACTCAGTCAAATACTTTGTTGGCCGTTGGCTTGAGGCCGACGGCCCTCCGACGGTCAAGTTAGTAAGAGATTCAAAAAAAACATAAGATGAATACTGAAGTAGATAATTATATTAGAAGTGGAAAGGCTTTAGGTGTACCACATTCCAGCTCCTTAGAACTTGTTTACCGTCAATGCTTGTCAGACGGTATGCCCCCTGCCCGACGACATCTGTAATCTGGTATGGGCCTTCCCAGTTGGGACTGAATTTTCCACTTGCTTCGTTGCCAAAGGACTTTCTGAGCACCCAATCGCCTTTCTTGAATACTTTGGCTCGGACATCTTTGTTATAGCTTCTTGCTACCCTTTGTTGGTAGGCTGCCATTTGTACTTTAGCTCTTTCTCTCAATTCGTCGATAGTGTCAAGATCGTGAACCAATTCTGCGTTGTTTGCTTCTTCTGTGATAAGTCCGTACCTGGATGTTGGCACTTCGACTGGAATGACAGCTTCGCATCCGTACACCAACGAAAAAGGCGTTTGTCCTGTGGCATTTTTTGGTGTTGTCCGGTCTGCCCATAATATGAGTGGTAACTCGTCGGCCCACTTTCCTTGTGCTTTCTCCAACCGTTTCTTTAGATTCGAGATGATGATCTTGTTGCTTGACTCAGCTTGTCCATTTGATTGTGGATAGCGTGGTGTCGACATCTCTAGTTTGATGTTGTACTTCTCACAGAATCGTCTGGTTTTGATGCTGATGAACTGTGACCCATTGTCGCAGACGATCTCTGACGGGATGCCAAACCTGCTCAAAATATTTCTTTTGATAAAAGATATTACCTGAGTGTCACGGATTTGTCGGAAAGGTTCAGCTTCAATCCACTTTGAGAAGTAGTCAGTCATTGCCAACATGTAGACCTTTTGTCCGGGTGCTTCGGGCAGCTTACCTACAATGTCCATCCCCCACTTCATGAAGGGCCATGGAGATAAGACAGGATGTAGTGCTTCTGCATGTTGGTGTTGCACTGGTGCATGCTTTTGGCACGGTTGACAAGCTTGAGTGTATGCAATGGCGTCATGTCTCATCGTTGGCCAATAATAGCCAAATCTCAAGGCTTTGTTTGATAAACTCCTTCCTGCCGCGTGGTTGCCACATTCTCCTTCATGGAGACTTCTCAGTACTTTGACAGCTTCGTGTGGGGCTAAACATCTCTGATATGGTCCTGCCTTCGAACGTTTAAACAAAACATCATCAATTAATAAAAACTTTGTTACCTTTGACAGGAGTGCCCTTGCTTCTCTTTTGTCACTTGGCAAGATGTTGTGTTTTAGGTAATCTATGTATGGCTGCATCCAGTTGTTGTCTGCGGTTGACTCAATGATGTTGACCACTTCCATCCTTTCAATGGCTGGTTCTATCACGTGGACAAGTGGTATGTTATCAATGTTTCCTGCCCCCAGACATGATCCGATTGCTGCTAAGGCGTCGGCTTGGACGTTTTCTTCTCTTGGGATTTGCTCAAAGGTGATGTCGTCAAAGGTGTTAGCTAAGTTGGTGACGATTTGTAGGTACGCCGACATCTTTGGATCTTTAGCTGCATAAACTCCGTTGGCTTGATTAATAATTAAAAGGGAGTCGCATTTTACCTCGATTGCTTTTATGCCCATGTTTTGAGCTAAGTTCAGCCCGAAAATTAGTGCTTCATACTCCGCTTCGTTGTTTGTTGCGTTGAAATCACATCTGACAGCTTGTACTATATTGCCCCCTTGTGGCGACTGCAGTACAACTCCAAGTCCGGCTCCATGCATGTTAGAGGCTCCATCGGTGTGCAGAGTCCATTTTTGTTGACGTTGGTCACCAATTAACAAACATATCTCTCTTTCTGCTTCTACTTGTAGTTTTGGACTGAAGTCCGCCACAAAATCAGCTAGAGCTTGTGATTTCAAAGCTGTCCTGGGTTCATACTTGATGTCGTATGCCCCCAGTTGCATCGACCACTTGATCATCCTACCTGTGAGTTCCGGTTTCCTCATGATAGACTTCATGGGATAGTTAGTGCGAACACAAATAGAATGCGATTCAAAGTAAGGACGTAATTTAATTGATGCTGTCACTAGTGCAAGTACTAATTTCTCTAAGAGTGCGTACCTGGTTTCCGGCCCATTTAACGACTTACTCATATAGTAAACCGGCGTCTGTTGGCCGTCTTCTTCCCGCGTTAGTACTGCACTGACGGCATGTTCTGATACTGCAAGATACAACTGTAACTCATCGCCATCTTTGGGTTTGGTCAATAGTGGCGGTGTTGTCATGTATTCCTTCAGTTGTTGTAGGGCTTTTTCGTGCTGTTCTGTCCATTCGAACTTTTTATTTTTTCTGAGGACATCATAGAAAAGCCGACACCTGTCTGACGACTTTGATATGAATCTATTGAGTGCCGCAACTCGTCCTGCCAGTTTTTGGACATCTTTGATTGACTTTGGGGATTCAATCTCTAGTATGGCTCGAACTTGTCCTGGACTAGCTTCTATTCCTCTTTCGCTGACAATGTATCCCAGGAATTCTCCCGACGACACCCCGAACGTGCACTTGGCCGGGTTAAGTTTCAGGTTGTACTTTCGTAACTTCAGGAATGATTCCCGCAGGTGTTCGACGTGGTCTGACGCTTTTTTGGATTTAACCAACATGTCGTCGATGTATACCTCCATAGTTCTCCCGATTTGATCTTTGAATATCATTGTTACCAATCTTTGGAAGGTAGCTCCTGCATTTTTCAAACCAAAAGGCATAACAACATAACAGTACGTACCTGTCTCTGTAATGAATGCGGTTTTCTCCTGGTCGTCGGGGTGCAGTTGGATTTGGTGATAGCCACTAAAAGCGTCCATGAATGTCAGTATTTCATGTCCTGCTGTGGCGTCCGCGAGCACATCAATATGAGGCATTGGAAACATGTCTTTCGGGCATGCTTTGTTTAAATCGGTGAAGTCGACGCATACTCTCCACTTAGGTTTTTTGCCTTTCTGATGTCCCTTCTTTTTCTGCACTACAACGACATTAGCAAGCCAAGTTGGATATTTTACCTCACGAATTTTACCTGTGCGCAATAGCGTCTCGACTTCTTGATTTATGATGTCGTTTCTTTCTCTGGCGAAGCGTCGCCTCTTTTGCTGGATAGGCCTGTGTAAGGGGTTGACATTAAGTTTGTGGGTGATTACTTGCGGATCGATACCCGTCATGTCGTCATGATCCCAAGCGAAGACGTCTTTATGTTCTTTGAGTAGGATTACAAGTTCTTCTTCCAATTGAATCGGCATGCTGCCCCCGATGCGGACGACTCTATCCGGATGGTTTGAATCAATGCTGATGTCCTTTGTTTCGCTGTCATTTTCCCCAACCGGAATAAAGTCGCCCTTTGATTGCTATACGGATGTTGTAGCAGAAGCGGTCGACTTCATCGCTGTTTGGTAACACGACTTGGCGGTGGCCCTATCACCCTGAATGGACTGCACCCCCCACGGTGTTGGAACTTTTACCACTTGATGGTACGTTGAAGGGATCGCTCCCATTTGGTGAAGCCAAGGTGTTCCAAGAATCATGTTGTAAGCGGGCAAGTCTTGGACAACATCAAACTTTACCTGCAAATTAAGACCAACAACATGTACGGGTAGAGATACATTACCGATTGTTTGACTGGGCTCGCCGTTGAATCCGACAAGAGTGGAGCCGGAAGCAGCTAAGTCTTCTTCCTTGTACCCCATCTGCTTCAACGTCTTCAAAGTTGTGATATTGGCGGTGCTGCCGTTGTCAACCAGAACTCGTCTCACCTCGCAGTTGGCCACCCTAAGGGCAATGACTAGAGTGTCATGATGGGCATCAGTAGGACTTGTATGATCTGATTCGTCGAAGGTGATGGGCGCATTTTTCCAAGCTTCACCTTTTCGGACGACTTGGTGTACCTGCGACGACTTGTCTCGGGAGTACTCCCGAGCCTGTCTCTTGGCTGCAGAATAGGTTAGTCCGCATAAATCAGAACCACCATTAATGAAATTGATTACCTTTTGAGGTGTTATAGGTGTAGGAGGTCGTTGATGTTCTGTGGATGACTTCGGATCTCTTTTTAACATTGATTTCGTTTGCTCCGACATGATTTCCGTCAGATAACCGTTCCTCAGGAGGTAGGCGACCTCCTTCCTCAAAGCGACGCAATCCTCTGTGTTATGCCCGATGTCGTCATGGAAGTCACATCTCTTGCTAGGATCCCGTCGCCCATTGGGTTTGTCAGACTTTCTGGGCCACCGAACCTTGTCTCCCAATTTGTCCAAAGCATTGATAAGTCCAGTTGTAGTGACATTAAAACAATATGTCGGAATGGCAGGCGGCAGATCGTCGAGCCAGGAAGTCGTCGAAGCAACGTGCCGTTCTTCATTCTTCGCATAAGGCTTTCCAGCCCTATAATCATGTTTTCTGGAGGTGCTGGCCTTCCGCTGTCCTCCTTCATAGCCAATCGCACGAAGTCGGGACTGTTCGTCCTCTTCGAGCCGGATGAAAGCCAAAGTCATGGCTTGGACATCTTCAAACGTCTTGCAAGGAAATTTGGTCAATTCCCTATACAAGTCTGAGTCTTCGCGCAATCCTCTTCTGAAAGCTTCTACAGCCGTTGGCGTGTCACATCTCGGAATCGACACTTTCTCCTTGTTGAATCGATGCAAGTAGTCACGTAAGGATTCGTTATGTCTTTGTACTACACGATATAAGTCACTGGTTTGCTTCTCCAATGCTCGACTACTCGCAAACTGCTGGGTGAACAAGTTAATCAGATCCGCGAAGGAGTCGATGCCGTCATTCGGCAAGTTGACGAACCATGTTAACGCTGGACCCGTCAGTGTTGTCCCGAACGCCTTGCACATGCACGCTTCCCGTTGATCCGGCCTGACAGAAATAGCTAACATCCGTTGCTTGTACTGAGCGACGTGCTCTACCGGATCTGTGGTTCCGTCGAACAATTTCATAGGTGGGACTGCGAATTTCTTTGGGATTTCGACATCTGTTATATGTCGTCCGAATGGAGAATCCGCATAGCAAGTTCGTGTTGCCATGTCAAGAGGACGAGGAACCCCTGGCATGCCGTTATACTTTTCTCGCAACTCTTTCAATTCTTGCATGATAAAGGCCAACGGTTCCGCCATGTCTATATGCATCTGGGGACCTCCTGCTCCGAAATATGCTCCCGCCTGAGACACCCTCTGTTCGGATGGCGAACGTATGACGATAGTTTCCGGATGCTGTTGTCTCGGATTGCTGAAGTCGACATCTCCGATCATGTCGTCACGCTCGGAAATGTGTCGTCCTTGATGTTCAGCAAACAAATTGCGAAACACGTTCCTTCTGGGGAGTGGTGCAGGACGAGATGATTGCCCCCTTGCACCTGTTGAACCGGCCAGCGAAAGGGGAATGAAGGGCTCCGTTGAAGTCGACACGGGGATAGGGATCGACATCTGCTGGTTGACGGTCTGCATCCCCGATGTCGTCGTTTTGGTTTGCAATGAATCCGGGAAGAAGCACATGGGGATGCTTGCTTCTGGAGTTGTCGCTGGGACAAGAGGTTCATAGGGTATGAGCTGCGAGATCGCCGGGACACCTTTAGCATATGGATCAAAGTTTGAAAGTCCCGGGAAAGCTTCGGATGTGAATGTGACTGTTGAGGTTGGGACTGGTATGGAATCTACGCCCAACTTTGATGCGGCAGTCATTACCTCTTTCCCTTTTCGTGATTTTGACGCTATGGACGCCACCGATTGAACTTGGGATCTCAAGGCGTCATTTTCTCCTTGGAGAAGAGTTATTCGTTGACGCATTTCCTCTCTTACGGCCTCTAGCTGGATTTGAGTATCCTCCTTCGACTGGTTAGCCTCCTTGGCCGCACGTAATTCTTCCCGGAGGGCTTCCAATTGTGCCGCTTCGGCACTTTTGGCCGCGCGGAGCTCCTTTCGGACAGCATCAAGCTGCGCTTGCATCTCATCAAATAGGGGATTAGAGCTTCCGGCCATCGTTGATTCTTGTTTTGCAAGAATTTCCCACAGACGGCGCCAATTGTTTAAACAAGAAATAGTTTATCCTAGAACGGAGTAAAAAATGGGAATCAAGCAATATAGAATCAACTATGGAAGAATTGGTAAAAAAAGGAATTTGATATATGATGATCAAGAAGAAGGATCTTCACAATATGCTTTTGAATTACAATGTAGAGACTGAATGTATGTGTATTCGTAACTGAATGTGCTGATTACATAGAGCCTCTAGATATTTATAAGAGATACATTTAATGCACTTTTGTCCGTTGACGACATGATCCGACCGTTACGACGACATGTCCGACCGTTACGACGACATCAATATCGTCATTATTGCATCATCAATTCTGGCCAGCCCTTTGAGTAACCTATGTCATAATTACAATAACTACTCTAATTATATACATAAAACTGTCCAGATTTAATTAGCTAGCATTAATCCCAATGAATACGTCATTGATTGCCACGGTCAACCATTTCTGAATGTAGTCAAGGCCGCCCAACTCGTGTACCAACAACCTAATCATCAAAACTTAGGGGTCCCAACAATGTCTTCTTCTTTTATCATTGATGTGACTGAGGAAATATCTTGTTTTAGCTTTCCCCTCCTTGAGCCAATTGATTTGTACGTTTTGTTTTCAATATATTTGTAAGGAATAATTTTTATTTAAATTTTGATGATGTTGTGTAATTAGAAACTTAAAGTACTTAAAGGAGTACTTATGTTTAGAACTTTTGTTTTTGTAAATCACTAGTCGTAGTCTTCCCGAATCAGCGTTCGTTCAAGCCTGCTAGACACAGAGTTTATCAGGCAAATTGTCAAAGGATACAAATCTTTGTTTTATCATAAGTTTTTTTTTGAAAAAGAAGGGGAGCCAAAGTAGCTAGAGCCTGTCAGTCATCATGGAAGCTGGTGGCATCCTCCGGTGACAATGACACTATTCTTGAACTAGATGAACATATTGTTCCTTAAACCACTAAAAGTATCCCTAATGTCATTTACTTTACTCTCTTTATTTTCTTGCACTAGAAACTAACTCTCAAGAGTATGGACTCGGTCAACCAACAAATTTCACTCGAGAGACTCAGAGGCAAATCTGCCATAGAGTATTTCCAGGCTTCACAAGACTAGATTTCGGAAGATTTAGTCCAAACTTTATTGATGGACATAGTTCTACTTTCAGCAAAGAGAAATTCAAGACAATCAATTAAATTCACCCCCCGCTCTTGACCGTTTCTCCATATATTTAACCTGGACCAACAATATTTGCTCTTTACTAAGTATAGGCGTCAATTTAGCATGTCTTTCATGTTAGAGCTAGAGGATAAAATAGGATATTATAAGGGTGTAAATATGGCTGGACCAGATATCACTTATAGTCACGTAAAAAATACGTTTTCTTAAAAGTTTACTATCTACCCTTATCACAGTAACCGGGTTACAAGATAGAACTTTTGGGATAAAAAGAAGGTGTACAGTGTATTTTGGTTACCAGTTGTTATACCGTATGACCGGTATACGGTGAGCACCTTACACCGGCATGGCGGCATACAGTTTTAGGCATCTTTGGAAGCTCCTCATGAAATATGTATTAAAATGATAGTGGGTCCTATTATTTATTTATTTATTTCTCTTATTGTTAAAAATTATAATAACTTTTTCATTTGTGATCTGGTTTTTATAAAATTTATATCAAAAATATTTATTTTTCATGATCTTTCAAATGAGACCAATATTGCCTAAGTAATTTTAACATATTATCGAACTATTATATTAACCTATGTAAAATATGTAATTTTACGTGTAGAAATATGTAACTCACGTCCAGTCAGGCCAAATGCAACTCGTGTGTATAAATATGTAACTCTACGTGTAAAAATATGTAACTTTACGTGTAAAAATATGTAACTCGCGTTCAGCCAGGTCAAATACAACTCGTGTGTATAAATATGTAACTCGCGTGTATAAATATGTAACTTTACGTGTAAAAATATGTAACTTTACGTGTAAAAATATGTAACTCGCGTTCAGGCAGGCCAAATGCAACTCGTGTGTATAAATATGTAACTTTACGGGTATAAATATGTAACTTTACGTATAAAAATATGTAACTCACATGTAGTTCGATAATTTGTTAAAATTACATAAGCAATATTGGTCTCATTTGATATAGTATAAAAGAAGATTTCTGAGTAACTTCAATTCTACGTGCTCTTGCCCCTTGCCAGCAACCTCCTAAATCCTAATTAACTTCTATGTGCAGTCCTCTTTCCTTGCCAGCAACCTCTGCATAAGATACTCCATAGGCACCAACATAGCAGAGCTTGGCTTCATCATGAGCACACTGCTGGACATGAAAGAAGAAGAGATTGACCACTTGATGACCAGCCTGCCTCACATCTTCCAGTGGTGAGCCCTATGACATCAAATCTGACATCATGGTTGAGCACCGCCGCCTCAAAGATGAGGAGTTGCGCCACCGCCACTTCCTCCCAAGCTCACCGGCGATAGATAGTGTTATGACCTTCTTCGTTGATGCTCTCTCATAACGCCGATTGTCTTTTTTTTTTTAATCTTGGATTGCTGCGTTAATTTTTTAATCTGGGGTTGCTGCGTTAAAACTAAGTCGTTTGGGAATGGGTCACAAACCTTGCAATCATGTTTTAACCTTGCAAATTCTCTTGCGTTTAAGGATAGTTGTGATAGCAATTAAGTATGGAATTGATCACAAACCAAATAGGCACTGTCATGCTACATTTTTATAAGCAAGGAAAGCATGTTTTAAAGAGACCTTCACATGTAAAGATAACACAAACACGTACTAATTGGGAGTTTGGGACACATCATTACAAATTTAGAGCCAATAAAAGATCTTTAGAGATGTGAATTAGATTAAGATTGTTTTATATACATCACAACAATCAAACCGATGCAACTTTAAAAAGCTCAAAAATATATTCTTAAGAATATCAATATACTCTGCCAAATCAGGAATTGGAGATAAAAATCTATACTCCATAATTCGCAAATTGGAAAAATAAGAGAATAAAGCAATTAGTTGGCTGGAATTCACAAAAAAAAAAGGAATCTGAGTGGCACTTCACACTTTATAAAAAACGGGCCTAATAAAATATCTTATATGAAGAGTGGTGTTTCATATTATTAATTTAATACATAACTCTCTAATACAGTGCCATTAAATTCCTGAAACTTACAGATAGAGTAAAAAACTGAGGTATACAGTCAGGTATATCCATTTTAAATAAAAGTATAATAAGCAGAAAATAAAAATACAAAACGAACAGAGCTAATGAATGTAGATACTTTGAACAGAGGTTTATATAAGTGATGACTTTAAGATCGTAGGACTCATTTGATCCTTTTTCCAAAAACATAACTAAAGTATTCACATTTGAATGGTTTAACACGAAACTGATTGTTCTTTCTTTGATGAATCATATAAACCTTTTTCCTGCTCATTTATTTTCCAAGTTGTAGTATCTGTGAGCTGCAGAGTTAGGGGAATGGAGGCAATTGAATATATGAGGGATAAAGTAATGGGGTAATATTAATGTATATATTCAAAAATATAGGTGTATCCCTAATTGGAGTGAAAGGACTACCAAACTTCTACTTAAAGTGGAGATACTACAACCTATGAAGCACGGATACTTCCCTAGGGTAGCGTATCGGCGTATCCGATACGTTCCCGTATCCGATACTCTAGGATACCCGTACCGTTTGTTCCCGGGCCGTATCTGCAATTTTTAAAAGTTTCCATTTTTTTTTGTAAATTTTGAAAGTTTCTGATACTCGTATCCTGACGGATACCCGTATCAACTTTTTTTAAAAAACAAATCCCAAAATTTACTTAATAAAATTCTAAAAAAAATGAAAATCTAAAACTACATTTTACTTGGTAATCAAATAATGGGCCTATATGGCTATATCCGAATTAAGTCATTAACTCATACTCCGATCGAATTGGGTACTTGCACTTTTAATTTCAAGATTGTAGTTGTTAGACTTATTTCTCATTTTAAATTAATGACTTATTGAGTACATTTATATTTCGAGATACACTAGTGTATATGAGAAATATTCTGAATTTATTACTAAGTATCTTGAAAATGGAAAATGCTTCCATGCAATGAATGTGTAGACATCATAGGATATTAGATGTATATATATATATATATATATATATATATATATATATATATATATGTATATATATATATATATATTTTCAAAAAAATCTATTTTTAATATTTATAAATAGACCCCTATAACTTTTAATATTTGTAAATACACCCCCATAACTTTTAATATTTATAAATATGGCCTCGTATCCGTATCCTACTTTTTTTGGTTTTGACGTATCCCCGTACCCGTTTCCGCGTTTCCGCGTACCGGTATTGGTGCTACATAGACTACAACCCAACAATTACAAGCAGAAATGCAAGATAAACAGCAGCACAATCATTTTTATTTTATACTCCGTACTATAACAATACAAATTACAAGACGGCATAAATATATTCTAATATGTTTCCTGAAATTGAGCCGGTGCATACCTAAAGGTTGCATTTTGTAGCCAAATGTGTTCCATTTATGATAAAATAAAATTTTGTTCAATCCAGGCCTCTTAAATTCTAGTGTAATGAAAAAGAGAAGCTATTTACTGTTTTTGACAAATTTTACAAATTTTAACATTGTCGAATGAAAGAGTGTTGGTTTTCCATGTTTAATGAAATGTGTTTGTGCAAAGAAGGGTAGAAGACGTACCAAGTAAAGTGGCGAAGCGGAGAGTGTCGTTTCGATTTCCATGACTTCCACTGGAGACGAAGGTACGAAGAAGACGAAGGCCAGGTATGCGAAGAAGACGAAGGCCAGGTATAGTCACATGGGCTATGTGCGAGCAAATCGGGCCGTGCGAGAGGAAGTTGATGAATTGGGCTGAGTTGGCCCCTGTGGGCATAGTAGCAAAGACCGTTTGAGGGGAAGTTGACGGAGAAAAACATCGTTGCTCTGTAAAGGAGATAACCTTAGCAAATTGAAAGATTTACAAACGGCTGAGCGTGGCGTACAAGTGAAGCAAGCCATGAATGAAGTACATGAACAAAATTTTTAGACCTAAAATGGCCTTACCTTCATTCACCTTTATAATTTTGTAGAGATATTCCCAATAGTTGTTTATGCCGAATAAAGTTTAATTTGTCAAGATTATAGTTATTAAAGTTTTATTTAAGGTCAACCCTCTCTCGACTCCACGAGATAGATAAAATGAATCAAATATATTCTATCTCTATGAGAGTAATATGTTAGAAAAATGTCAAGTATAATTCTCTCATGAGTAATTCTTCTAAGGTTGGGGCCGGTTTGGTTCTTACTCAAAATGAGTGGAATCGTTACAAAAATTTTAACTAAAGAAATCGGTTTGATTCCAATTTAAAAAATCAAGAACCGTTATGGAACCGAACCATTACTAAACGGTCCAGTTCCTTCTTGTTGCCGATTTCTAGAATAATTTTTTCTCATCCAAGAATTAAGTCAATTAGCACATAATTTACTTCTACAACATAAATACGTCGAAAATTAGAAACACGGGTATTAATATTGTATTTCAACTATTACTCAATTCTTATCTTTAAACAAATTAAAAAACCTAGCGGCCGTCTCCCTTCTTTGCAGGGGTTGAGATTTTCGGCCGCCACTATCAATAAAGGGCTGGAGCGGCAGATTATTCTGATTTTAAGTGTTCTAACGCTTGGGATTGCAACTACGTCGAAGGAGATAACGTTGGCGGATGAACGGATTGCGGATGAACGTCGGTGCTGGATTGTGAAGCCTTGGTCGGCCGCTCCGGCGGTGGTGGAGTTGGTATTCAACCATATTGCAAGAGCTCGTCCTCCTCCGGAACCACCTCCATACCAGGAAGAGTTTTGTGGAAAGATTTTATTTCAATATTATTTCCTCTTTAGTAGTACTTTCTTTTATTTTAGTTTGAGTAGATTTGGTTTGAATGTTTGGGGTTTTGGAGTTCTTTTAATAGGCAGAGTTTCAGATCCATTCGTTTTAGGCTTAAATTTGCCGGTTTCAGTTTTAGCGAGTCAGGTTGCTTTGTATGAGGTAGCTGATTCTATGTCTACTCCTAGGGTTCACGATTGGATATGTAAAATCTGTCTGAAGATTGTCTTGTTTGCGTTCTCGATTCTAATATAAAGCCGTCTGTTTTACGGTAAAAAAAAATTATTTCAACTCAAACATCAAAACTCAAACTTAACTAGTGAACTGTGAACAATTAATAGAACAAACGATGATTTAATTTTTCATGTAATAAATAAAACATAAAAGTCATCATCATAGTAGCAAGTAAATGACGTCTACTTTTAGTCTTTCAAAACATAAAAATACATCGAGTCCACATGTATAGATATAAAAACACTACTCTGTATTACATTCTAGCTACTTGCTCGTAGCATGATTTATAACAAATCTGATAATTAGAAATATTATGAAAATAGTAAAGTAAAATATGTGCAATCAACTACAACTTATTTGGGTTATTTTATATTTATAAAATTTATGTGATGGAACAAAACTTGATTTGTATAAATGAGGTTAATGTATTATATCAACTTATGTGCAATATTATTACTTCTGTTTTTGTTGATTAAATTAGAATTGTTAGTTTTTCAAAAGAAAATTAGAATAGTTAAATATGTGTTGTATTATTATTTGTTGTGGTGGTTACGATTGTTATTATATTATTATTACTACTACTAATACTATTTTATTTTAAATTTTTTTAATAACGGTTTCTTAACGGTTCATGCACATATTTTTTATAAGAACCAGGAATCGAAACGTTAACAACATCTAGGAACCGAACCGTTAACAACTAATACCTCATTTGTAGGAACCGACCCGAACCGGGTTATAACGGTTCGGTTCCAATCGATTCTACGGTTCCCGGTTCCAAAATTCCGCCCCTAAATTCTTCTATCGATAAAATCCATAAAAATAAACATATGGGGAATGTCAATTATTTTTTAAAATCCCTCTTTCAATATTTGCCCCTCCATATAGAATTTTTTAGATATATTTTTACAAGTAGATTTTACATTAAATACAAAGAATTTTTAAATTTAGGTGGGCCGAGTCCAGTTGGCCTCCCTCTACTTCCTCCCCTGCCCTCAATTTGAGATGGCCCTGAGCCTGGCCAAGTTCTGGCTTGTTATAAAACTTGGGTTTAATGCACTAAATCCTCTCGTGATATAGAAAGTCAGCGCATTAGTCACTGTGATTTGAAAAATGCGTCAAACCCCCTTGTATTTTAATAAACATGCATAGAACCCCTTTTATGAATAAATTTAACAATTTGGAAATCACTTTTCCTAAATCAAATTCCAAGCTCTTCGCTGCCACGCATAAAGAAATGTCTACTGATTCCCAATTAACCGAAATGGCATGTACGCTGCCAGTTTTTTCAATAATTTTGAGTTCATGCGAATCTTTTCAGGATAAAAATTACTCCGTAGTCAGAGGCGGCCTCAGAAAATTCGAGGCCCTAGACGGCTAGGCAAAAGAGCATTGCGAAAATTCTATAAATAAAAACAATAAACAAAATAATTGTATAAATGTGATTATATATTCTATCAATCCAAACAAAATTTACTTTCAAAACAAATGTTTCAATGTTAAAATTAATTTTATAAAGTGTAAAATGTATAAATTTCACATAACCTAATAAATCTATACTTTTATGATAGTATTTTTAATAAAGGACATCTTCATATCATTTTCATATTATTAATACAACCAAAAATTATATAATTGGTCAAATTTTAACATCATTGACTTGCAAAATCAAATTTGGCTGAATAGAAAGGAAAGAATGCAGTATTATTTAAGAAATATATAAAAGTAAATTCTCTAAATTTTTGGCATAACTAAAGATAAATTTAATAATACAAGGACATAAATTAATCAGTAGAACTTTTCACATGTCTATAAAAATTTTAGCATTATAAATCACTTAGTTTAATTACAATTAGTTTGAATACAATTTTATGTCATTACTATTTATTTATTTATTTATTTTATTATTTTTATAAAAACATTACTAAAAATGAGGCCCCTTTAGAGGTGGAGGCCCTAGGCACCTTGCCTAGGGTAACTCCCCCCATAGCCGCCCCTGTCCGTAGTTACGTTCTGCACATGCGTGATGTAAAGTGTAAAACCATTAATAGTTCATTTCTTCTGTTGTCCTTTTCTTCCTCAGCAGACTCGACGAAATCAGTAAAAAGGTCATGGGAGAGGGCCTGTTCTATGCCCTGTAGGGTGCAAACCTGGAACTCTTTATTTCAATTATATTCAACCCCTTCATCACTAAGTAGCACAGCAATATCCAATTAAATGGAACCGTACTTGTATTATTTACAGAAAATTAAATGACCCGCGTGGGACCAAAGTGTAATTTTGGTTATGATGGAATATGATAGAATAAAGCAAAATGACTCACTAAACTGTCTGCGCTTCTTTGTTACGAAGGAGCAGTCAGTCCATGCAATTTTGGACGCGATTTTCACTATGGGTCATCCGGAAACAGTCTCTCTGTGCTTTTATTACAGGGGTAAGAATGCGTACATCCGACCCCCTTACCCTACCGTAGGTGGGTGCCTTTGCGTCACCAGAGTAAGGATGTTTTTACTTGGACTGTAATTTGCCTCAGACCAGACCAGACCAGACCAGACCAGTTCAGACCAGACCAGACTTGGATAGTTATAAAAATACAACGAAACCAGACCTTACCAGACCAGACCAGACCAGACCAGCAAATTACAGTCCAAGTAAAAACATCCTAAATGAAAATGATGAGTAATTTTGGTTATCAATCTTGCCCCGATATCCCTATCTCTTCGGGCGTTGTTCTCTGTTCTAGCGTATCTTCTTTGTTCAAGCTTCAACTCAACAAGACAGCAGCCAATATTTTTTTGCTTCAAATCGATCCAACGATTTGTCAACCATTCTCCTTCAGGATATACAAACAAAGATATGTAATCAATTTCTAGATTTTTCTTCGTTTGGATTTTGCTATTCGTTGCTTTTTCTATTATTGTTTTGGTTTCTTGAGTTATTATTTCTTTGAATAAAATCGTCTGCATCTGTGGCCTCGTGAATCGCAAGCAATATCTAATTGCTCATTAAGATTTATTTTATTTTTGTTTTAATTAATTAATGAAAAAATTGACAAGAATAATCATATCTGATAGCCGGAATCCGAGAAATGTGAGAAGAACGGAAATATGCTAAGTGAGATCCGGTATATGATTGAGCAAAGTGACAACAAGTAAGTTTGCAAAGAGAATTCCGAATCGCTTTCCACAGGCTCGAAAGTAATATTTATACTAAAAGAGAAATACTGCTCAACAATTAAAAAATGATGCTCCGTATTCTATTATGGTGGAGACATGTCTCTAACAAAACAAACAGACTGATTTAATAATATGTTGGAACGTGTAAAGGTGATCGGAGAGATAACATGGCCAGCTGGCTGATTGGAACTATGTGCAATAGATTTAAACCAGAACACACGTGTGTGGTACACGTGTGTTATCCAAAATATTTCTTTCTCTATCCGTCTCGAGTGACATGGCATTTCGTATAGTGTTGGTGATGTGGCGATGGCTTGCGAAGCATCTGATTGCCAAAATGCCCAAGTCCAGACTTGGTTAGTGAAATCCCAAGCTCCATGAGGTCAGAAGTTGGGTACAGCGAATCTTGTACGCGATAACTCATCTTTGGTCTTCGGTTTGTCCAATAGCGCCTATTTTCTTATTCTTGTTTAACTTTTGGTGACTCCTGTTGACTTTGTGCCCGTGTATGAGGTTGGATCTGGCACCGACCTTGGTGTGCTCAAGGTCGGCCTCATATTAACCTTATCTGGGTGTTCTGCGAGCTCAATGTTATGCCGACCTCGGTGGGTCGAGGTCGACCTCGGCTGAGGTTCCATACTTCGCCGATCCGTTATATTGCATTGCGACCCGACCTCGTGTGTCGAGGTCGGCCTCAGCTGGAACTTTCCACTTAGTCTTGATATAATTTGACGTCTTTGCCCGATGATTATGATACATTGATACCTCTAGGGTATCCGAATGTACTCCATCATGAGTCCATCACTCTCTGAAGCGAAAATAACACTTGAGGTGAGAGAGAGAGTATTTCTTTAATCTTCTGGGCTTGCGCGCCAGGCGGGGGCACTTCTCTCCATAGTCACAACAAAGGAGTGCCTCATTAAAAACTCCACCGAGGAAAAAACCCTGTGGAAAAAATCCTAAGGGAGGAAAACGATTACACTCCGCTTTGAAGCGACTTCGATCCCGAGAAGAAGGCGACGCCCCGCTGCAATGAGCTTTGAGCTTTCATCGTTCTAATTTCATGTTTTGCAAGTTAGTTGGTACTTCCACGGTCTTGGCCAAGGTTTGATAAAACTTTCAACAAAATTTGAAATTTTAAAGTAAATTGTAACGAGTTCAGTGTTTAAACCTGTTGAGTGATGTCGTTGGGGTCATATTCTGAGCTGTAATGTTGATGACCTCTGATTTTGTGTTTCACTCGAGTCCCCCACTTATCAGTTCCCCACTCGTGTATACCTAGATACAAATTCTAAGTGTGTAAGAGTATGAGATTGAGAGGGACAAGATAGTTGTCTTTTAAAGCTTGGTGGACTTGGGGAAATTTTGCATTCATGTTGTGGCGTATAGTAACGCTTATGTGTTCAATTGGAATTTATAAATATTCCTTTTGTAACATTTGAATTTATCAGCTGTTTTTTGTCATTAAGACAAGAGTGAAGAGACTTTTCGGCACCATCATTGCTTTTTTGCACGCCTTTTTGGAGAAACTCATTTTTGAGCGGTTAAAACCTGGTCAGCCACGTGTCAGTTTCCCGTTTTTTAGAGAGATATAAAAGGCGGAAGCCTTTGTCTCTTTCCTTTGCGCTTTCTTGCTTTCGAATTTTCAGAACTCTCCAGCAATCATCACAGAGCTTCACTTTTGCTCTCAATATGACTCTCACCATCCCTTCTCATCATATCTCTGGTAACAGTCCAGAAGCATGTCTTTCAACGATTTTTAAATACCCATCAACTTTATGTTCACAGACATTAAACAAGACAATTGAACCGTAATGAAAAACCACCATATAACAACAGTCATTTCCACTCATACCAGAACCTAAATCCTATAAGATGCATCAAAACCAAAGAATAAGAGGCATGCAAAAAGCTATCATGAGAAACTAATGTGGGAGATGTATCACGAGAGATAAATATCAGAAGAAGAAGAAGAAGATGGTTTAGTACAGTGAACTTCCCGAGCAAATCATTATATGCACTAGAGTGGAGAGTAAACTAGATGCTTTTATAATGATGTATTGATTTTCACCAGTGTCAAAAAAAATAGAGAAAGAATCAAAAAGGTAATTTGTGTATACTAGTTTGTTTCCTCTACCCTCGTTATATTATGTAGCTAAAGTTTTAAAAAGCCATCATCACCTTTGTTTTCCTAGTTTCCTCAAGATCCTACAAAAATAACCGCTTCAAGTGACACTGGGATTTATATGCTATAAATAAATATGATATATGATTTGAAAATGAATCCGGATCAGCCAGAGGCCTAGAAATATCATAGGTTGAGAGGAAAAGTGATAAAATATTAAAAAAAGACAGAGGCCCAGATATCATAGGTTGTTTTACAAAGTCAACTTTTGTTTGTCAAAGAATATCATTTTATTCACTTAATTACGATACCAACTTTTAGTTATAGGGGAAATGGAAACTAATAATCCAACCTTTTAGCGGTCTTCTTACAATAGTCCCACCTTTTGATTATTCATGAATAATCCAACCTTTGCACCTCATCTTCATTCACTGGTCCCTGACCGGTTCATGACCTGCTGTTCCAAGTTATTTTCTTATCTTTGCAAAATATTATCTTTGTGAAAGGTGAGATTTATGGTATAACGGTTTGCAAAGATAAGAAAATAACTTGGAATAACAGGTCATGAACCGGTCAGGGACCAGTGAATGAAGATGAGGTGCAAAGGTTGGACTATTCATGTATAATCAAAAGGTGAGACTATTGTAAGAAGATCGCTAAAATGTTGGATTATTAGTTTCTATTTTCCCTTAGTTATATTATAAGTTCACCGAAAGTTCACCGATGGCAAACCGAAGAGGCTAGAACTTCATAAGCTTGTTCAAGGTGAGATGACGGCCTTATGTCTTACAACTTTTGGTTTTGGCATGAAATTATTTAAGGTAACCTAAAACGTATTTTATGAAATGATTAAATGCATATAAATATGTGGTATGCCATGATTTAGTATGAATATGGTTGAAATGCATGCTAAGTGTGCTTGATTTGGAAACGACGTGATTATATTTTATGTATGATGTTCTAAATGGCTAAAATGGTGTTTTTGGATTAAGGATGACTTATTGTACGGGTATATAGAATTTCATGGAAATCAGACTTCGTTTGGTTGGCCAGTCAAACGGGCGTTGATCGCCGGGTCCAAGGATATACTCGACCGGGTTTGGGTGCATACTCAACCGAGTATCTCTTGAAATTGAGCTTCTCAACTCATTGACTTGCATACCCGTTCGAGTATGGGTGGATACCCGACCGGGTATTCATTAAAAGTTGAGTTTTCAACTCAATGACTTGCATACATGTACGGGTATAGGTGGATACCTGACCGATATAGGGCATAATTACGTCCATGAGGGTTTTAGAGTGGCTTTACATGGACCGTTCGTGTAGGACCCGTTCATGACGGGCACCTGGGTTTAATTAGTGAGTATAGGGTTAGGTATGGTCCATTGTTGAATGAACTATGTCGTAGCCATATCCAGTTACGATCATTGTAGGACAGGATGGGGAGAGTAATCCGGGACGATAAATGATCCAATTAACGTTTCATGATGGAGAGAGTGACATTGGATGCAATGTACATAATTTTAAAGAGCTGAGCAATCACCTAGAAGTATGTAGCTCTTTGTTAATATAATGGTGATTGGGAGTATGTATAAGAAACTAGCTCCACCAACATCAAATTAAGAAATTCACGAGAACTAGTATTAAGACTCAGATTTTATCTTAAAAGATGATGGGAACAATAATCTAAAATTTTATATACTCCGTATTATTTTTATTGTTGTAAAGCTTTGTGGTGTGCAAATACTTTATTATTGTTTCTATTTGTCATAATACCTCTACGATAAATTAAAAAAGGTCCACTACTGTCTGATCCTCTCTGTATCTTGGAATCCATTTTAGCCTTTTAAGTTATTTGTTTTCTATGGGCCTAAGATTTTGTGGTTGTCTTTATTTCTTTAAGGTAAGTGCATCCTTTCATTGGTGAATTGGCCGAATCAGTGCTCATATTTGGGCAAACAAACCCTCTTATCATGTAAAGACCATTCATCAAAATAGCAACTGGAAAACGCATGCTCATATTTTCTAATTTTTAAATAATTCAATAAAACTTTTAAAATTTAATGTACCGCCCCTTGAGCGGTTAATCGGCGGGCTCTTCCCCCCTTGGTGCATTTGATGGAATAGATTTATATTTTTATAAAGAAAGAATGACAAGTCTACTACCTACGGCTCTTAAATTGACAAAAATAAGTCATGAATCCCGTTAGACAAAAAAGAGACCTGTTTAGACAGAAAATGACATAGTTACCCTTCATATTAAAGGAGAAAATTGGCCTATTGCCAAGCTCTATTGACGTTTCTCTTCGCTTGGGTCTGTACGATCTCAGCCAACGCCACCATCCGCCCGGCCCGGCCCATCTGGAGAAGTCACCGCCTTCGCTGAACCAAGTCGCCAACCCCGAAGCATCGCAGGTCGGAAATTTCGGCCAGCACCGGCACCGCGGGTTCAGTCCTTTGCAGGTTCAGAACATGTGCCTCCATCGCAGCTCAGCAACTTCGTCGCGCGCCACAATAGCAGCTCCGCCGGTCGCACACTTTTTCATCTCTTTCTGTCTCGCGTCGGGAATGGAGAATCTGAGGAGATGTCGATCGCAGAATTTCTTCCTCGTTTTGGGATCCAAATCCGTCGTGTGGTGCTAGGGTTAAGGCTGGTCTGAATCCAGGTCATGTGGTGGCAAGGGTTGGGGGTGGTACAGATCCAGAAGGTGGTGTGGGGCTAGGGTTGGGGTCGAGATGTTCAGGGATTGTGACAGCTAGGGTGGGTCACAGGTGGGGTCTGGTGGGTGGCGGGTGGAGTCTGTTGGGGCTGGGGTTGCTGGTCAGTGGAAGGGGCGGGACATGCGGTGGCGCGGTATTGGTCACCGACGGTGGAGTGGTGGTGGTCACCGACAGTGGAGCGGTGGTAGTGGTCACTGGCGATGACAGAGGGAGACGAGCAGTATCGTGTCATTGACGGGCTGTTGTGTCAATTGGTCACTAGCGGCAAACAGTGGTGGTCAGCGGGACGCCCCACAGGTCGCCGACGATGGTCACTATCAGACCGGGTACTTATAAATAGTCGGACTGGGTAAATGTCGGATTAAGTAACTTTAGTTGATTGGACTGAATAACTTGTCTTGTTGGATCAAGTAACTGTAACTGGCGGATCAGGTAATTGTAACTGGCGGATCGGGTAATTGTAACTGGCGGATCGGGTAACTGTAACTGGTGTATCGGGTAATTGTAACTACTTGAGTTAGATAATTGTAATTGATCGGACACGTAACTGTAATTGACGGGTCAGATAATTGTAACTGGCGGGTTGGATAACTATATCGGGCGACGAAAGGTCGCCAATGGATTTTTGGTCACTGGCAGATTTTTGGTCACTGACAGATTTTTGATCACTGTAACTATAAGGATGAGGTAACTGTAAAATATAATCCAATAACTAAAATGAGAGTGTAAAAAGTCAATATCTCTTTTATTAATTTTCTTGTGAGCATCTTTAGAACTGGGAAGCGTATTGGAGCTGCTGGGGATTGATACATACGTATCAAGTTTGATGTGTATTAACCACCGAGGCATTAGGGGTATATATGACACTTTCACCTCAGTTTTTTAAATGATGCAAGCGGATGGTGTGTTTTTTGGAAAATATTAAAAGAAGACTTATATTTGTCCAAAGCATTTTAATTACTAATATTCATGACCTAACCCCTTTTATAAATGAATAGCATTTTGAGATGAGCCTACAAATATTATTTTTTTCATTTAAAGTACTATAGTCAACGGGGACATACTCACAAAATTCATCTTGGGGTGGCTGAGACTCGGTGGCGTACCTAATTTTTTTTAGTGGTGGCCAACTTACACTCAAACTTAGTAACATTATTGTTATTGTTTGATTAGATTTTGTTTAAGTTGGATGTGATCATACCAGTACTAATGCATTTGATCCCATCAGAACTCTGAAGTTAAGTGTGCTTTGGCGAGAGTACTACTAGGATGTGTGAAAGTATGTATAACAAGATTTTTATGTGTTGCATCCCCTTCTGAAAAAAAAAGATTTTGTTTAAGTTATAAATGTACAAGTATGTATAAAAAAGATCAATATATATTACGTGTGTGCAAAGATGGAATTGTAGATAAAATTTAAGAAAATTATTTAAATAAAAGTTGAAGCTAACAAAATTGAGTGATTTTTTATCCTTTTATTCTTTTAATAGGACTACATAAACCATATCTTTAGGGAGGAAAACACTAGTAATCATATTTTATAAGTTTTCCTATGTTTGACTCATATTTTGAACAATTTCCTATATATTTTATGGATATATATATATAGGGGCAGAGTTGGGGGCAGCTGCCCCATTGCCCTTACAATGGATACGCCCTTCGCCGTAGTTAAAACAAAATGATGAGTGCCCTTGATACCAACTGAGTTCCACGTGAGGTAAAAGTCTAGAGGGGGGGGTGAATAGACTTTTAAATTTTTTCGGTTTTGAACCCCTTTTCCTCTAACTGGATATGTTTCAACGTTTTGTGGGAGATATTGATACATGCAACGGAAGTCTTGACCTCAAGAGGATGACACTGTATAGGAACAAAGGTTATGACCATTTTAGTTGTGAGAGAGATGAGTTAAACATTAACAAACGTGTTTGCCAGAAACAGATGGCTTTTGGAGCAAGCTGCTGAAATCCTGAAGGAGGCAGCTGCTAGTTACTTTGGGAGCTGGCTGCTGATCCTTAGGAGCAGGCTGCTGCTTTGGCTTTTCTGTTTGGTTGTTTAAAGTATAGCAAGGAACTTTACTCTAACAACTTGACTGACTTTAGAACTAGTCTAACACAAGTGTATGAAGGATTTAGACCAATGGAATTAGATCACCTTGAAAAACAGATAACAAGGAGATGCATCACAGTGAACTGGGAAAGTTCACTGGACAGTTTAAATGAGCAAGTTTTTTTTCTTGTGCAGTTGTGAAGGTGAGTGAGAACTGAAATAAGCGTTAGGTGCAGAATGTAAAGGTGACACACGATGTATCCTGGTTTAGGCGTGGTGTAATTTTCCCAACCTAGTTGATCCTGAGAAAATGAATCTTGACCGTTGTTTGATCTACTTGCTTTGTTCGACTTGACTGAGGCAGCATAGTTTCTTCTTGTCACGTAATGACACGGATCAACTATTTTCAGCTCAACTTGTTTACACATTTCAATGCAAGATAAAAGATAATTTATCTGTTATTTTCCTACATAGAAACTAGTATAAAGTTTAGTGATATTTCAATGCTACCTTACAACGAACGAACACTTGCTTTTGTAAAATAAATTTATAAGAAATTCATAGTGTGATAGAAATCTCTTATAAATTTACTTTTTAACAATTTGTTCTTTTGTCTGGAAGTTGGTCTATTGTATAAGTGTTTTGTGCTAAGAGAAGAGAGAATTGGATTTCGGATGAGTTAGCTGGGAAACCTAGCTTTCAGCTACCTGCCAAGCATTTCAGCTGGCTGCCCAGAAAATCGGCTGACTGCTGATTTCTGGAGTTTTTCCAGTTGGCTCAATCCTTAACAATGAATATCAGTTAACTCTTTTCGTACTTTTTCCTTCTTTTGTTGATCATTTTCTTTCTTTTGTTTATGGTAGTTTAACTTCTCTTTTTAGTACTCTTTGCTTTTCATAAGTACTTTTCATGAGTACTTTATCCACATTACAATTACACAAAGCGGAACATACGTAGTAAACTAGTCTAATACAGAAATCATAGTCTAATATAAAAAGAGGTGGACTCATCAAAACTATTGCATTGTATATCAAAATCTAGGGGACCTAACACAAAATAACTGTAAGCTTCATTATTATAATTTTTTATATATTAAAGAAAGAAAAAGTTGTTGCTTTTATCTTAGAACTTGGCATTATTTTACTCATGTATCTCGAAATTTACCTTACTAAAATGTTCATCAAACAGTTAATTATATCAATAATAATAATAATAAAAATTGCTTCAACCAAGTAGGGTTACCAAATAAACACTAAACCACACATTGTAATGGAACCCTAGAAGAGAAGGTGGCGGCACTACAGCACAGCCCCCCCCCCCCCCCCCCCCCCCCGTTTCAACACAGTTGAAAGTTCATGAACGATGGATCGAAGCGGGTAATGGACTTCATGTCTTGTTCTATATGACATCAGCTCTCAGAGATTCTTGGTAAGAGGTATGATCCAAATGGATTGTTCTTCTTTTACGGTTGTTTTTGTTTTGTGCTATGGCGGTTCTTTAATAGCCACTGGCGCTCCAGGTTGTTTTGTGTCTCTTCGTGTGGAGAGTTGTTTTGGTGCCCCGACCTGCTTTGTCTCGTCACGAGTTTCTGTAACACTTGAGATTAATTTTAGAGAATTGATAATACTACTCATATAAACAAGGTGCATCTTCTTTTAAGGGAGCTCATTTAGCTAAGAACTCTAAATTAAGAATGCTTGCACGAGAGTAGTCTTAGGATGGGTGACCCCTGAGAAGTTTCACATGGTGCACAAGAGTTAGGACAAAGTGCACGTTTAAGGTTTGTGTTGGTTTGTGATGACAATGCTAGACGTCTGGAGAATACATACAAGAGTAACTACCTCAGGCCCTGCAGGGTGGGGTGTTACGTGTGGTATCAGAGCAACCCTGCGACACTGTACTGATATGTTGGATATCGGGCGGGCACTTAGCAGGGAAGAATTTTGGAATTTGATTGACTTTGATTTATGGGCGCAACGAGTACGTTGCATTCTTAAGTGGGGGTGATTGTAATACTTGAAATTAATTTAAGATGATTAATAATACTACTCATATCAACAAGTTACATCTTCTTATAAGGGACCTCATCAGCTAAGAATTCTAAGTTAATCGTGCTTTCACGGGAAGCTTGCACGAGAGCAGTCTTGAAATTGGTGATCCCCTAGAAGTTTCTCAGGGCACATAAGCGAGGATAAAGTGCGCGTTTAAAGATTGTGTTGGTTTGTGATGACAATACTAAAGGTTTGGAAGGCATTCAGGAGTAACTACTCCGGGCCCTATGGGATGGGGACATGGGGTGTTATGTTTTTGTCTTCATTTTTTGGCTGCTTAGAAAATGATGAGCTCGTCCTCCTCTAGAACCAACTTCGTGCTAGAAAAAGTTTTGTGAGAAGGCTTTATTTCAATTTTTTATTTTCTTACAATAGTTCTTTTTTATTTTACTTCAAATAAGTTTGGTTTGAATATTTGGATTTCTGGAGTACATTTGATAGACAGTGTTTTAGTTATGATTCTTTTAGACTTAAATTTATCCATTTTATATATAACGAATTAGATTGTTTTGTATAATTTGTCGATAGTTATATAAAAAACCCGCTCTATTATATTAGAAAAAACACTAAACCTCAAACTAATTTTAACATTTTTTATCTTTTTTTTAAAGAAGAAGAAGAAATGGATTCTTGGTTGTCTAGAACAACAAAAAGATTTTAAAAGGCTGAAACAAATCCCCAAGAAGACCTAGCTAGGTCCCCTGACACCCAACCCCTTCCCCAATAAATACACCCAACCTTTCCCAACTCCTATCCTTCACTGAATCCTCTCTATCTCTCTCTAACAAATTCTGTTCTCCATATATCTCTCTCTCACTGCCCCCAAATCTCTCCGCTCTCTTCTCCCGATTCATTATCCGGAAATTAATACACCAAATCACCCACACAGTCGATTAGATGCCGATATCTACAACAGAGCTCTCACCGCCGTCACATCCGTTCTTCGTCGAGAAATGGAAACTGTCAAGGAAGGAAAGTTCCGCCGCCAGAAGCAGGAACACAACCACAGACGCCGCCCTGAAATCGTCATCTGCTCACAGAAGGTGTGCTTTCACCAGAAAATGCGCCTCCCTCGTTAAGGAACAGCGGGCGAGGTTCTACATCATGCGGCGGTGTGTGACCATGCTCATATGCTGGCGCGAATACAGCGACTCATAGAGCTAAGCGAGAGAGGAAGAGAGATGAGGTTTCTCCTTCTGTCTAAGTGATCGTCTCCGTCGGATTCAACAAGTTGCAGCGTCCGAGAAGGGAAGAAGAGATCGATGTCTCTCGATCGATCGATCTAGCCTGTATATGATATAGGGTTTAATTAATTTATTAATTTATTCGGCTCTTCAGATATTTTTAACCTTAATTTCAGGCTTAACTAGATAGGGGTTTTCGTGGAGAGAATTTATATTCTGTTGAAATGTCGCCGAGCAGAGATGCGAGAATGAGGCTTTAATTGATTACTCCGTATTTAATTAATGATTATTGGAGAAGAAGAAGAAGCGTGTTAGTTTTGTCCATTAGCATTTCCGCATCATATACAGTAATATACGTATAACTATATATTTTGATTTGATTTGATTTGTGGGTCTTGTCTCCCTTGCCTCTTGGTGCAGTATCTTCTCTTGAGCCATCAAATACAGTATTCAATTCCTGAATTCCATAAACGGACTATAAGTTGTTTTAACACTTCTGAATTAATTTAGTGCGGAGTATAAGTTTTTTTATTGTTTCATTAACCAATTACACAGTTTTTTACTCCTTCCGTCTCATTGGACATTGCCAACTTTCCCTTTTTGGTTATCCCAAAAAACTTTGTCACTTTCCTATTAAAGCAACTAATTTTTGGTTCTTCACATTTTTCTCTCATTTGCACAAATTTCAACCACACAGTTTTAATTATTCTTATTTCTCACCTACTTTGCACTAGGCAAAGTCCACCGGGATGGAAGGAATATTTTATTGTACTCCTTCTGTCATAATTTGATTGTTTGCGCTGTATGAGACTTGATCGTTGATAATTTTTGTCTGCACTCAAATTATTTGTACCAAATAAAATTTACATATTCAGAAACTATTTTAAAAGTTTTACAAAGTCTCAAAATCTTGAATCAAACTTGATTAAAAATTGATACAAAAGTAAGTGATTAAAAGTGATTTGTGTTGATCAAGTGAATATGAATTAGTACCATCAAATTGGGACGAAGATAGTATTATTTTACATGTCAATCAATTTTAGACACATTTTTGTCTATGATTTTTAATTAGCACTCCCTCCGTCTCATTTTGGTTGTCCTACTTCCATTTTTGGGTTGTCCTAAAATGAATGTCTTGTTTCCTTTTTGCCAAAAAATATGGGATCATTATCATTTCACTTTATTCTACTCAAATCTCAATCACAACTTCTACTTCTCAACAACTTTATTAATAAGGGGTTTTTTCATTAATAGTACTAAATTAATGCTAAATTTACATTTGGACAAAAATGTGACTAATGCACAGTTACATTTTCACAATGACATTTCCGAAGTTAATCTCCGCAGTGACATTTCCATCATCGTCGGCCACAGTGACGCCTCCGCCAATGCTGCTGCCGCAGGTCGCCGCCGCCGCCGGTCACAATGACACATCCCCAGTGACAACGTCGTAGTGACATCTCTGCCCCAACCTCTGGCCACAGTTACATCATTGTCGTTCGGCCACCGCCTCCTCCGGCCAACGCCGCCGAACACAGTGACAAGTCCACGGTGACATCTCCATAGTGACAACTTCACAGTTACATGCAATTTACTCTGGTCACTGCCCTTCGGCCAGTTTCCATGCCACCACGGCACTGCCGCACTCCACAACTACGCCGCCGCCACGTGACCCCAGTGCTCCCCAGCGACTCACACCAACCCAAACAACCACCTCCATGTCTCGCCCGAGCTCCAGCAGGCCCAGCAACCTCCAGATCTGAAATAGGGCAGCGGAATGAGATCGTTGAAGCTGGCGAACAACAAAGACGACGATTCATAGCAAAGAAGAAGAAGGTATCACACAATGAAGAAGAAGAATCGACTCACCCTAGCCCAAAATAGGGAGGCGGCGACGGTGGCAAAATTTCCACGGTCGCGACCTTGGTAGCCGGAGAAGGCGAGGCATAGGGAGAAGACAGTGGCGGCGGCGGCGATCTGTCTAGTCTGTCCGTGGAGGCGACGACGATGACTTTGGGGGTGGTCTCCTCTGCTCCTGCGACGGCTGGGAGATGGTTTCTCTGCTCCTGCGATGGCCTTTGGGAGCTCCTTGGTTGATGGTGTATGCTTGGCTTCAGAGACGGAAAGTATGGGCTGGGATGTAAAGTGAATTAAGTGATGGGCTGGATAAGTGATATTTTTGGAAAAAAAGGAAAAGTAGTTACTTTTTTGTATTTCACAAAGTTATTAGTATTATTTGTGTCCTTATTCCTATTAATATTCGTGTCAAATTGAAAGTGGACAACCAATATGAGACGGAGGTTGTAATTAAATTCTATTCTTGAAAGAAAGAGAGACACTTCTCATCTGCAAAATCTTTTCCATTGTTTTCTTTCTAGCAATAGGAGTCTTATTGCGATTTTTTTTTTTTGCATATTCCTCTAAACCTATTATAGTATCCGCTCCAGCTAATGTCAACATCATTGATTGGGATGAAACTCAAACATGTGACCTCCTCTTTAGGAGATCAACAGTGATGCCATCAGATCACAAGGTACTTGGCTATTGCGAGTGCTAAAACTATAAAAAGAACTTTGAGAATTTTCTAAGGTAAAAGTGAACAGGTTTTGGGATTCCAAAACAAGATTGTTGTGTCTCTCTTCTCGTATAAGAGTAACATGCCAGTATTTATTGTTATCATCATTACTCTCAATTAGTTGCAGTATTATGGCATTAACATTACAGTATTTATGGTCAATAATGACAATACTTTTTAATAATGGTAGTAACAACTTTTATTTCATCAAAAAACACACTTCGTAACAATCATATTTTTTGAATTCCAAAATCTTTTTACTGCGGAGTACTATTTAGGTCAATTTCTCAAGAGCTTTTAGATAAACTTACATTCTATGGTAAAGCATCTTGAAAATTTTGCAAAAGTTCCTAAACGAAATAAGGGAATGTGGGAATGTGAGGATCCATTAATGAAAATCAATGGATCATTAACATAGGATAGATGACTTGTGACAAGAGCATTTTCGGCCCCAAGTATGCTAACATGAGTCCCTCTTGAATCAAATATTTCAGATCTCTGATTAAAGCTTCTGAGATAATGATTAAGAGGAATGAGGGAGAGTGAATCCCCTTGTTTTACCCCTCTAGAAATTGGAAAAAGTTCATTGATTGATCCATTGATTAAAATAGAAATGTGTGTGTCCTTAAGCTGATTCATAATCAATTGATCGAACATATCTATGAATCCAAATCTGCTAGGAACTATGGAGAAAGACCATTTAATTCTTTCAAATGCCTTAGCCATATAAAGTTTTATAGCAACATGGTTACCCCTTTCCTTATCTTTTTACTTAGAAGTTGGTTGGTGTTGGGTTCCCTCCTTAATTGAGAAGCTAATGAGAATTCTAGAATACTGCGGAGATGTCTAGAATTCTCTAGATGTGTGTGGAGAAGTATTGACTGTTCTAGAATATTTTGGAGCTTTCTAGAGAGACGTAGAATTATCTAGAAGCGTGTGGAAGAGTGTAGAATATTCTAGAACATTGTGGAGTTTTCTAGAGAATTGTGGAATTCTCTAGAATCGTGCGGAAGTGTGTGGAAGCCTCTAGAACATTTTGAAGCACTATAAAGTTCTCTAGATCCTTTTAGAAGATTGGAAAAGCTTGTGGATATTTCTTGGAAGACTCTATAAGTCTAGTGGTGCATAGAGTTCTAGAGAATCTTAAGAATATTAGTATAAATAGGGGTGACACTCCTCATTTCTATGTGGGAGCCATGTGAGACCTTTGTGAGAGAGCCTCCTCAAATGATGAGAGAGAGCCTTGAAGAGAGCTCTTGAGTGAGTGAGTTCCTCCTTGAGAGAGAAGAGTGAGAGTGAAGTAATCTCATATACAAAGAGTGAATTGGGCTGCCCGTTTACTTGTAAAATATCTCTTGTACATTTCAATTGTATAATACAAAGTGATATTGTTAGATGAAGCCTTTGTATTGTGAGTGTGTGAGTGAGTGTACAAGAGTCCTTTGAGCAGGTGATCCTAGAAGAAATCGGGGGTGTCGTGTTTTCCCCAACAGTTAGTTCCCTTGCTAAATAATACTACGTATGTCATGTGATATATTTGCCTTTAATAAATGCAACATGTTCCAGAAATATGAAATTGAGTCTTCTGACAAGGATTATTGTACAAATTTTACTCACAAAAGTACTTTAACAAATTGATCTAAAGTTAAAAAATGTCTTAGGGCATTCTTTTTTAGGAATGAGAATACACTGAGCTGAAGAAAAAGCTAATTGGATAGAAGTTCTGAGGAAATATTTATGGACGGCTAGTATAACAAACAACCATGGAGAGATATAAGCCCCCGATTATCAATATCTTCTATTAGATGAGGAATATGCTGCCGCCAATAATCTTGAGTGGAAGTAGGTTCACAGATGTAAAGAGCTGAGTATAGTATTTACTCCTACTTAAACTATCTCATAATGTGTTAGATATAAACTCCACTCATCATCTTGAATAGCCAAGATAGTCTATTTTCTTCTTTCCTTAACAACATTGTGGAAAAATTTCATGTTAGCTACTCCCTCGTTGAACCGTATTCAATTTATATGGTAAGCGGGGAAGAATTTTTTGGGACATCCAAAATAATATACTCCCTCCGTTTCTTAAAACTTTGTCAAGTTTGATCGGCACGTAAATTAATAAAGTAAAAACTGTATCGTTGAGGTTTGTACGGAAGAGAGAGAGTTAATTGGAACTACAAATTTTTTAATAAAAAGGGAAAGTGGCAAAGTTAGTGGGACAACCAAAAAAGAAAAGTTGACAAAGTTTTAAGGGACGACGAAGTATATGATTATTGTTGGAATCAAGCATATTTCGAGCTACAGAGTTTTTTTTCTCTCAAGGGTTTGAGATGAGTTATTGGGAGTCCAAGATTAGTTTAGTGAAAATGGGATCACTTAGTTCTACAAAAAACAGAGAAACTATAAAAAAGAAAAGGGGGAGGGGGGGAGTGTGTTGAAAACGGGAGGTAGAAAAGAAAAAACCTCACACCTTAATTAGTACCCTCCATGATGCAAACCATTGCAAAATTAGTGATTGTACAATGTGCATGGTACAACCAGTTCTAGGATACAATTTGGAAATTTTAGGATGCTAGAGGTTTATCTAGTTGATGCAAAATGAGTATTATATACGGAGTATAAAATTGACTTTTTTTCCTACAAGTATTATGTGGCTTACACATTTGGTCCAATCAAACAAACATTAAATAAAAATTAAAAGAAGGTGTAATTTCAATCTTAAAACGATTTCTTTTTATAACAATGTCAACTCCATTCAGGGACATTTATTATGTTAGGATGTATAAATGTATAATATGAGGTGTGCAAGAGTTTCGCAGGGTCCAATCTCTTGTTAAAAATTACCTCCGTTCCACTAATATCATGACATGAAGAAATGATACGATTGTTAAGAAAAGTGAGTTTATGTGGTTGATACTAAATTAAATTAATAAAATAAAACTAAAGTAAGAATGATTTATAATCACATAAACTTTATCGAATTTAGTATGAAACATTCTTAACGAGACCTACCATTTTTTTTTAAATTTCAAACCTTCGATTATGTATTGAGAGAGTAGTAGTATGGACTAAACGTCTTTAAGAAATTCTATAAAATTTGTCTAATATTAGGAGAGGTCAGTTCAACGTCACAAATCCTTTTTCATTCTGTTAAGACCCAGGGTTCCATCCTAAAAGGTCAACCTGTTAGGAGGAGTAGCCCGAAGCTTAATATAGCACTCTAATGCTTCTCAATTTTCCGGTGTGGGACATTTAACACCCCTCCTCACGACCAGACACTTCGTCTGGATCGTGTCATCATTCATTTTTTTTATCGGTTCAGTAATTGTTTTTATCGTGTCGTCATTTTTCATAAGGGGCCCCACACCATGGATCGATTTGGCTCTGATACCATGTTAAGACCCAGGGTTCCATCCTAAAAGGTCAACCTGTTAGGAGGAGTAGCCCGAAGCTTAATATAGCACTCTAATGCTTCTCAATTTTCCGGTGTGGGACATTTAACACATTCTCATACCAGGTTTACACTTACATGATTTTTCATTTTTCTGTATTTGGTCCGATCAAAAAAAGAAACTTTGGGATTGTCATTGCTTTCTATTCATATGATGCATACAACTTTGGTTGTGGGGTGAGTTAGTTACGTTCCATGGCTATGTATGAATTAGCTGGGTTTTATCCTTCTGAACCTGCTCTTGATCTATTGCGGAGACATGGTATGTTTGTAATACTCTTTATGACTCAGTTAGGAATAACTAATTCGTGCAGGGGTTGAGACGATATTAGTGAAATTGATGGATAAATAATTATAATCGCTTCGCTTCGTATTTAAAAGTTTGTTTCACTTTCTTATTTGGATGTATTTAAAAGTTTGTTACACTTTTCCATTTTGGTAAGTTTTTCATTTAAAAGTATCTCATTACCCTTACTTGTTCTACTTTTTATATTCTATTTCTTACTTTTCCATCTTGTCTCATATTTTTTCTATTCTATTCATTTCTCATATGGAGTACTATTTTTCATTTAAATATTGTGTCAAAACCTTAGGTAGTGATGGAAATTGGAGCTCCTTCCCAGTTCCCAGTTCCCACGGCTGACCTATGTGATTGCGATTTGTTTTCAACTTTTGACTTTCTATTTTATTTTCACCCACCTTTTTTTTACTTTTTAACTCTTTATGACTTTATTACTCATCTGGTCAAAAAACTCTTTATTACTCGTGTACGTATTATATTATGCCCACGGTCCACTTACTGTGATGATCATCGAGAAGTTAGAGCAACAATTGATTTTTTGATTTTTTTCTAGTCAAATAGGACCGTGTCAACTCTTAATTGATTCATACTCAGTATGATTAGGTCACAATGACTAGCATTGTTTTACTTATCAAAATTTACTTTGGCATACTCTTAATTCAATATTTTTTTTGAACGAATTTATTTTATTTATTAAAACACGATACTAGTATTTACGGGAGAAAATTGATGTTAGTTAGATGAAATCATACAAAGTTTACAAGATTAGAACTCAGTTAATTTCTTTCATCCGAAAGCTTTATTTAGTTCTACTTCAGGAAACTTAATTTTTAGTTCCCCCCCCACCCACATTTTAGGTTGCTTATTAAAGACGAATAACTACCGCAACGATCAATTTCTTCCGCAGCGACCGTGTCTTCTTCTTCCGTTTTCCGTCTTAATGGAAGCCATCATGTAGTGACAGCGTCTCAATGGGAAGTCGTTCAGCTATGATATCCCCTTCCGCATTGCATCCTTTCTCGTCACCTCGTGCCATTCGGATCTGTAAGTTTTCAATCTATGTTCTTAATTTGTTGAGTCAATATATATATATATATATAGAGTACTCTTCCGGTCAGGAATTCCTGACCGGAACCGCCGTCCGGACGGCAGCGTTTGGCCACCTTCCGGGTGGAATTTTTCGACGAAATTTTTATGACATGTTCTCCATCAAGTCTAGTTTATCCACAAACAAATTCAGTCAAAAACTCATTCGGGAAGGTCTTCAAATGATTTTTGCAAGTTAACTGGTCCGGAATATGTATTTTCCGGACTAGTTAACTTTCAAAAATCATTTGACGACCTTCCCGATTGAATTTTTTGCTGAAATTTAGTATGGATGAACTAGACTTCATCAGGAACATACACAAAAAATGTGAGCAAAAAATACCACCGGGAAGTCCCCCAAAAGGAGGGGGCCGGACGGCGCTCCGGTCAGGAAATTCCTGACTGGAAGATTACTCTCTCTCTCTCTCTCTCTCTCTCTCTATATATATATATATATATATATATATATGTTTTCTCAAGCTACACCAAAGCCTAAGTTATCTGATGATGTAATTGTTGTACTTAGAAAAAGAATACAATAGGGAGGTCGGAAGTTAAGAAAGCTAAGGATGGGAAGGGTTCAGCTGCACTCTCGATGGTATATGTTAGGGCCATATTTGCATATATTTTCTTCAAAGAATTGAATAGAGTTCCTGATGTTATTGAATGTTCCTTTGTACATTCAACCATAACCGAGCTTCCTTTCATTGCATTCAAAGTGAGACTTGGAAAAAATGGTGTGGAAGAAGTCTTAGGGTTGGGTTCCCTGTCTGACTTCGAGAAGTAAGGATTAGAGAAACTGAAGCCTGAGATTACTCTATTGAGCAGGGAATCAAGTTTGCCAGTGAGAATTAAGAAACTTACTCTTCCTTTAGTATCGAATGGGATTTGGAATTTTGAATAATTTTGGGCATTTGTTGTCAAAGTCTTATTTTTTGTTTGAGTCTCTGCTAGTGGCTTTAGATTTAGCCATTTTATATTCATGCAGACAAAGGTTACAATGAAGTTCTGCTTCAAATAATATTGAATTAACGTACATACGTCATCGGTTCGCACAAAAAGCCGTTAATTCATTCAAATCAGTTTCTTGAAGGATTTTAATTGGTTTGTTACTTCCTCTTGATTTTCATTTTTGCACCCTTCATCCTTTATCTTATTAATTTTTAAGTTGGTTAATTAGTTCAGGTTTGATTTTCTGCGCCCCTAGAAAACTTCTGAAAAAACCTACGATAATGAAATATTGTTCGAGCATGAAAGTACGAATCATTTGAAAATATCAATTTGTGTGAATTTGTGATCAGTGGTCTGGAAATGGATACTTTTGTATGCTTTTGCATGAATTCTATTAGACAGATGGATAGGGAATTGATGATGTGCATTAATGATTAATCTATCGTGTAATTTTGAATTTAGCTAAACAATATGGTATAAAGTTCCACTAACATTACATCAGTGTGCACCAAAAAAATGATTTGATGAACTTAGAAGATACACATTCCTCTTTCAGTGAAGATTCAAAAGACAACTTAATGATTCATATCAACATGTTTTAGCTTTGTCTTCTTCAAGTAAAGCTCTTAGTTATGATTCAAACTCTCATTTTAATTCTTTGTTTGTTGTTCCTGATTTTGAAGTTCTTTCTAACTTCCATCATACTCATATAGTTGCATGTTTTTTGGGTTGATGATGAATGCATCTAGGCTGTTTGTGGAATGATGCTTTCTGGAAGACATATGTTGCAAATTAATACAAGTTTTGATTTTACAAGTGGCGTGTTGTGTTCATCCTGAATTTTATATACTTCCTTTTATTTTATTTTATGTCATTTGTACTTGTTTAAGGACTATTTAAGGACTATTTAGTGTGTATACTTATCTGATATTTTGTGTTCTTCTTTTCAGGTTTCATTCTAACTATTCCTATTGTTGTCTCTATCCTTCCAAATTCAAAGTGTTGACCGGGTTGCTCCTCAATTGACCTCGTTGACCATCTAGCTCCGCTAATTGACCTACAAAATAATCACTAAAAAGAACTAGAAATATATTAGTGGCTCAAGACGCGTCAGACGCTGTCCTAAAGAATTATTTCCGGCGTACGGAAATTTCCCCCAAGATATAACGAGCCATTCGGTTATCAAACCGGAAGCAGAACTAACGAGAAGAAAATAGTATATGAACCCAGCATTAAATATTTGATTTTTGTATCGCAAACTTTAGGAAAAAGAACTTGGCCGGAAAGCTTAAAAGTGTTAGGAGTGCGATTTTTTACTCCATAGCTTGAGACCTTGGAACCATTTCCATCTTCCCGCACACAGGCATCCAGTCATAATTATTTATTCATGTATATAGAATGCAAAATGACCCTCCAATGTTCCACTAACTTTATGCTAAGTACAAGTTTATTTTTGTTACTTTCTTGACTATCTTCCTTTTCTCATCATCATGCATACATGCGTTATATACATATATATATATGCACGCATCACAAGACAACCAAAGGCCTACAAATTAAGTTTAGCATCATTAATAATATTAATGATTCCAACGTTTTTTATTATTATTTGAACCGTTAATGATTCCAACGTTTAGAAAACAAAATTGAGAAATAGCTCTAAGTTTTGTAAATGCTACGGTTTCTTTTTGTTTTCAAGTGTATCAATGAAAACCATAATTAATGAATTTAATTCATTTACATAATTAATTAAATGTACTTAAATGTAAAAATCTTATTCATTTGAAATATTCCAAAATTTCCAACACCTATTCCATTAATTATAGATAATGTCATCATCAACAATCCACGTCTAAAATTATTGTAGAACTTATAAAGTTCCGATATTATTAGAATTCTAATAATATAGTGTTGACATGAATAGAGATTATGGTGTGACGTTGAACAAGCTAAAGAAGACTCTTGCTCATGGAGATAATTTGGTTTTTGTCTCAGATCGACGTGATGGAATTATTCATGTAGCAAGAACAGGTTATCCCCATGCTGAACATGGCTATGATGCTCAACACATTTTAGGAAATATTAGAGCAAAATTTAGAGGATCTACTACTGGTTTGCCATGAAAGTTCACTAGGTAGCCAAGTCTGCCACAAGATCCTCCTATTCGTGGTTATTTGTTGAAGTTCAACTAGAGAGTTTGGTTTCAGACAACGTTGTTCACGGTGTAAGAAATGTCGACACAATAAGAAATCTTGCATGAATCCTATCCTGATCCATAGTTCTTAGTTTGATATTATTTTATGGATTTAGTTTTTTATTTCCTAGAATAAAATTTGTAACTGCCATGATTTGTTGGCATTAAAATTTATGTTAATTGACATGATTTTTAGCATTTCAGTTGATGTATTTTGATTGTCATATATATTTAAGTAGCAGACATATTCAAAATTAATGTCTTCTTACTGTGTATTTAATGACTATCTCACTTGTTTATATACACTTTTTTATGATAAGTAGCAAACACATCAAATTATCCAAAATAGAGAAACGCCAACAAAATATCATAAAAGTGATGTCGTGATATATTTGCTCAAATGAAATAAAATCATAATGTGCTACATGATAGACTTTGCTCAATCGTCTTGTGAAACAAAAACAAAAGGTCTAAGCTGCTGCATCAATAAATGCTTTTCTAGGTGCGCGTTTTGCAAGGGGTCCATGACATCCTAAAAGATTACCATCAGACACAATGCGGCCTTCCTTCTTGTAGTTCAGATAATCAGTACGGTTGAACTTTGTGAAACCTCATTTTCTGCTAACAATGATCTTTTAGCGACCAGGGAACTTAAACCTGGCACGACGCAAAGCCTCCTGTGCATTTTGACTGTTGGAATCTTTGCAGCGAACGGACAGAAGAACCTCTCCAATGGCAACGCGGGCACAAACACCTTGCGGCTTGCCAAACGCCCCCCTCATTCCCGTTTGGAGCCTATCAACCCCAGCACACGACAACATCTTATTAATACGAAGAACATGGAAAGGGTGAACCCTAACCCTAAGGTGGAAGGCATCTTTTCTTGCAAACTTGGTCATGTACTTGTTGCAAGCAATTCGGGCAGCTTCAGGGGCCTCACTCGAGACATTCCAAGTCCATGCCTGATTAGCGAGGCCATGAGCTCCGTGAGGTCGGGGCTCGGATACATGGAGCTCATATTTGGGGAATCCATTTCTGGTCTTCAGTTAGTCATGTGGTATTCATTCCTTCGCTCCTATTGACATCCGTTGATTATGTGTCCGTACCTCAGGTTAGATCTGGTTTCGACCTCAGTGTGCTCGAGTTCGTCCTCATATTTACCCTTGTCTGGGTGATTTGCGAGTTTGATGTTGCACCGACCTCGGTGGCTAGGGTTCCACGTTTCGTTGCTCTGTTGTCTGGCGTTGCGACCTGACCTCGTGCGTCGAGGTCAGCCTCAGTTGGAACTTCATACTCGTGTTGATATGATTGGAAGTCTTTGTCCGCTAATTATGATACCCCTGGGGTATATGGGAATATACTCTATGAGTATCACTTTTACTCATTCACATAATCCTTTCATGAAGTAAAAACATTTTATCATAAAGCTTTATAGTTCATTCAAATATCATGCCATCATAATTACAATACATAATCATGCATTGGCTACCCCCTAATTTCATAAATCATGTCCCTTTTCTTCAAAGATAACAACTCCTTCTTCTTTGGTTTTATTAAACATTAATAATCCATAAAAATCATATTTCAACAACTTAGGTAATCTAATGAAATCAACCCATTAATTATAACAATATAGTCAGACATCTTCACCTTATGATGTGCTTAACTAGCTGGCCTTGCGAAGCCCCTTGGTCAGCCCCCTTTCAAGGCAGACAAAAAATGAGCTAGTTGTACAGTGAGTGAAAGCCGGTAGGCTTTCACAAAAGCTGGGCTTCTTTTGCCCCCTGGAGCACGAGAGAGTCTCCCTTCAATGGCGGTTTACGGCGATTCAACTCCTACCTATTCAACGACTCTTCTAAGATAAATACCAACACTTTATATCAATATTTTACACTTTAAAATGTGTAGAACTTTGTTTTAACTTCACCATATGATTTCTTGAAAATCATATGAACACAATATTTGTTAATGGATACTAGTTGGGTTCTTACCTTTATTTCTTGCTTTCTCATCTTGGTTTTCCTCTTTTCTGGACCTCTCTAATGTACAACTTTGTGAGAACTATTCACATGCCTCCTTATCTCACTATTCTTCGTATGGTGCCAATGAAAGGGGAACATATTCGTTCTCAATCAAAGACCAAGGTGATGTGTAGATAGGACCATAGAGGTGTGCAGGTGTGTCTCCAACCATCCTCTCACTTAGTAGTCTACCCCTCTCACCTAATTTTGTCTTCATTTCATTATTTGGAGATCACAAATCATGTAGGAAAATCCCCAAGTGAGTGTGGGATGTCCCTCCCTATTATTAATGCTATTTTAGCAAGTTGGGTTAAAATAGTACGTGGGTTCCCAATAGCTTTCCATAACTTTTTATACATTACATTGGGCTCCTATGATTTGTAAGATGATCCAACTAAATATTTGGTAGTCCCTCCTAATATTATGGACCCGATAAATAATTTAATTAATCATTCATTAATTAAATTTGTCATTATCTTTCACACAATCAATACATAGGAGGTTCGTATACAAAGATTAAATATTTAAATTTTAATATCAAGTACATCTATCACGTCAATTAGCGGTCAACTCCCTCTCTCTAAGATTTGTTTTTCCGCCGCCTAGCTTCGGCGTAGGTTGGTGTGGCGATTCTTCTCCTTCGGCCACGAAGGTTGCTGCTTGTGTTGCTCTTTCTCTTTTGTTGCAGGTTACCGACTTCCACGGGGGTTGCAGCCACGAGGGTTTGAGGCGCGAAGGTTGCATGTTATCTTTCCTTCGGCCACAAGGATTGCGGCCATGAGGGTCTTGTTTGGGGCGCTACAAAGTAGCAAGGGAGGGTAGCAAGGAAAGATGAATGCATCACTGGGCTTGGCAGCGAGGAAGATGACTACTAGCGGTGATTTTGCTACGAGTGAGGGACGAGGAGAGTTGCACGGGTTTCGAGCCGGCCAGATTTCGATCGACAATGGAGGATCAATTAGAGTGGTGGTACGGCCTCCTCCTGAACCACCGTCATGGGTTGTACGAGGTGCTAGGGTCCGTGAAAGTTATTCTTTTGGTTATTACTCCGTATTATTTTGTCATTCGGATTCTTGTTAATGTTGTTAGGTTTGTCAGTTTGTTTGGGAATTTAGCCTTTTTTATGTCATTGGGAGTGTTTGGATCTATGGGACCAGAGATAGTTGTGTCAAGCCCGCTTCATGTTCAGCGATTCGTGTTGCTCTTTCAGGGGTGACCGTCTCTAAGTCTGATCATAGGGTTTATAGTCGTAGTTGTTGGAGATTAGTTGGTGTCAGATTTGTTTTTCATTTGATTGATGTAATGATCCTGAAACTTATGATGATATGAATAGAGGCGAGTTTCCGTTAAAAAAAAATCAAGTACATCTGGGTGCGGTGTCACATATTGTACTTCAATATTTTATCCCGCAAAAAACTTTTTATTATCTATTTCAATTAGGTGCACCCTCCAAGTTCTATTACACGGATTTCCATCCATTGTTTATAATGCATATATAATTTACTGCCACATATATCATGTTCGATAATTGTTACACATGTTTAACCACTATCATTGTTCCCTCATTGGTAATGCCTATACTATGTAATGCTCATTATGCGCAACACATGCATATGCAATTACTGTCCTATTCACTATCATTCTTGCATCGACGAGATTTTCAGTTCATTGCTGCATTTTCAGTTCGGCGAGATTTTAGTTCCATGGGAGTCAGTATGTTTTGAGAAGTTCAATACTATAACTCCGCTAGAGAAGATGGTGGATAGAGGGTGCCACCTAAAAACACATGTTTCCTTATTAAATATGTAGAGCCAATTATATAAATCACAGTTCTCTTCATTTCTTATTTAGTACAATCCTTGATTCACAACTTATTGTCCTACTATATAGCCCACATTATCTGGTTTTCAAAAACTCATTCCATAAATCAATGTCCTTTCAATTCCCTTTCTCATAGTCACTATTTAGTCAAAACTCATTCCCTCAACTCATTCAGCGACTCACAAAAGATGTTTAGATCATTTTAGCGTATTATTATTTTATGATAAGAAAATATTGTTGGAGAAGCTAGAGTTACTCCGTATAACTACCCTGCTTTTTAAATAATTCAAATTTGAAAAACTGCCTTTAAATTTAAGATCTTAGATGTTATGGTTTTTATAATTAATATTTACGTATGCATCTTATTTAGTTTTCATCAAAGTAAACCTTTACAGATTTATTTTATTATTTGATCAACCTAACTATTCAAATAATAATTTTATATGTGCAAATATGCACTTGGGTTTTACATAGGCTTACACGATGTATACAAAGTTTATCTCCAATACTAGATTTATTTCAATTAAATAACACAATGAAACCTTGGTTAATGAGGTTAAAACCTTTTTATTGCTATCTACAACAAGAACTAGAGGTTAGAGACATATTGCAAATTCTTTTGTTAATGAGGCTATTGTGTATTTTCTATGTTCAAGCCTATAATTAAGAGAAATCATGAGTAGTTTTATTTATGCATATTTACACTCTCACTAGGTACTTCATAGATATAAATTGTGTTTGCTCACTGTTTTAATATCGAACATGAGCTATTGCGCATATAAAAAACTAGTATATATACAGATTAGAACATATGAAGCATTAGACACTAGCTATGTAGCACCGATACTCGTACGTGGAAACACGGAAACGAGTGCGGGAATATGACAAAACCAAAAAAGTTAGGATAGAGATACACGGGTATATGTATAAATATTAAAAATTATGGGGGGTATTTATAAATATTAAAAATTACAAGACTTTTTTTTTTGAAAATATACACATATATTATCCTCTCACATTTTTCCATTTATGACATTGAAACATTTCACATTATCAAGATACTTAGAAATGTATTCATACTCTATATCATATGCACTAGTGCGTCTCGAAATATAAATATTTTCAATAAGTCATTAATTTAAAATGAGAAATAAGCCTAACAATCGTAGTTTTGAAATTAAAAGTACAAGTACTCTAATAAGAAAACTAAAAGTTCTAAAATACATATTTCGAGCGGAGCTACTAATATATATCTAGGGATAATATCATCTTCCAAGAAGACAACCTCCAATTCTAGTTCATCTATGGAAAGGTTGACAAACTCAAGTACTCCTACATCCCCATGCTCCAAAATTCATCTCCATCAACATCCCACATTTTACTTGTCATCCATATACCTAGTTCTGTGCGAGATTAAAACAAGATAAAATTTATTTCTAGTTTTTTATTTTTTTAAAGAATTTTATTATGTAATTTTGAGTGCTCTTATAATAAAAAATTCATACGTGTATCCGTTAGGATACGTATACAACAACAACAACATCCAAGCCTTAGTCCCAACAACAACAACATCCATAAGTTGCCGAAGAAGGTGAATAGCCTCAGTTGTTGAGCGACCAGACATAAAACCGAATTGATTCTCTGAAATCTTCACCATTCTTCGAAGTCTTTGCTCAATCACTCGCTCCCAAAGTTTCATGGTATGACTTATAAGCTTAATTCCTTGATAGTTGGCACATTCTTGTACATCACCTTTATTCTTAAATAAGGGAATAAGAGTACTCTTTCTCCAACTCGTTGGCATCTTGTTGTTTCTCCAAATCTTGTTGAAGAAATTTGTTAACCACCCGATGCCTCTCTCTCCCAAACTTCTCCAAACCTCAATCGGTATGCCATCTGGACCCACTGCTTTCTTCCGCCCCATCATCCTCAGAGCCTCTTTAACTTCCGTTGGTTGGATCCTTCTCACAAAATCACGATTTACCATACAATCTGGTATGGTCAAATCACTGATATCTTGCACTTTGTTCCCGTTGAACAATGTATCAAAGTATGACCTCCACCTCTCTTTTATCTCTCTGTCCTCCAAAAATAATCTTTGATCGACAACCTTCACACACTTAATTTTTCCGATATCTTGAGTCCTGCGATCACGAAGACGAGCAAGTCTATAGATATCTTGTTCTCCTTCCTTAGAGTCCAATTTTTCATACAACTCCTTGTTCACTTTCCCTTGTGCTTCCTTTACGGCTTTCTTTGTCTGTCTTCTAGCCTCCTTGTATGCTTCTATGTTCTCATCACTCCGACTTGTCCCTAGCTTTTTGTAGCAATCTCTTTTGTTCCTTATGGCTTGTTTTACCTCATCATTCCACCAAGACGTGCCCTTTTTGGGTAGCAGACATCCTTTAGATTCTCCGATCCATGCCTCTTTTGCCACTTTGTTAATGGTCAGCTCCATCGATAACCACGCATCCTCCACATGTGTTCCATTATCAATACGCCATACATCTTCACCGAACATTTTGTGTGTAAAGCTTGGTTCGAAATTTTAAAATAATTACGAAAAAAAGTTTGAAGCTTTTAATAAATTACACATACGGGCCAAAAACGTAGGACATGTGTATTCTAGAGTATCTGATACCGGAACGTTTCTAATACACCAATACGGTACCTAGTAAAGTATCCGTGATATATAAGACATCAAATACCATCATGAAAGATACTCCGTAATGGAAAAAATGTAGAAGTTAGTTGTATTTATAGTAACTGTATGCATGAAAAACCAAACCAGTGACTCCATTAAAAATAAGATCTCTAAAATAAGATATTTAGGGCTCGTTTACTAACAGAAATATTTTCTATTTTTCCATAAAATTGGAAAACTGGAGATAGAAAAATTAGAAAACTCAATGTTTATTCTCCAATTTTGAAAAAACAAGGACGTCTCTGATTTTTTTTAGATTGGAGAACTCAGTTTTTGGTGTTTTCCAATATGGAAATACACCGCAAATTATGTCCTACACCTGGGTGTTGTTGTCACCCGGTATTTTTGTAATATGTAGCAACTTTGAACTTTCAGTCTGTTGGTCCCAAAATAAGGATGTATTGAACAGCAAAATACGATCTATAACAATATAGGTAAGGTCTAGATAATGATATGATCAATCTAAGAGCAATAGAGCCTTACGCTATACTATCGAGAAGTATGAAAACTTTTTAGAGAATAAAATAGTACTGTATTGCTGATTTTTTTTTGGTCCTGTACCACAAGTACGCGTATTTATAGGCGCAGGTACAGGTACCGAGAATGGTAACCTAGAACTCTGGGCCTAGGCCTTTTTGGGCCTTAAACCCTTAGTTGGATTTATTACATCATAAATACATTAAAACGTTAATCTATTCTAGATAAATAAACAAGACATCAGACAAGCTTGATCACAATTAATATTTTTCCTCAACAATCTCCCCCTTTGTGATCAAGTGCCGTCTTGCTTCTTCTTCTCTTCACTTTTGAGCTTTATAATAATTCTTTCTGAGATTAAGTGTGTGCTCATAGTTTCTGAGTGAATTTCTTCTATCAAGTTGCTTTTCGATGGCCTGTAGGATGTTGTCAATTCTGTGTGCCTCTTTTAATTCAGCATCTGTGGCATCTGCACACTGTTGCTGTCTTTCTTTGAATGCTTCTCTGATCGGTTGCAGCTTCTCTTTCACAATTTTCAATGTTCCGTCACAGTACTTGTTAATTTCATCCACGAACATTAGACGCTTTTCGTTGTTATGATTCAGATAGATGACTGATACTGGATTGTCAAAGATATGATATGCTTCAAAGGATTCAAGGCCAGGTCTACTCAAGTCCGGTCTAGTAAGATTCACCTTTGGATAGTTGTGCTCTATGGTCATCTGGAGGTCATGAGAGGCGTAGAACCGAACTTGTCTTGTCATGAATCTTTTTATAGCCTCGAAGCCTTCTTTAGCGAGTCTGTCTTTGTGAACTGGAAGCTCCCTGCATCTCATGAACATTTGATAAATGTCATCCATGTGTAGTAGAAAGAAGTCATTCTCTTGACAGGTGAACTCCGAGCCATCAGTACGTTGTAGACGAAAAGTCATGAACTTAATTGTCTCCAGGTAATCTTCTGTGATCTCCAAGATTTTCAATATGGGACATCCACTTGTTGCAAGATTGTGATTTAGAACTTGTCGACGTTGCCCTGTGGATCTGTGTCCTAGCATATACAGGTTTCCTCCTCTGTATTTTCCTTTCAGGTGATTGATTCCTCGCATTTTTAATTCACTGAACTGCTTGACTTTTTCTGGTTGTCTCCAAATCTTCTCTCGAATTTCTTCAAGAAAGGGGGCTTTGATCCTTATGATTTCCCATTTTTCTTTAGCCGGTTCTGGTTCCTTGGGGTTTTCTTTTTTATTCTCCCCTTCCTTGAGTTCGTCTTTATCGAGTCCAATCATCATTGCATGGTATTTATTGAGGAACTCTCTGAGATGCCAGCTTCGACACATTTCGTACTGATCGGCTTCCACTCTAAGGTCATCCCACTCTGTCCATTTGCGGGGCCATTGATCATGAACTAGAAGATCTTCAAGCTCATCTTGTATTGGATTGTCAGAGGGTTCAGAGGGAGCTTGCTGCTGTGTCGAAGGTGACTCGTCGTGTGAAACACCGGGATCCTCAGGATTGCCCGTTGTCATCAGTTTCGAACTAGGTTCTAGCTGATGGCCTGAGTAGGAAGATGTACTCGTGGTAGCATCATCAGGACTTCCATTCCGTCCTTGGTTAACATCTATAGGAGATGCACCTCGGGATGTTATGTCTAGCTCGACCATGCTAGAAAGAGTGGCTAGGGATTTATGGCTGGCTGAAGTAGTGGGTTGCTCATTGGTAGAGGTGGAGGGTTGGTTTGGCTTTGAGGGTTGGCTAGTAGAAGCAACATGCTCAAGTATCCGCTGGCGCTTGTTCTCCCCCTCATGAGAATCCGAATCATCAGGATCCTCATGTGAACGTTTAGTGCCACGGAGACTTTCACGGCATGTGTTCTGTGTATCTAGAGCATGGAGAAGGGCTTTTTGAAGAGGGGTAAGGTTGCCTTCTTCCACGTCTAGTATACGGTCAAAGACCTCAGCTACAAGGTCCTCGAAGGGTACGGTTCGGAGATCGGGTTTGGTCGTTGGAGGGGAGGATACTATCTCTGTATCCTGGGTTCCCCTTGATGTGGATGGCTGTTGGCTTTCTAGGGCTATGGGTTTGGAGATATATATAGAAACAGTTGGGTGCTGAGTGGTTTGGGGTTCAGTTGGTATATCTTGAACTGTTTGGGTTTGTCCAGAGCCAAGTACGCTAGCGGAGAGTGTTTCGCGCACCCATGGTTTAATGGCTGACTCTAGATAACAGTTCAAGTATATGAGAAGTTCTTCAGGGATTTGGGTACCAGTTACGGGGGTTGTAACTGTTGTCACAGCATCAGTGAAGATAGCTGATGTGTGGCCTGCGTTCAATGATCGAGGCATTGTTGGCGTAGCAGGGCTTCCGACCATCATAGTTTGCACTCCGGTCGTTGCATTCAGGGTGAGTGCACCTGTATGTGCAGTGAATAGTGTAGGTGTCCTAGAAAAATGTGAAAATGTAGGAATGGTGACACCTAGACTCGATGTGATAGAACGGATGGGGGTAGTGGTCCGGGGCTGTTGACCACTAAGTCTCTCAGCAGATTCGGAAGGAATCAGTGAGGTCGGTGTAAGTTCCCCTTGAGTTATTGAAATCCCAGTCTGTTGGGAGACTGGAGAGTGGATGGGAGATGGCTGTGCATGCGCAGTTGAACCGGATGTTGCGACTTCTACCCGGGAACTGACAAGGTCAGCTCCTGCTCCTAGGGGCGTGGTTCGGTCTATAGTGACGAAGGTGTCACAGTCATCGTACAGTGCCAGCTCTTCTTCCACTGCACTCTTCTTTCGGAGCTTCTTCTTAGGCTGTGATGATGCAGGCTTCTCATTGCGTTTCTTGGAGCGCTGCTCACTGATGATGATCCCTTTGAGTGGTCGGGGTGTGAGTGCAGCCTCAATATCTTCTGATGAGGAGTCGGAGTCTATCGGAATGGCCTGTTTACCAGCTCTCTTCCTGTTGCTGATCAGGACTCCCTCCATGTCATCATCATCATCTGCATCATCATCATCCTCATCTCTTCGTTCATTCCCTTTGGCCATGCTATCGGAGGCCTCATCACCAGCCTTATTAGAAGGGGCCTGGCTTGATGGTTCATCGGCAGTGTCCTCAGCATTAGGGTGGCCCTCAGCAGTCTGGGTCCTCTCGGAAGAGTTAGCAGACTGATCATCATTAGGCCGGGTTGCCACTGGTTTCTGTGGCGGGGCTCTCTTCTTCTTACCCTCACGTTCACTCGGCTTGGTCCCCTGGGAAGGTCCAGCTGGGTTTTGCTGAACCATAGGGACCGTTCTCTTCAGCGACTCTTTGTAGTCGATGACTGCTTTATCCCTCGGATTTGCAAGGTCAAGTAGAGAGTCCGGGATAGGTAGTGCTTCAGCCTTGTTGCTGTCTCTTTGAAAGTACTTGAGCTTTGGGGCGGTGAAGTGCCTGTCCTCCTTACGCTTTGGTATTGAAGGGGTGGCTTCCAACATATTGTGGATCATCAGCGCCAGCCACCGAGCGTAGGGGATGGTGTTTCCTTTGTTGTTCTCTTTAATCTTCACTTGATCCATCAGCTTCGTCCAGAAGAGCTGGGCCATGTCGTAGTTCATATCAAAGGCAATCCCATGGAAGATTTGCAGAATTTGCTTGTTGCACTTGTCGTGTCCGGCGTGCTTAGGAGACAAGCATTTGTTGACCAGGCCGAACAGACTCTTCCATGAGTGCGGAAGATTTGAGATTGTGAAGTTTGACAGCAATGGCAGTGGGCTGTCATATCCCAGGTCTTTCATCCCCTTTATCAGTTCTTCGTTGGAGGGGAGTGGTGCGTAGCTTTGGTGCACTGGGAGCTTCAGGATCTCCCGGATTGTAGATGGTGTCAGCACCACTCTTTTGTCACCCAATTTGGTCATGATTTTGGACCGATCCTTCTTGCTCTCAGTTCGCATGCAGCCCCAGAGTTGCTGCAGGTATACCTCTGGCACCGGTTTGGCTTCATTGAATGCAAACCAGAGGTAGTGCTTTTGTAGAATAGAGAGAATGACTGGGTCCTGACATTTGAAAAGTTTTAGGTCCAGTTGAAAATTGTTGTCATAGATTGGGACCCAGTTCTCCTTCGGGTACAGTTCATTGCCTGATTGTGTTGTTCTGTCTGTTCCTGACATGATTGACTGAAAGAAATGGGTCAGCACAATTGTTCGTTTGAAAATTTTATTTTTGTTCCGTTTTTGCAATTTTCCAGATCAGGTGTGTATTGGTGGGACCTCGAGAAAATTTCTGAGTGTAAACCACGAGAACCAACTTCTCGAGGTTTGAACATCGAGAAGTAGGTTCTCGAGGTTTAAATATCGAGAAGCTCTTCTCGATATTCAAATATCGAGAACTTGGTTCTCGATATGAAAGTATCGAAAAGTCCTTCTCGAGATTTAAACATCGAGAACTATCTTCTCGAGATTTAGTATCGAGAACCTCTTCTCGGTATTTCCAACGTCGAGAAGTAGGTTCTCGGTATTAAACATCGAAAAGACGCTTTTCGAGGTTTAACATCGAGAACCGAACCTCGAATTTTGAAATATCGAGAAAATGTTCTCGAATTCTAAACATCGAGAAAGTGAATTTCTCGAGTTCGCACTCAGAGAATATGTCGAGAACCACCTGCAATTTCACACAATCATAATCATAATGATAAAAAATAAAACTTTTCGAATCCAAAATTCCAAGTTCGAGAAAAATAGTTCTCGAGATCCAACTCCGAGAGAACTTTCTCGAGTGAGATTCGAGAACTCGTTTTGAAGTGTGAAAATCATTGTGTCAATGTTGTTGATGATCAAAAACCTTGATTTCTACCTTAAGATTGATTCGAGAAGATTGCGAGAAAAGGATTTAAACTTCGAGAACTCTGGACTTCGAGAAAGCTTATGCGAGAAAGTGAATAATGCGAAAAGAAGTTCTCGAAGTCATCTTTTATATGCGAGAAATTGGGTTTGGGCCTTGCGAGAAAATGTCCTGGGCCCAAAGGTTTGAGTTGGGCCCAGTTTCCCTTTTGTTTTAAAATGAATGGGGCCCAAAAGCACTTGCACTCTTGTAGATAAACAAAACTCCCCCTCAAATTGTGCATGAAAAAAAAATGAAAAACACACACACACACACACTCTTTTTCTTTCTTTTCTGATTTTCTCACACACGCACACACTCTTTTTCTTTCTTTTCTGATTTTCTCACACACACATACACACTCTTTTTCTTTCTTTTCTGATTTTCTCACACACACACACACTTTCTTTTCTGATTTTCTCACACACACACACACACTTTTTCTTTCTTTTCTGATTTTCTCACACACACACACACTCTTTTTCTGATTTTCTTCTTTTCTCCCCCTCAAAGTATTCCTCTCTCTCTCTTATTTTCTCCCTTTTCTCCCCCTCAACACATGCAACACACACCACACACACACTCATTTTATTCAGACCATGGAGTTAACACAATTACATAGGATCGAGATTCAACATGCCTAACTTAGATACTAAGAACTGGAATCTCTTTTCATCCAATGCCTTAGTAAATATGTCAGCCAGTTGAAGCTCGGTGCTAACAAAGTACAAATCAACATCTCCCTTCTCCACATGGTCCTTAATGAAGTGATACCGCAGGTCGATGTGCTTGGTGCGTGAGTGATGAACGGGGTTGCTAGTTATGGCAATTGCACTCTGGGAGTCACTGTAGATCGGGATGTGATTGAAAGTGAAGCCGTAGTCTTTGAGCTGTGTTCGCATCCAAATGATTTGTGAACAACAACTAGCAGCCGCAACGTATTCTGCTTCAGCTGTAGATGTTGACACGCAGTTTTGTTTCTTGGAGGACCAGCAGACTAGCTTTTCTCCTAAGAATTGAGCACTTCCCGACGTACTCTTCCGATCCATCCGACAACCAGCAAAGTCAGCATCAGTATATCCAATTAGGTCAAAACCTGAGTTCTTGGGATACCACAGACCCAGATTGACTGTGCCTTTTAGGTATCTCAAGATTCTTTTCACAGCAGAGAGGTGAGATTCTTTGGGATTAGCTTGAAAACGCGCGCACAAGCATGTGGAGAACATAATGTCAGGTCTGCTGGAGGTAAGATACAGCAAAGATCCAATGATAGCCCGATAGTGAGTAGCATCGACTGGTTTCCCGGTGGGGTCCGAGTCAAGCTTATTGTTGGGGGACATAGGCGTTCTTATGGATGCAGTACCTTCAACATTGAATCTCTTCAGCATGTCCAGAATGTATTTTGATTGATTGATGAAAATCCCATCTGACAGCTGTCTCACTTGCAGACCAAGAAAGAAGTTCAATTCTCCCATCATGCTCATTTCAAACTTTGTTTTCATCAGCTCTTCAAACTGCTTACATAGATCAGGATTGGAGGAAGCAAAGATGATGTCATCAACGTAGATTTGAATTAGAAGAATATCATTGTCTTGACGCTTGATGAACAAAGTTGTATCAATCTTTCCTTTTGAGAAGCCTGATTCTGTTAAGAAATCTGTCAGTGCATCATACCAGGCTCTCGGTGCTTGCTTCAATCCGTACAGTGCTTTATTCAGTTTATACACATAATCAGGAAATCTTGGATCTATAAATCCTTCAGGCTGAGCGACATAGACTTCTTCAGCAAGAATACCATTCAGAAAAGCCGTCTTCACATCCATTTGATAGACTGTGAAGTTCTTGTGTGCTGCGTAAGCAAGAAAGAGGCGGATAGCTTCAATTCTTGCTACGGGTGCAAAAGTCTCATCGTAGTCTATGCCCTCTTGTTGATTGTATCCCTTGACAACCAACCTTGCCTTGTTCCTCACAATGATTCCATCTTCATCTCGCTTGTTTTTGAAGACCCACTTTGTGCCAATAATGGTTTTCTTCTGTGGTTTAGGCACAAGTGTCCATACGTTCATTCTGCTGAATTGATTGAGCTCATCTTGCATAGCAATCACCCAATCAGGATCAGTTAATGCGTCAGCAACTTTCGTTGGTTCAGACTGACTGATAAAGCAGGAGAAGAGACATTCATTGGCTGTTGCAGTTCTGGTGCATACTCCACGACTTGGATCTCCAATTATTTGTTCAACAGGATGTGCCTTCGTCCACTTCCGCTCATGTGCTAGAGGGATTGGAGTTATGATGGGGTGATCCGGGTCCTCAATGATATTAGATGATGTTTGTTGAGGTGTAGAGTGCACTGATTCAGCAAGAGTTGTTGTTTGTGTTTCTGGTGAGATTTGTGTTGATGCCGTTGCTTGTGTTGCTTCTGTGTGATGATCTTCTGGATCTTCATGATCGGATTGAGAGAAAGCATCTTCTTCATTTTCAGTAAGATCAAGCAAAAGTGGCATCTGTGCTGTAGGTTCTGTTGTTGGTGCAGTCCTTTGCTGTGGATTTGTGTTACGTGGATTCTCATAGAAGTGTTCAAAGAGAGAATCAAGAATCGCACGTTCAGTAGATGTTTGCTCAGTTGCTTCAGCTCCATCAGAATTTTGATGTTCAGAAAGAGTGGGTTCTGTCAAGAAGTGTTCAGATGCAAAATCTGCCATTTCATAAAATGCAACATGTACACTCTCTATGACAGTTCGTCGATCCCTCAAGTAGATTCTATAAGCTTTGGATTGCATTGAGTAGCCAATAAACACACCTTCTTTGGCCTTTGGATCGAGCTTGCTTCTTTCACTTCCATCATTCAGAACAAAACACTTGCAGCCAAAAACTCTGAAAAATGATATGTCAGGAGTTCTGTTGAAAAGAATTTCATAGGGGGTCTTGTTGAAGCGCCTGTGAATAGTGGTTCGATTTTGAGTAAAGCACACAGTGTTGATGGCTTCTGCCCACATGAAGTGAGGAAGTTTGGATTGTATGAGCATAGTGCGTGCTGCTTCAACAAGAGTTCTGTTCTTTCTTTCAACTACTCCGTTCTGTTGAGGAGTTTTTGCCGCAGAGAACTGTTGAGTAATACCCTGAGATTCAAAGAAATCAGTAAGGCACTGATTTTTGAACTCGGTTCCATTATCTGTTCTCACCACTTGAACACTCTTCTGAAGGAAATTTTGAATTGTCCTGATGAAGGTTATGATGGTTTTTTTTGCTTCATCTTTTGTCCTCAAGAATTTGGTCCATGTGTATCGAGAGTAATCATCCACAATGACTAAAGTGTATTTCCGTCCATTGATACTTTGTACTCTCATTGGTCCACACAGATCCATGTGTATCAGTTGTAATGCTTGAGAGGAGGATGGAATTTGTTTTGACTTGTGAGAGCTCCTTGCCATTTTGCCTAATTTGCAGGCACCACAGTGGTTGTCAGCGGAAGTCTTCAGAGTAGGCAGCCCTTTCACAAGTTTCTTCTTGGACAGAAAGATCAGTTGTTTGAAGTTCAGATGAGATAGGCGTCTGTGCCACAGGCTGTTTTGCTCAGAGGAAGCTTTGGACAACAGGCAGATGGAAGAAGTTGATTGAACACTTTTCAGATCAATAGTGTACAGGTTTGATATCCTGTTACACGTTAATAATGTGTTTCCATAGCTGTCTATCACACAGCATTGTCTAGATTTGAACTTCACTTCCATCCCGCTATCACAAAATTGTCCAATGCTCAGCAAGTTATGTTTCAGTCCTTTCATGTAGGAGACAGCCCTTATTGTGACATTCGGACAGATGACGTCTCCATATCCAAGAATAGGAGACGATGCGTTGTTGCCGAATCTCACATTTCCTCCGTAGCATGAAGTGTAGTTGCTCAGCAGGTGTTTTATTCCGGTCATGTGGGTTGAGCAGCCAGAATCCAAGTGCCACACATGACCGTTCTGCAAAACAATTAAGTTTTCTTAGGTACCCACCGTAGGATGGGTCCTTCCTTATTAATCAAAAACATCTTTTTAAATTTTTCTTTGAGCTGTGATCCAAGGTCAACAGCTTTTTCAGTCAAAGTTTGAACCTTTTCATGTTCAGATTCAGATTTGGGTAACCATTTATGCTTAATTGAAGGAGGAGATGAGACATGATCATAGTGAGTGAATGGATGTTGGTTAAGATATGGCTTAAAAATTTCTTCTTTGGAGAGTCTTTTCAGATGTTTCTTTGAATGAATTCGGAGGGGGTATTTTAAATGCAAAAAGTCATAATAACCCTCAACATTGCGCTAGAACACGACTTCTTATTTCCCAAAAATATTTTCTTCTTTCCTTCAGCAACCTCTCTTCGTTTCTTCCTCCACTCCTCTTTCTTCTCCCATCTCCGACTCACTTTGGTTCCTGTAACCGAAGGAGACTTGGAGTGAGCAGATGGATTTTCAAAAATGTTGGGAATTTTGTGGTTATGATCAATGGTTGAGTCTGTACTGCTTGTAGATTGGGAGGCTGTGTTTGATTGAGACTGTTCTTTCAAAAGAGTAAGTTCACTCAATAATTTTTCCCGCTCACTCTCAAAACTCTTCCTTTCTTCTTCAAAACTCTTTCTTTGATTTTCAAGAGAAATGTGTAGATTTTCAAATTTCTTAATGAGAGGAGGAATGTATGGTTCATCAACCTCAGAATGTGAGTTTGAGGGAGGTTCCAAATCAGACACAGCTTCCTTTTCAGAAGGATAAGGACTCACGCATTCATCAGAAGAAAAGACAGGTTCAGCTGTAGCATAACTTTTGTTCAAAGCAGAATAATCAAAAGAGATTTGAGCTTTTGTTGTGTTTGTTCTTTTCTCAGCCTCAAGTTCCTCCGTTTCTTTTGCAGCCGTAAAGTGCATAAGTGATAAGGTGTGAAAACACCTTATTTGTTATCCAAATTCTGAGTCGTTGCGTGACAATTTTGCAGCATTCTAGCATGTTTTTCGTGTGGTTTTGGTTTGTTTTCGATTGCAGGACTAGAATAAAAGCTCCACTTGACTTTGAGGATATTTGGAGCAAATATGTGGGCAAAAGCAAGTTTTCAGACGAGTGTGAAGAGCATTGTGGATTCAGGAAAGAAGCTGGAGCTTAAAAGAGATCGAAAGAAGGAAACGGACGAGAGAGAGAAGTTTTGGACTGGACCGAGCAAAGGAAGGGCATCACGGGATGAAAATAAGAACTCTTTGGAGGCCAGGGAGGAGGAACGCCCATAGGAACGCCAATAGGAACGCCGTTCCTATCACCTTTCCTACGCTGCAATTGATTCCGGAACTCCCAGGTGTGGGAACGCTGGGAGGGAACGTCGTTCCTCTCAGCGTTCCTGCAAGAACGACGTCCCTGCTCCGTTCCTCACGGCGTCGAACTTTCTGCCAGACGATTAATTTATTTTGTAAAGAAAGGAACGCCCATGGGAACGACGTTCCCCCGACGTTCCCCCGACTGCGGAAACATTTAAAAACGCGAATTTTACCCTTTTTACGGAGGAGCTTTTGGCCAAATTTCGACTTTGGAGAGCTCAAGAACCCTAGTTAAGCTTGTAAACTCTTACTTTACTACTCTCTTTCACTCTTAATCATTGTTTTATATTACAATTACATGAATTTACTCTTTAATCAATACAAATCTTAGTTCTTCTCAATTCTCTTGCAATTCCCTTTAGTTATTTAATCATGCATATGTTCTTATTCTTTGCAAATCTTTTGATTTCGTCTTCAATTATGTGTGAGTAGATTGTTTAGGGGTTGGGGGTGATCAAGGATCACCCCATCATGTGATCTTTGGGTTTAGATTCATTAGGGAAATCAATCAATATAATATGCATGCCAAGTGTTTGTGAAAATTCCTCAATGACTTTTTTTCTCTTAATTGATGGCCACAATTTAGGTAGAAACTTGTTAGAACCCGCGAGGAGACTCGTAGGGTTTCTCTAGACACCTTCACACACACACACTATCTCCTCGCCACGAGAGTGGGAAGAGATAGGGGTCACGTTAGTTGGTTATGCTAAATTGTTTAGCCTAGGAAAATCAATGGACCACGAGAGTGGCCGTTCAGTTCCCTTGGCAATCTCTTGGCCACGAGAGTGGCGAGAGAACTTTCACCAGACCCTCAAATGCATGTTTGTTGATTGACCTCCCGATAATCATTTTTCCTAGTTGATTACATGATGGGACCTTGAGACCCCCCGCTTCCCTTTTATTTGAGATTATTAATTTCTTTCGTTGCTTGCTATTTTTTTCTAAAACCAAAACACTACTTGATCGATTAGCTTACATCTTAGACACTTAAGTCGAATTCACACTTACTTTCCTTATACACCGTCCCGAGAGACGACATCCGGGACTTCCATATCCCAACACATACACACACACCCCTTGATACTCGTTTGCATAAAATGAGCCATCAAATTTTGGCGCCGTTGCCGGGGACGGTGTGAAAGTTTAGTGTGATTTTGATTTCTGGGTCTAGTGAGACTAATCATTTGTTTCTTTTTTTTTCTTTTTTTTCTTTGCACTTTATATTTGTTTGTTCGGAGTCACGTGGGTGTTGTTGTCTTTGAGTGCGTGCAGATCAGATTTGTATGCAAACTCGCTCTCAGGGTGATAAAGATCTGCTATTTATCCTTGAGATCGAGCAACTAGCAAGAGAGAACCGACGCGCTGCACGTTTGCCACAAACCGTATCAATGGCAGACGGCACAACATCAGCAACCCCTAACAGAACCACATCACCACATGCCACCCAACAACCCAACAACCAAATTCCGCCCAACAATACTCGTCCACCAGGGTTTGAACATGTGCTCAACGGGTTCCCGTTCATTGAAAACCATGACAATGAACAAGGAACCCCGGAAAGAATGTCACCGCGGGTGAACTACCAGCAGCCGCAGATGAGAACCCCGAGGACGCCACAACAACCTCATAACCAAGGTGGGCACCTCAATCAAGGAATAGTCGGCCCCAATCTTCAAGGTGGTGCTGAGAATTACTATGGAGGTGGGATGAACCAAATGGGCATGAATCAAGAGGGTGGTGGGTTCTACAACTACGAATTCAATCAAGGAGTCAATCAGGGATTCAATCGCCCTGTAAATCAGCAATTCTACCAAGGAGGCAACCAAGGGCTCAACCAGCATCCCCACAATCAACAGTTTTTTCATCAGCAATTCAATCCAGGATTTCAAGGCCAAAACAACCAAGGGAGACCTCAAGGACGCTCCATAGCTGAATATTTGGAGCCGCAGATTCAGTCTCATGAAAGCATCATGTACCCGAGGGTGGAGGCTAATAATTTCGAGCTCAAGGCGTCTACTATCGGATTGGTGTCTCAAAACCAATTCGGTGGTAGTGCTAGTGAAGACGCCCAGGGGCATATCACCAGGTTTCTCAGAGCGTGCAACACCATCAAGATGAATGGTGTATCCGAAGATGCCATCAAGCTCAGGTTATTCCCTTTTTCAGTGAGAGATGAAGCGCAGAGGTGGTTAGACTCCTTCTCACAGGACCACTTCCAGACTTGGGACCAGCTTCATCGAGAGTTCATCCAGGAGTACTTCCCTCCATCTAAAGCTTTGAAGATCAAGAAGCAAGTCCAAGATTTCAGACAAGGACCGCTAGAGAATCTCCCAGAAGCATGGAAGAGGTTCAAAGGGTTGAAGAGGATGTGTCCACCGAATCTGATGACACACTGGGAGATTATCTCCTCATTCTATGGAGGCCTGACCGATGAGGCAAAAATGATGATGGATAGTTCGGCTAGCGGAGCACTGATTCACTTGCAGCCAGAAGACGCAGAAGCACTGATTGAGAAGGTGACATCCAACAACGCGTACTGGTATAACTCTAGGGGTTCCCAAAAGATAGCCCCGGGGTTATTTGAGGTGGACAGCCAGACGGCAAACTCAGCACGTTTGGACAGCTTGGATGCCACACTTCAGAAGTTGATGAGCAAGGTGGAAAAGCTAAGTGTGGGGAATAGCAACTCGGGCCCATCTACTCAGGGCCACGCACACATGGTTGGTCAAGGCTCCGCATCATACTCTCAACCTTCTCAGATGCAACCATTCTGTGAAAACTGTGGGGGAGGACATATAGTAGCAGAGTGCCAGTTCTTGGTGGCACCAATGATGGGGCCAAGTACAGAGCATGTGGATGCCATCAACGCACCAAGGCCTCAGGGACAAAATCAGAACTATCAAGGAGGCTTTGGGCAAGGACATCGACCTTACCAGCCCCAGCCATTCAATCAGGGCCGCCCACAGTTTAGCTATCAACCGCAATATCAGCAGCAGCAGTACCAAGGAAGACCCAATCAAGGCTTCAACAACTTTTCAGGGCCTAACCAAGGATACAATGCAGGTTCCTCTCAGAACTACCAAGGCGGTTACCCTCAGAACTTCCAGGGCAACTATAATCAGCAAAATCAAGGCTACCAACAGCGCTCCAACCTGGAAGAAATGATGGGAAAGATGATGAAGAGTCATGAAGCTAGATTTGCTGAGTACGACAACATTCTGAAGAATCTGACCACTCAGATTGGTCAGCTTGCTAAAGACTCAGGGGAACGCCAGAAGGGGATGCTACCAAGCAACACTGAAAACAATCCCCGCGAACACTGCCAGGCGATCTCCCTGAGGAGTGGGAAGCAACTGGAGGCATCTAAGCCTCTAGAGGAGGAAACCCCGAAGACGGATGATGCACCGTTGACTGTTCCGGTGGAAATTCATATCGACAGAAACAAAGAAGATGGAGATAAGGAGGTGAGCAATCCGGGAAAGAATATTGATAGCACTGAGAGGGAGAGGGCAGCCCCAAAAGTTGTCACTTCCCATGTTCCATTCCCAGCCCGACTGACGAAGAAGAATGATCAAGATCAGTTCGGGAAGTTTCTAGCTCTCCTCAAGCAGCTGCACATCAACATCCCATTCGTAGATGCACTGTCAGAGATGCCCAAGTACGCAAAATTCCTCAAAGACCTGCTGTCCAACAAGAAGAAGCTGGAGGAAGCATCAACAGTGGTGCTGAATGAAGAATGCTCGTCGATGGTGACCAAGGAGATGCCTGCCAAGCTCAAAGATCCAGGGAGCTTCACTATCCCCTGCTTGATAGGTAATTTCAATTTTGATAGAGCTTTAGCGGATTTAGGGGCGAGTATTAATTTGATGCCATTTACTTTGTATGAGAAACTTGAGCTAGGAAATCTAAAACCAACACGAATGTGCATTCAGTTAGCTGACAGATCTACTAAGTACCCGCGTGGTATTGTAGAGGACGTGTTGGTTAAGGTTTCCAAGTTCATTTTTCCTGTTGACTTTGTGATCTTGGACATGGACCAAGATCTAGAGGTGCCCATCATTCTCGGTAGGCCCTTCTTGGCCACCGCTAGGGCCCTCATAGATGTTGGCGATGGTAAGTTAGTTTTGAGAGTTGGTGATGAACAAGCCACTTTTGACATGACCAAGATCATGAAACGCCCCGTGTCCCCTGCTGATGAATGCTTTTCTATTGATGTCATTGATTCTTTGGTTGAGGAGTGCATTCCTGATATGCTCTCCGAGGATACCCAGCTGTTTATGTGTTCTCAAGATGATTTGGCAAAGGATCTTAACTCATCCTCATGCTTTAGTTGTGACTCAATTGTGAATAACAAAGAGAATGAGTTAAGTGATGCTGTGATTGAGCAAGGTGCTGGGGATGATATAGATAAAGAGATGGAGGAACCAGTTCAAACTGATTCCTCAATTGTGAGTCCTTCACCTCTTAATCTTAAACCACTCCCCAGTCACCTAGAGTATGCTTTTATTGATGATGATGTGAAGTTACCAGTCATTCTTGCTGCCAAGTTAGAGGCTTCTCGCCGAAATTCTTGTCTCGATATGCTTAGTGTCCAGCGAGAAGCCCTAGCCCGGTCCCTTTCAGACATGAAGGGGATTAGTCCCTCCTTTTGCACTCATAAAATTCTTTTGGAGGATGATGCTAGACCGGTAGTGCAACCCCAGAGGAGACTAAACCCCAACATGCAAGTAGTTGTCCGAGATGAGGTGATTCGATTGTTGGATGTGGATATTATCTATCCTATCTCGGACAGCCCTTGGGTCAGCCCTACTCAGGTTGTTCCAAAGAAAGGGGGGATGACAGTGGTAAAGAATGATAAGAATGAGTTGATACCCACGAGAGTAGTTACGGGATGGCGAGTGTGTATAGACTACCGTAAACTCAATGCCGCCACCCGTAAGGATCATTTCCCTTTGCCCTTCATTGATCAGATTTTGGAGAGATTGGCGGGGCATACCTTTTATTGCTTCCTAGATGGGATGTCGGGGTATTTTCAGATCCCGATAGCTCCCGAGGACCAGGAAAAGACCACATTTACTTGCCCCTTTGGCACTTTTGCCTATAGGAGGATGCCGTTTGGTCTGTGCAATGCCCCCGCCACTTTCATGCGTTGTATGTTGTCTGTCTTTGGAGAATACATTGGGGATTTCATGGAGGTTTTCATGGACGATTTTTCTATTTTTGGTGATTCTTTTGATGAGTGCCTCCATAATCTTGAAAAAGTCCTTATTAGATGTCGGGAGGTCAACTTATGTCTAAATTGGGAGAAGTGTCACTTTATGGTCCAAGAAGGAATTGTCTTGGGGCATAAAGTGTCCAACAAGGGGATTGAGGTAGATAAAGCCAAAGTTGAAGCAATCTCTACTCTACCTCCCCCTACCTCAGTTAAAGGCATAAGAAGCTTCTTGGGACATGTTGGTTTCTATAGACGATTTATTAAGGATTTTTCCAAGATTGCTAGACCATTGACTTTGCTGCTAGAGAAAGATGCCCCATTTGTATTTTCCAAAGAGTGTCTAGAAGCTTTTAATATGCTTAAGGAGAAGCTCATCACGGCACCTGTCGTGGTGGCCCCCGATTGGAGTCTACCCTTTGAGTTGATGTGTGATGCTAGTGACTACTCCATCGGGGCTGTTTTAGGGCAGCGTAGGGATAATCATTTCAAGCCCATATGCTACGCTAGTAAGACTCTTAATGGAGCCCAAGAGAATTACACTACGACCGAGAAAGAGTTACTAGCGGTAGTATATGCGCTTGATAAGTTTAGGTCCTATTTGATTTTGTCTAAGGTGATAGTATTCACTGATCACTCGGCACTAAAATATTTGTTACAAAAAGGAGATGCTAAGCCGAGACTGATCAGGTGGATACTATTACTTCAGGAGTTTGATATAGAGATTCAGGACAAGAAAGGGGCAGAGAATTTAGCTGCTGATCACCTATCTAGGTTAGATAACCCCTTTCTTGAGCCTATTGGTGAGCGCGACATAGAGGGTACCTTCCCAGATGAGAGACTTTTAGCTGTTAGTGATGATATTCCATGGTATGCAGACTTTGCCAACTACTTAGTTGGAAAAGTTCTTCCTGACAATTTTCCTAACCATCAGAGGAGGAAATTTTTGTCAGAGGTCAGGCATTATTTCTGGGAGGACCCGTACTTGTTTAGGATATGTGCTGATGATGTCATTAGGAGATGTGTGTCCCATAGAGAGGGCCAGGATATTCTGTATCATTGTCATTCGGGACCGACCGGGGGTCACTATTCTGCGAACCGAACAGCCCGGAAAGTCCTAGAGTGTGGTTTCTTTTGGCCCTCCCTATTTAAGGATGCACATCAGTTTGTGAGCACTTGCGATCGGTGTCAACGGATGGGTACGGTTACTAAGAGGGATGAAATGCCCCAAAATTTTATTCTTGCTTGTGAAGTGTTTGATATGTGGGGCATAGACTTCATGGGACCGTTTCCATCCTCCAAAGGCAATAAGTTCATTCTAGTAGCTATTGACTATGTGTCTAAGTGGGTAGAAGCTGAGGCTTTACCCACTAATGATGGGAGAGTGGTGATAAGATTTCTTAAGAAGTTGTTTACCCGGTTTGGTGTACCGCGTATAATACTCAGTGACAGAGGGACCCATTTTAGGAACGACCCTATGAGTAAACTTCTGGCCAAATATGGCGTTACTCATAAGGGTGGGGTCCCGTACCATCCTCAGACGAGTGGGCAAGTAGAGAACACCAACCGGGACATTAAGACCATTTTAGAGAAGACTGTAGAGAAGCACCGCAGGGACTGGAGTGATAAGCTTAATGATGCATTGTGGGCCCTTCGGACAGCCTACAAGACCCCAATAGGAACCACTCCTTACAGGTTAGTTTACGGGAAGTCATGTCATCTTCCCGTAGAAATAGAACACAAGGCATATTGGGCAATCAAGCTTCTTAATCAAGATCTTGCTCTTGCCCAACGTGAGCGCCTTTGGCACTTGAACGAATTAGAGGAGTGGAGGTTCATGGCCTACGAGAACTCTAGGCTAAACAAAGAAAAGACCAAAGCGTACCATGACCTCCATATAAAGGGGAACAAAGAATTTTCAGAAGGAGATCAAGTTTTATTGTTTAATGCCCGGTTGAAGCTATTTCCGGGCAAGCTTAAGTCTAGATGGTCCGGGCCTTTTGTTGTGACACGGGTGTTCCCATTTGGGACCGTGGAGATCTCACACCCGGACAAAGGTACTTTTAAAGTGAACGGCCACCACTTGAAGAAATACTTTGGTGGACCGATTGAGAGAGAAAGGGAGGTAGCATTCATTGCCTCCTTTGAGAGTTGAGCGTTCATAGCGTCGGGCATTACGACGTTAAAAATAGCGCTGCGTGGGAGGCAACCCACGGTTTGTTTTGTTGTTGCTTCATTGCGTTCTTTTGTTCTTTGTTGTTTCATGTGTTAGTTGCTTTGATCTGGGCTTAATCTTTGCATGTTTATGAGAATTTTCGTGGGGAAGCATGATGAGGATATCTATTTTGAGTTGTTGAGATGGTTTGGGTTGTTTTGCAGCGTTTGTTGTTGGAATCCGGAGTATTCGGGAAGTGATTTTGATGTTCTAGGCTTAATTTAGGCTTGATTTTGAGCAAAAGCGTGATATAACGATTCCCTGACCGTTCCCCTCTCTGATTACTGATGTACTTTGTTTTGCTAGATTTTACTCTTGATTCCGTATTCCTTGATGCTTGTATAACATTGTATTTTGCAGCTTGTTTTGATTTGGGAATATCCCAATGCTAGATGTATTCGTTGATTGTTGTTTTGATTTGCTATGCTTGGATTATACTTGGATTCTTCTTGTATTTGGATTGCATGCTTTTGCCCTTGCATCTTGTTTTCTTTAGGTCTAGCCACACGGGCTGTCTGAATGGAACTACACTGAACGTGAGTGAAACTGCGCAGCTAGCGAGACAGAGGGCGGTAAATTTGTTCTTTAATTTTTTTTAGAAGCCCTCACGTCTTAGTACATTTTTCTTGCTTGAATGCCTGCATTACACGCGTGACCCTTCCCTGTTTCCCCTTTTGAGCATTTTTTTCTTTGCCTCGAGGACGAGGCAACACCTTAAGTGTGGGGGGGGGTGCCTTAGGCTTTGGGTAGCGGTGCGGGTATAAGATTTGAGTTTGTTAGAAAGCGACTAGACTTGTATGTATTTTTAGGGAATAAGATAGGATGTTGTGTATAACTTCTTTCTAAACCTCGTCTTTGTGACTCGTTAGGGTAACATACATGTATTTTCAGATGTTTTGTTGAGAAATCAAGGCTAGATTTGTATACACTCAGAATCTATTCCTTTGAGATGAAGAAGGCACTAGTCACCCATACTGTTTCCATCTTGACCCACCTTTAAAAAAAAAATTCCTTTAGAGAGCCATTTTGAGCCTGACCCAAATGTTATAGCCTAAATTGTTGAGCTCCATGACCAAATGGCCTGTGTTCTGACCCGCGAATAGAGTGTTCATTGTTTAGTTGTTTTTAGGCGTTGGTTGAATAGTTCTGAGTTGAGTAAGTCTTGTGATAGCTGTGTTAGGCACTGTTCCTATGCCCCAAACGGGGTACGAGCAGTCAATACTCCGGGAGTTGACGTTCTTGATCATTGCATAGTAGGCATGGATTCACTTTCTTAAAAAAAAAAAAAAAATTCTGTTCTTAATTTAAACTTTCTCTGGTGAGGCCGAGATTAGAATGGGGTGAGAAGCCTAGCAAAAATATGAAAAAAAAAAAAAAAAAAAAAATTAATCAACAGCTAGCTTCTCACCTTTCGAAAAAGGGAATGGGCGAACCAGTCAAAAAGCGTACGTGCTATGCACAATAAGATGAGACTGGTTAGCTTTCGAAAGAAACGGGGTTCTCGTGCCAACATAACAGAGAAAACAAACGTAACTAATGGGATCTGGAGGCTTCTGGTCAGAAATTGAAATAAATTTGCAGACGTCCTCCCCGTACTTCAAGTATACGACGCAGCACCAATGCGTGTTGCGGCGGTTTAGTTTAGTTGTACACCGTGCCTACCCCTTGCATAGAGATAGATAGTTGTCCCGGTTGTGTTGTGTTGCTTGTCTTACTCTCCTTAGATTGTTTCGCGATACGCCTGATCATGCTAACCAATCTTACACTTTGTTCCATATTCTTAAGGAAAATACCCTCATTATTCTTCTTTGTTCACAACCTCTACCACCAAGACCTTCCGATTGAGGAATAAATTTTTGTATATTAGATCGCCTGAGCATTTTGAATTTTACAGATGAATCTGCGTGCATAGAGTCCTACGAGTCAGATTAGAAGTTGTTTAGGAAGAAGTTGTCGTGATATCCTGTACAGTTTCCTGTGAATACCTTCTTGTTTGTCTGTTTCTGATTTGCTTGAAATTTGTAACCCGTACTTGCTGTCTGAGGTCTAGTTTGCTTGAGGACAAGCAAAGACTCAAGTGTGGGGGAGTTGATAAGGTGTGAAAACACCTTATTTGTTATCCAAATTCTGAGTCGTTGCGTGACAATTTTGCAGCATTCTAGCATGTTTTTCGTGTGGTTTTGGTTTGTTTTCGATTGCAGGACTAGAATAAAAGCTCCACTTGACTTTGAGGATATTTGGAGCAAATATGTGGGCAAAAGCAAGTTTTCAGACGAGTGTGAAGAGCATTGTGGATTCAGGAAAGAAGCTGGAGCTTAAAAGAGATCGAAAGAAGGAAACGGACGAGAGAGAGAAGTTTTGGACTGGACCGAGCAAAGGAAGGGCATCACGGGATGAAAATAAGAACTCTTTGGAGGCCAGGGAGGAGGAACGCCCATAGGAACGCCAATAGGAACGCCGTTCCTATCACCTTTCCTACGCTGCAATTGATTCCGGAACTCCCAGGTGTGGGAACGCTGGGAGGGAACGTCGTTCCTCTCAGCGTTCCTGCAAGAACGACGTCCCTGCTCCGTTCCTCACGGCGTCGAACTTTCTGCCAGACGATTAATTTTAGGGGTGGGTTCGGTTCTTGCGGTTCGGTTTTGACCTAAAACCAAATATAGAATCAAAGTAAAAAGTTCGGTTCGGTTTCGGTTCGGTTTTACACTCCAAAACTTGGAATCACGGTTTGATTGGTTCGGTTTGTTTCGGTTCGGTTTCGGTTTTTTTCGGTTTTTTACCAAAAAATTATCACTTGATTCAAAATTGATATAATACTTAGAGGGATCAAACATATTACATAAAGAATGCAAGCACAATAAAACGACAAATAAAATAAAAATGAGAAGAGATAAATATGTCTTGAATTATATGAGTATGCGAGATAGATAAAACTGTATATATTATAGATTTAATTTGTTTGTGAGTAGTTCGAAAAAAGTTCATGAATATATACATTCTATACTTCTATGTGATATAGTTAAGATGAATATTTATTGTTTTATCAATATAAATCTTTAAGTTATCGAAAAAAAGTTAATTACTACTAATAACTAGTAAACACATATTATCATCATTCAATATAGCTACATTATTACAGACAATGAATGTGTAAATGAATTTATAAACTAAATTAAATTAAACATAACACAAACATTATTTCTCTAACAGAAGAAAACCGAAGACTATTGATGATATTAAGATTAATTAGAAGTAATGCTTAACAATTAAATTATAAATTTCATATTTTAAATAGTTCGGTTTGTTCGGTTCCATCATTACGCAGCGGCAGCGACTTCGGCTCCGGCTCCTGCATAATTACCTCTCCTCCTCTGCCTTTCTTTCCTCTCTTTCTTTTTCTCTATATATCTAACGTAGTTTTGCTATTTGAACTTTTGATTTTGGGAAATAAAGGGAGTCTAATTCATTGTTGAGGAATCATTGCAGCTATTGATCTCAAATGAGTTTTATATCAAACTCAAATGAGTATCCACCTAAAAGAAATGAACTCACACAAATTAATATTGAACACATTGAAAATGAGTTTTTGTTAAACGAAAATGAGTATAGCGCCCAAAATGAATGAGCATACACAAAATGAGCTTCTGAACATTTTTATACTCATTTTGTATGTTATGTATACTCATTTGGTATTAGTGCAATACTCATTTTAAAATGTCATATTCATACATATTTCGAAATGAGTTATATGTTAAACTCAAATGAGTATTATGCCCAAAATGAATGAATACACAAAAATGAGTTTTTAATATTTTGATACTCATTTTGTAAATTATGTGTGCTCATTTGGTATTGTTTTATGATCATTTTAAAATGGATGCACATATCAAATATAACGCCCAAAATCAATGAGCATACACAAATAAAGTTTTGAATTTTTTATGCTCATTTTATAAATAGTGTATGCTCATTTGGTGCTACTTTATGCTCATTTTAAAATGATGCACATATCAAACATATCATACTACATTAGATTCACATATTGAAATTAATTATAAACATAATTTAAGAATTTTTTATAAATGAAAAAATAATAAAAAGAAACCGAAATAGAAAATATGAAGCAGAGATCACTGGTGCTCATTGTTAGGCTCATAATACTCAGAAGAACATGCTCGATAATCATCAAAATTACATCAATGCTCATTTACGAGAAACCACGAACTTCATCAAAATTACAAAATTGCCACCGGCTGTACGGTGCCAGCCGTACAGCCGGCTGTATGGTATACGCTTCCGACATTTACCGCACCAAAAAAAAATGAAAATGATCCATTTATCGTATTGTTGACATCTATTAATTCATTAAATCTTAAATTAGTTAAATCTAATGCACCAAATACATGGTTTTTTTTCCATGAATATGACTAAATTAAATTCACCACTACAATAATAATAATAATAATAATAATAATAATAATAATAATAATAATTATTATTATTATTATTATTATTATTATTATTATAATGATAATGATAATGATAATGATAAGGATAATGATAATGATAATGATAATGATAATGATAATGATAATGATAATGATAACGATAACGATAATGATAATGATAATGATAATGATAAAAACAAGGGAGAAGTACCAAATAAGCCCTCGAACTTACATAAAAAGTGCAAATCACCACTTATATAGGAGGCTCTGTCCGGCCGTTGCCGTTTGGGGCAGTTCCCGATGAAATTTTTTGATGAAACTTTTTTAACATCTTACTCATTAAGTCTAGTGTACCCATACCAAATTTCAGCTAAAAATTCAATCGTTAAGGCAGTGAAATGAATTTTTGAAGATAACTGCACAGTTAAACAGCGCAGTATATTTCAGAAAATCATTTAACTGTTTTCCCGGTTGAATTTTTAACTAAAATTTGGTATAAGTAAACTAGACTTAATGAATAAGATGCTCAAAAAGTTCCACCGGGAACGACCCCAAATAGCGACGGCCGCACAGAGCCTCTTACATAAGGGATGAATTGTACTATTTATATAAATTCGAGAGCTTATTTGATAGTTCTCCCCATTAAGAATAAAGTACAACCACAATGAAGACATACGACCCGTTATAACATTATTAATTACTCATTGTAAATTTGTAATACGAATTGGAAAAAATACGATTCTTTTTCTTTTGATCATATACCAAAGATTGAACGAGATAAACATCATCGTAATTGAAGGGTTGAACAGTAATTTTAAGTAGTCTATGTTCACATGCCATGTTTTTTGTGTCCAACTGGCTACAGTATACTCCGTATTAATTAAGGGGGTGAGATTGGACTTGGATGTCACTATCATATGATTTCATAACCTTCATAAATGGATTGATATGTTAATATGGCCCACGAAAGTGGGTTGTGGCCCATCTTGTTAATCAATCCTGGACCAACAACTTCACAATTGATCCGTTCCCATGATTAGAAATAGGGGTGGGCAAAAATCTCGGTCCCGGTGTCCCAAATCGAAAAATCCTGATACCGTTTCGAAATTATCCCGATCTATTTAGGATGCAATGTTTTCACTCCAAACCGATCTTGTACCAATATTAATCGGGACGGGACTGCGATAACTATAAAATATCATATCCCGTCCCGATGTCCCATTTGAAAATTAATAATCCCTCCGTAACAAAAAAAAAATCTCACTTTCCTTTTTCGTCTGTAACAAAAAAATCTTCTCATTTCTAAATCTTCTCATCATACCATCAATAATTCTGAAAATAATACACTATTACAACTACTTTTTTTGGATTTGTCCTACATTCCATCACATTATTCTACTATCTTCCCATCATACCCTCAATAATTCATATCCTCTTTCACTATTCTTAATCTACCTACTTTTGAAATGAGAAGGTTTTTAAGTTACAGAGGTAGTATGTTATTTTAAATTTCTAATGCTATGTGATAGTCAAGTCCAATTAAACCTTTCTAGCCTTTAGTCTACTTAGTGTAATTTCTTATTTTATGTCTCTCTTAGTCTCGTTTCTTTTTTTGTCTTTTTTTATTAAAATTTATTTAGTTCTCATTCCAATACTACTCCATCATATGTTATTACGTGCATAATATTATTTATGATGGAATAACTAATACTCCAAAATATAGTGTTGTTATAGATTTAATATTTTCAAAATTAACTACTCCTAGAAAATATATATAGTTTCTTTATAGATATAATAATATTTGATTTAATGTGGTATTGAAAAATTACAACTATTCTACTAGAGGAAATACAAGATTAGGGGGGCCTAAACAAATTTACAAGACAATAATTAAAAATAGTTAATTAGAGGTTTTACATAACTTTTTAGGGAAGCTAAATTTGCAAAAATAGTTTCATTTTTATTTTGATGTTATGCTTTTTTGTATCACATTTCACAAATGCATATTTTATGGGACGCCCCGAACTGTCCCGGTTTTTCTCGGGTTGTCCCAGTCCCGTTTTAAATGGGACACATTAGGATAAAGACTTATCCCGAACCGTATCGGACTATTATTATTAGGGCTGGGACCGGTTCGGTTCTTACTCAAAATGAGTGAAACCGTTATAAAAGTTTTAACTAATGAAATCGGTTCGGTTCCTATATAAAAAATCAAGAACCGTTATGGAACCGAACCGGTAGTAAACGGTTCGGTTCTTCCTTTTACCGGTTCCTAGAATAATTTTTTTTCGTCTAAGAATTAACACATAATTTTAAACACGTCAAAAATTCAAAACCCGAGTATTAAAATTTTATTTGAAGCTCTAATCACTTCAAACATCAAAGCTCAAACTTAACTAATGAACTTTGAACCCTTAATAGAACAAAAGTGATATAAATTTTCATGTAATAAATGAAACATTAAAAATCGTTGTAGTGTTGGAGCGATGAAGGTTATTCGTCATCATAGTAGCAAGAATAGGACGCCTACTTCAAGTCTTTTAAAACATAAAAAAAGGCATTGAGTTTGCATGTATAGATATAAAAAAAACATTATTACATTCTATTGATTCATAATAAATCTAATAATTAGAAATATCATGAAAATAGTAAAGTAAAATATGTGCAATCAACTACAAGTTATTTGAGTTATTTTATATTTATAAAATTTATGTGATGGAACAAAACTTGATTTGTATAAAGGAGTTTAATGTATTATATCAACCTCATGTACAATATTTATTACTTCTTTTCTGTTGATTAAATTAGAATTGTTAGTTAAATATCTTATATTGTTTTATTATTGTTGTTGTGGTGGTGGTTATTATTGTTATTATATTATTATTATTGTTACTACTACTACTACGTACTACTAATATTATTTTATTTTTTATTTTTTTAATAACGGTTCCTTAACAGTTCCATGCACATATTTTTTATAGGAACCGGGAACCGAACCGTTATAACCCGCTTCGGTTCGGTTCCTACAAATGAGGCATTAATTGTTAACGGTTCGGTTCCTAGATGTTGTTAACGGTTCGGTTCCAATCGGTTCTACGGTTCCCGGTTCCAAAATCCCACCCCTAATTATTATAAAATCAGATCGGGATAAGCCAAATCTCGGACCATCCCAGATCGTGCCCACCCCTGATTAGAAATTAGTGTCGCCGTTCTATCGTTGGGATAGAAATCAGCTTGTGGTAGTTGATAACACTACCATTTAATTGATAGACCGATAGTATAGTTAGGAGTGTCAGCGAGTTGGATTTACACCGGGTGAAGCTTCATCCGCATACACTCGTTAAGTATTCATACTTCATTCATCCTTCTATCATCTATTAATAAATACATCAACATAAACTTGTCAATCATGAATGGGTTATCTGGTTAATCAGATGATTAACAGGTAGACATAAATGGTCAAACCTTAAAAAAAAACATAAACAAATTAGAGTAGTCACCACACAACTAAAAACAAAAATTTAAAAAGTTTATTGAATAATAATAATAAAAATTTGATCAAATGAGCATGTCACAAATGCTATACATATTAATATATTAATTATTAAATATATTGTTATATAGATATTTTTAATATATATGAAGAATGTGCAGGTGGATGGATGAAGCGGGTGACGAGTCGGGTGATGGGTTGGAAGCGAGTTCATCCACACCCGATTCAATCCGCCTTTCAACCCACCTGTCACTCATTTTTCATCCACTTTTTTTCAAGTTTTCGTCCACATCTTCTGTTCAGATTGGCCAGGTATCTATGGATTCGGGTGATATTGTGTGCCCTAATAGTCAATGATATTTTAGAAACAATCATTCTTCTTATACACATTTTTTTGTAGACATCATCTTACACACGTATGTAAGCAACTATTATTTTGTCTGTGAACAGTCTGTTCAACAGACAAAAACAAAATATAAAAATATAAGAAAATGGTAGGGAATAGAAATATGGGAATGTATAGGTTTACTTGATGTCTCTATCATTTGAAACTCAATGATTTTCGTGTGTGGACCTAGACAAAACTCGCCAAGCCTTTGTTGGACCAAGGACAAAACCATGTCGTAATCAACTATCACAATAAACGCAATGGGTGAAATCACAAACATTTCAAACCACTTTGTACTTTTACACACTCTCTCCACACTCGGGGAAATACAAAAAATGGCCAAGGTTCAACTACTGAAACCTTTATCAAGGTTCCTCTATAAAATATCACAATATAATAAATGTTAGGGTGCCCCCGCAAAAGACACAAGCAAGCAATTCAATAAACATGAATGAGTCCTCACCAAAACAAAAGTGAAAGTGTAAGCACCGAGGCACCACCAAAAGAGTGAAAGTACAAAAGCTGGGGCACCCCCTAAATATAAAAAAGAAATTCAAAAATAAAGAGTAATGTGAGTCAACAAAAAGTAAAATAAGAGTAGAATCAACTTAATGGGGAATGAATTTAACCAAATGTGAGCTTGCATGGGTTTGGGAAAGGCTAATGAGGGAGACCTAGCTGCTGGTGGAGTGGATGGAAGCTCGTGAAGTTCCGCTCAAATGAAGTGATGCATCCCATTGCGGGCACGAGGTTTACCTTGATGTGTGATGTAGATGCCTCCCTAGAATGTATAGAGACTATAGACAGCGACATAGATCCCATGGTAGTGTTTACCTCGTTAAGTTAAATGCTCACAATGCCAATGGATCATAAGATCTCAACATATTCGGTGCTTGTGTCACGAAAATAGAAGGAAGGAGCGTGGCTATCGATTTCGGTGGTGTCATAAGTTTTGCATATCTATGTATGAGGATATCGATCCCAGTACCCACATCCATTTCGACTACAATACCAGTTTGGTCGCATCCACGATGCAACTCATCAAGCAAATTAATATGTTGAATGAATGAATAGTATATGCGAAGATTGGATCAAAGAATCTGGGAATGAAGGGCCCGTAAGTAACCAACTCCACCACTGTGCACCTTAAATATGAAATTGTCGTGTCATACGACCCCGTCTAATAAAGCCTTTCTAGTGCAGTGTTGGTGTGCCTGTAGGAGGGACTTCTTGCATTAGCATTTTAAATGGGTAGAGAATATTACACCCTTCATCAAAGGTCTGGAAAGCACGCAGGACTGTTGAGCAGACGTGGATTTTAAAGGGAAAGTCTTGTGATAATACTTGTGCGGTATACTAGAGTGCAAATTTTGTGATATGATTTGTGATGAAGGTGCATTAATACAAATTTATAATCCAAACTTTTGACACACTAAAGTTGAATATTTATGGGGATGTATTTAATTTGAGAAAACTTATGTGACAAATACAAAAGAAGAAAAAAAACAATTTTGAAGAAGTAGTTTATTTATCCAAATTGAAAAATATGGATTTTGGAAAATAAAATATGAGGGAGTTTAGTATGGCTGAATTAATATTTTACTCTCTCCATAGCAGGCATCTCCCTCTTTAGGGTTTTCCTTTCTGTTGTCATTGGATGTGGCAATTATTCCAGTCGGTGAGGGAGGATATGAAGATACGTACGTTCGTACGACGATGGCAGAGGCTTCACGGCAAGCAGGAGGTGAAGTGACAAATGCTTCTGGTCCGGTGGATCAACTAATCAAGCAGTATGATAGTCTGGATATTGGTGCAGCGGCGGATGAGTTGGTGATTGATGATGATGATGAAGGGGTTGACGAGACAGTGTAAAACCACGTAGAAGAATTCTCGGTGGTCGGCTTGCTTCTCACGGATAAGGTGGTGAGGTTTCAAATTTTCAAAGACCTCATGGCGGCTCTGTGGCGTCCAGGTACGGGGGTCTTGATCAAGGGAATCGATGAGAAAAGGTACCTCGTCAAATTTACCATTCTATTGACATGAATCGTGTTCTGGACAATGGTCCAAGTCTTTTTTATCGGAATTTGTTAGTGTTAAAGACCATTAAACCAAGAGATATTCCGCTTAAGGTCCTTTTGGATTTGGCTAAAATCCGGGTGCAAGTGCACAACGTGCCATATGGTTATTCTAATCTTGAAACGGCTAGGAGAGTTGAGAATTACTTGGCGAAATTTGTTAGTTGGGATGACAACCAACTCGACGATAAGTGGGAGGCTTGCATGAGGTTCAGGATTGTTTGGATGTGGGAAAACCCCTAAAAGTTGGTACTGCCATTAAGAAAGGCAGGGGGTTGGTTATTGAGTAGATTTTAAGTATGAGAAGCTTCGAAGTTTTTATTCTATTTGTGGGGTCATAGGTGATGAGTGCCCTTGATACCAACTGAGTTCCACATGAGGTAAAAGTCTAGGGGGGGGGGGGTGAATAAACTTTTAAATCTTTTCGGTTTTGAACCCCTTTTCCTCTAACTGGATATGTTTCAACATCTTTTGGGAGATATTGATACATGCAACGGAAGTCTAGACCTCAAGAGGATGACACTGTATAGGAACAAAGGTTATGACCCTTTTAGTTGTGTGAGAGAGATGGGTTAAACATTAACAGACGTGTTTGCCAGAAACAGATGGCTTTGGGAGCAGGCTGCTGAAATCCTGAAGGAGGCAGCTGCCAGTTAGTTTGGGAGCTGGTTGCTGATCCTTAAAAGCAGGCTGCTGCTTTGGCTTTTCTGTTTGGTTGTTTAAAATATAGCAAGGAACTTTACTCTAACAACTTGACTGACTTTAGAACTAATCTAACACAAGTGAATGAAGGATTTAGACCAATGGAATTATGTCACTTTGAAGAACAGATAACAAGGAGATAACTCACAGTGAACTGGGAAAGTTCACTGGACAGTTTAAGTGAGCAAGATGTTTTTCTTGTGCAGTTGTGAAGGTGAGTGAGAACTGAAATAAGTGTTAGGTGCAGAATGTAAAGGTGACACGATGTATCCTGGTTCAGGGGTGGTGTAATTCCCCTACATCCAGTCCCAACCTATTTCAGATGAATTTTCACTAAATGTGTCACGCCCCGGACCTACCCGGACACGTCAATACTATACAATGCGTCTGGAATATCATTCACACATAGTTCATCCATAAACAAACATAATGTAAAATATTCATTTAAAGCAGCGGAAACAATATTACAAGTGTTCAAGCCACACTTGGCAAACATGGGCGTACAAGCCCTCAAATAGTTATTCAGAAAATAATATCCATGAGCATTAATTTAAATGTTTTAAAACGGAAGCGGAGGAAACACGAACGACGTCTTCTTTCCTTGATTCTCCCGGCAACGGGCACTGGTAGCAAGCTCAACTCCTACCTGAAACTGTGAGGTGGCCTCCCCCGTGAAGGGGAGGTCAGTACTTGGAAGCATTTGACAAGTACAATGGCAACTATACTAAGTATAATCAATGTTTCAATTTCCAAGACCCTCAAACTAGGGTGTTATCATATTATAGTTAACTTCGTTCGTTTAGTGTCAATTCATCGTTATTTACCACGGTCTAGAGCCCAGCTCATAATCACCGTTATCTACTACGGTCTAGAGCCCAGCTCAATAATCACCGTTATCAACTACGGTCTAGAGCCCAGCTCAATAATCACCGTTACCTACTATGGTCTAGAGCCCAGCTCAATAATCACCGTCATCTACATCGGTCTAGAGCCCAGCTCAATAATCACCGATAACTACTACGGTCTAGAGCCCAACTCAATAATCACCGTTATCTACATCGGTCTAGAGCCCAGCTCAATAATCACCGATTCTTTACAATTCAATTTCTTAGGATCCATTCATCCATTATTTAACTACAATTCCAACTAATATTTAAATACTAGTTGTTTACTCATTTCAATATAATTCTTCATTCATGCGTAATTTGGCCTTAATATCAAAATATCATTTTTATACTTTCATGGCTTCTCCTCATGAAATAAAAGCATACTTATCACAATTGGGATTCATGGTTGATACAACTATCATGCCATCATATTCATAACATATAAACATACACAATTTATTCACAAATTTGTATATTATGCAAACTATACTTATAATCAATAGTAATTTCATTTAGGCATTATTAATCATTAATTGTAACACCCCGGCCCCACCGGACCCGAGGTAGTTACTCCGGACCAATAGTACTGTCTCCACAAACCACCACGAGCCTTTACCGCGCACTTTGTCCTCACTCATGCGCGCCCTGAGAAACTTCCCAGGGGGTCACCCATCCCAAGACTACTCCCGTGCAAGCACGCTTAACTTTGGAGTTCTTGGGTGATGAGCTCCCTTAAAAGGAGATGCACCTCTGTTGGTATGAGTAGTACTGATGGAGTATATGGCCCAGGAACCCCCGGCCCGTAGACTCCTACTTCTCCTACACAAGTCCATTGAGCTCAGGAAACAACTCAGGCCCAAATACAACGGCCCAAGCCTCAAAGTAGCCCAGAATACACACTGGGGTGCCTTCGGCCTCCTTGGCCGAAGGCTCCAAAACTCACAGGATAGCCTTCTCTGGCATAAGAAGCTGCTGGGAGAAAACGGGCGAAAACATGAGCCTTCGGCGTTGTCACGCCCTCGGCATCGGAGAAGCCTTCGGCTGAACCAAGCCTTCGGCCACACAAGGGTCCTTGCCACATGGAGCCCTCGGCTATACAAGGAGCCCTCGGCTGAACTAGCTCAATCATCGAAGATTCCTTTTAGGGACAGCCAACCACCGCATTAAATGCCACGTCACATCCGCCAACCGCATTCAATGTGGTTGACGTACCACTGCCGGTGCCACCAGGCTGATGTGACCCTTCGGCCGTTGGATTACTGACACGTGTCCTCTCATCGCATTTATTGCTGCTATAAATAGCAGCCCATTTCTCCTTGTAACAGAGAATCGACATCCCAACTCCATATCTCGAGTTCATTTAATAAATCGACTCTCTCTCCTCCTATTTGCTCTGACTTCTCTCTAAGTTATTCCCGCGATAACCCCTCGGATAAGGTACCCCCCGGGTAGACTATCCATCATTTGGTGCTCTCGTTGAGAGGTCTGAACTATCAAGTAAGAAACCCTCCCCCTCTACCAGACACAAAACACTTACCAAAAATGGGAAGAACCACCCGTGCCCAGTCCAAAACCCTTGAGGAGAACCACGTAGCCCCCGGCGAAACTAACGGGGCTGAGGCCTCCAACAGGCTCTTAGTACCCGAGGGTGGTATCATCCTCGAATTGGAGCAAGCCACCGCTGACCTACGTCAGCAGCTGCAGAAGAACACCCCTGATGCCCGCATTGGCCTTGATAATCGAAGGAGGGATCGGAGTGAGAACCAAGTTCCTCCTCCGGCCTCGGCCATCGATCTTCAGGCTGCCTTTGCGGCCTTTGTTCAAAACATGGCTCTCAATTCAGGAGCCCTCGCCTCTCAGGCACCCCTCCAGCCCTACGCTGGAGGGAATGTTATTCAATTACCACCGCTCCCTCCTCTGTTCAACAATCCTCCCCCGGGGATTGGAAACGCCGAGGGGGTCATGGCGCAGGATACCGCCTCCCAAGAGGCCCAATCCAGGGATAAGCGCCCCACAATGAAGGAAAAACCCCGAACTTCTGTACTTGAGAGGCTGGGGGGAGCTCCCGGACGCCGAGGGGTCCAAGACCGCCTCGGCAAGCAGGAATTCAGCAGGCCCCAGGAGAGTGGTGCCTCCGCTTCGGGAGCCGAGGGCGTGCCCCCCCCCCCCCCCCCGAAGCAAAGGCAAAGCCCTTCTCCACGCCGATGACGCCAGACACCAGATCAATCAGGCGCAATCCTTCCGGGCCAACTCCCAAGGGGTTGCCCCGAAGGATCCCAAGGACGAAATTATCGAGGCCCTCCTCCGCCAACTTGAGGAGAATCGTCAGGCACCGCCGACGGCTTCCACAGCTAGGCCAGATCCGGAGTACGCTGACCTCCGGGCACAGGTGGAGGAAATGAAGCGTAAACTTGTCGAGGGCTCAGGCGAGCCCCTCATTCAACTCCGTACTAGAACACCCTTCACCCCAAGGGTGTTGGCGGCCAAAATCCCCCACAAATATCGGGGGCAACCCATCAAGCCGTATGAGGGGAAGACGGATCCCCAAGAGCATTATAGCCGCTATCAAAATAGCATGATGATGATGGGGGCTTCAGATGAATACTTATGCCGTTGGTTCCTTTCCACCTTGGAGGGACCAGCGTATGAGTGGTTCAACCGGTTGCCCGAAGGCAGCATTGATTCTTGGCAAGAACTTGCCCACCGCTTCCTTACACAATTTGCAGGGAGGCACCGCTCAAAGAAACACTTCTCCCACCTCCTAAACGTGAGACAACAGAAGGAGGAAACCCTTCGGAGTTTCCTAGAGCGCTGGAGGCAGGCCTCCCTCGAGGTCGAAGGCGCTGATGACAGGACCCTGATGGCCCTCTTCCACACCGTCCTCCGCAACGGTAACTTCTCCAGGAGTCTCATCACCGATCCCCCCCGCGACTATACCAAGGCCCTTCAGCGGGGGGACCGATACGCCGAAGCAGAAGAGATCGAGAAGGACCGCCGCAACACAGATCCTTCCCAGAAAAATGAGGGCAAAAATCGGCCCGGAGGACCTCCTCCTCCGGCCAACCACGAGGCTCAACATAATGATCGCCCCCGGGGTGGCCAAGCCAGAACCGGGGGCGGTTACAAAAACAATCCGAAGGCATGGGCGCAACCCGTCCTCCTTGAGCACCCACGCACTCCCTTGACGCATCCCGTCAGCGTCATTCTCGATCATGCAGAAGAGCGAGGACTCGTGGAGCGAGACTCCCGGACACCCCTCGAGATTTATGCCATCGGCCCTGATGAGCCCTATTGCCGCTTTCACCGTCACCATGGGCACAAAACCGACGACTGCCATCAGCTAAAGAACGCGATTGAGAGGCTGATACAGGCGGGCCACTTATCTCAGTTTATCAGGGGCCCTCCTCCCCAGGGCCCCCTTCACCATCAAGGGCCTCCGCCGAGGGCAAATAAATGGGTAAACCCCAACACCATCCCCTTGGGAAACCCACAGGGGAAGAAGCGCGAAATTGGGGGCCTCGATGACGAGGGAGAGGGCTCCCATCAGCAATACAAGCGCCACATTCACATGATCAACGGCGGCAACACCGGAGGCGATTCAATAAGCCAAAGGAAGAAATGGGCACAGTCCCTTTACATTGGGGAAGTCAATCACATACCCCCAACTAAGAGGCCGAGGGGGGAACCCATCTTCTTCACAGATGCGGACCTCCCTTCGGGTTCCCTGCCGCATAGGGATGCCCTCGTCATCCGCACTGAGATCAATGATGCCATCATCCACCGGACTTACGTCGACACGGGGAGTTCTGTCAACGTCATGTATCTCAGCACTTTCCAAGAGTTGGGACTCGACAGGGGGTCCCTTCGGCACATAAACACTCCCCTCTCCGGATTCACGGGGGATAGCATAGACGCCGAGGGCGTCATCACCCTCATGGTCGAATTCGGCGACGGATCCCATAGAGCCAAGCTCGAAGTGGAGTTCGTCGTCGTCAACCTCGACTGCGCACATAACATCATCCTCGGCCGGCCTGCCCTCGAGGATTTGGAGGCCGTCATCTCCATGAGGCACCTCTGTCTCAAGTTCCCCACACCTACCGGCATCGGTTACTCGAGGGGGAATCAAAAGCTCTCCAGGGCCTCTACCTTCAACTCACCAAGAAGGTTAGTAAAACTGAATTTCGGATTGACACCATCACCGCCAAGGCCCTGGAGGAAGAAGAAGGAAGGCCGAGGGCTGAGCCTGCTGAGGAGACCGAAGACTTGATACTCGATCCGGCCAAGCCGGAGAGAGTCCTGAAGATTGGAGCCAAGCTCCCCGAAGACTTGAAGGCTGGCATCACCAAAGCCCTCCGCGCCTACTCCATTGTTTTTGCATGGGGGCCGGAGGACATGCCAGGTATTGATCGAAGGGTTATCACCCACCGCCTGGCGGTGGACCCTTCGGCCAAACCGATACAGCAGCGGAGAAGACCCCTTTCGGCCGAGAGAAGGGAGTTCGTAAAGGAGGTATCTATGCTCCTCTCCATCAAGCACATCAAGGAGGTGAAATACCCTTCTTGGCTGGCAAACGTAGTCCTCGCACAGAAGCCTCCTACCTTCCGCATGTGCGTAGACTACACGGACCTAAATAAGGCGTGCCCCATGGACCCCTTCCCACTGCCAAACATTGATCAACTGGTTGATGAGACCGCGGGATGCGAAATCATGTCCTTCCTCGACGCATTCCGCGGGTATCATCAAATCTATATGCATGAAGAAGACGCTGAAAAAACTGCCTTCATGACACCCGAAGGCATCTTCTGCTACCTTGTGATGGCCTTCGGCCTCAAAAATTCCGGCGCCACCTACACACGCATGGTGGCTAGGGTCTTTCAAGCTGTCCTAGGACGCACCATGGAGGCTTACGTTGACGATATGATCGTCAAAAGTAAGAAGGCAAGCACTCACGCCGACGACCTCCGGGAGATTTTTGCCATCATGCAAAAATTCAACCTCCGGCTAAATCCAAAGAAATGCACCTTCGGCGTGCAGGGAGGAAAGTTCTTGGGCTACATGGTCAGCCGAAGGGGTATTGAGGCCAACCCCGAGAAGATTCAGGCCATCATCAACATGGAGCCTCCACGCAACGTCAAAGAAGTTCAACGGCTGACGGGTCGCCTGGCGGCCCTCAACCGATTCCTCTCTAAGTCAGCCGAGAGGGCCCTTCCCTTCTTCCAAATCATGAGGAAGACGGCGGGTTTTCAATGGACACCTGAGTGTCAAGAGGCCTTCGACGAACTCAAGAAGTACCTCTCCTCTCCCCAGTGCTCTCCAAACCAAAGGTGGGGGAGACTTTATACTTATATCTCGGTGTTAGCCCTGCGGCTATCAGCTCAGTACTAATCCGAGAAGAAGACGGCATCCAACATGCCATCTTCTACGTCAGCAAAACCCTCCGGGAGGCCGAACTCAGGTATTCTCCCGTCGAGAAGACGGTGCTAGCCATTGTTTGGACCGTCAAGAAGCTTGGCCACTACTTTCAAGCTCATCCGGTCCAAGTGCTCACTCATCAACCCCTCGGCGCCCTCATGAGAAGTCCCACTAGCTCCTCCCGGATGGTAAAATGGGCCATCTTCCTCAGCCAATACAACATAGACATCCGTCCGAGGCCTGTCATTAAGGGCCAAGCCTGGCGGACTTCGTAACGGAATGCACCGCAAGATCAGCAACTGACGAGGAGCCCTCGGCACCCCTCGATGAGTGGTGGACCCTCTACACCGATGGCTCCTCGGCCACCAAAGCATGCGGAGGGGGAGTAGTTCTGATCACACCCGAAGGCTTCCGCGCCTATTACGCCATCCGCTTCTCCTTCAAGGTCTCCAACAACGAGGCCGAGTACGAAGCCCTCCTATGTGGCCTTCGGCTGGCAGCAAATCTGAAGGCCAAGATGATCCACGTCAAGTGTGACTCCAAGCTTGTCGTGGGGCAAATTTCCGGGGAGTACGAGGCCAAGGAAGGAAGGATGAAGCAGTACAAGGAGGCTGCCAAGGAGTTGCTTAAGGTATTTAAGGCACATTCCCTCACCCAAATACCGAGGGCTCAAAACTCTGAGGCCGACATTCTGTCCAAGCTCTCAGATGAATCCCCCGAGCACCTCTCAAAAATTGCAAGAATCGAGGAGCTCAGCCTCTCAAGCATCCACGCAAGCCCCATTATGAATATTAACCTGAGACCGGAGGATTGGATTTCCGACATCATCACCTTCATCACCACAGGGCAATTGCCCCAAGACGATGCACGTGCCAAGTTAACAAAGCTGAGGGCTCCCAGCTACGCCATCGAAAACGGGAGGCTTTACAAGAGATCCTACAACGGCACCCTCCTTCGGTGCCTTCATCAAGATGAGGCCGAAGTCGCCATGGAGGAAGTGCACAGTGGCACTTGCTCAGCTCACCAGGGACCCTTCTCCATGTCCCGAAGGCTCATAGTTCAGGGCTACTTCTGGCCCACGATGGCTAGAGATTGCGCTGATCTAGCCCGAAGGTGCACCGCTTGCCAACACTTTCAGAAGGCCCCCGGCAGACCAGCGGTCAACTATGCTCCCATCAGCACCGCTATACCCTTCTCCAGATGGGGTATTGACTTAGTGGGCCCTCTGCCGAGGGGTACCTCCAACAATAGGTATATCATTGTGGCCATTGACTACTTCACCAAATGGGTGGAAGCCGAGCCCCTCGCCAGCATCACTGAAGCCCGGTGCCGCCACTTTGTTCTCAAAAATATTCTCACAAGGTTTGGCGTCCCCCAACAAATTATCTCCGACAACGGGACTCAGTTCGAGGCAGCCCCCTTCTGTGCCCTCCTTGAGGCTTGGGGCATCAAGCACACATTCTCTTCCGTTGCCTACCCTCAGGGCAACGGACAAGTAGAAAATGCCAACCGCACCCTCCTCGAAGGGTTGAAGAAGAAGCTGGAAGCCGAAGGGGGAGGCTGGGTAGAAGAGCTCCACAACATCTTATGGGCCTACCGCACCACCCCTCGGCGCGCAACAGGCGAAACACCCTTCTCCCTATGCTATGGCTTCGAGGCTAAGGCTCCAACAGAAGTGACTCTTCCCACCCGAAGGGTTGAGCAATATGAGCCCGAGGCAAACGACGCCAACATGGCCCTCGACCTTCATCTCATCTCAGAACGCCGAGAGCAAGCTTTTCTCAGGGCCGAAAACTATAGGAGACAAGTCAAAGGATACATCGACGCCAAGGTCCGCTCCCGGGAATTCCAGGTGGGAGACTACGTCCTCCGACGAAGGGAGGCCAGTCTACCCACAGAAGGAGGAAAGATGGCGCCCAAGTTTGAAGGCCCCTACATCATCTCAGCCATCATCAAACCAGGGACGTACAAGCTAAAACGCCCCAATGGGACGGAGGTCCCTAGACATTGGAATGTGCACCACCTAGTGAAGTTTTACCAATGAGTGGCCAAGCCCTCATCCTCAACAAGTGTAAATGATCAATGGCCCAAGGCCTCGTCTGTTTTTGAAGAATAATCAAAAGGCCAAGCCTTCATCACCTACATATTGTACAAACGGCCCAAGGCCCCCTTCTCTCTTACGCATGAGTGGCCAAGCCCTCATCTCTCCACCTGAAAAGGCCCGAGGCCTCCCCCTCTGATGAGGGGGAACAACGATCTAGGTACCAAGTACCAAGTGTATGGGTCACCCCCATCACTCTTTGAAAACACCAAAGTGTTTTCTCACCAAGCCGTACCCCACGAGGATGCAATCATGCATACATTATGCATACTTTTACATACTCTCCTAAAAAAAAAAAAAAAAAAAAAAAAAAAAAACCCCGAGGGGTGCAACACCCCTCGGCTCCGGCTGGTACCAAGTGCCCCCGGCTATTTGTGTTCCACACGCAAATAAAACCCTTCCCAGGAACGCTTTCCGCGCCATCCCCCAAGGGGAGGCAGGCAACGGACCATGTCCCGGGCCCAGGATTCGACTTCCACAAACGAAACGCTCCCCGCGCTATCTCCCAAGGGGAAGCAGGCAACAGACCATGTCTCGGGCTGAGGGGACGACTTTCAAAACCGAGGCGCTTTCCGTGCTATCTCCCAAGGGGAAGCAGACAACAGACGATGTCTCGGGCCGAGGAAACGACCCTCAAACCCTTCGGGATATCGGAAGGTCATTCCCGAAGGGGGAGCCAACGGTTTGTTCCGTTGCCTCCCATATAGGCCAAGCCTTTCCTAGAAATCAAGTTTCTCGATGCCTCCCCTACACCATCTTAAAAAAAAAAAAAAAAAAAAAAAAGGATGTGTAGGGGGGAAGGAACTCCCCGGATACTATTCTCCCCGGAGGCTCAACACTTCGGATATATATTCCCGAAGGCTCCTACAAAGGCGCAAGAAAATCTCTCAACAAATCGTTGAGAGTTCATAGCCGAAGGCTTCGCTACATTAAGCCTTGAAGTGCAAGAATTCCCCCAGAGGCCCAAAAAGAGGGCTCACTATCAAAGCTTCACCTAAATATGGCCAAGACCGAAATTCGGCTGGATTAAAGTCAACTATGTGACATGCCGAAGGCTCCACGAAGTTCTAAGGCAGGCTAAACCTATACCTACACGAACCGGAGGGTTCATGCCGAGGGAAGAAGGATCACCAAGCTCATTCAAACGATCTCAACAAATCTCAGAATTTCACGTCCATAATCCTGGACCCCTCGACGACCGTACACACCGGGGGCTCAAGCAATTCTCACATTCGAAGGATCACTACAACTACTATTGGAATATTGTGGAAATTTGACTAAGTCCACGATTGGGAATCCTGCGGGGCAACCGTAGGCCCCACTACTACCCACAGGCTTACATCTGAAGAAGACCTTCAAACTATTTGACAAGGCCCTAAAGCTACACTGAGGCTACACTACAATCGGAGGCTCGACACCGCCGAGGGTAAAATTAGCTTGGGAAGTAACCTAACTCTGATTCATTCTAGCCCTCGTTCTTCCTGCTACGAACCGGAGGCGATTCCAATGGCTAACCACCGAAGGCACTTGCTGGGAGCTTACTCAGAAAAACTTTCTAAGTCCACAATCACAAGCCCCCCCGGCGATCCTACACTACAACCGGGGGCTAGCAAGGAGTTACACTTAGAAAGTTTTTCTAAGTCCACAAACTCGGGCCCTCCGGGAAAACATACATTCATCCAAGTAAAGAAAGGCATACATTCATGAAGGAAAAGAGCGAAGGCAAATAAAAATGGAAGAGAAATGGGGCATTCATTCATACAAAAGGCCCGAAGGCACACCATTCATTCAAAAGGAAATGATTGAAGTGCAAGCGATGTTTGTTTACAGTAGCCGGAGCCGGAAACCTACAATCTATTACAAGAATTGTACTTAGAGGACTTCATGATTGGGCATTCTCAGCTTCATCATCCTTCGGCCTCGAAGTGGCGTCCTCTCTAACTTCCTCTTCATCATCCTCGCCCTCTTGCATGAGCTCAGAGTCCTCCAAGTCTGGCCTCTCTTCACCCGGGGGAAGGGGTACCCGGACGTCTGGCTGAAGAGGGGGAAGGCCATGGGTCGCCGGATCGAAATCTTTCGGATCAATCTTCAGATGCCTGGCCAGCCGACGGTAGACCAGCTTCTGGGTGAAGAACTCGCCACCGTCATAATAATCTTTACCCTTTCGGGCGAGCCATTCAGCACCGGGGCCTTTCACCCAGGCATCCACCTTCCGCTCCACCACCGAGGCCACCCACCCCTCGTGGTCGGCCGCCATCCAGCCCTCGGCTAGGAAAGCCTCGACTGCTTTCTTCCTAGCATCGGACACCGCCTCGGTCTTTTCAATCTCGGCGGCCTCGGCAGCAGCCTTGGCAGCAACAGCGGCGGCTTCTTCAGCAGCAGCCTTCCCTTTAGCCTCGGCATCTTTTAGCCTCTGCTCCGTGACCTCCTTCTCCAGACGAAGGGCTGTCTCCGCATCAGCAATCCTCTGCCGAAGGGAAACCCTCTCCTCATCGGCTTTCTTCAGAGCCTCGTCCGCCTGGCACTTGGCGATCCTCAGCTGCTCGACCCTTCGGGCCTGCTCGGAGGCAGCCAATGCAGCCTGCAAGCGAACGCACATAGACAAAAATATAACATCAAAATGAGCCATCGGGGGCTATTATAAAAAAAAGAGAAATAAAGGAAAGAAAAGGGGGAACGCGGCTCACCATGGTGCTGTAGCTGGCGACTTTATAGTCGAGGATGTCATCCCCGAGGCGGGCCAGCACTGACCTATCCTTCGGTGCCATCACCCCCCTCATGAAGCCAACGGGGTGAAGGGTGCCGTGCATGACTGAAGTCCCCGACTTGACGGGGAACTGGATGATATCCGCCGGGCGGACTCCCTCGTCTATGGGAGATGGAGGGGAGCGAGGAGGAGTAGTCGCAGGAGGATTCGAGGAGGGCTGCTCCTCAACTATCACGATGGGGGCATCCTTCCTCCCGGAGGCTCCCTTCTTCTGCTTCTTGTTCTCCGGGGGGGCGACACCCTTCCCGGAGTTCTTTCTCTTGAGCTCCTCCCCCTTGGAGCCCCCGGCACCAGCACCGGTATCAACTGCTTTGGAGGGTCCCTCCCCCTCCGGGACCTGAGATGCCCCATCCTTCTGGAAGAAGTCATCGACGGGTTTCTAGCCCCCCGCCTCCTTCTTCTTCTTCGGCTCCTTGGCCAGCTTCTTCTTCAACGCGGCAAAGTTAGAGACATCCATGCTGATACCTGCAAAGAAGTCAAACCGAAGGGGTCAATTACAAAAGAAGAGAAATAAGAACATGCAAATATCCTAAGTACAATAAAGTGGACCCTCCGGTAACTACCTCCGCTGCCACCGAAGGCTCTCTCAAGGACTGGGTATTGGTCATCCTTCTTGCCCAAAAAACGGTACCGACGGAAGCCTAGGGCCAGCAAGTCTTCCGGGAGAGTGGAGTCCTTGACAGTCACATGCTTTGTGGCCCCCGGCAGCAAAGCAACAATCTTCTTCCCCTCCCTCTGAAGCGTGGCGCTTCCCACCTTCGGGTGCCGCCGGAAGTGGTTGCGCAGTTCCCTCGGGAACGGATTTTCTGCCATCTTGATATAGCAGAATCGGTCTTTCCATCCCTTGTGAGACGAGGGAACATCGTCGAAAAGCCTCCAGGGGGCGAGCTGCTGCAGGTTTGCGAACCCCTCGGAATTGGTGTGCCCCCCCCCCCCCCCCCCCCCGGCACAAGTTGAAACTTTGAAAGAAAAGATCGAGGGTCGCGGTTACCCCTCGGGATCGACACAGCTGCAGGAAGCCAGTTATGTAGGAATGGCTGTTTGGGGTTAGCTGGCAGGGGGCTAAACCCACATACCTCAGGTATTCGAGGAGAAAAGGATGCAGCGGGAACCGGAGGCCCATGGCAACCGATAGCACATGGACCGCAAAGCAACCCTCCGGAGCTTGCAACAGGAGATCATTGGGTCCCGGTTCAATCACGGTAGCCGAAGGCCCCACATGCAGCTGGGTCACGTAGCATTCGGCTCGATCAGCCCTCGACTTCAACGCAAGGGCAGCAGTGTTCAGCCATGAATGCCCCTCGGGTATCCCCACGGGCTTCCCACAGTCCACGGCGGTTTGTTTGCTCTTCTGGGGAGCCTTCGTCTTCTTCCTTTTCTTGCCCACGGCAACACTGAGGGGTTCCGGATCTAAGGGCCGGGAGGTGCTTGTTTCACCAGAGCCGCGAGCTGGGAAGACGGCAACTGTGACTCTTTGCCTCTCCTTCTCTTCCTCTTCTTCGGCCACCTGGAGAGCGAGGGCCATTTCTTCGTCTTCGGCCACTTGTTCGAACTCCTCCGCCTCCAGCTCAGTTCGAAGGTTGCTTTGGACCTCCTCGGCGACCGCTAGGTCATTATTCGCCGACGACTGCTCACTCGACGACTCCACGTCCGAGTGACTCTCCTGTTGCGCCGACGGATCCCCCGAGATGTCCTGGGAATCGCTTTGAGAAGACATTGTGCCTAAAAGCGAGGGGTCTAAGGTTTCTACCTAAGTACCTTAGACGATGGCCCCTAGGATCTCTAACACTCGATCTAGAGGTAAAAAAGCAAAATATGCTAAGGTAGTAAGGAACGGAGCAAGAACTGACCTTGTGGCTTAGGGTTTGATCGGAGAAAATACTTTATCTCTCTAGAAATTTTGGCAGAGCTTCACTATCGCATAAAAACGCACAAGGGAACTGAGCTCCGCCTTGGGGTATTTATAGGCCTTCAGCCTCGAGAACTGGGCCTCGATTTGAAAAGGCCATCATTACGGGCCGCCGGTTCACCCAATGGGTGGCACCCGCCCACTTTCGACCAACAGGAGCGCGCCACGTGTGCTCCCCTCCCAACGGCTCTATTATAACGGCCATACTCCCGGAATTCCGACATGCTCCCGGGTAATAGTCTCCGGCTATAACCTACTGCGGCATTCGGTGGTGCGTTCACCTAGCGCCTTCGAGAAAGCGACGGTATGAGCCCTCGGGGTTACACACACATCATAACTCCTTCAGTCCGAACTCGCCTTCGGCCTAAAGGAGTGGGGGACTGGGATACACCCCTCGGGAATCATACAGGACAAAAACTCCTCAGCGACGCATACGGCCTCCGGGCGAACATCACAGTACAACCCCTCGGGTACATACTTTCACATTCCCTTCGGCAGCGGCAGAATATCACAAGTTTTCCCCGAGTCACTTGCGGAAATGGAGAAGCCCTCATCACAACACATGCAGGCAATACATCTATGCTTTCCCCAGAAAACCCTCGACATGTGAGGGACTGAGGGAAGCCTTCGGCAATCAGCAGAGGACAAGTTCTCCAGCAAAAGCACCCAGCGAAATGATGAAGCCTCCAGAAGAAGCAACACATCTACTCCTTTTCCCTCAAGTACCTTTCGGCAAAAGGAGTGAGGGACTCCTGATGGAGTATATGGCCCAGGAACCCCCGGCCCGTAGACTCCTACTTCTCCTACACAAGTCCATTGAGCTCAGGAAACAACTCAGGCCCAAATACAACGGCCCAAGCCTCAAAGTAGCCCAGAATACACACTGGGTTGCCTTCGGCCTCCTTGGCCGAAGGCTCCAAAACTCACAGGATAGCCTTCTCTGGCATAAGAAGCTGCTGGGAGAAAACGGGCGAAAACATGAGCCTTCGGCGTTGTCACGCCCTCGGCATCGGAGAAGCCTTCGGCTGAACCAAGCCTTCGGCCACACAAGGGTCCTTGCCACATGGAGCCCTCGGCTATACAAGGAGCCCTCGGCTGAACTAGCTCAATCATCGAAGATTCCTTTTAGGGACAGCCAACCACCGCATTAAATGCCACGTCACATCCGCCAACCGCATTCAATGCGGTTGACGTACCACTGCCGGTGCCACCAGGCTGATGTGACCCTTCGGCCGTTGGATTACTGACACGTGTCCTCTCATCGCATTTATTGCTGCTATAAATAGCAGCCCATTTCTCCTTGTAACAGAGAATCGACATCCCAACTCCATATCTCGAGTTCATTTAATAAATCGACTCTCTCTCCTCCTATTTGCTCTGACTTCTCTCTAAGTTATTCCCGCGATAACCCCTCGGATAAGGTACCCCCCGGGTAGACTATCCATCAAGTACTATTAATCCATTTATATTAAATCTCAAGTGTTACAATCACCCCCACTTAGGATCGCAACGTCCTCGTTGCGCCCTTGAACCAATGTCAAATCTCAATCAAATCCCAGAAATCTTCCCCCGCTAAGTGCCCGCCCGATATCCATTTCTTGGTTTTTTTTATAAAAATAAAAATTAATTGCCTTTCCCCGGCAACGGCGCCAAATTTGACGAGCACTTTGTCGTGAGGTGCACTCAAAATAAATATCAATACGACACTAATACGTAGTATAGCGAAGTAAGGTTCGTATCCACAGGGAAAGGAATATTTCTCTTTTTAATTAACTAGTAACAAAGGGGGGGTTTAGATTTGATTTGATTTAATTAACACTAAGATGAATGACTTAAATGAGTTTAATTAATGAGAAGAAGACTTGGCTTTGCTTTTATCCACTTAATGAAATGTTCGTCGATCCCGGTTATATCTTTAACTATCTTCCTCTTGAATACTCAATCGAGGAGTATATCCAGTTCATCGAGGGTAGTTATTAATAACGAGAAGCGTTCATTAATAAAACTTACTATCGAGTCAATATAGAACAAGCGCCGTATATTAAATTGATAGTAGCAATAAACTTAAGATGAAAACGATTGAGATTGATAACCTCAACACAAGCGGTTTATTGGTTTAATCAATATAATTAATTCCCCTTAGATTATTAACCATGAGATGCATGCATTAATAATCCAAGTTTACTACCATGAAAGGACCGAATTAATAACAAGCGTATTAATCGACCGATTCTAGTATTAATTAATATATGAAACAAAACTAGTTGATCCTTTAAGTAATGTTCAAAATATTAATATGAAATATGAATAGGAATTAATTAATACTCAAGAAAGAATATTAAAGAAGATGAATCCTACTATAGTTAATATCAAGATGTTAACTAATTGTCATCTTAGTAACACTCCCCAATATTAACGTAGAGGAAGAAATAATTATTACTATAACTAATGTCAAGATGTTAACTAATTGTCATCTTAGTAACACTCCCCAACATTGATATAGAAATAGTATTTAAAGGAAGAATTAATATTCAAGGAAGAAGATTAAAGAGAATAACTCACAACTTACAAATTCATTAAGCTTCAAAGTAGCAAAACCAAGAAATGGAAGTTTAGCTCCTCATTTGGAGACTAAACATGCTAAAAGAAATATAAAGAAATGCTATTCTAAACTGAGCTTAAGAGTGTATATGAATTGGTGTCCTTAAAGTGAAGGAAAGGAGGTGTATTTATAGGCTTTTTGAAGTGCAGGCCGAGTACTCGATCGAGTATGTACATATACTCGATCGAGTATGTGTAGAAACCTGAATTTGGTCAATACTCGATCAATACTCGAGTAGATTTTATATGTATACCCGATCGAGTATGTTGGTGTACTCGATCGGGTATGACAATAGAACGTGGCCAAATCTTTCCTTGCATGTTCATTTGTTCCCGGATCGGATCCTTGAAAATCAGTATTGGTACTCGATCGAGTATAAGGTATACTCGACCGAGTATACCCCAAAATCAGGAGTTTTTCCTTCTTTTTGTCTTCTACTCTTGCACCTTCCTTCACCTTTGATCATTTGATTGATCTTGGACCTGTTTAAGCTCAGAATAAACCTAATCTAAACAAATTACAAGAATTTAACAAACTAAACTATTACACCGAAAGTGTGTAATTTCCGAAATATTAAACAACCAAAACTAACTAAAAACGTAAATAAACACACGGAAATTACAAACGTATCAACTCCCCCACACTTAGTTCTTTACTCGTCCTCGAGTAAAGTCAAATGTTTCAAACAGTTTAAGATCATTCCATGAGTTCAAGAAAGAAAGGAACTAAGATCACCAAGAAATAAGAAAATGATTTTACAAAACAACATTTTTTTCTTGGGTTTTATGATCTTCTATGCTCCATCTTCTTGCCTCTTCTTTTTTTGCCTTCTCCTCTTTCTCTTCAAGAGATCAAATGAGTTCCTGCACACAACAAATACTTCTCTCATATCTCTCATTTTGCCTAGGAGCCTTTTCAGGTTTTCATCCTAGCATCTCTTTTTGTTTTTCCATCCTTTCCAAACTCACTCAAAATTTTTTTTATAAGCCATTTTTGCTTAGATTGCCCATTCTTGGGTTTTCAACCTAACTAGCATTTCAATTCTTTTATTTATCCGTTTTTTTTTTACAAAGAGTAAAAGAAATTCATGCATAGTAAAAGGTAGAAAATGAAATTACATACCATGAGTAATCTCCTCCCCCACACTTAGTTGAAGCACTGTCCCTAGTGCCCGCCTTCTCCGCCATAGTAACTGCCCCCAAAGCCGCCTCCATAGCTCCCATCGCCCATGTGAGTATCGCCACCGTCATCCCCGCCATCAAAACCGCCACCCCCGGAGCTCGATCCTCCAAAGTTGCCCCATTGAGTGGGGTCATACCAAGAGGGTGGTGGTGGTGGTTGAGCCATGGTGTGGAATTGGCCTTGATGAGCCATGTAGGAATACATAGGTCCATAGAACCTACGTTGATCTTCTTCATACCTTCGATTATCTTCGGCCCGTTGCTCCTCTAGCCTTTGAAACCCCGCCCTTTGTTCCTCCCGATACTTACCAACTTCATTGGTAACTCTATTAAATCCGTCAAGCAGTTGTTGGAAGTAATCGGGAGGTGGGGAAGCTTGGTTAGGTGCGGGCATGTGGTGATGTGCAACCTCGGGTTCTTGGTACTCGGGTTGAGGCTCTTGGTCGGGTTGGTCTTCGGGGAGATCTTGGGCTTGTGGTTCTTGGAGATGTGGTGGTAGGGCGTGAGGGAATAGGTAGTGGGGCACCTCGAACTCCGGCCTGTAGATGATTTTGGGAGTGTCGGGGTTTGGTAAAAGGAAGTATTGGACCGGTTGGACGTGTATGATCCAGTTGTACATGTGTTTTGGTTGGTCTCCAATGTACACTGTATGAGAAAAAGAGGTGCAGCCTGATCGGCCTAACCAACCTATGTCCATCAAACAATATTTGGGTATAGGAGAGTTATCCGTATACCCGAATTTACCGGCCAAGTGCATAATTACCCCTCCCAAAACAATGGCTCCTTTGGCTACGCTTTCTTTTTTCAGATGTGCCCACATGAGATTGCACAGATTAAAGTCTACGTGACGACGGAATAGGGCCACGGACATTAAACAAACGTCCCCAATTCTAGTGTGATGGTTGTTGGGACGGCCAAGCAAGCAATTGGCTAAGAATTTCAAGAATAACCGGAGGACGGGGTGTTGGACATGACTAATATACATTTGGGAAGAGTTAAAGCTCACTTCCCCGGTCATCTTTGTCCATAGGGAGTGCCCAAAAATGGTGTTATCCGAGATGGCTCTCTCGTAGGGCACCGGGATACCAAAGTGTTCAGCAAATTCGAGTTTCGTTATTGAATAATTTCGGTTAAACAGACGAAACTCGAGTCTATCATCCCTAAAATCCACCTCATCACTTTCAAACTTTAACGAACTCAAGAATTCGTAGATAATTCGTTCATTAGAATTGTATTTCATATTGAAAATACGGTCCATATCTAATGCATGAAAGAATTTTCTACAACTCTTATAGACTCCTAATTCACGTAGAGCATCATGGCATAGAAAACGGGAAGGTTTTACTTGCCTTTTTGTTGTTGATAGGAGTCTAGTTCGGTGTTCGGCGTCGGCGGGAATGATGTCTTCAAAGCCCGGGATAGGTGCTATGGTGATTGAGCTCTCTCCCCTATTCTTCCTTGGAGCCATTTTTTTGAAGCTTTTGAGTTTGAAACCCAAAAATTCGAATTTTGGGGTAGGGTTTTTGGATTTTGTGGATGTTTGGGGAAAGTGGGATTTATGGGTATAGATATGGAGAGGAGATTGAGGGGAGTATTTTGGTGGTGAAATGGGATGATTTGGTGGAGAAATGAGGGAGTTTTGGTAGAGAGAAGGTGGAAAAATGGAGTTTTGGGGGAGAGGGGTTCGAAGTTGGGAGTGTTTTGGAGAAGATGAAGTGAAAATGGGTGTTGTTTGGGTATTAATCGCAGGGGTACCCGATCGAGTATCCCTGTATACCCGATCGGGTACCGAAGACAGAGGTTGGGAAAACTGGCTTTTCTGAGCATACTCGACCGAGTATCAACATATACTCGATCGAGTATTGGAGGCAGGGATTAAATTAATTTGTTTTTCCCGTTATACTCGACCGAGTATCAACCTGTACTCGATCGAGTACAGGAGACAGATTTTTTTCTTCTTCTTATTTCAGTTCATACTCGACCGGGTAAAGAGATATACCCGATCGAGTATGCCTCCATTTTTAGAAATATATGGCTACTTCGATCGAGTAGTGCCTCGGTTCCTCTTTTTGGACAATACCCGACCGAGTATGAGATGGTACTCGATCGAGTATGTCCCCAGACACTTCAAAACCTGCATTTTCTTCTTCTTCAAAACAAACATGTGATTAGTTCTCTCTCTCTCTTTTCTCTCAAATTTACACAAAAAGGAAATAAAATCTAACTAATTGACTTGGGTTGCCTCCCAAGAAGCGCCTTATTTAACGTCGTGGCACGACGTTTTATTTATTTAAATTTTTATTTTATGTGGGATCGTGAGCATCCCTTCCGTCATTTCTTTTCTTTGGCCTTTTCCAGTAAGGCCGACACTTTTTCTTTGTTATCTCTTCTATCCTATGCTCGATTTTTTGTTCCTCTTCAAAAAGTGAGGTTTTCTCAACTTCTTTTTCAACAAAAATAGGTGATGTTTGTGGTTCAAAAACATTTAGAGAACAAAGGGATTGTTTTTTTATTTGTTTTGTTGTAGAATCAAAGATGTTGAATTCTACTTTTTGGTCATCAAACTCTAAAGTTAATGAACCATTAGACACATCTATTTTTGTTTGGGCCGTTTTTAAGAAAGGTCTTCCCAAAAGGATGGGTGTAGCTTGGTTATCGGCTTCCATTTCAAGAATATAGAAGTCGACGGGGAAGACCAAATTTTCAACTTTTATTAGCACGTCCTCTACGATGCCCTTTGGGTATATGCTAGACCTATCCGCCAATTGGATTATTACCCCGGTTTCATGCATAGGACCAAGTTTTAGGGACTTGTATAATGAATATGGAATAACATTGATTGAAGCCCCTAAATCTAACAAGGCCCTAGGAAATAAAGTGTCCCCTATTTCGCATGGGATAGTGAACATGCCTGGATCGTTGCATTTTTCCGGGAGTTTCCTCTGAAAAATTGCTGAGACCCGTTCACTAACCTTGACCTCTTGTTTCCCTTTCAATTTATTCTTTCTTTTTATCGTGCATATTTCTTTTAAAAACTTTGCATAACGGGGGACACTTTTGATCAGTTTAAAGAGTGGGATATTTACCTCACAATTGGTGAAGGTCTCGTAGATGTCCCGATCATTCTCCACCTTCCTCGTGTCCTTCAGCGCCTCAGGGAATGGAGGGAGTTGCTCATAAGATGACAGTGGAGGGAATTTAGTTTTAGCTGGTTCCTCTTCATCCGGTTGAAAAGCTTCTCCAAGATCAACTTCCTTTTCTTCAGTATCCACCTCTTTCAATGTTGTCCCGCTCCTCAGCATGATTGCATTACATTGTTGTCTAGGGTTTTGCTCCGTTTGAGATGGGAGTTTACCTGAATCTTTTGCCTCAAGTCGGCTTACAGCATTCGAAATTTGGCTAACTTGAGTTTCCAAATTTTGAATGCTCGACTTTGTTTCTTGTTGAAATTGTAAAACATTTTGTTGCAATGTGCCCATGTTCGTAGCAAGAGCTCGAATCATGTCCTCCGTGGACATGTTAGAGTTGGAGCTTTGAGTTTGATGATTTGGGAAGGGTTGTTGAAGGGACTGATTTTGATGTGGTTGAGGGTTCCCATATCTCAAGTTAGGGTGATCTCTCCACCCGGGATTGTAAGTGTTAGAGTGTGGATCGTACCTCTTTTGTTGTTGGGTTTGGAAACCCAAGGCGTTGACTTGCTCTTCTTGGAGAGTTGGGCAAGAATCTGTTGGATGCCCTTGCTGTGTGCATATGCCGCAGACCTTGACCTCTTGGTTTCTAGGATTTAAAATGAAGTCCTTAACCAAAGAAGTCAAGTCGGCCATTCGACTTTCTAAAGATGAAGATGATTCCACCGCGGCAACTTTACGGGTTGAGGACCGCCCGTTGTAGTGCCTAGAGTTCTCGGCCAACTCCGAGATCAAGCTAATTGCTTGTGAGGGGGTTTTGTTGACAATGCCGCCCCCACAAGCGGCATTCACCATTCTTCTATCATCATCAACAAGACCATCATAAAAGTAGAGTATGAGGTCTTGCTCGGTGTAGCCATGATAAGGGCAACTAGCACATAACTTTTTGAACCGTTCCCAATATTCATATAAGGTCTCATCATCTTTTTGATCAATGTTGCTTATTTGTTTTTTCAAAGATGATGAGACGGAGGCGGGATAGTACCTTTCCAAGAAGCATTTCTTCATAGCCGCCCATGTACCTATACTTCCCGAAGGAAGATAGAAAAGCCAATCCTTAGCGGTGTCTTTGAGGGAGAATGGAAAAGCCCTCAGTTTGATTTGTTCCTCGGTAACTCCATTTGGGCACATGCTTGTGCAAACAATATGGAATTCCGAGAGATGTTTGTTCGGATCCTCTCCTCTTAGCCCGTGGAAGGAAGGAAGTAGATGAATAAGCCCCGATTTGAGCTCAAAAGTATTACCTTCATTAAGTGTAGGGAAGGTAATACACAATGGTTGTTGGTTGAGGTTTGGAGCGGTGAGCTCCCTTAACGTTCTTGTTTCGAGAGCCATAGTTGTTGGCTCTTCAGGCTCGCTAGAATGAGAGCTAGCACTAGATGATTCTCCCGAGTCGGTACTTGAGAACTTATTTTTCAATCGCTCGAGAGTTTGCTCTATTTCTGGGTTTGATTGGTAGGTGATCTCGTTTAGAGAACGATATTTAATCATACACTATAAAGCTCAGAAGAAATAGAAATCTTTATATGTAAATAATATATATATATATATATATTTTTTTTTATAAAAATAAAAATTAATTGCCTTTCCCCGGCAACGGCGCCAAATTTGACGAGCACTTTGTCGTGAGGTGCACTCAAAATAAATATCAATACGACACTAATACGTAGTATAGCGAAGTAAGGTTCGTATCCACAGGGAAAGGAATATTTCTCTTTTTAATTAACTAGTAACAAAGGGGGGGGGTTAGATTTGATTTGATTTAATTAACACTAAGATGAATGACTTAAATGAGTTTAATTAATGAGAAGAAGACTTGGCTTTGCTTTTATCCACTTAATGAAATGTTCGTCGATCCCGGTTATATCTTTAACTATCTTCCTCTTGAATACTCAATCGAGGAGTATATCCAGTTCATCGAGGGTAGTTATTAATAACGAGAAGCGTTCATTAATAAAACTTACTATCGAGTCAATATAGAACAAGCGCCGTATATTAAATTGATAGTAGCAATAAACTTAAGATGAAAACGATTGAGATTGATAACCTCAACACAAGCGGTTTTGGTTTAACCAACACAATTAATTCCTCTTAGGTCTATTAACCACGACCGTGCATTAATAAACCGAAGCTACTTACTTGTGAAACCATCAACGATTACCATTGGTTCGTTGATCGTATCTAGTAGTAATTAATATATGAAACAAAACTAGTTGATCCTTTAAGTAATGTTCAAAATATTAATATGAAATATGAATAGGAATTAATTAATACTCAAGGAAGAATATTAAAAGGGAATGAATCCTACTATAGTTAAATATCAAGATGTTAACTAATTGTCATCTTAGTAACACTCCCCGATATTAACATAGAGGAAGGAATAGCTATTACTAAAACCAATGTCAAGATGTTAACTAATTGTCATCTTAGCAACACTCCCCAACATTGATATAGAAATAGTATTTGAAGGAAGAATTAATATTCAAGGAAAGAAGTTAAGAAAATAACTCACAACTTTAATAATCAACAAGCTTCAATAGCAATACCAAGAAATGGAAGTTTAGCTCCTCATTTGGAGACTAAACATGCTAAAAGAAATATAAAGAAATGCTATTCTAAACTGAGCTTAAGAGTGTATATGAATTGGTGTCCTTAAAGTGAAGGAAAGGAGGTGTATTTATAGGCTTTTTGAAGTGCAGGCCGAGTACTCGATCGAGTATGTACATATACTCGATCGAGTATGTGTAGAAACCTGAATTTGGTCAATACTCGATCAATACTCGAGTAGATTTTATATGTATACCCGATCGAGTATGTCGGTGTACTCGATCGGGTATGACAATAGAACGTGGCCAAATCTTTCCTTGCATGTTCATTTGTTCCCGGATCGGATCCTTGAAAATCAGTATTGGTACTCGATCGAGTATAAGGTATACTCGACCGAGTATACCCCAAAATCAGGAGTTTTTCCTTCTTTTTGTCTTCTACTCTTGCACCTTCCTTCACCTTTGATCATTTGATTGATCTTGGACCTGTTTAAGCTCAGAATAAACCTAATCTAAATAAATTACAAGAATTTAACAAACTAAACTATTACACCGAAAGTGTGTAATTTCCGAAATATTAAACAACCAAAACTAACTAAAAACGTAAATAAACACACGGAAATTACAAACGTATCAGCGGGGTTGCTCTGATACCACCTGTAACACCCCGGTCCCACCGGACCCGAGGTAGTTACTCCGGACCAATAGTACTGTCCCCACAAACCACCACGAGCCTTTACCGCGCACTTTGTCCTCACTCATGCGCGCCCTGAGAAACTTCCCAGGGGGTCACCCATCCCAAGACTACTCCCGTGCAAGCACGCTTAACTTTGGAGTTCTTGGGTGATGAGCTCCCTTAAAAGGAGACGCACCTCTGTTGGTATGAGTAGTACTATTAATCCGTTTATATTAAATCTCAAGTGTTACATTAATAATCCACGCAAATCACACTTTGTATTCATTTAGGAAATCTCATGAAATTAACCCAAAGATTATAAGCAATATAGTCATCCTCACCTTAAGTGAGCTTTAAATTATTCCTTCTCAACCCAAATGCTCAAGCTTTGTCCAAGGGAGTTTGAGAATTGATTCCTTGTTTATGAATGAGTGTTAGACAGCCTCCTCAAGGTGCTATCTCAACTCCTAACCGAAGACACGAAAACAGTCCCTAGAAAAGGTGTTTTCCAGCGAATTCGTTCCCTAACCTTTCAAGGTTTTGTCTAGGTTAGTATCTAACCTTTCCAACAATTAAAGTCTCTTTATAATAACATTTTATACACTTCAACCATTGTATAATAGTTCTTCAATCATTTATATGATTTAGACAATAGAGAGGAAGGTTTTGGATTCAAACTTACTTTGAATACAAAAACGTATTCTGCGAGGTTGTGTTTTGTTCGGACAATTTGGAGGACTTAAACTTCTCCGTTTTCTTCAAACCGCACGTCTATGGATTCCTCTTCTTGAGAGATTTCAGTGGAAACCTCACACGCCCTTTTTGGATGAGTATTTCTCAAGATACGAACCAAACAGTGAGCTCCACGAACAGGAGATTATCCCTGCGGCCAGCTCCCTTATCTCTCTCTCTCTTTTGAGTGTGAGGCTCTCCCTTTTTTCTTATCTCTTTCAGTTCGAATGGGGGGTTAGGGGGAGGTGTTTAGGAGCTCTCAAAATGATATCTAAGCATGTGGTTCACAAAAAGAAAGGGTAGGGTGTTTGATTGCAATCAAACATGGTGTGGACCTCTTTTGTAATGTTGTAGCTCTTAAGTCAAAATGTCCGCCCCACATAGTTGTCTCACCCATTTTTCTTTGTCTTTCAGTTACCAAGGTCATGTGGGATGGTTCCCAAATGATCCCATTCAATTTGGGGTCCAAAATGCCTACCAATACTCCTAAAATGAAAAGATGGACCCTATTGTTTTATCTTTGTCATGAGATGTCTTTTTGTACTCATTATAATTTATGTAGGCCAAGTCAACTTCATACATCATATTATTCATCCCCAATATGTGTAGGATCATCCCAATAATTTACATGATGAATATTATAGAAGGAATAATCATACTCCCATTATTTAGCTCAACAATGTCAAAGATGGGACCATAGGCATTTGTATTCTTCTCTAATCATTCTATCACTTATTTTTGGCATTTATCATTCATATTATTAGACTACTATCTGTGTGGTTCACCCCCGAGTGGGCCTAGGACGCCATTCTCGAATACTTGCTATTTTTAGCAGGTTGGGCCCAAAATAATGTTTGGGCCGCCCGACCTTCCTCAACTTAATTGTCTTGAAAGGTTATGTAACATCATTTAGGTAATGTTGGGCTCTTATGTTCATTAATAAGGCCCAAATAAGCATTTGCAAAACCCGACATTAATATACGAGTTTGAACAGTATAATATTCAATCATGCACTATGTAAAACATAAGTTGTTTTACAATTGTTTGGAAATCGGAAATTCAATACATACACTTTGAATTTTTTTAATTGAATTTTCGAGGACATTCGGGTGCGGTGTCACAAAATGTATCCCATTACATTTAGTACCCAATCTACCCTTGGCCCAGGCGTAGATTGTGAGGTTTTTCACAAGGAACTTAAACACTGTTCCAAGCTACTCATGTCCTCCCAAGTTTTTTCACTAATGGCATTGACTCGCCAAGAGCTACTCATGTCCTTGCCCTTTCTCACCTTCTGGATTTGATCATCAAGCCCTCCAGAATGTCTAACACTAGTCTAGAATACATGTGTGTATTTTCTAAACTACCAACTAGTCTAAGAGCATTAGACGAGTGGGGTGGCGGCCTAAGTGGAGAAGAGGAATCAGCTGGATGGATTTGAGCGTGTAAAGTATGATTCTCTTCCAACCACTTGGCTCCTTTCTTGTTTCTCCACTTGTTTTACCACATGTTTTTCCACACTTGGTAACTCCGCACTCCTTCTGTATTTATAGACTTGATCACTTCATCTTCACCGTTGGTTGAGAAAATGAATCTTAACCGTTGCTTGATCTACTTGCTTTGTTCCACTTGACTGCGGCAGCATGGTTTCTTCTTGTCACGTAGTGACACAGATCAAATATCTTCAGCTCAACTTGTTTACACATTTCAATGCAAGATAAAAGATAATTTATCTTTTATTTTCCTACGTAGAAACTAGTATAAAGCCGAGTGATATTTCAATGCTACCTTACAACGAACGAACACTTGCTTTTGTAAAATAAATTTATAACAAATTCATATTGTGATAAAAATCTCTTATAAATTTACTTTTTAACAATTTGTTCTTTTGTCTGCAAGTTGGTTTATTGTATAAGTGTTTTGTGCTAAGAGAAGAGAGAATTGGATTTCAGATGAGTTAGCTGAAAAACCCAGCTTTCGGCTGGCAGCCAAGCATTTCAGCTAGCTGCCCAGAAAATTGGCTGACTGCTGATTTCTGGAGTTTTTCCAGTTGGCTCAATCCTTAACAATGAATACCAGTTAACTCTTTTTGTACCTTTTCTTTCTTTTGATCATTTTCTTTCTTTTGTTTATGGTACGTTTAACTTCTCTTTTTAGTATTCTTTTGCTTTTCATGAGTACTTTATCCACTAAATATGGAGCACATTACAATTACACAAAGCGGAACATAAGTAGTAGACTAATTTAATACATGGATAATAGTCTAATACAAAAAGGGGTGGCATCATCAAACTATTGCATTGTATAATCAAAATCTAGGGGACCTAACAATAGGACATGCAGAGAAATTCTGCCATTAATCTATGAGAAAGGGGATAAGGCTTTAGCCAAACCATTCAGCCTGTGGTTGTGTGCGGGAGGAAGGAAGCGGCACCCTTCTCTGGGCAATAAGTGGTTGGTTACAGAGGGGAGCTCAGCAACATTAGCATGCATCAATATATACATCCTAGGACAAATCAGGAGCAAGGTCCGAAACACAAAAAGGATAACTACCAGGGATGGTTGGTGGCTACTATTATCACGGGAGCGAGTCAGCCGGGCGGAGGGCCGAAGATCAGAAGATGGGGCGTACATGGAAAGAGCAAGAGCAGAGAGACTTTGTGGTAGAAGAAATGGCTCTTGACGTGCCAAAGAACGAAGAAAGGACGGGCTTTCGATCCCAGGCCCTCCAGAGCTCGTGAGGATTCAACTTATTGCCTTATTATGTTTTTTGGAGAATGCTTTTATTTAGTTTTATGTTTTTTTCATGTTTCGTCTTTATTCTGAGTTTCATGTTGTTGTGGTTGTGCTATATTTTTCAGGAAAAGAACTCTAGAACTTAGGACATGTGATGAGAAGTCTGGTTTGCCCGTCATTGGCTATGTTAAGCCCATTACAGGATCAACAAATCTTATTGCTTCTACGGAGGTGATACATTCTAAGCCTGGTTCGAGGGAAGACGACAAATAGAAGATTTTTTGTCGTTTTGTATCCTACTTACGTTTTGTTATTATTTTAATATAAACCACTTTCGTTAAAAAAAACTTCTCTAATTATTAGGAAATTTCCCACTACAATATCACATGTACGAGTAATAATTTAAAAAATTAAATGCTTTGTAATGTACTACCTCCGTCCCATTTATATTGGAACGGAAGAGAGTGACACAGTTATTAAGAAAAGTGGGTTTGTGTGGTTCATATTAATTGATAAAATAAGAATAAAGTAAGAATGATTTAGAGCCACACAAACTTTGCCAAATATGGTATGAGACAATTTAAGTGAGACTTCCCGAAAAGGTAAAACGGGACAATATAAATGGGACGGAGGGAGTATAGTGGAAAGTTAGTATATGCATTTCACATCTTTCTATGTAGTATTTGTGCTTCTAACTTGATACATTTTTACGTAAATACCTTTAGTTATTAATTATGCCAAAGTGAAAGAAAACACATAAAATGGGAAGGAGATAGTAGTAGATAAAGTTCTTGAAATAGGAGGCCGTTTGGCAACACTGTTTTTTGGTTTATCATACTTATCAGCCAGCTTTTTCGCGTAATAAGCAGAAAAAGTAAGGTTGGAGTTACTTTTCTGGCTGTATTGGCTGAAGTTAGATGACCATTTATATATTTTTACATATAATTTTTTCTTTATTTTTTCAAAAAAATAATTTTTTCTTAAATCGGCAGAATCAGTCAATGTAGCCACTTCAACCAGAACTTCATAAATTTCAACAACCAAATAAGCCTATTTTCGTGCTACAAAACATGCTCTTCGGTCCTGACCGGTATGTAAGGGGGTGTTTGGATCTGATTCTCAAAACTGATTCTGCTCCTTCAGGGAGCAGAAGCAGAAGCTGGAGTGTTTGAGTGAAATTCCAGAAGCACTTCTGGAGCTCTAATTTACTCTCAGAATCAGTTTTTTTAGAAGCTGGGAGGTACAACTTCTGAAAACTGATTCTGATTCTGCTTCTGTTTTTAAAAAAGTAACTCGTCCTCCCGGTCGCCCGATTCTCCTGTCAGAACCAGATTGTGCTCACTGCTCAGCGCTGTGAACAACACCCATTGTAAATCCGAGGGAAGCTTATGGCCGGCGAATTACGCTCTTGCCACCGGAGTTTATTGAGATATACCTTACTTTCCTGAATTGCTTTTGCCCTTACCTCTCTCCGGCCTTCTATTGAAGACTCTTCTCCCTACATCCGGGTATATATCTGTCTCTGCTCTTTAAATTCTTAAACCCTGGGTAGCGTTTCTTTGGAAGAACCGATTTTTATCAACTCCAATGGTATCTTTTTCTATTAAGATAAATATGTAGAGAAATTAAGTGCCTCTGTCTTAGCTTGTCTATATACTGGTGTATGACAAGCTTATGATTGTTGCTCGATCTGCTGCTATGGCGTTGTTTTGTTATCTTTTAGCGTCATTTTTAACTGGACGTCATTAGTTTCGGGCTATCCCTGATACCCTATTACACTCAACCCCTTGTCATCCCGAGTTCCACCAAATAAAATATGGATTCATTGTTCATTTTGTGGCAAATTGAAGGATATCTTCCTCCTCAGCTAACATTTTAGTGGAGTAGATAGATCGTACATTTATTTACTAATCACTCCATATATTATCACTATTATAGCTGTATTATTGTTGTTGTTATTTCGCATACTTCACCTTTTTAAGATGATAAATCTCAACTTTGGTGAAAGCACGGAAATGGCTAACAATAGGACTACGAAAAGTATGAAGTATCTATAAACTAAACCACTACTGACTTTGTCTGCATTGACTTGGAGGCAGGGGCGGACCCAGGAAATCCGTCTTGGGGGGTTCAAAATATTTTTTTGGGGGCGAATTTTTTTTTTTGAGGGGTTGAAAATTATTTTTCGTATATATATACCCTAGAATTTTTTTTGTTGGGGGGGGCGGTTGCCCCCCTGGGTCTGTACTACGGTCCGCCCCTGCTTGGAGGCTGATAAAGGTTATTCAGATGTCCATCCAAGGAGAAATTGTAGTGAAAGGACTCAAAGGAGCCATTGTTTGTTTGGTTCTGAATCTTATATGTTTCTTATCTTAAGGTGCCCTTCCCCTCTTTTGTGCAAGGATTACGTACACCACCTAAGACTTGCACGTGAATGCAATAATGCATTGAGTTGAAAATGTAGTCCAAAACACAAATGCAGACATATAGATATTTGTAGTATTAGAAACTGATATAGATTGTTATAGCTTACATTTGAACAAGCCCAACAGTGCAGGTGACATAGACATTTAGGAAGTACATTTCTTATATGATGGGTAATATGCTGGCAAGTTTTTTATTATCGGATATTTTAACCACAATTTTGCAAATGTAGGTTAGTGAAGGTTTAGGTGCCATGGGTGACACAGTTGATTTAACCGGAGATGGAGGGGTTCTGAAAAAAATTGTCCGAAGAGCAAAATCGGATGCTGTTTCTCCATCAGAGAGCCTCCCTCTTCTTGATGGTATGTTTTTACTCAAAAGCTTTCATCCATATATGCTGATGGCATTGAAATCACTTGCAGTATCTTCCATTGTGATCACAAATTACTTTTATACATCCACTATCTTTATGCAATAATGTGTCAACATATATTTACCTGGTTGATATAGCTAGTGCTTCTTCAAAGAGAATCTTTTTCCCCTATTCTATCTGATTTAAAAGTATATTTTTTGTCCCTTTTCATTTTTAGTGGCTGTCCATCTTATGCGTTTTCAGGTAGATAACTTTGATTGAGTTCTGGTTAAAACAATAACTAAATCTTGCTGCTGCAGAAGTGACTAGCTGCGAACTATTAAAGAGTAAAATATATTGCCAGAGTTTAAAAGTGCACACTTTTACCAGTAATTTCATAATTCTGTAATAATCTTCCTGCTGAAATTCAAGAACACAAGGTTACTTCAGCTCTTCTTGGATAGCCAAAGTTCATTACTTTCCATGAGTAGGGGTGTTCATTGGTCCAAGAGTGGACCGAGTCAGTAACAAAGATCAAAAACTTTAAAATCTTGGATGGAAGACTGGACCTAAAACATTCGGTCCTGGACCGAAATTTAAAAAGCACAACCGAACCAAGAATGGATCGAATGGACTAGAATATTGTACAAAACTAAAAAATGTAAGATCAATACCTATCTCATCGAATGGAGTATAAGTTATTTCAATTATAATATTATCAAAATTTAGTAATATTAATCGTTGTCTCAACAATTAGTTTAAAAATCATAACTCATATATCTCATCTATATACAATTATTTCATACAATTGAAAGATTTATTGTATTTCCTGTAAATTACTCTGGACCGAGAAATTCTAGCCCTGGACCAGAATGACTGGACTGCATTAATGCAATCAGTTCGGTCTTTGGACTGGAAACACTATTAAGTCCCGTCCGCAGACATCGAATTTTTTGAGTCTCACATCGGTTACCCGGAATGGATTTGAGTCTAGTAATATATGTATCAGGGAAAATGATAGGAACCAGAGTCGAAGAGGTGAAAATTGTCGTAGAATTGATAAACGAAAAAGAGAAAGATACAGTAGAGACAGTTCGAGTCGTCTCAACACTCCCTGGTCCTAATTCCAGATCCAAATTCTGCCTCCCTTCTCCCTCTTCTATTCCCTCTATTTATTCTTTTCCAAAAGAGGCTTCCCTCAATCTATATAATTACTTTGCCCAGCCCACTATTACATTTTATTAAAATATTAAGCCCAAAATTCCAGGTCTCTATCAGAAAATTCCTTTTGAGGTGAGTAGGCTCAAATTTAGCATAATGGAATTATGGTATTTGTTGGAATGTATTCACCACCAGTTTTCATTTTCCCCACGATAGTGCCTATTTGGTATTATACTTGAAGTTCTTTTCCATTTAGGCAGTACTTGTAAATGGATCATTTTGTCGCTTTTATCTTGACAGAAGTGTATTCCACCGTATAAAAAGATATAAACTGGCCATTCCGATTAAGAAGTGCATTTTTTATTTCCATAAAAATGTAAAAATCGCTTCTTAAATTTGATAGAGGGTAAGCTTTGCAATTAAGTTGCATGTTTCAAAAGTCATCGCAAACAATATCCACATAGTTATCTTTTACGTACACAATAACATGCCCCCACCCCGCCCTCACCTTGGTGTAAAAAACAGTGTATTATGAAGGGAGTCTTGCGGAGACTAGCGAAGTCTTTGATACGACCCGTGAGGATAATACGGTGTTCACATTTGAGGTGGGCAAGGGATCTGTCATCAAGGCTTGGGATATTGCCCTCAGAACCATGAAGGTCTTTGAACTAATGAAACTTACTGTACTTTCATAATGCCTTGCACTGATCTCTATTGGAGTGTGATACTCGTTGTTTGACTCTAGTTTTGTTTCTTTGGTTTCATGAATCAGGTCGGGGAGGTAGCTGTGATCACCTGCAAACCAGAATATGCTTATGGCACTGCAGGGTCTCCCCCAGATATCCCTCCAGAGTATATGCTCTCTCCCTCTCTCTCTCTCCCCCTCTCTCTGTCCCTCTCCCTCTTTCCATTTTATAATATTTGTAGGAATTGTAGCATAGTAATGACTATAGTCTACTAGTCTGGTTCCAACAGTAGGTAAATTAAAGAAGTATATTTATGGCATTGTCTGAGCACTAATTTCTTTTTTCAATTTTCCTATATTTTTTCTTATTTTCCCTCTAAATGGAAAAATAAGCTGAAGCAACACTAGGTTAAATGGTGGGTAGTGTTAATGGGCTGTTCGCCCATACCTCCTATGTACTTTTTAGACTTGTTTGTTCTATAGAAGAGAGTAAATTGTCTCTTCCATTTTCAGATTAGAAACAAAAGCCATTTGAACTCTCCATTTTGTCAGCTGTCCATACTCTCTTCTTTCTGCTGTCTTTGCCCACCTCTACAAAACAAAGCATTACTTCTTGTGTAGCACTGTCGCTTAATGATAGTCAACTATTGTTTTAGCACAAATTGAGAGATGGTTGTTGAATTAGTTAGTTGGAGCATGCCAAAAGCCCAAAAGAAACATCGGGCTATCTTTATGGAAGGTGTATTATTTTGGGCGCTCTGTTATGGGGAGAGAAAAGAATGGAAATGGAATGAAAGTGGATGCTGGGTTATTGGGGAAAAGTTATCTGCAGTGATTTGATTCCCTTAAAGTACGCAATACTCTATTCCCCTCCCTCTTGGGGAGAGGGAGATGTAACCATACCCATAGTATTTCATTACTCATTAGCATCCCCTCAGCGCCATCCATTAGCATCCTTAGTCTTCAACTTCTTCAGACTTGTTTCTATTGTTGAAGTTTTGTATTATAAATTTATAACCATTTATTTACTGACTAAAAGAAAGAAATATGACTTTGTTATATACATACGGAGGCCTAAGGGAGATCTCTCATGCTCACAAGTAGAATATTCACAAACTGAATCATATTTTTACATATACTGTAGGGCAACACTTGTATTTGAGGTAGAACTGGTGGCTTGTCGGCCTAGGAAAGGATCTAGCTTGGGCAGTGTCTCTGATGAAAAAACAAGGCTTGAGTAAGTCTGTCTTTTTCTCGGTTTATATATGATGATATTATCACATACTCTGTCACTAAAGGCTCTTCTCGTTTCCATTATAAGCAAAACTTGATCACTAACAATCTTGTTTCCCAATTTTTACCATTTTTGCACTCTTCTCAGAGGGTTACCTACTAACCACACCTCTAACTGTATGCAAAACTCAAGCAGGAAGAACATTTGTAAATAGAGGGACTGGGGGACGGCATGTTTAAACGAGTATTTCCATCCCAAAACAAAAATACAAATTAGAAAAACTTGAAGGCTAACAGAGGGAGGGAGTTTAAAATCTATGCAAAATGAAAAGAGGAACGATTCATTTTTAGTAAATACTACGTAAAATACTATCAAGTACTTCCATCCCTATTTAATTTTTACATAGTATTTTTTTCGGGATATCCCTAAATAAAGTTCTCTTTTATCATTCGTTAAAAAAATGTTATCCATTTACTCTACCACTCTCATTCTCATTTAATATTCCCACTGTACAATACCATCTTCGTCGCAAAATAAGTGTTACAAATTTTTGGGCACATAGGTTAAGAGAGTGGATAAAAAATCTAACTCCCCCCATACTGTAGCAACAGAAAAGCAAGTAAATTGTAATGACAAAGTTGTTGATTTAAGCAAAAGGAAGGAAAAAGTATGAATTGTATGTAGGATCATTTGACCAAAAAAGAAAATGTAACCTTTATTGTGGAACGGCACAAAAGGGAAAATGTGCCACTTTTGTTTTGGGATGGAGGGAGTAATATTTACCCATTTCTAGAAATGCAAAGAAAAAAATGATTTTCTTAAAATCCATGAAAATCAAACAAGTAAGCATTTTAAGGGACGAAGGTAGGACATTCTTTACTACTCTGTATTCATTAAGCTAAAAGACTTTAAAACAAAAGGAAAAATGAGTATCATCCATCCGAAGCAAAAGAACCCATCTTAGGGAAACTTGAAAAGCATTCCCTTTCACACTTTCCTAGCAACCTCTAATGGTATGATGTGAGATTGTGAACCTTTTCTACTTAACTGTTTAAATGCTGCTGGGGACATAGCAGTACTCGTTTATGGAATGAAGTTTTTTTGGAACTCAGAAACAGTAGGGAAATGAGATTGAAAGAATAATAAAAAGGTTTTTTGTACATATGTTTATTATACGTAGTATATTTTTAGCAATTGTAGATACATATGTTTATATTTATAACGCATCTGTAATTTGAGATAAGACAGAACGCCTTACAGTTAACGTATCGAAACTGATACTCATATCACTTTAAAAGTACGGAACATTTTATTCAGCACAAGTTATGATATGTACCAATGCGCACGTACAGGGAGCTAAAAAAACAAAGGGAGGCATCGGCCGCCAACAAAGAGGAGGAGAAGAAGAAGAGAGAGGAAGCCAAGGCAGCTGCTGCCGCTCGTATCCAAGCGAAGCTTGATGCAAAGAAAAATCAAGGCAAAGGAAAAGGGAAAGCTAAGTAGCCATAACTGACTCATAATAATTGAAGCTTCCAACATTATTTCGATGAGATGATGTGCATGGTGGTGTCATGCTTTGACCTTCACTGACTCAATAATATCAAAATTTCCGTGTTCTTCTTTATTTACATCTCACTTGTCATAATTGAAGTTAAGGCTGCACAAAATAATTTGGTTCAACCTAAATGAATCAAACCAAATTAAAAATTGGTACTTCGTATAAGAATACGATGGTGAAGTATTTTATAGGAATAAAATGCTTACTCATAAAACAGTATTTTAAGACAAAATGGAAAAAAAATTAGTCCTGATTGCCTAGCCACCGTCTAGCCCTCCCAGTGGCCCAGTCGCCTGCCTAGGTGGCCAACCCATTCTCCCACCGATTATCATGAAATTGCGGTGCTTGGCCACCACCTAGCGACTAGGTGGCGTCTAGGCCGATTTTTAGAACTATAGTCATAACACGAGGGTCTAAGGGAGTGTTTGCAACTGCTTCTGCTTTAAAAAAAGCACTTTTGGAGATGTAATGAAAAAGTGATTAGTAGTAAAAGTTGATAGTGTTTGAGAAAAAAGTGATTTTGAAAAGTAAAAGTTGATAGTGTTTGGTAAAATAAGTGCTTTTTGTGTAAGAGAAAAGGGAAAAGCACTTTTCACACGCAAGCCGAGAAAAAGAAAAAATTGGAAGTGTTTGGTAAATAAGTGTTTTTTTAAGCCAAAAGCTGAGAAGTGCTTTTTTTAAGCTATTGCAAACACTCCCTAACACATTTTTTAAATCACAAGGGGGCAAGGGGCTAATCGCATAATCTATATATTGTATATCACAAAGTAGTTTCACACATCAAATCACATTTTATTTGAATTGAGAATTACAAGTGAGTAACTGACACTTCATTCTATCACAATTTTTTATTCCTCCCTTAAAACTCTTCTCACTTACCTTTTTAGGACATCCTAAAAAAGTCTTCACATTTCTTTTCTTAAAAAGATTTGTATTGCTAACATTCATTTACCTTTTTGTTACTAACCTATAATAACACATTTTCATTGTATTCTCACTTCTTAAACTCTTGTCCAAGTCAAACTGGGAAGGATTTTATGGGACGAAGGGAATATCTTATAGGGTGACACATTGATTCAAAATAAGAGTGCAAGGTTTAATGAGGATTTCCTAAAATATTACTGAAATAAAATATGCAGATATAAATGTGACTAAAGTTACTTTTAGTATAGTACTCCGTATAACTTTATGGTCACTATTTGATTATTACACAATTTATCACATGAAATCAAAACATACTTATTTGATAAAAGAAATTGACAAATAAGACTCATAAGCTAAAAGCCTAGAACTAGAGGTTCCCAAATAGCCTCTAAAAGTTATTAATATAGTCCGTCCCGAAAAAAACTTCCCATATTAGTTTGGAGCAGAGTTTAAGAAAGTGAGAATAAAGTGGACATGTATGGTTGTGGTTGAGTAAGAAAAAATTAAATGAATGGTCGCCAAACAAAATTTTCCAAAAAAGGAAATGAATAGAATTTTCTTGAACATCCCAAAAAGAAAAGTGAGAAGAATTTTCAGGAATGGAGAAGTAGTAATTTGATATAAGAAGCCACATTGTATTTGGCACTCTTTATTTTAGTCGGTTTAAAGGCCGTTTTGAACCACTGTTTTTCGGCTTATCAGGCTTATCAGCCAGCTTTTTCACCAAACACGTAACTTTTGCTTTCGCGCGCTGAATTGTGTAATAAGCAGAAAAAGTAAGGTTGAAGTTATTTTTCTGGCTGTATTGGCTGAAGTTACTGTAGATGACCATTTTAGCTATTTTTACATATAATTTTTTCTTTATTTTATTAATAAAATATATTTTAAAAATATTTTTTTCTCAAATCAGCAGAATCAGCTAATGCAGCCACTTCAGCCATAACTTCATAAATTTCAGCAGAAACAGCCAAAACAGCCGATTTTCGTGCTACCAAAGGGGCTCTTAATATAACTTAAAATACGGGTGGACATGGTCTGGTTTCAGGCTGTAACCGGCAAGGCGGCAAGTCCATGGAGAAAAAAAATATGGGACCCAGAACTAGCACCTGTATTTCCAGTACGGAGGCAGTTGAAGTTCCTGCTGAACCCATTTTTTAGTTGTTTTATACTCTAGATTTTTAAACCTTCTGTTGCCTCATGCCTCCCTCACATTTTCAACCTTTTAAATGTACCTCACCTTTTAAATGCTTTTTACTAGTTCAAATGCTAAAAAAAATGGGAATGAGACGAGACCAGGCAGTCCCGTTTTGAGGCCCGACGGGATAGGACTTATTTTTCACCGGTTCGGTCTCAGCCTCGACGCGGGACTTATTTTTCGGTCCTATTACTCAGTGGCGTATCCAGGAAATTTGACGAGTGGGGGCAAACTTGACTACATTTAGTCTCATATTTCACAAATAACAAATCACATTATTAATATTGTTTGATTAAATTTAGTTTATAATATCTATGTACAAGTATGAATAAAAAGAAGATTAATTTATATTACGGGTGTGTAAAGATGTAATTGCAGATAAAATGTAATAAAATTACCTAAATTTAAGTTAAACATAACACAATTTAGTGAATTTTTTATCCTTTCATTCTTTTAATATTAAAGAAAACACTTTTAATCCTATTATAGAATTTTTTTCTACATTTAACTCTTATTTTTGAGCATTTTCTTGTAAAAAATTGGACATATATATAGGGGTTGGGTTGGAGTTGAGTGGGGGCAGCTGCCCCCGCTGCCCCCATAGTGGATACGCCACTGCTATTACTTGCGTATATGACAAAGCTAAGTATTGTTACCTTAGTGAAAGATTAATTGAAGACATATGTATCAACAAAAATGTTATAATCTACCTTTCTGTAACGATCCACACCGGTCAAGTATGAGTTTGACCGGTGACTTATAAGCAATGTGTTCCCTCCTAATCGATTAATCTTTGGAAAGTGAGTTCTACGCCTACACTTCTGATATTAATCGACTAATTGATTAATCTTTGGAAATATGATAATATAAATATTATTTTTAGGATCACATTATTGTGTCCTAAGATATAATTGTATTAAATATATAGAGGAGGCTGATAATACATCAAAGAATAATTTACATATTTGGATTTAAATTAGAATCCATAGTTGTAAAGAATATAAAGTGATGTATTAAAACAATGAATTTATTTGTTCTGTATTAGAGGATAAACAGTCTCATAAGATTATTTATAATCATTATGTGATGAGGAACGTTGTTCAAGTATCATATAAGATGATGTGACATTTTAATCTTTTCACTTATATGTGAGCCTGATCGGACAGATTATAAGTGATAGAATTAAAGGTCGTAATTTTAGAGACTCTCTAATTGTGGGAACAATGCAATAGCTGATTGTGTTATGAAATTGAATTCAAATTCAAATAGTTATCCTTAATGCTATTGATGGAATTCTTGATGTGGATCATTTTTATTTTTGCCATTCAACTGTCAAGATTTAATGCATTTGATTTCATGAGACCATCCGTTACATGAGTTCAATTTCTATACGTTCTAGCACATTTACTCCCCACCTTTACTCCCTGGCTTAGGACTTCAAATACAAAACCCATTTACTCCTTATACTAGACACTAGTTATGTTACGCGCGATGCGCGAAGGAAAATGCCCAATATATTTTTTTTAGAACAATATTAGATTATTAGGTTGTGTCATTGGAATTTTGTTGAGAATGTCAAGAAGTATACAACATTTGTTCTAAAAGAACGTGAGGAGGTTATGGTATTTGCATAATATCCAGAGCCGGCCATAGGGGCAGGTGACCTAGACGGTTGTCTAAGGCCTCCATTTTTTCAGGGGCCTCCATTTTTTATAATAAGTCTATTAGAATTATATAAGTATATTCAATTTTTATTGTAATAAACTATGAATTCCTAATGTAAGAAACTAGAAAATCTGAAACGGAATCAAACAAAGACGAAGGGTCGAAGGCGGAAGCTCCAAGAATCAGCTGAGAGAGTGAGAGACGGCCAGACGACTTACCATTAATTCTTTAAGACTTGAGGCGGTGACCGGTGAGCCTCACCCTCGAAGCGAAAGTCCGATTTCCCAGTTTCGCACCTTCGGCAATCCCCCATTTAAGATAGCGGCACTAAAGCTTTAGTTATATTCCGTATGGAATTGTTGAATACCTTTACTACGTAGTAATTGATTTAGTTGATTTAAGAGATTTTCATTTTTCTCATTACTTATTTTATTATTTTATGAATTACTTTTAGTTCTTTAGTCTTTTTTATGTTAGACGGGACCTAGCTAGTGACTCAAGGTATATTATAGTACGTCATAAATATCTTTTTTATTTTGATTGGTTGAAATATATATTAAAAATTTATAATTTCTTATATGTAATTAAATTTAGAGAATTAAATATGTATTTATGAACCATTAACTTATTTAGTACCGGAGTGCTAGGTATTTTTTTCAAAAAAATTGTAAAATTGTGAATTTGTGATGACGAAAAAACGGAAGCATGATTCAAAATGTAAAAAGAAAAAGAAAAACTTACGAGCGGATTTTATCATAAAATCGCATGCTGGCTCAAGTCGGTACTGTAAGCACAAAAATGTATCCCTCAAATATTGTTGAGATTGATGTAGAACCGTAGAAATGTCATATGTGAAGTTGATAAAAAATCATCTCCTATCATTCATGTCTGAAAATAGCTTATCTGCTATTTATGGATTGAAAAAATGTTAGTTACTCTTGAAACAGTTAAAAGAATAATATATATAGGCTATTAAAATATTAATGCATTTTTTTAATCAGTTTTGACCTTATTCTTACAAAGTATATATACTCATTACGTTAATACTCCGTTGTATATGATGCATCTCATATGTGATTTACTTCTATTTACGAAGTATATTTACTTCTATATGATTATGTTGAATATAACATGTTTAAATAAAATGACTACATGACCGTCTAGGGTCTCATATTTGCTCTAGCCGTCCCTGGTAATAATATCCTTCTAGATATAACCTTATTTACCCTATAGCTAGGGATGCCCATTTGTGACATCGTCTAAATAATACTCCATCCGTCCCAATTTGTAAGATACTTTACGGTTTACGATGTTTGACCGACGATAAAGCAAATTGATCCCTGTCAACACTCAAATTAGTTTTACAAAATAAAATTGACATATTCAGAAACTACATTAAAACCGCTACAAAACCTTCAAAAAATAATTCACATTTCATAAACTTTTGATATATAAAGTAAAAGATTAAGAGTGATTTGTGTTGACCAAGTGAATAGTAAATGTATCTTACAATTTGGGACTGAGGGAGTAACTCTATATAATGATGATATATAACCCGGTATGTTGTTGACTTCTCTCAAACTCTCTTGTTAAATAAGTGATGATTTTTTTAATAATATATACGTAGTACTCCCTCCGTCCCAGAAAATTCTTCCAACTTTCCTTTTTGGGACGTCCCAGAAAATTCTTCCAACTTCACCTTTTTGATTATTTGTGTGGCTCACATTCATTTCACCTTTTTCTTACACAACTACAACCACACATTTCCACTTTATTCCCACTTTCTTAAACTCCGATCCAAGTCAAACTAGGAAGAATTTTCTGGGACGGAGGGAGTATATATTTTAAATTAACATTGAGACATTTAAACACGAAATACCATTTAATGCATAATTAAAACTAAAGTTTACCCACTAAAAGGATCATAAGCTTTACTATATAAGCATCATTGTCATACGGATTTTTATATAATACGGAGTATTATATACGGACTATTTGTCATATATAGACCTGTACAAAACCGGGCCGGCCCGCCCGGCCCGCCCAGCCCGCCCGCACAAATTAGCGGGCTTGGACATATATATTTACCCACCGGCCCGGCCCGTGCCCGGCCCGCAACAACATATGGGCGGGCTTGGGTTAGGGTGTAGGCTCATTCGGGCCGATAAGCCCGGCCCGCTACATTTAGTATATATACATATATATTTTTATATATACTAGTTTATGTATTTATTTACATGTACACATGAATATTTTTATATTTACTAATTTATCTGTATACATATTTATAGTTTATTATGTTTAAATTTAAGTATTTAGTTCTTAACAAATAGTCCAACCAATATAATATCTATTTTTGTACTTAACGATAATACTTTGTGCATGAATTTTAAATTTTAGATATAGTTTCTCATTATTATTTTTGTGTAAATATTTTTTGTGTATGTGATGAAAGGCCTATATACATTACAAGCGTATTAGCAATTTTTTAAATGTTGTAATATTATTTATAAAGTATTAAATAAATTATATAATTTTGAAAAATTTAAAGTCTTCCCGGGCCCGGCGGCCCGGTGGACTACCCAGCCCGCTCTTACGGGCGGGTATGGACATGAGGTTAGGCCCGTTTTTGCGGGCTGGGCCGGGCCCGCCCACACACGATGGACAGAAAACTTATGAAAAGCCCGGCCCGAGCCCGGCCCGAACCCGCTTTTGTGCTGGTCTAGTACTCATATATATATATACAATGAGAGAGTGGTTTTAGAGTTCATAAATATTTGATCCTTAAGATTAAGTTTACAAATTAAGACTCAAAGGTAATTCTCAAAATGCTAAAGTTATCGGGTATCCACTTTTGTTTCCAGATTAAGATTTTTTCGTCCCTTTTCATTTCATTTCATTTGGTGTTTTCTTGTTTTTTTTTAGTTCTTCCTTTTCTCTATTTTTTGCTTTAACATGCTTTAATTTTTTATTCAATTACTATATATGCAAATGTATAATCTAAAATATGATTAATGTTTGAGTTTGTTTTTCCTTCTTTTTAGAATCAACCTTCTGATTTAAGTTTTTTAATTTATGCATTATAAGATATTTCAGGTATTAATGTTTTGTTTCCTATTTTTTATTTTAAAATGAGTATTTGTTAGTTTATTAAATATTACTCCGTATGTGTTAATTACTAACGTGAGTTTTGTGTTAATCTAAAATGAGTATAGTGTATAATTAATGTGTATGAGTAAATATAATAAAAACAACACGACTATATCATTGCATATTTCAAAAGTAGCATATTGTATTAGATTCAAGTAAGAGTTAATTACAAATATGAGAGCACAGACCATGATATTCAATTGCATGTTTTTAATACTCAATAGAGAAGATTTGATACTCAATAAAAACGTCTTGATGCTCGCTCAACTAAAAAACTTATGATTGTCATACTAATACTCATTTTATAATTTATGAATGCTCAACCGGTACTCAATTGCATGTTTCTAATACTCAATAGAGGAGTTTTAATGTTAAATGAAAAATGTCTTGATGTTCAACTAACAAAGCTGATTATTTTCATATTAATGCTTATTTTGTAAGCTACATATGCGCAATCGATACTGATGTTATGCCCATGTTTAAAATGTAATATCAATGCATATTTCAAAAGTATCATATTGCATTAGATTCACATATTAAACATCATAGGAATTGATTGTAAATATAATTTAATAAGTTTTTATAAAAGAAAAAATATAAAAAAGAAAGTGAATTAAAAGATATGAAACAGAGATTATGATGTTCAGTATCAGACTCCTAATACTCAATATAATAGGTCTAGTGCTAATTAAAAGTTCATTAATGCTCATTTAACAAAAAACGTTATTTTCATCCCAATATAGGAGGTTTGATGCTCAATGAAAATGTTGTGACGTCCAACTGACAAACATTATGATTTTCATATCAATGCTCATTTTGTAATTTACATACGCTCAAATTGTACTCAAGTTATGCTCATTTTTAAAATGTCATAACAATGCATATTTCAAAAGTACTATACTACATTAGATTCACATATTGAAATTCATTTATGAGTTTTTATAAAAGAAAAAATAAGAAAAACAAAGTGAATTACCTATATGAAGTTGATAGTACAATACTCATTTATCGACTCTTAATGCTCCGTAGAATACGTCTGATGCTCATTGAAAATGTAGTAATGCTCATATAACGAAAACCGCGATTTTCACTGAAATTACAAAAATGTCACCGTTTTTTAGTTTTGATATCAGCTTTCTTGTAATAACACGGTGCTCATTATTAGACGACTAATAGTCAGTACAATTGGACTATTGTTCATTAACAGTACAATAATGTTCATTTAGTAGAAACACGATTTTTACATTAATTACAAAACGCCACCGAATTATTTTGCTATTTTTCCCTTGGGCCTGTTACTGGGTCGGCTGTACGATGCTCACCGTACAGCCGGCTGTACCATATACGTACTCAGAAATTTGGCCTTTTTTTATCAATCAATATTACTATTAGTATACGGTTTGCCAATAAAGTGAGTAGCCTTTTAAAAGTCCGGAAATATGACTAAAAGCAGTTACGGCCTTACGGGCTACCGAAAACGCGGGCGTTAAATATAAATTCGTTAGGCTGTTTTATGAAAAGAATAACATTAATGATAAATTAGCATATATCGGTAACTGATTTCCTCAGTTTTAGGATGGAAGTATACTAGTGGTCGCAGTCCACAATGGACTAGAAAAGAAAAGAAAATTAAAGCTCGGCAATTTTCCCATCCACGATCGTATTACAATTTAAATTTGATTGATAAATTAGTGAAGTAGTACTACGTCAAATTTGGGAGGTTCTGTTAAAGTGAGGCTCTAGGTTTTGTGTATCAGGTTTTTTAATTAGTGACACAACTAATGTTGTATGTAGTGATCATGAAGGTACTTGTAGGTAGTGACGTAGTAGATTTACATAATTAGTGTAATCAAGTATTTCAGCTCGGCTGATTGCGAGGTTACTGTGTCTAGTGAGAGGTCTTGAGTTCGAAACCCGCTAGGCACACAGGGGTTGAAACTCCCGGCCCCTAGATTAAAAAAAATTAGTGACTATGAAGTCACTTAAGGTTGGCTTAAAGTGTGTTTAAATTATCGGTTGTCTGACGTAGTAATTAGTGACGAGGAAGCCCTGTCTTCAGTGACACCACAGAAATTTGATGCAGTGACTGAAAAGGCATTTGTATGCAGTGACGAAGTACATGATGTAATTAGTGACTATTAAGTCACTTATTTTTGGGCCTGTGTTGGGTTGCTAAAATTTATTGCGGATAGAACTTAGTGACAAGGTGGTGGTTTTTAAATTTAGTGACCGCGGTAGGTTTTGAAAAACAAAAAAAAAATGGTAATGAGATGTTGTGATTAGTGAAAATCAAGCGGTTGCATAATTACATAAGAGTATTACTCTGTATTTCTTTATCTGGCATAGAATGGAATATGATGGATTGGCAAATAACCATGGATGGAGGACTGGCAAATCCTATAATGGATTGTCAAGTAAAACTGGATGGAGTGGAAAATCATCCAACTTGAACCAAACTTCAAATTAAATTGATATGTAAAGTGTTTGTAATGATTTCGCAAGCAAAGAAGAAAACTAACTGCACGTGGCTTGAACAGAGGAACGCCGACTCGAGGTTGAAGGGGATGACCTTTCATTCGGGAGAGAAAGCCGGCTGCAGCCTGCAGGGCGAAGATTGAGATGATCCGGCGGAAGGCGGCAATTCAAAAATAGAGAAAGATGTAGTTATCATTAGGAGTATACTTCATTAGTAGCATGCCATCGGGTAAAAAGGATCTTTCAATTAAATGAGGTCATGTTTAAGGAAATGACCTGTAATGATGTAGAAGACCTAAATCTTCCATATGAGTTGTAGCTCCTTCCTTATCAATCTGATATCTCATTTCTAAGTGGTGAAATTTTTTAGTATTCATTTGTGTATACTAATGTGCATCTTTAAGTATGCACATTGTGCTCTTTTCTAATGTGCATCTCATTTCTAATGTGCATGTAGAAGACCATTCATTTGTAGCTCTAAGAGCATCTTTAATGCTACAATGTGCACGATGCACATGTGGCATGAGAGTTAGCTATACAAATATTAACAAATAAAGTATCTCTCTCCTTATTTGAATTATTTTATACAATTTTGGTAAGTTTTTCTCCACAATGTGAAGTAGACCGTGTAGATGTTGACATTGTGCTTGACATTGCAGAAGAAAACTTACCAAATTTGTGTAAAATCATTCAAATAAGGAAATAGATAATTTATTTATTAATATTTGTGTAGCTATCTCTCATGTTACATGTGCACTGCACCGTGTACGTTGCAAGCTCTTAGAAAATACTCGTACTAAGAACATTTCTTTTTTACTAAAGTTTTCCAACTTTAATGACTATAAAGAGAAATAAAATCTGCAATGAACATTTAACATACCCATTAAGTTCAAGTTGAATGACCTTCATAATTTGATTATGGTTATATTAATTAGAATCAATATATTTTATGGTTATATTTTATGGTATGTGACCTCACGATTTATGGTTATATTAATTTTTAATTTGATATTAGAATCAATGTGATCTATAGTCATATTATTAGCCTATACAAAAGATGAACCGTAAGGACTAAGGTGTAAGAGCATCTTCAATGCTAAAATGTGCAAGGTGCACATGTGGCATGAGTCATAGCCACATAAATATTAGTAAATAAATCATCTCTCTCCTTATTTGAATGATTTTATACAATTTTGTTAGGACCCAACTATGATGATTTTGATGATGTCACTATACTTTGCACTGGTATTTTGTGTCTAAGTTAATTCGTGCATTATTGCTTAAAAGTGACAAGAATTCCAATGTACAAACTATGTATCAGATTAAACATACTGGAACTATAAAATGCAATAAGGTAAAAATTATTTACCTTACATGGATATTTAGATCCAACCAGTATAGTTTTAATTCGGTACATAAGTTTAATTATGTCACTCAAAGAAAGAAAGTGATTAGTAAAATAAGTGACAAGTTTTACTGTGAAATTTGTACCAAATAAATTGTACTGGAAAGAAACAAAATGCAATAAAGTAATCTTATTACCTTAATAGGATATTTCAAAGATCCTACCAGTACAAAATTTATTTGATACAAAATATTCTAAGTCACACATTTTACTACTTCACTACTTGAGCAGGTTCACGCAATCAGCTTCACGAGTATAGTTGCAAGACAAGGCCAAATGTAAGAGCAGAGAAGACATAAGAATGGGTGAATAGTGACAAAGTTTCAGAATAGGCATGCAGCGATAAGAAGGCCTAAGGTATGGGTGTTATCTTCGTACAAAGCAAGTGGTCTTCAAAGACAAATCCTTATCCTGCTCCAACACAAGAAGACGCAAGTACAATACTTTGGACGTCTAGGATTAAATCCTCTTAACCAACGGAGGAGATTAATCTACTGGAGATGCCTATAAAAATAGGCAGAAGCATGAGATCAAAAGCAAGTCATTGAGTTCAAAGCAAGTGGTTCAGTCATTACACTACGAATATCCAGCAAAAGAAAAAGTGCTTGAACACTCTGCTTTGACTCATGCTTCACTAAGCTCTTAGACTAGATCATTCATTGTAACATTTTTAGAGCTTAGGTTTTAGTTGGAGGTTAGAAACTTTGTGAACAAATTCATGTTGTTGTAAACACTTAGGAGAACAGTTGTTCGGATCCTAAAGTGTGGTTAGATAGATAGAGTACCTTTTGATCCCCACTGGATCAATTGAGAAAAGTCTAAGGACTGAGTAACTTTGAGTGGTGTTATACTCATTGTGAAAAACCTTCAATCTAGGCCAGAGTTGTCAAGGCTAGATTGGCACTAAGTGTATTGGGCTTAATACTTTAGTGGAAATCCATCTGAAATAGGGTGGGACTGGATGTAGGAGGATTACGCCACCTCTGAACCAGGATACATGGTGTGTTGATTTACTTTCTTACATACAAAGCACACACCAAACACATCTCACTAAAGGTTTGTAGTTTGCCAGCAGCATTCTAAGCAGTAGTCTTCATCGACTCTACTGCTTAGCCTACTGCTCAATAACTCACTCTCCTTGAGAGTGTTTTCCACTAGAAGTTGTCTTAAACTCAGAAGGTGTCTCAGCAGTACCCTGGTCTTCACCCACCTGCTGAGTCCACTGCCCACCTATACGTGCCTTTCCAAACTCCATAACAAGCCAGAACAAAAAGCCATCCAAGAGTCATCCAGTTCCTCAGCAGTTGCCTCAGCAGTAACCTGCCCTTCAGCCAACTGCCAACCCAGCAGTTGCCTGCCAGCCAGCAAACTGCATGTGCAGCAGTAGCCTAAGCAGTGACCTTCTCACCAGTCAACTGCCAAGCCTACTTCCTCTCATAACCAGTCTAAACACCATCTAAACTAGAAAGTTATCTCACACTAAGTATAAAGAGGTTAAAGACTTCCGCTGTGCATCTATTAATCTCTCAAAAGATTATAGATCAACTCATCTAGAGGGAAAAGTGTTTCAAAATTGAAAAAGCTTTAAAAGTCTATTCACCCCCCCCCCCCCTCTAGACTTTTACCTCTATCCGGGACCATCAAGTGGTATCAGAGCGGTGTGTTCCTAGAGTCAGTTTCTGACTAATTTGAACTAAAGATCCAAATCCACTTTTATCCCAAAACTTTCTAAATTATGGATGAACAACAAGCAAAGAATCTGTTGATCAACAGCAACAAATCCAATGACTGGAAAACGAAGGATGTATGGGATGAACTCACGGAGAGTCAATCAGAAGATGATCAAAGCAACTCAAATGAAGAAAGCTGCTCATCAGAAAGGCAGGAGGAGGCTATTACTAGCTTCTTTGGAATGATTCCAGAAAATAGTTCCTCTCACAACTATGATATGGCCAGATTCTATGAAGGTGACAATGATGAGGTATTATCCTGTTCCTCGAGCAATTCATATTATTCCAACTCATCCAGTGTTGATATGGAGGCATTACTCCATCAATTTGAAAACTTCCAAAAGGAGCATCTTAGCCTAATGAATGAAAACCACAGACTTCAAGAAAATCTAATAGTAGCCCATGCTCAATTGGGTGAAGTAATCAAAAGGAAAGATTTTCTTGAATGTGAAAACATAAGTTTAAAAGAAAAGCTGAGCTCCCTCTCTCTCCCTTTGACTATGGAAGTTCAACACTGTGAAAAGAACACAGGATACACATCACCTCCCCAATCATTGAAAAACTCTCCCAAATACTCTTCTACCACAAAACATACTCTCAAAGTAGACACAAAGTCTCTTAGCCACCAACACTCCCATATCCATACAGTTCCCACAAGAAGGAACATGTCTACTCCCAAACCAAAATCAAAATCCCTGTACAAACAAAAACTTCCTATCAAACAAGAAAACCAAAGAACCAGTTGGCTAACCACCAATAAGACCAACTACCCACCCAAGAAGCAGCAAAATCAACCCAGAAGAAATCACTCTTATCCTACATACAGGAGAGAGATGATAAACTCATACACAGCCATCTCATCTGAATACATCACCTCAAAAGGCTGTAGATCACACTGCTTAAGGGAAAATGGTTCTAAATGGGTATGGATGCCCAAAATTGTTCAAAGGAAGTTGCCCACCTCAATATGGGCTACTACCACTCAACATTGACAAAAACAGGAAGGTGCTGGAGCAACTAAACCCAACAGAATAGTACATACACTCTAGTTGCTTCAGGCACATGACAAGGAGCAGAAGGCCACTGACAAACTGTTCAAAGGAAGAACCCTAAGAAACACTTGCAAAAGAGGAAAAGAGAAGAAGATACCAAAGGAGTTGGAGATTCAATCAAATGAAGAACTTACAAACCAATACACTCCTTGTGTTGAGGTTTTAAAGTTCAAATGCACAAGCCAACTCCAGATCAACTGTTGCATCATCCTCAAAAATGATGTAACTGTGCTTAAAGAAAGATGAAGGAAGGACCATCTAGGTGATGGAAGAAGAAAAGCTGAGACCACTTCAAGAAGGTGACTCAGAAGCCAGACTACTGCTAGCAGAAGACTCAGACTGAGACAACTGCCAGCAGTAGGATGAAATCAAAAAGGATCATCACCTAAATTGAAGCTCCAAATCTTCCAAGTCTATCTGAGGAAAGTAATGAGAAAGAGGAAGAAAGGCAGCTGCTCAAATACTCTGGAGGGAACAAACTTAGAATACTTAAAGATCTCAAAAATTAATGGTGCATCAACTTAGGGGGAACCTAATTCAAAATATCTTGATCATCAGAAGCATTATCTAAGGGGGAATGCTTTCTAAAGTAACGAAGGAATAAAGCTACAAGATCCGAAAGAAGAAGGCTCAGCAGAGGTCTCCGCAGAGGTCTCTGCCGAAACACTTATAGCAGAAGAAGGCTTAAAAAAATCAGCAGCAGGCTCGCACTTGGTATGTATAAATTGAGTATACTCAAAGCAGTTTTCTGCTTTTCCGGGTGTAAATGCAATCAAGGCCATGCGTTAATAACCGACTTCTCCAACGGTTATAATAAAACGGCTAGTTTCCGATAGAAGCTATATATACCTCCTCCGTACATTCCCCCTTCACTTTTTACAAGTATTCCCTCTCTATTCTTACTCTAAGCATTCTAAAAGCTCTCAACCAGAACTTCCTACTACTCTTCTTCCTCACGATCAAATGGCAACCATGAAAAACATCAAAGACATGATCTTCACTGGATCAATCCTTGACACAGCCATCATCATGAGGAAAGCCAGAAACAAAGATCTAATGAGGGATCTTCTAAGAAAATTGGATTCCACAGGGCTACTCAAAATGGCCACATACGTCTATCCAAACTATTATCCAGAGATCGCAACAGAATTTTATCTCAACTCCACCAAAGATAGCCTAAGTCTAACGTTAAAGGCAGACAGGTGGAAATTAAAGAAGACAACATCAGAGATCTACTGACTCTCCCTAGCCATGATTTCCCATCAGTTGTAGAGTACGAGCTTGATGAGAAATCATTCAAAGAAACTGCACTGATTCCATCTGCACAGACTACTCAATCCCTTAAACTGAAAACCAATAAGATGGTCTATGAGTATGCTATTCTGCTCAGCATACTCTACAAATGCATCGATTCAAAAAACACTGCACTCGATGAGCTGAACAGAACAAGAGCCATTCCTCTAGCTGCAATCATTTCAGGATCACCACATAACTGGAGCAGGTATGTATTTGACAACCTGGTGGCCTATGTCAATAAACTTCATGACAGGAAGATCGCTACAGCAATCCCTAATCTGGGTTAGGGATTTCTCATTGGAGAAATCTTAAGGAAGAAAGGAATCAACTGTTCAGTCAAAGTGGCAACTGATTGGAGAAAGTTCCTTTCCCAAAAATCAAGTCAAGGAACTCCACAAATACCACAAGAAGGAGACTCCATAGTCTCAAATGATCCTCTCAAAAACATTCTCACCAAAATCAAATCTAGATCCCTGAAGAGAGCTCAGCCAGACAATGAAGAAGTCCAGTCAAGAAAATCCTCAAAGAAGACGACTGCCACACGAAATCTACAAGCAGAAATGGAGGCAGTAGCCTCCCCACTGGAAACATTCGACTCAGCAGAATCCTCACTTCCAACTATCCAAGAAGAAGATGAAAGATCGCAACATCTTAAGGAACTGCAGACATCTTCTTCTATCTCTGGAGCAGGTCCTGCCATCCCGGCCACTCCTCTCTCAATTATCATCCCTCAATCACCAGCACAAATCACTCAGCATGCACCTTCCACACCAGCAGTCAACTCACCAACTCCTCTTGAAAGATTAGAAACTGAATGGGCTCGAGTCAAAGCTTGGAGGGATTGGAAACTCTCCAAAATTCTCCACCAAGCCAGTACCCTAACAAAATTCATCAGTGAAGAGTACTTTGCTCTCACCTGGCTTGGCACTGATGACATAGCCAAAGCAACAAACCTCCATCAAATGAATCTGATCTATCTCTCCAAGAAACGTAAAATCACAGCCAAGGATATTCATGAAGACAACAATGATGATGATGACAATGATGATGATGATCTTGATGATAGTGATATTGGAGATCAACCTCAACCCTCACCTCAATACAAAGGTAAGAAAATCATCTCCTCTTCTACATCCTCTAGTGACAAAGCATTACAAGAGGTTCTTGAAAAATCCAAGTATGAAACGAGAGGAGGTGGAGAATCATCCAAAGCAACAAGCAAGCAGCCAACTGCCATCTTGATCACGCATCCAACCTTGGCTGAGAACACTGCTCAGACTACTGCTCAGAATACTGCCCAGACTACTGATCAATCCACTGCAAGTCTCGAAGAAGAAGCTGATAAAGAAGAAGATCCTATATCCCTAGCCAATCTCTTCGTACAGGAAAGGGGAGCTTCTATCAAATTCATTAGCAGAGCAGAGGTCAGACTACATAAAAGGCTCATCAAAATGCAGAAGCAGATGAAAGAAAGACTTGATATCAGGTTTGAGGAAGTCCACAGGCATATCAGAAATGACCTCATGATCCAGCAGGTCTTCAATGCTGAGCAGAGGGCTCTTCTCAAAGTCAAGACCTCACAACACGAAGCTGTGGCTGCAGAAATCAAACAAGAACTTGAGGCACTCAAAACAAGAAATGATGAACTGGCCAGTCAACTGCTCACATCACAAGCCGCAAGCTCCTCTGCTCAGGTAACTTCTTTTACTACTTTACCCACTAATCTTGATCAGGCGCTTCAAACAATTCAAAAACATGAAGAGTTCATACAATATCTCAAGACCAAGGAACTACCTGCCATCCTTAAACTCTCCCAGAAAATAGTTACAAAACAGGTAGAGCACTCAGAAGCAATTGGTCAAACAAAAGCAGATGTTGAAAAACATCTCACCAATCTCCACAAGGCTACTCAAGAGGCTTTCCTCAAACAAGGAAATGAACTCAAGAAACTTGATCAAAATCTTGAGAAATTAGACCGAGTAGTCAAAGAAGATGTCAAAATAGATGTCATGGATCTACGAAACGTTATAAATGCAGTAGCAGTTGAAGTCAGTGATCTTCGCCCAAAAAGAAGACAAGTAGAAGTTGACTCTGATCCAGAGATAGAAGCTCTATTTCAAGAAAGCCAGTCTACTGCTCATGCTGCCAAAAAGGGGGAAAGATCAACACCAGCAGGCCCTTCCTCTACAAAATCACAAGCAGCCAAGAAAGCGGCAGAAACCAGGAGAAGGAACAAGCTCCTCCAAGAAGAAGCAGAGATCAAACAAAGGAAAGCTAAAGAAGCAGAAGCCAAGAAAAAGTTGGAGGAAGCCAACAAGAATAGACCTCTGGACGAGTCCGAAAGTGACTAAAAACTACTGTACTTTAGACTACTGACCAATGTACAATATTCTCATAAAAATCAAATATTCTCTCTCTTGTGTTGTATAGTTTTGGCATCATCAAAAAGGGGGAAATTGTTAGGACCCAACTATGATGATTTTGATGATGCCACTATACTTTGCACTTATTTTGTGTCTAAGTTAATTCGTGCATTATTGCTTAAAAGTGACAAGAATTCCAATGTACAAACTATGTATCAGATTAAACATACTGGAACTATAAAATGCAATAAGGTAAAAATTATTTACCTTACATGGATATTTAGATCCAACCAGTATAGTTTTAATTCGGTACATAAGTTTAATTATGTCACTCAAAGAAAGAAAGTGATTAGTAAAATAAGTGACAAGTTTTACTGTGAAATTTGTACCAAATAAATTGTACTGGAAAGAAACAAAATGCAATAAGGTAATCTTATTACCTTAATCGGATATTTCAAAGATCCTACCAGTACAAAATTTATTTGATACAAAATATTCTAAGTCACACATTTTACTACTTCACTACTTGAGCAGGTTCACGCAATCAGCTTCACGAGTATAGTTGCAAGACAAGGCCAAATGTAAGAGCAGAGAAGACATAAGAATGGGTGAATAGTGACGAAGTTTCAGAATAGGCATGCAGCGATAAGAAGGCCTAAGGTATGGGTGTTATCTTCGTACAAAGCAAGTGGTCTTCAAAGACAAATCCTTATCCTGCTCCAACACAAGAAGACGCAAGTACAATACTTTGGACGTCTAGGATTAAATCCTCTTAACCAACGGAGGAGATTAATCTACTGGAGATGCCTATAAAAATAGGCAGAAGCATGAGATCAAAAGAAAGTCATTGAGTTCAAAGCAAGTGGTTCAGTCATTACACTACGAATATCCAGCAAAAGAAAAAGTGCTTGAACACTCTGCTTTGACTCATGCTTCACTAAGCTCTTAGACTAGATCATTCATTGTAACATTTTTAGAGCTTAGGTTTTAGTTGGAGGTTAGAAACTTTGTGAACAAATTCATGTTGTTGTAAACACTTAGGAGAACAGTTGTTCGGATCCTAAAGTGTGGTTAGATAGATAGAGTACCTTTTGATCCCCACTGGATCAATTGAGAAAAGTCTAAGGACTGAGTAACTTTGAGTGGTGTTATACTCATTGTGAAAAACCTTCAATCTAGGCCAGAGTTGTCAAGGCTAGATTGGCACTAAGTGTATTGGGCTTAATACTTTAGTGGAAATCCATCTGAAATAGGGTGGGACTGGATGTAGGAGGATTACACCACCTCTGAACCAGGATACATGGTGTGTTGATTTACTTTCTTACATACAAAGCACACACCAAACACATCTCACTAAAGGTTTGTAGTTTGCCAGCAGCATTCTAAGCAGTAGTCTTCATCGACTCTACTGCTTAGCCTACTGCTCAATAACTCACTCTCCTTGAGAGTGTTTTCCACTAGAAGTTGTCTTAAACTCAGAAGGTGTCTCAGCAGTACCCTGGTCTTCACCCACCTGCTGAGTCCACTGCCCACCTATACGTGCCTTTCCAAACTCCATAACAAGCCAGAACAAAAAGCCATCCAAGAGTCATCCAGTTCCTCAGCAGTTGCCTCAGCAGTAACCTGCCCTTCAGCCAACTGTCAACCCAGCAGTTGCCTGCCAGCCAGCAAACTGCATGTGCAGCAGTAGCCTAAGCAGTGACCTTCTCACCAGTCAACTGCCAAGCCTACTTCCTCTCATAACCAGTCTAAACACCATCTAAACTAGAAAGTTATCTCACACTAAGTATAAAGAGGTTAAAGACTTCCGCTGTGCATCTATTAATCTCTCAAAAGATTATAGATCAACTCATCTAGAGGGAAAAGTGTTTCAAAATTGAAAAAGCTTTAAAAGTCTATTCACCCCCCCCCCCCCTCTAGACTTTTACCTCTATCCGGGACCATCAAATTTTGGTAAGTTTTTCCCTGCAATGACAACAACAATGTCAACATCTAGACGGTCTCCTTGACATTGTAGAGAAAAACATACCAAAACTGTATGAAATCATTCAAATAAGGAGAGAAAGAATTTATTTACTAATATTTATGTGGCTATTTCTCATGCCACGTGTGCACCGTACACATTTTACCATTGGAGATGCTCTAAGGACGAGGTGCCAAATAATGAAAGTAAGTGCTCTTATTATAATGAAACTAGATTTACACCCGTGCGATGCACGTAGGGATGGACTCGGGCCGGGCCAACCGGCCCGGAACCGGACCGGCCCGGTGAACCGGTTAGTGCCCGGTTCGGGCCACCCGGCCCGGTGGGCTTCGGTTCCGGGATCAGGCCCTCCATTTGGTGAACCGGCCCGGCCGGTTCGGGCCCAGTCTGGGCCGAATTTAATTTTTTTTTCCTGAATTTTTTTTAAGTTTTTGGGTTGGGCTGGGTATTTTGGGCCATTTGGGGTGGTTTGGGGGTGAGGGGGTGGGTTGGGGGTTAAATAGGAGAAGCCAAAAAAAAAATTACAAACCGGGTGGCCCGGCCCGGCCCGGAACCGGTGGCTACCGGTTCGGGCTCGGGCCCAACAAAACAGAACCGCGAACCGGCCGGGCCCGAACCGGAACCGGTCCACCCCTAGATGCACGGTACATAAATTCTTTAAATTATATATAGGTCCAATGTAATAAAAGTAATATATTTTTGGATAAATCATATAGGTGCAAAAAAATAAAATTATATAATGATCAGATTGAAAATGCAAATATGATTATTTTTGGACAAATCATACGAAGTATTAACTACTCTGTACTAAGCAATGAATAGATATGTATACAATGTTCTCTCGCGTTGAATTGTGTAATACTTCGTAATACTGTAGATGACCATTTTGGCTATTTTTACATATTATTTTTTTCATTATTTTTTTTATAAAATATACTTTTGTATTTTAATTTTTTCCCCCTTAAATTAGCACAATCTACCAATGGAGCCACTTCAGCCAGAACTTCATAAATTTCAGCAGAATCAGCCGAATCAGCCGATTTTCGTGTTACCAAACGGGCTCTAAGCGTGCTAGTTCAAAGAGGAAGAAAACATACTTCTATTGTATAAAAGTTTGATAATCATATGAAATAAAAAGCAATTTCTTGTGTTAAAGTTTTTAATTAAAGGATTATTAGCTAAATATATCCTCAACTATCATCAAATTCACAAATTTATCCTATACTTTCACTTGTATTATAAAAAGACTCAAACTTCAATTTTTCTAACAATTACACTTTCAATAAATGAATTAGTAAAACTTAAGAAGAAAATCATATTTATATTTCATATTTTTTCATTCTTTTAGTTTTTAGTTTACAAACATGTATTGATTATATCTTATTGGTATTGATAAAAATGTGTAATTTTGAAAAAACAAAAAAGAAAAGCATAAATGTTGAAAAAGATGAAGTTTAAATCTTTTTTTAATAAAAATGAAAGAATAGGATATATTTGTGAATTTGATGATAATTTGGGATAAAATAAGCTAATAATCCTTAATTAAAATAACCATACACGTAGCAAGATATTCATCAACTTAAGTATGCATTTGGGGTGTAATACAACCCACACACATTGTTTTCAATGAACTGGATATTCGTTCTTGATACCTTCGTTTATCGATCTGAAATGCGCAAAAAAACATATTCACCCTTGCCTCTAAAATTCAAAGAAATTTATACTTCGGTATAACCCAAGGAGAGATAGCAAGATCTAGTCTGGAAACACAGATGAAAAAGTTGTCGTGCAAGAGAGACGTGAAGCTTCCAGTCTTGCATCTTCATACAACGGTTTCTTTTAATTTTTGGATGAAAAACACATATACCTTGAATACAGATTTCAAACAGAAGCTTCCACCGAAGTAGATCGAGTCGGTCAACTCTCCGAGCAGGCCTCCGACGAAGATCTGGTTTCCCAAGTAATTCAGACCACCTTCGCTGAAGATATGAGCCCCAACCTTGAACCCTACCGCCTGATCAAACTTCATCCCATTCTCGGCCAACAGCTCCAGGATGCAGCCCAGCGTCGCCAACCTGCTGTAGATCACCTCCAGCTCTCAGTTCCTCACAAATATTTTCGGGTCTGTGGGAGACCTGCGGTATCCCATCCATAGTCGCTTGGGAACTTGTTTTTCTGTGGGCAACCTTCCCATAGAACGGGCCAAAATACTTGACGCACGAAGTGGATGACAAAGCTTGTTTGATACTCTTTAACCAGGGCCGGTCCTGTCTATTTTTGGGCCTATGGGCAGGATTATTTTGGGCTTATATTCAAGACAAATAATAAATTGTATTTATTTAAAATAATAATTATAATAAAATTATTTAATAAGGGTCATTAAATAAAAATGGAAATTATTTTATTATTATTAATTAAATTACATATTTGGTTTAAAGTGACAACACAAGTATCACATAAAAAGAAAAACATTACTTAAAAACATTTCTCACAGAATTTTCAAGATTCAATTTCTTAACAAAAACAAAATTTTCCATTGACCCCTGCTAATTTAACCATGTCTTTTCTAATCTTCTTCTCTTTCACTCTTTATCCCATCCTGATTCACCAATTTTATCAAGAACAATTTATTGATCACAGATGGATTGTTTGAAGCCTAGAAAGAAGAAGTTTTTTAATCACCGACCGTTGTTTGGGTTCCTCGATTGATTGACTTTAATTCTTAACAAACCGCTGAGACACTTACCGCTTTGCAGCGTTCTTTACTCTTGTTGATATTGGAATTTGGAAACAACAAATCAATTTGGATAAGCTTTGCAAATTGGGAGTTTTGGACTTTGAGGCCTAACGTAACTTGATAATTTTGTAATTAAAAGAATTTTTTATTGATAATTTAAAAGATTATAAAACTTAGAGATCTGAAGAGAATTAAGAGAAACATGTCACTTTACATTTATTTTAACAATTAAACCTTGTGCCAATTCATTGAGTTTAAAAATTAAAAAAAGGAGCCTAGTCACACTACATATAAAGAAATATGTTTGGACCTATTCCCCCCCCCCTATTTTCTTGGGCCTAGGGCGGTCGCCCCTGTTGCACCCCCTAAGGCCGCCCCTGTCTTTAACCTACGGATAGACGACTATAGACTCCCTTAGTGCACCAGGCTCAAGGACAGAGCATTGGGCAGAGAGTGAATTGCCCTTTTAACAGGTTAATGTGTGGACACATACATGGTTTTAACCTACGGATATCTCTATATGGTTTGGCCCACCTTTACTTGTATTTGATGTGACTTTTTTGAGCGGGAAAGTTGCTTGAAATTTTACTTCTTTTTATATATCGATAGATGTCTGATTGAGAGAGATAGTTGATGACTTTGTTTCATATGAGAATAGCAAAGTTATGAAGCGCAATACCGTAAGAGGGACCCTAATGCGCCAATAAAAGAAAGGAGAAAATTCCAGAAGAATGAGTTAAAATGATGTGAAATTTAATGAAATAATTAACGGTATTTTCGAAGCATAACAACAACTATTTCTATTTAACAAATTAAAAAATAATATTCTGATATTGAAAGTGCACATTGCTTTTATTCATATTTAGGACCATTCTTTATTGGGAAAATCGCATTTTTAGTCTCTGAAATAGTAACCATATTAAAATGTCAGACCTGTATTTCTGAGATTATAATTGTCACCACTCAATTTTTCAAATTGCTGTAAATGGGGTCTTTTGTAGCGTAAAATGTACTTCTCGTCTACATTGTACATTTCATCCATCAAAGGGTCACATTTACAACAATTTGGATAATTGAGGGGTGACATTTAGAAAGTAAGAAACACATGATGACATTTCAACATGATGACTATTTCTAGAACTAAAAGTATGATTTTCCCTTCTTTATTAATGAAGTTGTCACGTTTAAGTACCCTTAATTATGTTTCCGCATGTGACAAAAGAAAAAGAATTTACACAACACACAACCTTGAAAACAAAGGCCATCCCCATCGGACAAAAGGTCAAAAGGTACAAAATATCACAACTAGATAGACCAAAACTAGGCATTGCAATGATCAAAGGTCAAAAACCAAAAGTAAAAATGGTCAACATTGATGGGCCGATTTGTCTTCTTCTGCTTTTAACGATTTGATCATATTTATTTTGACTCGTTCCATCAAAATATATATATATATATATATATATATATATATATATATATATATATATATATATATATATATATAGAGAGAGAGAGAGAGAGTGCTCTTCATGTCAGGCCGGCCTGACGGGATGCTCCGTCCGGCCGAGCCCGTTTGGGAACCTTCCCGGTGGAATTTTTTGATGAAATTTTTTGAGCATGTTCCTTATCAAGTCTAGTTTGTCCATACCAAATTTCAGCTCAAAATTCAATCGGGAAGGCATTCAAATCATTTTTTGAAGTTGACTGCGTCAAAATATACATAGAAAACTGCAGTCAACTTCAAAAAATGATTTGAATGCCTTCCCGATTGAATTTTGAGCTGAAATTTGGTATGGACAAACTAGACTTGATAAGGAACATGCTCAAAAAATTTCATCAAAAAATTCCACCGGGAAGGTTCCCAAACGGGCTCGGCCGGACGGAGCATCCCGTCAGGCCGGCCTGATGAGAAGAGCACTCTATATATATATAGAGGAATGATTGTTGGGAAATTATTTATTATTTCAAATAAAAAGTTATTATTTAATGCTACGTATTTCAAATTGATAAGTTGGTAGTTTTGACCAGTCCACACCGTTTGGTTTAAAATGTTTTATACTCATAATACATGAAGAATTGATCATTTTAATGTGGTAAATTAATAAATGATTTGATGGAACGTGGCTTGCTTCTAAATGATTTGCCTTTTATATTATTACTAGAATTTCACCCGTGCGTTGCACGGGATGAGATTTGTAATTACTGATATGTGTGTAGCTTAAAGTTTTATGTTTGTCCAAATGTTAGTGAAAGATGGATTTATTAAATATTAAAAAATATTGTGAACTACGTAGTATTTTGTAAACAATTTCGAAAATGTATTAATCTTCATGAAATTCAGTTTTGGTAAAACTGAGTCCAAATGGAACCTTATTGTTAAGAGGACATACAATTTTTTCAGGAGTAAAAAGTAGAATGGCATAAAAAATACCCTCTTCTAAAGATCATCTTCAACTCTTGTTAATGATCTCTTCGGTTTAACTTTGAGGGAGGTTGATTATTACAGTTACACATAAATACGTACACCTATTCTCGGTTTAAATTCGCGTCTTAGCTCACGAAAACATATAATGGTTAAAATTATGATCGACCCCTCTGTTATAAAGTAGGATCTTAAACCCCTAACCCAATCACCATAACGCCTATCTTTATGATTTGCCCAATTGATCTTGTTTCTACCCTTGTTAAATCAACATTTGGGATGGATGAGTTTTTTTTTGTGTCGGTTCTGGTCACTGGGATTGTCGATCTTCCATTTATATATAGAAAGGAGCATGAGACCAGAAGCTATAATTCTAGCTCCGAGCGAGTCTCGGTTTAATTTTTGTGTACATTTTTAACTCCAGCCCCTTCTTCAGGTTTTCAATGCACCTCTTTTCACCTGCTTCCCAATGAAAATTATGGGAAAAAAATGGGACCAAACTGAGACTAAACCGATCAATCTCGATCGCTAATTTCGGTCACCAAGGAGCAAGATCCTCAACTAAACCGATTGATTATGATCCCTAATACGATTTTGATTAAAAATTTGAAAGGTTTTAGTCATGCCTAGGATCGGAATCGTGCCCACCACTAATGAACAATAGTCGTTACTAATTTCACTTTCAATACAAATATGGAGTACTTTTTATCACACTATGTGGTTACGGTTCACGAAGTAAAAATGTACTCCACTACATATTCATTAAACATTCTCATCTACGAAGAACGAAACATTCAATACTCTAAGTAGAATTAAAGTTGATTTTTCAAATAGTGCTTCTAAGATCAATTTAGAACACTTAGGGCCAGTATGGTTGGAAGATTTTGGAGGGGAGGGAAGGGTTCTTGTTTAAATTTTAAACTAATTTTTACATTTAGACAAATTGAAATAAAATGAGGACACAATAGTATATAAAAAATACATGGTTTAACTAATTATATATTTATTTGTAGTCAAAAATTAACAAATTCAGATAAATTAATTAAATAAAAATTAATCCTCCCCTTCCCTCCCCTCCAAAATCCCCCAATCATACAGGGGTTAAAAATATTTTCATACTTTCACAGTTTCACCAAAACACTCTAATATCTAGCTACTTATACTCCATGATGAGAAGAAGCAAGTTTAAAAAGTAGATCTCCAATTCTCCAAACACCCCCCTTCTATCCCTCCTGTTCTGCGATTATACTTTTCCTTATTTAATTATCAAATATACTAATGAATGGCTAAAAAAAATATAAAACTAATGAATTTAATTATTTTTCCTTATTTAATTACCAAGCTATAATATAGTAACAACAATATTTTGTATTAAGATTAATTTCAAGAAATATAAAAGTTTCACTAAAATATCCCCAAAAGATATGGTACAAAGGCACTTGACAAAACACGTGCTCACTCTTATAGATAGAATTCCTTGAAGCATTGTTATTCCAGAGGGCCTTAGAGTCACGACACTCATAATAGGAACAAAAAGCCAACATGAATAAACATGACCACAGAAAGGGGCTAGTAAAAGTTTGAAGAGTGGCGGTGGCCGGGGTAGGTAAGTTTCAGGTTTGAACCAATTGATCTGTTCATCGTAGCTCCTTGCTTTGGAATCTGAACGGCTGATAAGTTTCACTCGGTACAACTCCCTGAGCATCTTGTTCCAATGATATGGGTGTAAATTTAGTCTTCCGATCCCTAAATGCATCGATAAACACAAAATCAGCAGAAAGTGGTATTACGAACCATTACTCCCAAAGAGTGATGACCAACAGAAGCTCAAATGGGTGCTCCTGATGGTTTTTCTTTAAAACTTCAGTTCATTTAATTTAATTAATTGGTGAAACAATAACTCCTACTCCAACGAAGGTGGTTGGTAAAAAGTATACACAAAAACATTCAAATTTAGTGCACCAGGTTGTTGTTTTTATGAAAAGCACATTAGTAGAGCCTAATCAACTGAGGAATAACTTTCAGATGAAGACCCTATTGGATATGCCTCTCAATCAATCTTGTAATTTCTATAAAGTCGTCTTCTTTTATAATGAAGTACCAAGACACCATACTAAATTTTGGTTAAGATTGCACAAAAACACATAACTCAAACGTTTACCACACTTGTACTAAAATTAAAGTCATCAACTTTTACACATATAAAGTCATATTAAACATAAAATTCTATAAAATCATCAACTTTATTGACAAATTGAGCATAAAATAAGATTAGAATTATAAATAACACATATCCAGTGACTGTTTTATAATTAATGTTCTGTAATTATAATGTATTTTGTTTACATAATGTTTTTTTAGTTTCTTTTGAAGTAGTGGTACACTTAACATTCTTCTAAAATAGCATATTTTATTTTAAGCTTTTATCCAATAAATCTTGATAAAATACTGGTTAAGTAAAGTTAAATATGGAGTAAATAATTAACACATAATTCAGTCATCAGGAAAATACAAAAACACGTGATTCTAAAGGAGCAGGGAATGTTTACATGAACTATTATAATGTCAAAATAAACTTTATTGAATTTAATTGACAAACTCAGATAAAAAGAAGGGTTGTTACAAAATCACATAAGTATTACCAAATTTATTTTAACAAATATGATAATAAAGAACTAAAACTACAAATAGATACTAACAATTCCAAATAAAAAAATGATAACACATTACTGATATTCAAATAAAATTTGGTAAAATGTTGGTTAAATGACATGCTGGTTAAAAGTCTCTACCCAGTTGATATATTTAACTCACCAATAGCACCGATAGTTAAGAATGCATCTTCCTCCCTGAACATCAAAATGTGTCCAATAGCAAATTCTGCATTGAGATTACAATAACTCCTAAAAAATTGACACTGAAAATCTTAAAAGTAAGTATTTCAAAGAGAGTGGAAGGAGGCAATGTCTGAGTACAAAGAGGCATGAACCTAATTCTGATAGGCAACATCCAATATGTAAATATGAAACTAACTGTGATTGGATAAAGAGTGAATCGAATGAGTGACCTTTAAATACCACGAGTACATTTGAGGTTTCTGATGTGTGCTGCTACCTCATTACAGTTAAAATTCATCTGTTGGGGGTTCTAAGCAGCTAATTCATCTCTCCACCCAGCGCCTTTCTTCTGCTTCTTAATTTTCTCTATATTTTCCTTAATTTCTTCCCCTCGCATTTGAGTTCCAAAAGGATACTAAAAGCATCGGAATAATGACATGTTGCAGAGAGGGCTTTATTCTTATGGAAATATAAGCGTATAGTAGAACTGATTGAAATGAAATGACATGCTACTTTACCTATCATCTTTCAAACATTAGAGAGAAATATGAAGTCTCAGTGGAACCAAGTAGTCCATGGGCTGACCTCCAATGTCCAAAAAAAGGTTCCTGGAAAAGGATGCCGAGCTTTTTGAGGAGTGTCAACGTTTACAAATTAAAATGTTCTAGACCTATATATGATAATCAATAACAAATCGAGTACCAAGATCGGTTTTGTTGATATAAGATATGTCCGTCAAAACCAAAATTAAAATGTTGATATGTCCATCAAAACACAAAGACCACCATATCAAGTATATAATGCCTCAAAGCTATCATATACATATTATCATTTTAATCATATGTTTTTTAAACCTGATCGAAGTTTGATTAGAATGGAGCAATGTTGGAATTGTACAATTTTAAATCCTCAATAGTTCATCTACTATCTTATAAAACTAAGATGAGTAAGTTAGTTTTAACTTCACCACTTTACTCGATAAAAATGAATAGAAACAGATCAAACACATATTTAACACACAAAAATTGAAATTACTTCCCAGAATCCCAGTTATGTTTTTTTTGAAAGGATAGCTATGGTTATTCATTATGATCTTTTAAAAGCTTATAAAGTAGTTCTGAGCTACGTATAGCAACAAACAATATGAAATGCAAGAAGAGGAACTACATTAAAACTGTTTTCTATATGCAACAAAGAACCACTTTTCTATTTCTCATTTAGAAAACAGAAAGAAGAAATGCAGAAGATCAAAGAACTTAAACTCTTTTTCTTAGGCACTAAGTAATTACTTAGCAAAAAAAGTTAGCATAACACACCTTAAAAAAGTTAACATAACACAATTTGAAACTTTAGATAGAAAATCAAACTTTGGGTCTGCTAAATTCAAAGAACTGAGATTAATAAATTCTAAGAAAACTAAAATGGGAATCATAACCTGTTTTTTAAAATCGAAATGGAGAAGTTGATTCTGTGTTTTTCAACTCGAACAGATTCCGATGGGAGAAGTAGAAGAAGATGAGGTCTTGATGAGCAGAAAAAATGAAGACCTTTCAGCGATGATGGGAACCGAACAACCCTTAAATGGCCATATAAAAAAAAGAAAAAAAATAGTTCCCACACAAATCAACCACCAAAGACAGAAAGAGAAGAGTGCTTAAATGAAAATTAAGACCCTTAGATTAATAAATTCAAAGTAAACTAAAACAGGAATCAAAATCTGGATTTTAAAACTTAAATGAATAGAACAGATCAAGCACCTATTTAACACACACACAAAAAGTTAACATAACACACCATAAAAAACGTTAACGACTAAGGCAATTTGAGACTTTGGAAAGAAAATCAAACTTTGGATCTTCTTGAGGACTTCATGAGAAGGAAAAGTCACCACTAATCATTTTGAGGCTTGATTGCATAGCAACCTAATTCAAGGTTTATATGTGATTAAACTTGGAGACAATTGGAAGCAAACTTTGAGTTGATAGTACATGTTAAACCTCTTTAAATGAAGGATCTGTAGATCGAGGTGACCTATATAATTTCACAACAACTAATATCACATTGACTGGCACTGTTTGCTAATAATAACTTCTATGGGAATAGTTCATATATGGTTACGAATCTGTAAATCACACTTAGATTTATCAAATCTATAATCGTAGAGAATCTATAGTTCTTGAAATCGTTAATGCTTTTCATTAAAAGTTAGCGAAATTTCTACAATTGGGCAATATAGAACCCAAATTTGATGTAAGACGTCCCTCTGGTCAGTTCTCGAAAACCCTAAAATGCAATCGGAATAATGGAAATAATAGTTGGAGATTGAAATCGGAAAGAGGATGAAAATACCTGCGATGGAATTTACTCTGTAATCGCGATGGAACTTGGTTGAGATGGTTCCCAGTGAGAGCGAGCGGCGAGGAGTGAAAGATGAATCGTAGCCAGGAGTGAAGTGAGATTTGGAATAGATGAATGAATTTTTTTCGATGAAGGAAAGAAAGAAGAAAGCTACGATGAGGATGCTAAAAGAAATGGAACGGAGTGAGGAAGCGCCGCAGATCTATGAAGTGTGGATCGTGCGGCTATAAATGGTCCTAGAACTTTGAGCGGCAAAATGACTCTCCCAAAGTATTGCAATTATGTAGAGTGATTATATTATGTAACTTCTGCTATAATCAGTCCAGATAATATTTTGAAGCTTTCTTCCGGATGAATTTTGAATGCATCGGAGTTTGACCGAATAAGCTGGAGAACGTGGATCGTTTGCATGGACGTCCGCGTATATCTCCTACGCTCGTGGGTCATCGCTCAACTCCAACTAATATTTTTGCTCTATTTTAAAACTTGGGCGCACGTCTATAAATATATACTTGTATATCTTTCGTAAGGGGTAGACAGATACATGCACATACACTTTACGAAGCTCAACTAGTATACTGCTTAAATTAAAGAACTGCTGGGTTACGCACAAAAGAAAATTTCTTTTCTTCCTCGTAGTTCTGGGTCCGGCGAATCAGCCGAAGAGCCCGTTATATCTTGGGGGAAGATTTCCAGTCACCGGAAATACTTTCTTTAGGACAGCGTCTAACGCGTCTCGGACTGTTTTATTTTTCTAACATTATTTTGCAGGTTCCGACGACGAATATATCTCCAACAATCTAAAGAAAGTAGCACTATGGCGTCGGATACACCTACTCAAATAATCTCGGTTCCGGACACCCCCAACGGAAAAGGAGCTACAAACAATTCTGACTCGCATGTTAACATGCAATTTGAGGTCCAGCCTATCCATGCAAAACCTTTTCCCGATATTTCTAAAATAGAAGTATTTTCAGGGGCCAATTTCAAGAGATGGCAAGAACGTCTATTCTCAACGCTCGACGTGCATGGCGTTGCCGACGTTCTTACCCAGTCCATGCCGGCCAAAGACAACTCACCCGAAGGCATCAAGCTCCTTCAACAGTGGACCCACGCAAACAAGGTTTGCCGTCATACAATTCTTAGCACTTTATCTAATGAATTGTTTGATGTTTATTGTACGAAAAAGGAAGCGAAGGAAATTTGGAGTTCTATGATAGCCAAGTACACGGTTGAGGACACCGTCAAGCAGAAATTTGTAATAGGAAACTATTACAGGTGGGAAATGAAGGAGGACAGAGACATCAAGGCGCAAATTCACGAGTACCAGACGTTGTTGGAGGATCTTAAGAGCGTCCAGATAGAACTGTCGGAGCCATTCGCTGCCGGAGTCCTGGAGGGACTATAGACGAGACCTCAAACACGACTTTGGGCTTATGTCTTTCAATGATGTGATTACCCACATCATCATTGAAGACACAAACCGGAAGGAAAATGTCAAGAGTCAAGCAAAGGAATATACATCAAATGCAAACTTGGTGGAGACGGAGGACAAAGGGAGGTATGAAAATAATCATTCTAATAATAAGCCCAACTACAATAAATATAAACAAACCACAAATTTTAAAAGAAAGGGTGAATGTTATGTTTGTGGGAAACCGGGGCACATTGCTAGTAAGTGTCGAAAAAGGGCGTTTGTGAACAACAAAAAACCACCCAAACCAAGTGCAAACTTGGTTGAGGGTGATGAAATTATAACGGTGGTTGTCTCACAAACGTGTCTGGTGGTGGATGTGAAGGAGTGGGTTGTAGACTCGAGAGCTACTAGGCATATTTGCCAAGACAAAAGTGTGTTTTCCTCCTATACACCAATAGGGGATGAAGAGGAGTACATACATCTTGGGGATTCTAGAACTACCCAGGTGCACGGAAAGGGCAAAGTTAATATCAAACTCACATCCGGCAAGACATTATCACTCACCGACGTACTTCATGTGCCCGAGATACGGACGAATTTAATCTCTGTTTCACTCTTGGGAAGAGCCGGTGTCAAGGCATCCTTTGAATCCGACAAGGTGGTTCTCACTAAGAATAATATATTTATTGGAAGAGGTTATTGTAATCAAGGGCTTTTCATGTTGAATGTGTCAGGAGTGTTGAAGTAATTTGTTTTCTAGTTATTGATAAATAAGTCGTGAGCTACATTTGTTTTCTATTTTATTTGCTAAATAAGTGTTGTAAGCATCTTTATGATATTACCACGTATGAATTTTAGTTTGAATAAAATCAGATTTTTAATGGCCTGTGATAGAATTTTATTCATTCATTTACATATGGTAGCAATTTTTTAATATATTAATAATGTACGGTATATTTTGAGTCCTTCGATGTCAAATTTTGTAATATGTGTTGTATCATTATGGTTTACTTGTAATTGTAATGTATGAGTATTATGGTGCATGCATGTTGTGTGGTACGGTTTTACTAGCATTCGGAAATGCACGGAGAATTTTTTGAGAATTAAATGTTGTGCCATTCTTTGATATTATACATGCATGGTACATACGTTTTTTTTCCTTTGAAAAGTATTTTGGATGACCAGATCCATATTTTATTTACATGTTTGGCATGAAATAGCAATTTTGATGTGATATACTCATATACTGGAAGTTTGTTGCAAATTCAAATTTGTAACGTTTAGATCAATTTCTTAAGCATACTATATCCGCACTTGTCGTCTACGGTAATTTGATTTACATACTTTTGAAGTGTTTTGTTGCATGTATGTCCTGTTCAGTTTCAAAAGGAATATGCCTTATCGTTTTGGAATGGTTTTTTCACCGATTAAAATTTTCAGAAATGTGGGGGTACTTGATTATTTTCAGTTTTGCTCCAAATAGTGCTGCGTAAGTTTCTTCTGTGATTTAATATTAGATTAGGTGGCATCTGTCATCTGTGGGATGGATATGCAAGCAAATATTTATAAAACTAGTATCTTTACCCGTGCCGTGCATGGGATAAAACAATTTTGTTTTAATTTTACTATATATATGTGCACCCGCACACCTCACATATGTATGAGTAATTATAACTAACAGAAAGTCACTTAGTTAGTCGATTTTAACTAAAAGAGCCATTTTTTATTAACTCTCTGTTGTGCCTAAATGAATTTCGTCTTCTCAACCATCTATATCTAAACAAAAAAAATTGGTTAATGCCTATTTTTAATATCAAAATATATCAAGATTTATGTTAATATTTAATATATACACTAAATTTAAAAATATTTAATATATACACTAATTTAAAAAAAACTTTTACTCTTTCATAGATCAAATCAAAAAATTGATTCCAATTGAAAATATCTTTAATTACAATGGTGAAAACAAATTCGAGATAACATTAACATAAATGTGTATTTAGCAAACATTAACACATGAAGTCTTATTTTTTACCTACGTGAAAGATTTTATTTTTTAGCTTTATTTTACAATATAGAATGTAAGAAAAGATTTTAACGGTGCCGCTTCTACTCCATGACATCTAAAAAGAACAGGTTACTAAAAAAAGATGTTGATATCTCGTTTTAAAATGACTTTTCTTTTAGTTTTAATATTGAAAAGTCACTTATTTAGTCAATTATAACACTGATTTATAATGAATATCCAAATTTATTGAGTATGTCTATTTTTTCACTAATTATCTAAACATGTTAGCATCCCAAACAAAAAAAGAAAATGTTCAATGCCTATTTTTGTTCATTAAATTTTGTCAATATTTTTATTCAATGTTAAATTTCTTTTTGTTCATTAAATTAAAAAATGGCTAATTTTAGTTTTATCAATATTTTTGTTCAATGTTAAATTTCTTTTTGTTCATTAAATTTAAATTGTTATTTCCCGGATGATGAAAAATTGTCAATTTAGGACCTAGATGATTGAAAATTATCAATCTAAGACCTATGTTGTCATTTACCAAGTATTATTGATAGCGAAAATAAATTTACACACGTCAAAAACGAAAACAATATGAAAAAGTGAAATACAAAATGTCAAAAATAATACAGGTTTATTTGGGCAAACAGAGTACAAATAAAAAAGTTGAAGGTATATAGACTGAAAATATTGAGTCTAGATGCTATTTCAAATTTATGTTCACCTTTCTAATCAAGGATATTTTCATTGGGATGTCACAAAAGTATATATTTTGAAATCTTTTGTAAAGAAAGAGGTTGAGGGACTAATTGGTAAAAGTCTAAAACCGAGAAGGCCTAATATCTTCAATAAAATTGACTACATCTATTTTTAGATAAACAAATTACAAAAATATGTAGTTAGTTTTGAAAAAAACATTAAGTCACAAATGAAATTTAATGAACAAAAATAGGCATTGAACATTTTCTTTTTTTTGTTTGGGATGCTAACATGTTTAGATAATTAGTGAAAAAATAGACATACTCAATAAATTTGGATATTCATTATAAATCAATGTTATAATTGACTAAATAAGTGACTTTTCAATATTAAAACTAAAAGAAAAGTCATTTTAAAACCAAAGTTTTTTTGGGTAAATTCGGGGTCGCAAAGTTGTAGCTTCTACTTTTTCCTCACTTGCTTGTGTCCTTTATGCTTTCTGATTTTTAAGACAGCCTTAAAGCATGTTTGGCATACATAAGTTTCTGCCTTCTAGCTTTTGTACTGTTTAAAAAGTCTTTAAAAGTTTCTAGTTGTATGTTTGGCATGACAACTTTTAAGAGCTTTTCAAAAATTAAAAGATTTTTTTTAGATGCTACATGAAGTAGCATATGAGAAAAGCCCGTGACTTTTAGTATCAATTCGTCCTAATAGCTTGTATACCAAACATGATTAAATCAAACAGTCTGCTTTTTATCAAACAACTACCACATTTTCCTTATAAGATCTTTTTAGTCATTAAAAGCTAACAGTTACTAAAAAGCTCACAAAAGTATCTTTTCAGCTAGTTGTGTCAAACATACCCTTAATTGGGTCGTTTTGTTGACTCAATTTGAATTGTCGTTTTTGAATATATGCTTTAGAACTTAATATGCCTTTATTAACACTTTCAGTCAATAAATAAAATGTTCCCCGATTGCTGCATGAAATTACGCTATACAGTAATGAGATCTTAATTTTAAAGCTTGGATTTATTTCAAAAAAGTTTTTAGTCTAAAAACTTCCATTTTTCCTATGTTCAAAATTCTTTTTATTTTTACATATGCAATATTGGTGTCATATGAAAGCTAATAAAAAATCATGAATTTTGATATACTTCTTATAAAAATTGAATTACAAATGAAAAAGTTATATCAATTCAAAAAATAGTGGGAATTCTATAAGACAATTTGAGTAGAATTCCAATAGCTTACTTCTAAACTAACTATAATAATTCTAATCAACGGCAATCCTAATCTAATTTACAAATCCTAAACTTACGAACTATAAGTAATTAATTAATTAAAATACTAATTTGGAAAGAGAATCTAGAAAATTCTAATAAATGTTTGCTTAGAAGATGACACGTGGCAAAACTTTCCATAATTGTATCTTTCAAATGTATTATCTACTATAGATTAATTTGCATGTATGTGGTGGATAACGGAAAATAGCGTGTGCAATTATTTATGCGTGCTATTACCAGGTTGATAGTTTTGTAAATATTTCGGTGGAATATAATATAAGACAACAATATTTTAGTCTTATATTGATGATGCTCAAATGGTGAATTTGTTAAAACGAACAAATTATATATGTGATACCCGACTTAATGTCGGAAGATTGAGCAGAATATAGAAACACAAAAGTGTATTTGCTGAGCTTAGCCATTGTATTAAAGTGATACAATGATGATATAATTTTTAGATGATATTGTTGTATGTCGACTACAATGATATCATATGAAACATATGAAATATAAAATTGTCATATAACTATGACAAGTGGAGTAAAAAGTCTCCTTTGGCCGAAATCCTAGGATATTATGATTTTTTCACCGAGGGAAATGGACTGTCACTTGTTAACAAATAGGGATGGTAACTCAACCTGTGTGATTGGAGATCCCATGAAGCAGGTTCATATGGGTAATAACAAGTCTTCTATTTGTTCCTGCTAGCCTATTATGTCCATTTCTAGGGTGAGGCTAGACTGCATTCGCTGTGAGGCTGAGCTAAAACTCTTAATGATTTTCATAGCCTTATGGCTGGTGTGTTAAGTGCAGAACACACTTGATGAGGTCACCTATATAAGTGTGAGGTGGGGCCGCCTCCATGAAGCATGACAACGCTTCTAGAGCACTCAAGAATACCAAGCACGCGCACGGCCTAAAGGCGCAACACGGCGTTAACGCGAGGAATTGTGGGGGGTGAGACATGGCCATTAAGACCCTGACTTACCATAGTAGCTTACTGGTTCATAGAAACTATATGTTTCACCAGAAGCTCGGTTTGTAAAGACTTAATCGTCTCGGTTTGGTTCATAGTCTTTGGACACCAGACTTAAAGTCCCGTTCCCGTTATCCAGCAGATTTTCAAAATTATTTTAACCTCAAATATTTATTTGAAATATGTGGGGGATTGTTGGGAAATTATTTATTATTTCAAATAAATAGTTATTATTTAATGCTACGTATTTCAAATTGATAAGTTGGTAGTTTTGACCAGTCCACACCGTTTGGTTTAAAATGTTTTATACTCATAATACATGAAGAATTGATCATTTTAATGTGGTAAATTAATAAATGATTTGATGGAACGTGGCTTGCTTCTAAATGATTTGCCTTTTATATTATTATTATATTATTATATTATGTAACTTCTGCTATAATCAGTCCAGATAATATTTTGAAGCTTTCTTCCGGATGAATTTTGAATGCATCGGAGTTTGACCGAATAAGCTGGAGAACGTGGATCGTTTGCATGGACGTCCGCGTATATCTCCTACGCTCGTGGGTCATCGCTCAACTCCAACTAATATTTTTGCTCTATTTTAAAACTTGGGCGCACGTCTATAAATATATACTTGTATATCTTTCGTAAGGGGTAGACACAGGGGCGGAGCGAGGGGGGTCAGTCGACCCCGCTGAAAGTTTGAGAGCATAGAGCTCTGAAATATCTTCGATTTGATATATTATGGCCCCCGTAACTCATTACGAGTAAAAAGTTATGACTTCTGCAAAATCAGCACTATCTAAACGTAAAATCAGCAAAATTTGATGAGTAATATTTATTTTTTTCCCCAAATTTTAAAAATAACGTATAATTAACTCATTACTTATGTGACATGACTCAAAAATAGAGCAAACTCAGTCTCTTTTATTGTTACGAGTGCCTATTTATCTAAACTACATATAAAATATTCAACTCGGACATTGTTTGGAAACGATCCACCGTTTTCGTTTTGTATAAAGTTGATTCTCGACCCCCCTGGACCGTATTTCTGGCTCCGCCACTGGGTAGACAGATACATGCACATACACTTTACGAAGCTCAACTAGTATACTGCTTAAATTAAAGAACTGCTGGGTTACGCACAAAAGAAAATTTCTTTTCTTCCTCGTAGTTCTGGGTCCGGCGAATCAGCCGAAGAGCCCGTTATATCTTGGGGGAAGATTTCCAGTCACCGGAAATACTTTCTTTAGGACAGCGTCTAACGCGTCTCGGGCTGTTTTATTTTTCTAACATTATTTTGCAGGTTCCGACGACGAATATATCTCCAACAATGATCCTGTCCAGCAGCCCCCGGTCCGAACGCCGTCCGAACATGGCCATTTGGGGCCCTTCCCGGTGGAATTTTTTGATGAAAATTTTTGAGCATGTTCCTCCTCAAGTCTAGTTTGTCCATACCAAATTTCAGCTCAAAATTCGATCGGGAAGGCATTCAAATCATTTTTTGAAGTTGACTGCGTCAAAATATACATATAAAAACGCAGTCAACTTCAAAAAACGATTTGAATGCCTTCCCGATCGAATTTTGATCTGAAATTTGGTATGGACAAACTAGACTTGATGAGGAACATGCTCAAAAACTTTCATCAAAAAATTTCACCGGGAAGTGCCCCAAATGGCCATGTTCGGACGGCGTTCGGACCGGGGGCTGCTGGACAAGATCATTCCTCTATATATATATATATATATATATATATATATATAGAGAGAGAGAGAGAGAGAGAGAGGAAAGTTCATGTCAGGACCTCAAAAAACGGACCTCCATACGGACCTCGGCGTTTGGGCCCCTTCCCGGTGGAATTTTTTGATGAAATGTTTTGAGCATGTTCTACATCACGTCTAGTTTACCCATACCAAATTTCAGCTAAAAATTCCATCAGGAAGGCAGTCAAATGATTTTTGGAAGTTAACTGCATTTTATATGTATATAAAGTGCGCAGTTAACTTCCAAAAATTATTTGACTGTCTTCCCGATAGAATGTTTAGCTGAAATTTGGTATGGTCAAACTAGACTTGATGAAGAACATGCTCAAAAAAATTCATCAAAAAATTCCACCGGAAAGAGGCCCAAACGTCAAGGTCCGTACGGAGGTCCGTTTCCAAGAGAGAAATGAGAATGATTTTCAAGAGAGTTGAATTTGAAACTTTGCATTATCTAAAACTGAAATAGTAACTGAAATTAAAAAGTTAGGAGTTCAAAATTTACAATACAATATTGCTTTTAGCGCACAAAATTATAAAGCGAGACATGTAAATTACACGGTATATGCTAACATATCATACTGGATCTGATAAATTAGCACATAAAATCTTGTTCAATTTATTGATGATATGATACGATGATTTATAATTTATGCATGGTTTCATACAACTACTACATACATAACTCCTTACCTCCTTTTAACAGTATTTATTTTTTAAGAAATTATGATTAATTTTTGAAAAGAACAATGATAATAATGATAACGAAAATATTAATGATTGCTTTAATTAATGATATAACAGAAATGAATGTGAACACTAATAACAACAGCTATATTTCTATCAACTCTGCTTTTACACGACATTTTACACACCAATCAAATCATCTGTATAAAATTGTCTGTTACACATACTACGTACAATTTTTTTGTCTATGCGAAGAGTGTTTCTCTTCATAAAACGCCAGTCAAACTATCTACACATACACAATTTGACCGGGACATTTTACAAAATGGCGTGTACAAATAGCATTAGAGTTGTATAATCTTTTTTGATATAATTTTAATTTGGTGTTTTGAGGTCTGACTAAATATTAATGTTCTGGTCAAATTTGAAGAATAAGACAAAAACATTAAAGGGAAGCCTCGTTTAGAATAAATTGAAGCCTTGTTTAGTTTAAAAACACTTCTCCCTATCACATTGATTCTGTCGAAATTATGAAGTTCTGGTTGAAGTAACTTAATTGATTGATTCTACTGATTTATCAAAAAATTGTAATTTAAAATGTATTTTATTAATGAAATAAAAATATATATATATAAGGGAAAATGGAAACTAATAATCCAATCTTTTAGCGGTCTTCTTACAATAATCCAACCTTTTGGTTATTCATGAATAATCCAACCTTTGCACCTCATCTTCATTCACTGGTCCATGACCGGTTGATGACCTGCTATTCCAAGCTATTTTCTTATCTTTGCAAATCATTATACCATAAATCTCATCTTTCACAAAGATAATATTTTGCAAAGATAAGAAAATAACTTGGATTAGTTGGTCATTAACCGACCAGGGACCAATGAATAAAGATGGGGTGCAAAGGTTGGATTATTCATGAATAATCAAAAGGTGGGATTATTGAAAGAAGACCGCTAAAAGGTTGGATTATTAGTTTCCATTTTTCCTATATAAAATGACCCTCTACAATAACTTCAACCGGTACTGCCAGAAAAGTAACTTCAACCTTACCTTTTCTTATTATTACATAATTCAGCGTGCGAAATCAAAAGTTACGTATTTGGTGAAAAAGTTGACTGATAAGCCTAATAAGTCGAGAAATAGGATCATCAAACGGACTCTTAAAATAATTACAGTACACTTTATAAAAAGTAAGAGGTTTTTGATACTGTAGCTGCTTTTAGGGTGAGTTTCTTTTCAAAAAGGAAAATGGGACAATTAATTTGAATGTCCAAAAAGAAAAGTGTGACGGAAAAACTGATACAGAGGGACTATTAAACTGAATGATGTTAACAATTTTTAAAGGTTTTCCTAAAATATTACTCCATTTGTCCCACTAACAATGAGACAATATGGAGTGACACGCAGACCAATAAAAAGTTGTTCATGTGGTTGATATTGAAGTGAAAAAGTAAGAATAATTTAAAGTCACACAAACTTTACAAAATTTGGTATGAGACAATCTTAGAAGGATGAACCGAAAAGGTAAAATGGAACAATCTTAGCGGGACAGATGTAGAACTAATAAAAAATCATAGATAAGAATATGACTTAAAATTTTCATTGTGGTGACTACATGTAGTCAATATTATTATGTAAACTTTGAACACAATTATTATAATCACTAATAGTTATTAGGTCATACTTTTGTCCACCACTTTTCAGATATAATACTAGTGATTCTATTTCTAATTCTTATGCTACTCACTTATTGTTGTAAATTGTAATTCACATGAACCGATCGATCCAAATGAAATGATACATAAATCCCATTTGCGAACTGAGGCCGTAATACTTCTTGGAACCATTGGAAAAGTGAATTGAACTCTTCTACAAAGTGTAATGAACTCATGAACCTCCGATGTCATATGATAATACGTAGTAGTTCTTTTATCATACTACGTACTTTATAATGGCCAGAAGTTCCCATAGGCCTCACAACACGGCTACTGGGGTGCTCATTCATGATTGGATGGTATTACTTAGTTCTGTTGTATTAAAAAATGGTAATGGTTTCAAATCACTAGTAAGTGATGAGACTCAAATACTATACAAGTGGGTATATAATACTATACTATAATGTGGTAGAAGATTGGAGCGTAGCATAATGTAGGAATTGGAGAGGGGTTGCCAAGAAAAGGACTCGCGGTTTGGAGTATTTGGCAAAAAGTCATTCATAATTCAGAAACTAGAAATGAAAATATAACCAACTTGATGACTTGATTGTATTTCCTATTTAGCCATTCAAATGATGGGCACATTCGTCCAGTAGTGTACCAACCAAAAGTCCAATCTTTCGCATCCATGTCCGCTAATGCGAACATTTTTGGGAAACAAAACACACTAGACTTTTAAGACCACGTTGTATTGCAACAAATAAGTGACGAACCAATAGGTTGAGTTCACTAATTTTAATGAATTGTCACTTCTTTTTTCAATCAATTATTTGTGGTTCCAATTATTTCTGTCTCCTTGCACAAACTTCAATCATGCAGTTTTTGTGCCGATCAAGCTTTTTAAAGTTTTAAGAGACGGAGATAGTATGAATATATAGTTAGCACGCTCACATGGATTTAGGAACCATGGGATTATCTTAGAAGGGTTCCCTTTTGGGGTGGAGCCCAGATGTAAGGGATTCTTATCTTGTTAAGGCACTTGGGCAAAATAAAGAAGAGAATGCACGAGGCTTTTCGGAGTCAAGAGTTCATTGTCTCAACACTAGGGTCCTGGTGCATAAATGAGAAGCTTTCAGTTGCTAAAGTCTATGAGGTCATGAGAACTAGAAATGCGTGTAAACCTTGGACGAATTCTATATGGAAAAGGTACATTTATATACCTCCTAAAATTTGTTTTATTTTTTTGTTGTGGTTCGGAAATAGGTTATTTACTGCTCAAAATCCATGGTTTCTAGACATTGGTGCTGTTTGGATATTAGCGGGTGGAGCAAATCGCTGTTTCTTTTACAAGGGAAAACACTATTGAGGGATAATGCACCTTCTGCCATTCAAATTTGGAGGCCATTAAGAAACTTTTCTTTAAATGTCTGGTAATTGGTATGGTTTGGGAGGGAATTTATAGCTGCCTTGGAAAAGTTGGAATAAAGAAAAGAATTACAACCATTTCTAGCCTAAAGAGTCTGAGTACGACTGGCGTTTTGTTGTACTACACATTCTCTTTGGAAGGTAAAGAACTTGGACATTTTTGAAGAGGATTTTATATCAGTGTACTCTTGATTAATTAGATAAAGTTTTGGTGATATAAAGTTTTGTATAAGATCTATCAATGTGAGATGATTGAGTTTTGGTAACACTAAATTGACATAATCGATTGAAATTAATAAAATTTTGGCTAATATTGTCGAATGGACAAAATCTGTTTAATTATGAAAAAGTTATATTTAAAATATATCGTCCTAATGAATTAAAAATAATGAAAATAGCTAAAAGTATCCTCTTCAACAAATACAACCAATTCAGTCTATTTCTATTTCTACACGTTTTGATTACTACACAATTCAACACTCGAAATAAAAAAGTAACATGTTTGATTAAAAAAATGATTGATATAGATGATAAATTAAAGATGAATTTGCATTTAGGAATTGTGCTGACTGCTGATGAGGAATGGTGTTTTTACCGGTACAGGGGTCATTACTACTATAGGTAATAAGGGCGTAACCAAGATAATATATTGAGATACGTCTGTGTAAAGATTTTTAGGAATTATTTACACGATTTATTTTACTTTAAGACCATCCACATGACCACATCCTTGCACCGTCTAAAACATAAATATGGTCTCTGTCGATATGAAAGCAGTGTTTAGACTCCGTCAATACCGACTTTCCCGGCATTCGAACATAATCAATAAAATACACTCAACATGTTTTCTTACATTCCACTTTACTAAAACATTATTTAAATTATTAAAAGTAATGTTATTTTTTTGTTTTTTTATGAATAAATATGAAATTAAAAAATACACATTTCGATTTCAAAATGTAAAAAATTCTTTAAACTATTTTTATTTTTTCTAGTTTGAATAAAAATTATAAATGAGTTCATGTAATATTCGATTATTTATTGAGGCTCCACGTATTTAAAATTTGTGTTTCGTATTTTTCTGAGACCAAGAAAAATTTTAACAATTAAAACTTCAAAAATATTGTACACTTTATATAGTAATATTGGTTTCATATATATTATAGATCAAAGAATTACTCCCTTCGTCCCCTTTATATTGTCCCGTTTTACCTTTTCAGAAAGTCTCACTAATATTGTTTCATACCATATTTGGTAAACTTTGTGTGACTCACAATCATTCTTACTCTATTCTTACTTTATCAACTAATATCAACCACACAAACCCACTTTTCTTAAAAATCATGTCACTCTCTCCCGTACCAATATAAAAGGGACGGAAGTAGTAATGAATTTTAATAATTTATTGAAAATTTTGGAGAACAAAACAAAAACATACCGATGGAGAATAAGAGTTTGAGATATTACCCAAAATAGGACTAAAACAGTTTGAAAATTCCAAAATAGGACTTTCATGTTTTTATTCGCGAAATAGGACTAATTACTGTCAAGTTTTGACAGTACCAGACTTTAAACATGACAGTATTTTCCAAATTTGGCAGTAATTAGTCCTATTTTGGGAATAAAAACATTACACTCCTATTTTGGAATTTTCAAACTTTTTTAGTCCTATTTCGAGAACTTTCCCTAAGAGTTTTAAAAAATTGGGGTTTTATGACTGCAATGACATCATCCCCAGCCACACCTCTCTCCTAGACTTTTGGTATCTTTTTTCTTTTTCCTTTCCACTTTTAACCTCCATTTTAATCTCTCACTACAAACAAGAAGGTGAGCTATGCCCCATAATCCGTATGTTGCCTATTTATAAACTTCTTCGTTTTGTGAGTTTTATGCCAAAAAATCAATAAAGGTTAAAGTAGTAATCATAATCATAAAGAGAAAAAGGAATTAAATTGAATACATAGTAGTTCTTTAATCTATTTATATATAAGAAAAGAGATGGCTCATTAAAAGACAATTTATGCTCTTATTAAAACTAACGTGTTCCCCTTCCAATTATGCCATGTGGCTTGCTAATTTTTAAGCATGTCACTCACGACCGATTTTTGAAGCGCTGCGTCATCACCCAAAAAAACGCTCCTTCATCCGCTTAAATAAATTACGTAATAAATTGCCAAAATTCCGAACTATACAACACAGTCAGGGGAGGAGCTAGGGAGGGACATGAGGGGGCAAGCGCCCCCGCTTCGGGCAAATTTCTTTAGTACTACTACCTATAATATATTTAATGCCCCTCCTTTTTTCAAAAATAAATACTATATAAGGATAATTTTAGGTTAAATGTTAAAACAAAAGGCAAAGTCTTTTAGGAAACGTACGTGTCTCTAAGAATAAAAGTATTGGTTGTAGCATACCATACTCATTTGAATGCAAGTGTTGATTGTTTTAGACATTAAATGACACACTTGTTAGCTTTTCGTGGTTATAGTGAGCAAGAAAGTGTTGAGTTTTACAAATATGTTGTCACATTTCTTGTAACAAAAATATCATCAAAACATTCTCGAGACTATGTTGGATTCCCTCTTTGGTGGAGAAATTCATGAGATTTTAGAATTTTTTAGAGCATCCAAGATTCTATATATGTGTGTAGAAAAGTGTTGAGTGTTCTAGAATAATAATGTAAAGTTTTTTTTAGACAAATGTGGAACTCACTAAAATCATGTGGAAGTCTTTGGAACATTTTGAAGAATTGTGGGGTTTTCTAAAACCTTCCAAAAGATAAGAGAAACTTGTGGATATTTTTTGGAAGAATCTAGATGTGTAGTGGTGTATAAAAAATTCTAGAGAAACTTTTGATGAAATTTATAGAGAAGCTTCTCATTTATATGAGAACTTTGAGGAGAGCTCTTGACGAGTGAAAGTGAGAGTCTCCTTGAAAGTGGAGAATGAAAGCCTTCTTATGAGAAAAGAAGGCTTTAAGATATCGTTTGACGTATTGTATGTGATCAACTTAGGTAGAGTGAAGTAGTCTCATACACAAAAAGTGAATGAGAATAATACAAAGTGATATTGTTAGATCTAGTCTTTGTATTTTGAGTGTGTGGATATATAAGTGTACAAGAGTCTATGAGCTCGTGATCTTGAAAAATGCTAGGGTCGTGTTTTTCCAACATAAAGTTATTATACAACATGTTGAACAAATTAAAACTCGCATAATTGATCTACTGAGATTATAGACATAAGTCAAGCAGTATATAATGATCTAATATGTGCTATGGTATTAAGCTTTTATTGTTTTTATTATTAAATTTTGAGCAAATACACAAAATTTTTAGCCTTAAGTATGCCCCCTCCTTCGAAAAATCTCTGGCTCCGCCACTGAACACGGTCCCTGTGAAAGATTTATCTCCTCCCCTATACATCTTATTTTATATTTTACTCAGTATCTTTATCAATTTTTTTTAGTTATTATTACACGATAGTGAAATTTCAGTGTTTTTTTTTTTAATTTGTATACGACTCTTTTTATCACTGATTTTCGGTCTTTTCAATCATTAATAGGCCGATCTTCAACTTTTTTACGCATTAGCTTTACAACTAAAATTTCACCATTGATCTACGAGAAATTGTTCTAGAGTAAGGGTTTGTTTGCAACAACTTCTACTTTTAAAAAAGTACTTTTTTAATGAAATGGGGAGAAATGATTAAATAAAAGTTGATAGTGTTTGAGAAAAAAGTGATTTTGAAAAGTAAAAGTGGGTAGTGTTTGGTAAAATAAGTGTTTTTGTGTAATAGAAAAAGTAAAAGCACTTTTGACGCGGAAGCCGAGAAAAATAAAAGTTGTAGTGTTTGGGAATATAAGTGCTTTTTTAAAACCAAAAGCTGAGAAGTGCTTTTTTAAAAGCAGTTGCAAACCAACCCTAAATAAGGTTTTGAATTGCAAAATAAAGATGTTTTTACGTGGATTGTAATATGTTCCAGACCAGACTTGGATAGTTATAAAAATACAAAGAGACCAGATCGGACCAGGCCAGTTCAGACCAGGCCAAACCAGCAAATTACAGTCCAAGTAAAAATATCCTAAAACTACTATTATTCTTCCCAAAATATGAGTTTTTACGGCCATGTACGAAAAATACCGTATGATTAAAAAAATACTGTCATTAATTATAATAAACACTGCCATGTTAAACACACTATTCTGCAACTTTTTTACAGTCACGTATGCAGGATGACACTAAATACTCTCATATTAGTCATATTTCGGGAATAAAAACATAGTAGTCCTATTTTGGAATTTCAAACTTCATTTAGTCCTATTTGGGGAAATTTCCCTTCATCTATCAATCTATTATTATACTACTATAAGAAAAAGAGTGAATTCCCCAAATGGGAGTAAAACATAGACAAAATGAAAAAGTAGGAGTAACATGTTTTGAACTGGAGTAATTTTAGTGTTTGGACAAATATACCCCTATACAAGCCCCAACCACTTTCATTAATAAATAAAACATAAAATAAATAAAATTAATATATAATAAAAAATGTAATAGTTAAGATTAAGTCATTATTATAAATAAATTTATTTATATTCAATTCAATTCTTAAAGTGTCATAAAAGTAATACTTGGTTTTAATAAATAAAAAATTGAGCGGAACAATTTTCTCTCTCATATGTAGTAGATAGTACTTCTTTGTATAAGAAGATAAGCGGATTAATAATTAAGCAGAAGAAGTTTCTCCCTAAACTGTAGTGCTTTTAAGTATTAGACTATAGAGATTAATAGTAGTAATATAAGAGACTACTAATTGAGCATGCAATTTTCTCTCATATGTAGTTCTTTTAGGTATAAGCTCAAATAAGTAGACTAATAATTGATGGGGAGAATTTCTCTTTCCATATGTAGTGCTTTTAGGTATAAGAAGATAAGATAAACGGACCAATAATTAAGCATAAGAATTTTATCTCTCATGTGTAGTGCTTTTAGGTACAAGACAAATCGACTAATAATTGAGCGGGAGAATTTCTTCTCTCATATGTAGTACTTTTAGGTATAAGACAAGCGGACTAATAATTGAGTGATAGAATTTCCTCTTTCAAGTAAAGTGATTTTAGGTATAACATAAGTCGACTAATAGTTGAGCGGGAGAATTTCTTTTCTCATATGTAGTGATTTTGGATATATGATAAAACATATTAATCATTGAGCGGGAGAATATTTTCTCTCACACGTAATACTTTTAGGTATAAGAAGATACGCGGGTTGATAATTGAGCGAGAGAAATTGTTCTCTAATACATAGTGCTTTTAATGATTAGATTAGATAAGATAATCGGACTAATAATTGAGCGGGAGAATTCTCTCTCATACACAGTGCTTTTAGGTACGTACGTATAAAAAGATAAGAAGATAAGTTAATAAAACTAATAATTAATCGGGATAATTTCTCCTCTCATATGTAGTGTTTTGAGGTATAAGATAAGATAAACAGGCTAATAATTGAGCGGGAGATTTTTGACTCTTATATGTAATGTTTTTAGGTATAAACAGACTAATAATTGAGCGGGAGAATTTCCTCTGTCATATGTAGTGCTTTTAGGTATAATAATAAAATAAGCGAACTAATATAGGTTAACATGAGAATTTCTTTTCTCATATGTAGTGCTAATTTTTAGGTATTAGATAAACAGATTAATCATTGAGAGGGACATTTTCTCTCTCATATGTAGTGTTTCTTTGTATAAGAAGATATAAGTGAACTAATAATTGAGCGGGAGAATTTTCTCTCAAAAGTGTAGTGCTTTTAAGTAATAGATAGATAGATAGATAGATAGATAGATAGATAGATAGATAGATAGATAGATAGATAGATAATAAAATAATCTAACTAATATAGTTAAACGGAATAATTTCTTCTCTCATATGTAATGCTTTTTAGGTATTGGATAAACGGATTAATCATTGAGCGAGACAATTTTCTCTCTCATGTGCTTTTTAAAAGTGATAGACGTAGGGAGTGTTTGCGATTGCTTGTGCTTTTTGAAAGTGATTTTTTTAAGAGATTGTTGGAAAAAGTGATTTGTAATAAAAGTTGATAGTGTTTGGGAATAGAAGTGATTTTAATTAAAATGTAAAAGTTGGAGTGTTTGATTAAAAAGTGATTGTTTTAGGTAATATTATATTAAAATACCAATTTGCCCTTAGCAGCTTAACACATCTTGCATCTCTATCATGTCTGCTCCAGAGCTTTGCAAAACAACAATTGTCCATTCAATAATAATTCAGATAAAGAACAAATCGAGCAAACCAAATTCCTTTTATCAACAAAGCAGCAAGAGTTGCTCTGAAGTGGGAAAAACTTAGCGCCGGTAATTTATTAAGGGTACGGGTATGGCCGTATGGGGCACCATCCCTGCAAATTGATTCCTTCAATCCAACTGAAGGATTAGAACCGGTATTGCTTCCTCTGTAATTCGGTCGGTGGTAAAATCTGCTCCAAAGCTCGGTCGGTGGTGTCATTTACGACTGCCTCAGACATCGTCATCCTTGTGTGTATGAAGTCCGACGAAGGAGTACAGATGAGGGTGCTTTTGGTCTAGATTAAATAAGTGTTCCATTAAAACTATCTATAAAGGTTGAATTAATTACAAAAAAGCCAAGAAGCAGCAAAAAGCACCACAAACCCAGCTTCCAGCTTTTGGCTTTAAAGCATTTTTTTTTAAGTAGAAGCTAATGTTTGCAAACACTAATTTCTGCTTTTTAAAGCTACAAGCTGAAAAGCAGTTAAAATAATCTCTTGCAAACACTCCTGTAATTTGTGTAATATAATCATTTTTCTTGTACATATTCCGTTCTCTAATAGATGGGAGTATAGCCTTTGGCGCAAATTTTAAGAAGAAATTAATAAGGGTAATATAAAATGTGTAGTGAGTTGTGTTTAAATGAAAAAGTAGGAAAGAGAATGAAAAAGTATGAAAGAGAATGAGGGTATAAATGTATATTTACTGATGAAACTTTCTAAAAATGGAAAAGGAGACAACTATTAGAAAACATCCTAAAATGGAAAGAGGGACAAAAATTAGATAACGGAGGGGGTATTATATTGTTACACACTTGTACACATTACTTGTGAAAACTTTTTTTTTTGTCTGTCGCAGGCTAAACAGGTTTTTCGGTCATAGAAATAAGATGTTTGTTTTGTCTGTGACAGGAAAAAAATAGTTTAGGTGTGTAAACAATATAAGTGTGTACAAAAGGATTTTTATTGTTTAAAACAATTGTTTTTGCCTATGACCTTAAATTTTTTTGAAAAGATATTATCTATCGATCACTTAATTTGGCATATAATACGGAGTAATTTTTAATACTTGTGACAAAGAAGTTTGGAGTATGTATAAAAATATTTACCAAGTATTCTTGATTACTTAATTTGGAAGCCGCAGTTGGGTAACAAATTAGTTGAATCGTCCTGAATCTATATAAAAAAATTACATAAAAAAAGCTAAATGATCATCTATACTGATTTCAATCAATTCAAAGAGAAAAGTAGTTTTATCATTATTTATTTTGATTATTACACATTTTAGCGTGTGAAAAATAATCATTTCATGTTTGTTAAAGAAGTAGAACCCGTTTGATGACCTCAACTTTCGCCTTATTAGCCAAATTTTTCATCAAACACATAATTTTTTATTTCACGCGTTAAATAGAGTAATGATCAAAATAAGTAAGGTTGAATTAATTTTAATATAATATTTTAATAATTCAGCCACTTCAGCCAAAACATAATCGATTTAAATAGAATCAGTCAATTCAATCTATTTCAGTTATCCAAAGAGGCTCTTAATTTATAAGACCAATAATTCGAAAATAGGAGTCACCTAATGTGGTAAGTGATCATTAAGAGTCTTTTCAGTAACACAGAAACTGTATGAATGAACTGAATTTGCTAAAGTTGATGAACATTAAATTCTGATTAATTGATTGAACCTGTGAATTATGATTTGTTTTTTTATTTAAGTCGAACGATTCTTGTGCGGGATGAGTGGAAGGGGAACTTGGGTTCTCTGGCCGACTGATGCGTCTATTTAGAAGGGAACAGAGTGCACAAATGTGGGACCGAGTTTTGTTGGGATAGACTTGAAACTTTCCGGCTTCAATCAACCGAAAAAGTTGCGATCCATTAATGAAGAATGCTCTCTCTTATATTCACCTTATATCCACTATGTTTGTGGAAGTTTTTTTTGTTTGTGAATCCGGTTCATAGATAATATTTTGTTTGTGCAAATATTATCTGTGAGCCAGGGTTCACAGAAAAAAAACAATTGAAAAACATAGATGAGTACAAAAGTGGGTATAAGAGTGGGTAGAAGATCATTTTTTATCAATCAAAAGGCTGCTAGTAGCTACGTACAGCAAAAGCAAATGAGGACACAAAACAACTGCACCCACTAAAAGAAACAATCAATGAAACCATGGTACTATGAGAGGAAGCCTCTGTTCTAAAAAGACTAAGAGAGTGTTTGCGATTGCTTCAACTTTAAAAAGTGATTTTTTAAAGTGATTTTGGGAAAAGTGATTAATAGTAAAAGTTGGTAGTGTTTGAGAAAAAAGTGATTATGAAAAAGTAAAAGTTGGTAGTGTTTGGTAAAATAAGTACTTTTTGTGTAATAGAAAAAGTGAGAAGCAGTTTAAAGCACCCTTCTACCTGCTTCCAGCTTTTAGCTTTTAAGTGATTAATTTAAGCAGAAGCTATCATTTGAAAACACTCTTTTCAACTTTTTTTTAAGCCAAAAGCTGAAAAGCACTTTTTTTAATCAACCCCAAACACTCCTTAAGTGCTACTACGTACGTGTTTGACCTACAATGGTAGGGGGTTTGGCAACTTGGCTTTGCTTTAGAACCGGATTAGAACCTGATTGTGATTGCAGCAGTGATGTAACTAGAGCCGTCAAAACGGGCCGAAACCTGCGGGTTGGCCCGTTTCAACCCACTTATAAGTGGGTTAGGGCTATCATTTTCAAGCCCGATTGTTTTGCGGGCTCAGTGGGTCAACCCTAACGGGTTGCGGGTTTAGCGGGCCAACCCGTACGGGTTGCGGGCCAACCCACGGGCTGAGGACAAATATCATTTATTCTATGTATTTTTAATTCTATTATGAGAAAATAACTTTAAATAATACCAACTATCTTCGATAAATCAATAATAATACGTACTTTAGAAATAACTTTTAATAATATCAACTATCTGGATGTGAACCAAAAATAAAATAGAGACACTTTTCTACAAGAAATTCAATCATTTAAGACATCAAAAACTAAGATCAAATCATCAAATAATTGATATTTGAAAATATGATCACTTATTTGATATTTTGATATTAGTTTTTGATGAATTGAATAAATGAATTTTTGGTGAAAATTTGCTATATATCACTTTTGCTAGATAATCAAATAGTTGGTATTATTAAAAATTATTTCTCGAGTTTGTATTATTCTTGGTTCATGGAAGATAATTGGTATTATTTAAAGTTATTTTCCCTTCTATTATTTCTATATAGGACAATTATATCTTCTATTATACTCTCTTTACTTATAGTTCTTTCCTCACTTTTAATACTAATGTATTTTGTTCATGATATCCAAATCAGACTAAATAATTTATTTTTAATGTATTCGTTGCTATATTGTTTTATAACATAAGGACTTCTATGTTGTTTTATTCATGATATCCAAATCAGACTAAATAAATGAGAAATTAGGTATTTGCGATATTTCAGCTTAACTATACCCACGATAATATATTAAAGCTTTTAAGTATTTAATCATTTAACTTTTTAAGTATACCAGTTACCCACGATGATACATTCAAACATACAACCAAAGGATTTTCAAGCACTAATTTTTTCCTTTTTAATTGTGTTTGGATTTTAATTTAGATATTTAATTGCTATTTCAATTGTGTTGGGATTTTAATTTAGATATTTAATTGTTTTTTTTTTTACATTTATGGCCCGCGGGCTGGCCCCCATAACCTGTGGGTTAGGTGGGTCGGGTTAAGGTCATAAAAATTCTGGCCCGATAGTAAGCGGGTTGGCCCGCCCCGACCCGTGAAACTCATAACCCGCCGCGGGTCGGGGCGGGTCGGGGTGGGTCGGGGCGGGTTGGCCCGTTTGACAGCTCTAGATGTAAGCCCCTTTAACTCATCTGTGACGTCGGTATTAGTAGTAATTGTGACAAAACCCTAGGTACACATATCTTGAATGTCTGGGGAATGGCTGAGTGTAGGAACATCAGTCGATCCGAGGCGGATCAAGCATTCAAGCCCACTGGATCTCGTCTGGTAGTGTCATTGTGGATCCTAAAACATGAATAATTGGGTTCACCCTTGTTGATGTGGCTCAGCCCATACCAGAACAAGTCGACCCACCACGTAGATTGTAGCCATGTAGGTGACCTGGGTGTGATATGAATTGTCTATCTCTGGATCCTTTAGGTACATGACAATATACTCCATCGATCAGTAGCGAACCAAACAATCAGTAATGAGGTCATCGTCAATCTTATTGAAGAGATTAGTATTGTTAATAATTATTATATATAAGGCTTTTTCAATGGCGCCTACTGCAATTGGCAACATTAAAGATGCTAAAAGGATATATAAAGGAAAAAGTTTTATGGATTCTAAACGCAACCATCTTCTTAGAATCATCATCAATATTTTGCAATACATTAATTATTTCTGCTTTGCTCATTTTATATATCCACACTTGGAGTTGATCTTTAATCTCAATTTGTTCATCAAACGTTAAGAGCTCATGTGTAGCTCACATATTGAGAACAAGAATAATGTTCGTAAAACGCAATCTCGAGCATTCTGAGCTAAACTAGTTACTCGATTTAATAGCAGAAACTCATTGGGTGGATCGTGAATTTGCCTCCTTACCCAAAGAAATTGGTCCCATCATGGCATGGGTAGTGAATAGGGTTATCTTATCTATCATGTGGGCAAAGGTCCTATAATTGTGGCCTTTCAACTTCACACATCGAGCGAGTGGATGATTGAGTAACTCGATGGATGTGTATATGTCGTGGTGTTAGCTTCGGGGAAGACCTCATTACTCAAATCAACCTAATGGGATGACCATTTGAAATGTGGTCGACTTCATAGGATAACCTTCAAGGAAGTAGTCAACCTCATGAGTTGACCATCGTGAAGATGGAAGACCTAAAAAAGGTGGACTACGGTTGCCTTAGTTGGGTTGTGCAACAGTTGTATGGGGAGTGACACGGCCGACCTCATGAGACGACCTTCAAAAAGATAATTGACCTCAGCATTGAGCAATGTGGCCAACCTCATGGGATGACCCTTGAGAAGGGAGGTTGACCTTATACGATAACCTGCAGGGAAATTGCAAACCTCATAAGATGATCTTCATGAAAATATTTGACCTCATGACATGACCCTTGGTAGATGGCCGACTTCATGGGATGACCTTGCCTAGATGACCAGCCCCTCAACCTCACACGAAGAGCCTCACTAAGGTGACCAAACTCATTGAATAACCTTCGAGATGGTGGCCAACCTAATGTGATGACTGTTGCGAAATTTGATGAGCTCATAGTAGGTGGCCTTGAAGAAGATGAGTAGATGACTAAACTCGATGGATGACCCTTGGGAAGATGGTTGCCGTCATGGGATAATTCTTGAAAAGGTCGATCACCTACTACATGAGAATAACTCACATATAGCAAAGCGAGGACTAGGCAGAGCTTGCTCGGCCGAGAAGGGTGTCAGACCGAGATGCCTAGAGCTCGGCTAGCAAATACTCGAAGCTATGACTGAGCCTGAGCACCAAGAAAATTTGTTAAACGCCTTAAGGAGTAGTGTTACAAGCTCTCAACTCTTTGCTCGAAAATTATTGATTCCTGCAAACGTCTCGATTTCTCATGGTTAACAATGTACTAATTGAATTGCGTGGGTTGAGGGGATCGTCTTCTTTACTTGATCGGAGGGAGGATTTGACATTCCACACCCCCAGGCAATAGTTGGTAACTTGTTGAATGTCGCTAAGTGGCAATAGTTAGTTACTCCACTAATCAAGCCTTCTTTACTACGTACTTGGTAAAAAGGATGTCAATAAGTGGGCCCTCATGTCCCACTTTTTCTGCTTTAAGTAACTTGTTTAAGATTGATTAGTTGACGTCTCGCTTTTTCTTGGTAAAGTTGAGCGTCAATAGTTGGTAACTTGTTGAATTCCTAACTTGCAATTAGTTGATCGGTCTGGTCTTAAGAAAGAATCCGTTTGATAACGAGTTTGAAAAAGTAGAGAGGTAAAAGAAACTTGTATAGAAAGAACTCACTCACTTACTAATGGGAGCCGCATATACTGTTACAGAGTCCTGTATTGTTTACAAATTTACATTTTGATTGAGGATATCAACCTTCTTCTCTTCTCTTCTCTTTTTAAGGTCATCGCTATCCTCAAACCTCGGGTCAGATTGCTGATGGCGTCACACTACTGTGAGTAATCCTTGAACCCAGGCTCGAACTCGAGCCTGACGATGTCACGCCGCCACCGAAGCACGCAAACAAGTTCCGGACAGCCCTCCTCAAGCCACCACTTCGCCTCCGTGACGCCACATTCCCCCAAGAAATCCTCCTCGCCACTCCATTTCCGTTGAGTCCGCCGTCCACTTCAGTGTACACGAGAGGAAGCTCTCTCTCCCCTCCCCTTCTTCCGCCGGCAAACCTTCCCACGGCGAATCCTCCCCCGGGCAATCTCCATATTGTCAACCCCACGGTTTGATCTACGTTGGCCGTGGCGGCGCTTTGGTCGTTGGTTGATGGCACGCTGTTTGGCTCCTCCGAGTCTCCGGCGGGGAGTTCATATCTGCAAACAGGGCATGAATTTCGCAGTGACAGCCATGGGAGGATGCAATCTGAATGGTACAAATGTTTGCAGGGCATTTCCCGGGCCTCATTACAGAGCTCAAATGGATCCTTACAAACAGCACAATGGGACTCTGAAGCTATGTGAGAGTCCACGATTTCAATGGTGGGCAGCGAAGCGATCGCCGCTTTTGACGCCGGCGGCCTCTCCATTCTTCCAAGCCCATTGGCTTCAATCTGGGCCAACTGATCCAACAATCTGTCGAACCCCGACCCGAGTAGAAACTCCGACATGGTGGATGGTAATGGCCTCAACCCCGACCCTGCCCCGTCGTCATAGTATAGCTGAAACCCAGCACCACCGCCGTTGTCGGACGGCCCTCGGAGGACAATCACCGGGTTAAACGGAGATCTGTCTCCCCCACTTCTTCTGCTCCTCCTGAACCTCGGGCTTGACCCGGAATTTAGACCCGAATTTGGCAACATGTACATCGCAGCAGCGGCGGGGAAACGGCGGCGACGAGATTCGGAGACTGAGGATCTCGCCGGATTGTCTGCCTCCTCGATGAAGCCGCTGTTGCAATCGGGGCATGATATTGAATCTCGGGTCCAGACCCTTACGAACCTATTGCATCTGTAACACCAATACGTGGTAGACATCGACATTTACCGAAAACGAGAATTGAAATTCCGAGTTGAGATTTCAGATCTGGAATTTGGAATACATATTACAGGAAAAGGTCAGGTTTTGATGAGAATTTTCTAATTCTTTACGTAATCCAATTGTTGGATGTTAATTGATTAAGTTACTCAAGCAAAAAGGAAAACATAAGGGGAGGGGGCAGAAGGAATTGAAAAAGGCATGCCAGCGAAGAGAAAGAGAAGGATGATGAATGCGGGTGATGGAATGGAGAAGAAGCTTAAAAGATGAGATTATTATAACGAATTTAAAAAGGAGAGGCTGAGGGCAGAGGTGTAAAACCAAGCTATGACTGAGAGGTGGCGTCAAATCAACGCTTTAGTGGTACTTGATCATGCCAAAACAAAAAACAAGTGGATATTAATTGATGACAATTCTTGGCAGTATTTAAAATGACATTTTCAGACAAAAAAGTTTGGCCTTTTTTATTTGAGCTTATACGAGTGGGTGTAGTGTGTTTGGAATTTTGGATGTGTTATTTAAGATTATTAATTAAAAACAAAAAATAAGTTAGTATCGGAGTGTTTGGATGAACATGTAAAAGTGTTCCGAAAGTTCAAAATTTTGTTAGAGTCCATTGTTTAGAACTTGAGTGAAACAAACTTTCTGAAAAATTGATTTTGATTATACTTTTAATTATAAAATACATAACCAGAATCAATTTCAAACACTCCTTAAGCCGGATTGTACAATAGGAGAATGCCCAATATTTATCGTCAACATGAATATTTACATATTGTTTATGGGTTGATGTTTTGTATAAAGAGTTTTTTCTTCAAAATGTTATTGATTAACAAAAATATGATTAATACGGAGTAGTTACTATAGTATAATGTCATACTCATTTAAAATGTTAAAATTGAACATAAGTTATTATGACTAAGTTATTGTTATACTCAATACGCTTAGGAGGTCACGCTTTTATAAATAACATTAATTAATCATAACTAGATAGTTATTTTTTAATAGAAAGAAACTAATGATTCTTCTATTTGCGAAGGAAGATAATATTGTGAAGCTAAATGACATTATAAATTAAAAGGGAAAATGTACAAATATACCCCTGTAGTATGGGTGTGGGAACAGATATATCCCTGTTCTATTTTTCGGGACAAATATACCCCTGAACTTTTAAAATTGTGCAAAAATATCCCTCGTTTTCTTATAAAGGGGCAACTTAATCCTTATTGACTTTAAATTAATAAAATAAATTTCAAAAAACCCCAAATATAAATTATAAATTCGAAATTTAAAAAAATTTAAAAATGTAATAGTGTCCAATTCTCCCTTTTATAGTTTTTATATCACAATTTAATAGTGTTTACGTATGAAATATTATTTCAAAATTTTACCATATGTTTAAGATTCTTTCGAAAAGGTGCTAACATATGTTTTGCAATGTAGAGAAAAAATAATTTTTTGCATTCTTTGCACTATAATATTACATATTTTGAAATAATATTTTATACTAAAAATATTAAATTGTGATATAATTTAATAAAGGGAGAAATGGACATAATTACATTTTCAAATTTTTTTTTTTATTTTCGATTTATTAATTTATTTTTGGTCTTTTTTGAAATTTATTTTAATAATTTTAAAGTCAATAAGGATTGAATTGCTTCTTTATAAAAATGAGGGATATTTTTGTACCTTTTTAAAAGTTCAAAATTGATTTGCCAATATTGACTGACATGAAAAATAAGGAGAAACAAAAAACTTTGACTGGATTAAATTTCCCTCCACTTAACTGACGACGCAAGCCATTTTAAAAAAAAAAAGTGCACAGTACAAAGCATGCCACTAGATTACGAAGCATTTGAAATCCAATTATTAATTAATAAAGGAATATGTGGATCGCATTACAAAGTACAATAAAGGAAGATGTGGACTGCATTACAAAATACACTAAAGAAAGATGTGCAATGGATTGAATTACAAAGTACAGTGAAGTGAAATACATGGATTGACTTTTCACAACTCGTAGCCAAAAACATGGAGGGAAATACATGGCAAATACAAAAATTTCCAGAAAACAACTTTAAAATTTTCCCCTTTCCATCCATTACTACATCTCAATAAATACAAAGAGGCTTGTTCTTGTATTACTCCACGGTACTACCCATCTATCATCTAAATGGATATATAATAACACTTCTTTTTCAGTGTCACCAAGTGTTGACCTGCAGCAATATACTCCCTCTCCAACAAACCTTGCATTAACTCTAGTACCTGAAGAAATACACCAGAGAGGCGGTGTGAGTGACTCTAGCAAAAAAAGGTAAGTACCATTTATTGAATGAAACAGAGAGAAACAATGCAATGAAGGCTCTTTTAGCCAAATGTGTGAATAGGCAAATCAATAAAGGCATAATATAGTCTGTTGCTAATCAAGTTAGCGTGTCAAGGGGCACAATTTGTGGAGTTTGGCAGAGAGTGCAGACACAGATGAGGTATGGGTAAGAGATTGATGTCATGCCTAGGTAGAAAGAGAATTGCAATAAATCAGGAACAAATCAAAACAATCCATATTCACAGAAGAAGCACACTGAGGTCATTGGCAGTAGAACTGCAATATTCTAAATTAATAGTTCAAAGGTATGTGAAGATGAAGGAAATCAAGCGACACTCAAATGCTTTGAAGTCATTTTTTACTGAAAAAGGTAAGACAACAAGAATGCATTTGTGTTTAAGAAATTTACTTGCTAACACAATTCCGTCCAATCCCACATTTCATGATTTTTATAATTATGTGCATATAGATGAAGAGTGGTTCAATTTAACTAGAGAAAATGAACATGTCTATATGCACTCGAATGAGCGTGACCCCTATAGAGCAGTTCAAAGCAAAAGATTTATTCATGAAGTTATGCTTCCAGCGGTTGTTGGAAGGCCTAGAATTTCTGAAAATGGAGATGTTTTGTGAGATGGAAAAATTGAAAATTTTCCTTTCACTTATCAAGATACTGCTAAACGAAAAAGCAAAAATAGGGAAAACGGAACACTGTTGACTAAACCAATTGTGAGCTTCACAAGGGAAGTTGTGAAGGAATTCATGATTGAAAAAGTATTGTCAGCGATCAAACAAAAATATCCAGGAGGAAGCAGAAAAGTAGGCATACAACAATATAATGTGAAGCCACATATCGACAGTCATGGCAGTGAATTTATAGTTGTTACAACAGAAAATGGTTGGGATATTTCCTTAATTTGTCAACCACCTAATAGCCCGGATCTCAATGTTTTGGACTATTGATTCACTTAAACATAAAAAGGACCTATATAGAAATATTGATATTCTAGTGAATCATGTTCATGAATCGTTTCATGAGTTAGACCCAAGAAATCCGAACCATGTGTGGCTAACTTTGCGCCATGTAATGGTAGAAGTGTTAAAATGCAAGGATCACAACAATTACAAAGTGCCTCATATTGGTTAGGGAGCATTGGAAAGATTAGGAATTCTTCCAATGGTTATTTATGTTGAGCCTAATCTTTTATCATACAAATTTTCATAGCTTTTATCATGCTATCTAGTAACACAAATCTAAAACTACTTTAACGAAAGGTTATTATTTCGTATTATGTATTTTATTTCAGTTGAGCCTAATGTGTATTATTTACTAAAGTATTCGCTAATATAAGATTTTATTTCAATTATGGATATAGTTGTTTCTTTGGCCTCATCTCAAAGGGCTACCTATTTAATTTCATCCTATTTGAAAGTAATTGATTTCATCTCAAAGTATTATGTCGCTGCGCAAAGTCCAAGGTGTTTAGTTAAACTAGAGAAGTAATGAACGGATAGAGTTTTGAATACAAAGTACACATTATCTATTTATATTATTCAAATTTAAACTATTATACCCCCTCCGTATTTTAAAGTTTGCTACACTTTCCTTTTTGAGATGTATTTAAAAGTTTGTGTTAGGACTTTTTTCTGGTGTCCAATCTAGTTAGATGTCTTTGTATCTGTGTAGTTGTTAGTTAAATGTGTAATATGGGCCACAATTGAATATTAGCCCATTAGCCTCTCTTGTAAGCCATAAGTTAGCCATCCTCTCCTATAAAAGGAGGCTAACTTATGAGAAAACCTAGCTAAGGCATAGAGCATAGAGGCAGAATAGAGAATAGATTAGCTTTTACGCTGCTCTCTCTCTCTAGAGGGAGAGCAGCGGCCGGTTTACACGGTGTACCAAAGTTCTCGATACTTTGATATGAATGATAAATCTATCTGCTTCTTCTTTCACTGTTCTATGATTGTATGATTGTTAGAAATAGGGATCAACATGTGGTATCAGAGCCGAGGCGTGAAATAGATTGGATTCATCTACGTTTTCGGATCTGCAAAACTGATTTCTAGAGAAAAACCACCCATTTTGAAAAACTGATTTTTCGAGATTTTTGGTTTGGCTGATCTGTTTTCAACGATTTTCTTTGATTTCTGGAAGATTAGGATCAAAATCTGTTTGAAAACATCCTTAAATTCTGTTTCTGAAGTGTTTTTGAAAATGGAGTTTTCGATGTTTTGTTGTTTTTGCAACTTTTCGATACTCAAAGATTTCGACGTTTTGGAGTTTCTCGATGTTTAGTATATTTCGAACTCTGGCTTTTCTCAAAACTCAGGATTTTTCGAATCTTGATATTTTTGGCAGTTTTCGAAACTTTAACAGCATTTTTCGATGTTTACAGATTTCCAATGATTAAATAAGTTTTCGAAATTCTGAAGGTTTTTAAAGGAAGTTTTCGATGTTCTGACCTTTTTGAAAAGGCAAAGTTTTCGATATCCTAAACTGGTACGAAACTCTAAAGTTTTCGAAGTCTTGAGCTTTTCGATGTTAATCTTTGATATCATGTTTCTCACAGATTGCAGGTCGAAAACAGGTTTCTCGCAGCTGATATTCGAAAACAGGTTTCTCGCCATTTGATGTTCGAGAACAGGTTTCTCGATATTTGAACTCGAAAACAGGGTTCTCGCGGACGAACTTCGAAAACACATTTCTCGCAGATTGAACTTCGAAAACACGTTTCTCGCAGCTTGAACTTCGAAAACATGGTTCTCGACATTCAAATACCGAAAAAGAACTTTTCGATATTCGATATCGGGAAAAAATTTCGATATTCAAACATCGAGAAAAAGTTTTCGATACTCATTCATCGAAAAAAAAGGATTTTTCGATATTCGTTTATCGAGAAGGCGTTTTCGATATTCAAATATCGAGAAGATGTTTTCGATACTCAACATCGAGAAGATGTTTTCGATACTCAACATCGAGAAAAAGTTTTCGGCATCCAATATCGAGAAAAAGATCTCGAGATTCAACCTCGAGAACCTCACTTTCGAAATTTCCAAAAATTTTCATTTTTCAAACTTTTCGATGTCTTGCACTGTTTTGGCCATAACTTTTGACTCGGTGATCCGATTTACGCGTATAATACCTTTTCGGAAAGCTCCCTCACTCGCCGTTTTTGAGGGAGATATCACCTGTTTTCCGAAAAATCACCAAAGTCAAAGTCAAGGTCAAAATTGAGGCAAATCTGGTCAATTCTTCCAAAATCAAACCAAAGTCAAACCAAATGTCAAAGTTGGTCTAATCTACATTGTAAGGTCCGGAACTCGTAGATAATTCAATCAACCTCGCGTCAACGGTCATTTCACAACAATCAACAATCAACTACTGATGCCTCCCCTAACTCATCAACAATGTGTGATCATCACTGTGCTAAAATTCTAAAATTCTAGACGATGAGTTCAGGGTAAACCGTCATGTGTGGTACTTGTACAGATTGCTCCATACACATGGCAGGTATATCAAGCTGTGAGCAATCAAACCTTGCACAATCAGAGGGGGAGTTACAGTTTTCTCCTCCTAGCGCCACACAACGACAAAGCAAGGATTCTCTCAAAGGATGCAACATTTGAGGGAGAGTTTTTAATTTTGTCCTCCTCGGTACCGAACGATGAAAAAGCATACCGAGTGCTCCAGTTGAGGGGGAGTACAGAGAGAAAATGAAGAAACAAAGAGAATGAGAGAGAAGTCCCTATGGCTTAGTAAACCCAACTAAGCCTGCCCAAGGACAAAGCCGAGAGTAAATGAGTGAATGTGTGAGTGAGTGAATACTATGAGCGTTAGGAAGCAGAAAGCTCAAGTGAGCAAGAAAACAATATTCAATGATAAATCGGCTACCTCAACTGCCTACTATCAATTGATCAATTACTCACAGTCACTCAAATACTCTGGACAATCCCCATAGGTTCAGGACTGAATTTATTCAGATCCCGGGTAGAAGTCACTGCATCTTGTCCAACAGTGCATGCATAACCCTACCCAAGACCACTCATTTGTCTCCCAACAGACAAGTGTTTAATCATATTTCACGGGGAACCTCATCTCTCATTACTGTCTCCTTCCGAGGCAAGTGATATTGACTACAGTGGCCTCAGCCCCATGCCACTGGACTTTCATTGATCACGCTGTGTCTAGTTATCTCACTCCCAAATGTTTTTGAATTTTCTAGGACACAAACACATTTTTGAGTCAGTTGCAGGTCCAAGTGACCATGCGAGAACTTCCATAGGGCTCATCTACTATAGATAGACCGATGATTGGAAGGAAGTCCTGCTGTTGCAACATAGAAATCACCAACACGTTCAGGCCATTGCTTTAGAGTTTATCTCTACAGTGATGATAACGAGCGTCTTCACGACCTCGGGGGGCTACCACTTTCATTGCTGATCTTTATGATCATGCCTTAACAACCAGAGTGACATCTACTTCAGATGCTTCATAATGATTGGTTGGAAGTCCTGTTAGAGCTTTAATGCTTCTATCATTTTATACAGGCCACACATCAGTGTTTACATTGATGTTGTGTTAACGGAACACTTCTGTGTATCCGGTCTTTATCTTTTAACTTTTCTGTTTGTTTTCAATTTTGTTACCCAGAATAAAAGAATAAAGGCATGACGCCCCGATTCATCGGATCGTCATGAGGGGGAGAGTGGTCCACATGCTGTTTACTAACAACAAATCATTTTTGGACACTTTCTCCACTATCTCTACTGCTACATGGCCAAGCCAGCTTCAAGTCAAATGGTCAGCTACGCTCACAAGTCAACTATCTTATTCCGTTGTGCCACTGACGAGATCTTCTCAAAGACAATAATTTTCCGCTGTGCAATGTAAACTTTGAGGAGACAAAGGTCAAGTATTCAAGTTCTGAAGATGAATCCTGTGTGCGCCTGTATATCAACCGACCACTCATTCCATAGGCGCCATCGGAATTCATTAATGCTGATCAAGAGCAACTTCTGAAAGGTAAAGATCATAAGCTACATCCTGAAGATTCTTCAACTCCCCGGCATCAAAGAACAAATTGCCATGAAGACATCAAAGGGGAGATTGCAAGGATTTCTTCAAAAAGCCTTTTCAAGAAGCCGAGCGCAAAGACAAAGGAAGCTGAGCTGCATTGAGGAGCAACTGAACACAAAGACAAAGACATCCGCGCTGCAATGCTGATCAAACAAGATTGAACACCAAGGGAGAGATTGTTATGACTTTTTTCTGGTGTCCAATCTAGTTAGATGTCTTTGTATCTGTGTAGTTGTTAGTTAAATGTGTAATATGGGCCACAATTGAATATTAGCCCATTAGCCTCTCTTGTAAGCCATAAGTTAGCCATCCTCTCCTATAAAAGGAGGCTAACTTATGAGAAAACCTAGCTAAGGCATAGAGCATAGAGGCAGAATAGAGAATAGATTAGCTTTTACGCTGCTCTCTCTCTCTAGAGGGAGAGCAGCGGCCGGTTTACACGGTGTACCAAAGTTCTCGATACTTTGATATGAATGATAAATCTATCTGCTTCTTCTTTCACTGTTCTATGATTGTATGATTGTTAGAAATAGGGATCAACAGTTTGCTACACTTTCCTTTTTTGGTATGTTTTTCCTTTAAGAATACACAATTACCCTTATTTTTCGACTTTTTATCTTCTCTTTTATACTTTTTCGCACTCGCTCCTACTTTTTCTACGCTATTCATTACCCCTACTGTTTTCTCCTAAAATATTGTGCCAAAAGCTATTGTAGAGAACATATAAATACGGATGGAGTATATTATAACTATAATGGAATATATATAATTCGTATATATATTCGATACGAAAATTATTCAAATACCAAAATAATATAATTATTTGTATATTTTCTTTGATCATCAAAACATGCCTCTATTCATATCAAAAGATTCATCAGGATCATTACATCAAGCAAAGGGAAAATAAAACAGACACCAACTGAAACTCCAACAACTACGACTGTAACCCTATGGTGAGACTTTGAGACGGTTACCTCTGAAAGAGCAACACGAATCGCTAACCATGTAGTGAGCTTGACACAGCCAAAACCATTCCCATAGATCCAACCATACCCAATGACATAAAGAGAGGCAAAAAACTCAAACAAACTGTCAAACCTAACAACAAAAATGGATGCAAGAAAACAAATAACAAACAGATAAAAACTACAAGAAAAACGTTCACGAACTCTAGCACCTCGTGCATCCCATGGTGGTGGTTCAGGAGGAGGTCTTACCACTGGTACCATGCTAATTGATCCTCCATGACCTTTGGCTGCCAAAGACCATGCATCAATCCTCCGTCCCTGCATAACCAAACTCATCCCTGCTCCGTGCGACCAGAGTAAGCGGACAGGCGGCGCCGATCTTCTCCAACGACGTCAACAACGCCGCATCCTCAAACCTTGACCACAGCGCCGATCTCCTCGAGCCATGACAACAAATCTGCCCTCCTCCACCGATCTCCGCCCTCCGTATCTGACCTGGACTCCAGTCGAGCACCAGCGACCAAGGGATAACAAACCCGATCTTCGATAAAGTCGAAATCGGAAAAAGGCTCCAGCGGCCGACATAGTCAAAGCCCTAGAGAGAAAAACTCGTGATCGCTCTACCTTAGACAAAAGCAGACTATTGCTCCGCGGCCAGATATGCGAACAAGAACAGCCGAACTTCGATCAATATGATCGAATTCGAAAAAAAAAAAACCTAGAGGCAGCTTTGAATATATATAAATTGGCATTCAATTATTTTGAATTTGAATTTAATATTACAAATTTGAATGAGATCAAAATTATTTGATTCGTTTAGCTCAGTTAGCCATTTGATGGACCTTTGATGGACCTTTCGCATTGAGGCCCACACTTTATGAATCAGGCACCCATCCTTATTCTTTAGCCGTCAGCCCTGAAAAACTGTTCCGTTCTCTCCTTCTTGCTCAACACACGCTGCGCAGGGAGCTAAATAATCGAGTAAGTTTATGCTAATTATATCAAGCAATTTAATTTAGTGCAGTGTCGACATTTGCGGCGTGTAGCGTAATTCCGCTGTTTTACTTATGAAATTTATTTCCAGCTTACCCCAAAAGAAATCTGATTGTATGTGAAGAATTTTTGTAAAAATGGCTTCAAATTTGGATCTCGTACCAGCAACCCCAAGAAATCGTGATCCAGCTTGGAAACATTGTCAGATTTATAAAAACGGGGATAAGGTTCAGCTGATGTGTATTTACTGTGGGAAGATATTCAAAGGTGGTGGAATTTTTAGACTTAAAGGACATTTGGCTGGCAGGAAGGGTAACGGCTCAACTTGTTCGAGAGTTGAACCTGATGTTCAGATTTCAATGCAAGAGTGCCTCGATTCTGCCCCAATGAAGGGTAAGAGGCATAAAAGTTCAGAAAAGATAAGCACAACCGATGACTCCCTTAGTATTGAATTGTCACAGTCAAGATCACAAAAACGTGACCCTGCTTGGAAGCATTGTGAAATGTATAAAGATGGGGATAAGGTTCGTCTCAAATGTATATATTGTGGGAAGATATTTAAGGGTGGTGGGATTCATAGGCTTAAAGAACATCTGGCTGGTCAGAAGGGCAGTGGCTCTACTTGTTTGAGTGTTCAACCAGATGTTCGGCTTTCAATGTTAGAGAGATTGAATGGTGTTGTATTTAAGAGTAAGAAGAGAAAATTCGCTGACCAGATTGACACTGAAAGTGGGTTGGATGTGGAAGTTGAATTGCTTCCTTTCCCTGATCCTCATGAGCAAACTGGTAGTTTATTCGGTAGTCCAGAAGAAAGGAAAAACTGCAAATTGCCAATAACTGTGGTTGCCCCACTTGGTAGTAACCAGGACCAGGCGGGGTCTTCAGGAAGGATAAACAATGATGAAGTCCATATGGCTATAGCTTGTTTCTTGATTGATGCTGGGGTGCCCTTTGATGCTGTAAATTCACCTTATTTCCAGCCTATGGTTGATGCAATTGCTTCCCAAGGATTCGGGTTTGTGGGCCCCTCTTACCATGAACTTCGAAGCTTGATTTTCAAGAACTCAGTTCAAGAGCTCAGGGATGAAATCAACCAATGTGCCGCCACATGGGAAAGAACTGGCTGTTCTGTTTTGGTTGACGAGTGGACGACAGAGAATGGTCAACTGTTTATAAACTTCTCGGTTAACTGTCCAGATAGGACAATCTTCTTGAGATCCGTGGACATATCTGACATCATTAGATCTGATGATGGTCTTTTTGAATTGCTTAAGGAGGTCGTAGAAGAAGTTGGCGTGAAAAACATATTGCAGGTTATTACCAGCACTGAAGAGAGATATTTAGCTGCCGGTAAAAGACTAACCGAAGCTTTCCCCACAATTTTTTGGAGTCCTTGTGCTGCACAGTGCATAGATTCTATACTTGAGGATATCAAGAGGCTTCAATGGGTAAATGCAGTACTTGAACAAGCCAAAGCTTTATCAATCTTTATATACAATAACAGTTTTATTCTGAACATGATGAGGCGTTACACTTTAGGAGTTGATTTAGTTGAATTGGGAGTGACTCCTTCATCAACTGACTTCTTAACGTTGAAACGAATGGTAAATATGAAACACAATTTACATTCAATGGTTAATTCAGAGGAATGGAGGGAGAATCCGTATACAAACAAGAAACTGGAGGGATATGAAGTGTTAGATTTTATCAGCAGTGATTCCTTTTGGTCAGACTGTTGCTTGATTAACCGCTTAGCAGGCCCTCTCTTGAGGCTTTTGAGGATAGTCAGTTGCCCAAAGAAGCCTGCAATGGCATATGTTTGTGCTGGTCTATATGAAGCCAAAGAAACAATAAAGAAAGAGTTTGTTGATGAGTATTTAGTGTACTGGAATATTATAGACAAGAGATGGGAACAACTTAGGCACCATCCTTTACATGCTGCTGGATTTTACCTTAATCCGGAGTTGTTTTATAGAACTGGGGAAGATGTGAACCGTCGGATGAGATCACTAGTGTATGATTGTGTGGAGAGGATGATTGATGATCCTAAAGTTCAAGACAAAATTGTGACAGAAACTACTTTTTACCAAAATGCAGATGGAGATTTTGGGCGAGAAATGGCAGTTCGAGCCAGGGAGACTATACTTCCTGGTGAGTACTTGCAGATAATTTAATGAAATCTTAGTGGTTCTTATATTTGTACTCCATGCGTTTTTATATAACTGTCCATAAGGAAAAAATTATATGCTTCGAGATGGTAGTCAATTTTGTCATAAGTTGACAAATCATACCCCTAATTGATTTCTAGGAAAACTGATTCAGATTTTGTTTATTGGGCCTGCTATATGGACGCTTGTTTGTGAATAAAAAACCTTTAGGGTTTGTTTGGTTAAGGGATTTCAGAGGGAAGGGAAGGAGATGATTGTTTTTTATCTTACTAGTTTATTTGTAGTTGTTAGTTCTAAACTAAAAACAAATTAGTTCAATATTGTTTCTTTATCTTCACTTTATTTTCACACTTTTAAATGTAGAAATTATTAAAACAATAAATATTACCCTCCCGTTCTCTCCCCTATGAAATCCTTGAGCCATGCAAGACCTTAGTTAATAAACAGTTATTTGAGAATGGAGAGTCACTAAACTTTATTTTCACCATAATAATCATTTGGTGGACGCTTTGGGAATGAAAGTTATTTGTTATTTGGTGTCTCTTCTTTTCAGTTTGGATATTACAAAATGACTATGGTGATATTTTGTCTTTCAAAAAAAGTGATCCATTTATGCTATGTTGAACCTTATGTGCAAGTGGCTATACACAAAATTTATTTGATATATGAATTTTTAATAGGATGGAGGGGTATAATCTTTCCTGGCACTTGAGGATATTAGTCTTATAAAAACTTCATGGTTTAATGCAACCAGTGCTTATATGTGAGCTTAAAAAACACTTACCCATGAACTTTAATCACAGGTGAGTGGTGGTCAGCATATGGTGGGGGTTGCCCAAATTTGGCTCACTTTGCCACCCGGATTGTCAATCAAACATGTAGTTTGATAAGTGGCAAGCCAAACAGAGTTCGTTCGGAGTGGATAAACAGAAAAATGAACTGTGTAGAGCATGAGAGGCTCAAAGACCTTATCTTTGTACGATCTAATTTACGCATGAGGTAAATATCAGCTGATGAATATGCCTTCCTTTCAAGAGCCCATTTGATAACACCTGAAATGGCTAAAGTTGCTGAATCTGCTGAATTTTCTATGAAAGAACTAATTAGAAAATAATTTTTAAATGTTCTTAAGAAAATATAAAGAAGTGTAAGGCCGGAATGACATTTTCTTTAATCCTAGCCAAAACAATATCTCTTGGACTACTTTTTTATCATCACAAGCTAATCCAGTGAGCCCAGGAAAATAAGTTAGCGCTTGATGACAAATCTAGTAGATAAGCCAAGATAACGGGTTCAAAATCTTTCAAGAGTCCGTTTGGCAACACTGTTTTTCAGCTTATCAGGCTTATCAACCTTTTTTTCACCAAACACGTAATTTTTGCTTTCGCGCGCTAAATTGTGTAATAAGCAGAAAAAGTAAGGTTGAAGTTACTTTTCTGGCTGTATTGGCTGAAGTTACTGTAGATGACCATTTTAGCTATTTTTACATATAATTTTTTCTTTATTTTATTAATAAAATATATTTTAAAGATAATTTTTTCTTAAATCAGCAGAATCAGCCAATGCAGCCACTTCAGCCATAACTTCATAAATTTAAGCAGAATCAGCCAAAATAGCTGATTTTCGTGCTATCAAACGGGCTCCAAAGGTGTAATAAGTAGGGAGAAGTTGTGTTCTTTCTTTTGTTGTTGATTAATTTTTATTGCAGAAGACACGTGAATAGAGAACAGAATCAGTGGGACCCCATTGCATTTCAAAACATAGCTCTTGCTGGGGACTGGGTTTCAGGGAAAGAGGTATTGTACTCAAAGGACATGTGCTATTCAGATTGGACTGTTGTTGATGCGCCTTTAGGCAATGGAATGCTCTCAGGTCCTACAATTGGTGATGATGAACCAGTGGGTTCAGGTAAGTGCATTTGTTCACACTAAAAAGAGAGACCAATAAATTGGGTCGATGGCTATTGATTTCATCTTAATGTTTCTCAGGTTTCAATGATTGTGAAGTTTGGGGCTTCTGACGGGTTAAGAATTTTGAAGAAGAAGGTGAGGGAACATTATAAACCTGACAGAAAAAGCTTTCAACCATGTAGTTTGATTAGTGGCAAGCCAAATGTGACTCTTATAATAGTTGTTCTGGAGGACTGTAGATGTGTTTGATGGCCTGACATTGTTAGAGATGGGGAAACATAATGTGTTCTCTTTCCTCCATTTGCTAGGTGCATTCTTCTGTATAGCAACGATGAGGCCTAACATTCTACGGTCGTAATGCTTATTTTTTCAGTGATGGCAAGTCGATAACACAAGTCATTGGTAGATTTGAGTAAGCAATTTAGATTAGTTTCGGCAGAAGCAGTGGTCAGTTTGGCGGTGTCGGCAGTTGATGTTGCAGAAGTCAATGGTGCAGCTTATAGTTATGGCTGCAACTAACCTCAGCATGGCGACAATGGTCAGTATGGTGGAAATTGAAGTCTGTATTGACAGAATTTAGTGTTGCCGCGAAGGTGGTCAGTATAGGCATAGCAATATGTGAGCGAGGCCAAGTTGGTGTTCTAGCGGCAGTTTAATCATTCCATTTTCTTCTTTGTAAAATAATACGCCACACTCTTTATTTATCAACCCTTCGTATTTTATGAATTAATAAATCATTTTTTATTCCATAAAAAATTGTGCCTTCTATTTTCTCACCTATTTGGTCACATTTTTTTCGGGATAAGGGTCAGTCTGGTCCTCGAAGTTGCAAAAAAGGAGTCAAATAAGTCCTTATATAGAAGATTCTGTCTGGAAGTGCCATTTGAGATGGCTCCCAGTGGAATTTTTTGATGAAATTTTTTGAGCATCTTATTCATTAAGTCTAGTTTACTCATATCAAATTTCAGATAAAAATTCAATCGGGAAGACATTCAAATGAATTCTTGAAGATAATTGTGCCGTTAAAAGCGCAGTTATCTTCAAGAATTCATTTGAATGTCTTCCCGATTGAATTTTTAGCTGAAATTTGGTATGAGTAAACTAGACTTAATGAATAAGATGCTCAATAAATTTTATCAAAAAATTCCACTGGGAGCCACCTCAAATGGCACGTCCGGACAGAATCTTCCATACAAGGACTTATTTGACACCCTTTTTGCAACTTCGAGGACCAAACTGACCCTTTCCTCCATTTTTTTCCTTTCATTACTTTTTTTTCTTTCATTCTGCAATTCCACCTATAAAAGAGACGGAAAAAATTCTACCTTCTGTTGAATGATCTTTTTACAATCAATTGATAATTGATATATTTGGAATGTTTTTAATTAAATTGAAATTTTGTGGTCTAATTTGATAGATATTTATTCTATGTTTATTTTACAGCTATCAAAGTCTAGTAAAAAAAAGTCTAGTAAGGTCGGGTTTGGATGGGTTGGATCCATTATTGAAAGTAGTCCAATTAAAAACATCCAATTAAAAACATCCAATAGTGATCTAAAACCTCCAACAGTTGAAACCACATATTTTTTAATTTGTACTTGCAATACTGGTGTCATATGAAAGATCCTAAAAAATTGTGACTTTTGATATAAATTTATGCAGAATTAACCGATCCAGCCAATTTCTTTGTTACCAAACGGGCTCTAGATTTATTATGATTTTTAAGATATTGATATTCGATATTTCTGGTTTAATTAAGTGAAACACTTGTATATATATTTCATAGTCCAAATATTAATTAAAGAAGTATCATGATAGAGTTCTAGGAAAGTAGATCAAAGTTATAGGTATACCATATGCGGCTGCCTCCCTCGTGTGTTGGGTTTGTTCTCTCGGTGCGATTTTCTGCACCGCAAGTTGATCGACGGATTTGGGGTCTTTGTTCACAGCAAAGCATCGGGTTCGGGCTGTTTTGGAGGGCAAGAAGGCAGAGCCAACTTTTCGATTGCAGCAGACCATCGAATGATCATGGTGCTCGGTGGTGATGAGGAAGAATTGATTCTGGACGAGGAGGTCGATGGCGAGGAGGAGGCTTCGAACCGGAGCAGTAATCAGGGATCTCATGGCGTCTATCTGGCGCCCCGGAAAAGGAATATCTATCAAAGAGATAGGCGAGAAGAGGTACTTATTCACTTTTTATCATATTGTTGACATGGAACGTGTTCTAGGTGGTGGACCGTGGCTATACAAACAAAATTTATTAGTATTGCGAGCGCTGAAACCGGGGGATGTCCCTCTTAGGGTTCCCCTAAATGAGGCCGAGTTTTGGGTGTAGGTACATAGCGTACCATGATTATATGAATTTAGGAGTTGTTAGGAGAGTTGGTAACTTCATTGGTAAATTTATCAGTTTTGACGAAAGTCAATTTGAAGAGCGTTGGAATTCTTACATGAGAATTAGAGTCTGTATGGATGTTGGTAAGACTTTGAAAATAGGTACGACGCTGAGGAAAGGGAGGGAAGTCGGGCATAGAGTGGACTTTAAATATGAAAAACTGCCGAGTTTTTGTTTTGCTTGTGGTATTATTGGCCATGCTAATAGGTTTTGTCCTCTGGCTCTGTGGAGGACCTGGGGGGTCCTAGGGGGGCAAGTGCCCCCGCTTCTAACTCCAAAATTTAGTATTAGTACTTATAATAAAATCAATGCCCCCGCTTCTTGATATAAAAATATGACTATTAGATACGGAGTATGTAGTAATTCCATCAAAGAGCACATGTAAATTGTTATAAGATATTTAAATGACTAAGGAGTTATGATTAAGCAATTTCAAATAATTAGACATCTTCATAAAGAGTGGCGCGGCCTTGGTGGTTATTTTTTGTGAAATACGAATTATCTTTTTCCAAAATTAAAAGTCAATGATATGACACGACTTCTAATATGTGTGGTGAGATTAATGAATTTAATCTTAAATGAAATTTCATACACAAGATATAATAATCATTGTTTTGTTACCAATTACAATTAGTTGTTGTGGCTATTGCACAAAGAAGGAGTTTGTGAATACTTTCCTTGAATATTTGTTCATGATTATGTTACTAAAATGTTGGGATCCTCTTGTAAAATAAAGGGCATGTTCCAACAAAACAACACGATACCATAAAAGAGTTATTATAAATGGGTGTAGTAACAAACGAAAGATGATTGAATCAAGAAATTAAAGGAATTTAGCTTGGCCAGGAGTTACATGTTAGGGTTCACAATTTAATTTCAAGTTGATGAAGGAATTTTGGACATTGTAATTATGTAGCATGACGTGTAACCTTGGATGACACTATCATAGTTATGGATTAAAATTTGACTGTTTATAGTACAAAAAAACTTTGAATTCTAATTCAAAACAAAGAATAGTGTCAGGATGATTCAGTTCTAATTCATATCAAGTATTATGTTTTTCTTTCAAGAAACAAAATATTATTATTTAGAATTGTTTTAATGGATGGAAAACAAGACCTGTTGTACATAGATGTAAATCATTTGAAAGTGAAATTAAATAACTTGTTTTTATTTTTTTTAAATGTCTATACATTGAATAGATTAGTCTCACACTTGACCCGTCTCTGTCCATACAGTAGTGCCCTCGCTTGAGAAAAGTTCTAGGTCCGCCACTGCTCTGGCTTACGAGTGTGAGAACAAAGTGATGCTAAACCTTTTGAGGTTAGTCTTTGTGCCGGAGGGGGAGGGAAAACTCAAAAGATGAAGGCTAACAAATGGCTCGGGTCAGAAGACTCAAGCGGAAGCTCGCTGAACCATCTGGAAAGGAAACAAAGTGTTACGAGTGCCAGAGATGAGGCCACTAGACCCGTAGGGGGTTAAGGAGAGCGGCACCGGAGCTACGGGAGGACTTTCCGGGGAGCAGAAACAAGAAGAATGTGGGAGGAAGAGCAGACTTCAGAAGGGGGAGGGGATACCATGGCCTTTGATTTGTCAAAAAACGAAAAGGGGGTGGGTCCAGACCTCTAGGCCCGTCGAGAGATTTGAGACTGGTCCGGGATAGCAAAGGCCGGAGGATGTTTGTCAGTTGTGGGAGGATGCACAGTTGGGTTTCCACTACTTTATTTTCTTTGTCTTTGTTTATTTTGACCAGACCATCGTTGTTTTTTCTGTTGCTTTTATTACTGTAAGACTTTTGCATTTGGTTGGGGCGATGGGGGGCTATTCTTACCACGTTAGACTCATTTAGACCCACTACAGGATCAACAAACCATATTGCTTTGTCTAGGGTGATTGGTTCTAAGTCTGGTTCTAGGGTTGGTGGTTGGAAGGGCGCCTTTTATCTTCTTGTTCCCTTGCTGAATGCTTTGATATCAATTTAAGCCGCCTTGTTCCAAAAAAGAAAAGAAAAGTGAAACACTTGTACATATGTATACTTTATTCTCCTGCTATATTACTAATACATTGGTATTCTAAATAGTAATTTACTTTTTTGCTTGTTGTTGCAAGACAATGATATTTTGTTGTTATATTATTAATTACTTTCGTTTGGTATCCACAAGTTTTTGTTACAGAAGAAATATGTATTCATCTAAATTATAGCTTAGATAACGTGTATATTATTAATAATATATACCGTTGTCTAGAAAGAAAGTGAAATAAGTTATTTTGAGCTATTTATCATCATAATCTTTTAGTAAAAAAGAAAATGAAACAATGTACACAACCCTTACAAATAAAGATTAATTTGAGTCACACTATATATATTGTATTTAAACTTATGCGTTTAATTATTTTAAAACATGTGTAATAAGATATACACTCTCTAATTGGTTGTTTGTAAGTGATTTGTTTCTCCTCTCTTTTTAATTATTATTTTGTTTTATATTGTCATTATTTTTTGTTTGATATACATTTATTTTTTGTTTTGGTGTACTAAATACTACGGAGTACATTTTAATCAACAAATATATTTGAAAAAAAAAAAGCACAATACCGAACCGAACAAATTGTTGTTTTACATTTTGAATGATAAAATCGAACATTTACATTGGTTTGATATTTGGTTTTAGGTCAAAAATGAATTGTTTGAACTGAACTTATCCTTACATTCGAGGCGAAAACCTCAAATTTGGGGTTTTCACTTTTCACTCCTAAGGTTGCGGTTAGCCTTAATATAGTATTTTCAAAGGAGTATTATTGGCATCTTGATAAAGATAATATTTTAAAAATGACATCATTTTGAAATCAATTTTCATTCAATGTTTTCTAATGGAAAATAAAAATACTGTGTAAGAGTTATTTATTTATTTGATTTTATTTCTCTTTTCTGTATTTGTTATTTTCCTTTTCTGTACTATTCTCGTAGTCAACCCTTTCTTTTTATCAATAAAACTTCCTTTTGTATTAAAAAAAAAACGAAACCAAATGAAACCAACAAGTATCAGAGTATTATACTTATACTTAAAATATCCGCATTTAATGGAAAACATAATTCGCGTTATTTTTGAACTTGGCACAAGTTAAAAATGTAATCCTATAAAAGAGGCCAACGTTGAATTAAGGCTACGTTTGGCACAACGAGCTGGAGCTGGAGGGCTAATGTCTGAACTGGGGCTATTGTCTGAATCATAGACTATTGTCCGGAGTTGAATTATCGAGTGCTGGATCTGAACTACTAGCTGAATAGAGTAAACCCGTTTGACAAAAAGAGCTGGAAAAGTACCGGATAATATGAAATTACATTAAAGCCCATTTTATTTAATTTTTCAATATTAGAAATATAAATAGAAATGTTCAGAAAAGTTTGAGTAAAAAAGAAATAAATATCGATACACAACTAAATTTTGATATTTTGATTAATGTGGGGTATACATATAACGCGTATACGTCATATTGATTTAGAATATTTTTCAATTATTGGCTTGAAAAAATATATTTTCAATTATATTTCATGGAGTTGACGTGGGTATCTAGATTCATCAAAAGGAATTTGAAACAGAGCATAAATTGATGTGGGATGGAAGTGAAATTTGTACTCCGATAAGCAATTGGTAGTGAAAATTGATGGAGGATTTTTTTTGAAAGGGATAGAGGATGACATTATAGCAATTGAGTATAAAATAAAGCAAAAAAATGCAGTAAAAAGTGGTGGTGTGCAACAGACGTACCGAAGTAGAAGAGGTCATGAGGTTATTTCCGGAAAACAAACGCAATGTAGAATCGTCTGAACACAAACGTTTAGATCACTAGCGTTGTAATTCAGCTCAACTTTTCTCACTTAAGCTTTGTGTAGCCGTTTTGCCAAACAGGACGTTTTCTCAAATTATTGACTGAATTGATAATATTTCAGTCCATTATGAGCTGAAATGGTGTGACAAACATAGCTTAAATTTATTCAAGGAACCTTATCATTCCAGCTCCGAGGACCACTTGGATGAATCTTTATTTTAGACAAGGTCTATGACATGGTTTCTAAGGAAGTACTGCTAATAGAATAGCATTTGACTTGAGGAGGTGCGACTTGTTTCATTTTTATTTAAAAAAAACAAAGTTATGGTCATATCAATCAATAAATGAACTTGAAATCAGAGAGTGGCCCGCCAAGATAGACTTGAAAAATAAATTAATTCAAATGCACTTAAGATCAGATATTGGCCTACCAAAATGGACTATTATACGGAGAAGTGGTCGCGAGCATAATGAGCACCATAAATATACAGCTGAACCTATCCATCTATCTCTTATACTCCACTCCCTATTACATTATACTCCGTATTAGATTAGACAGACACATATAAAGTAAACGCTTAATTATAAGTTCTAATCCATCAATTAATCCATCTGCGTATAGGATGTTGTGTATAGGATGTTGACTCAACCAATCCTACGGTGCTAGACCATATACCCGTGCACACCAAAGGCCCAACCCAACACATAGGAACTATGATCTCCACACAGTCACTGCGGATTTCGATCCTTGATCATTTCTCCTACTTTCCCGTCGCTTTACCAGATGAGCTGGAGTAATATAGGATGTTGCATGAAAGCGGGGATCAGAGAGGAGTGAAACCTTAGCTTAATGAGTTAATGTTGATGCCATTGCTATAACAATTGAACAAAAAGGACGTATAGCTTAAAAAAGAAATTTCATAACCCCTTGATAAGACACAACAAAGTAACATTTTACAAATGAAGAACCAAAAAAGACTAAGACTCAAGAAAAGAAATATAAGAGGGGGATTCACAAAAGTTTACAGGGGAAATGGGGAATGACAACAAGAAAATGTTGTTAAGCTTCATCAAACCCTGCTTACATTTTGAGCAAGATGCAGGACTGACTGATCGGAGGGGCGAGGTTAGCGGCCGATCTCTCTCCCAGTCCTATCGATTGATCAGTAAGAAGGCGGAGGAGGGCGGGGAGGAGGTGGCCAATGGGCTTCATGGGGGATGTGCCCGGCATTGTGCAACAAGTTGGGTGGCAAGTTGTACAAAGAATCAACCAACCCGTGAGAATGTGGGGCTGATGATGAAACCGTCTCAACTACTCCTAATGGCACGCCCCCTTCATCCACGGCCTGCCGCAGCTCTTCATCCTCCAAAGGAAGCCTTTGGTAGGCGGCGTTCATGTAGGTGGCGGCAATCACCACCACCGGCCCAGAGGCCACAAGTGCACCGATCACGTTCCCACCCAAAACTTGCCCCTGCCCACCCGCTAGGTAAACCGTCAGCCCGGTCGTCCTTAGGGGCGATGGGGATGGCAAAAAAGCCCCCGACAAGGACAGTATCTCAAACCTCCCACGGAGGGTGACGACTCCGTCTGGAGAGGTTGGTTGCCGGAGAGTGACGTCAGCTACCACACCGGTGCCGCTCAAGACCGAAACGCCGCGGTGGCAGCGTTGGGCGAAGGCCGAGATGCAGTCAACTATATCACTTCCACTGCTAATCTCCAAGACATGGCTATGAAGGGAATTAGGGCTTTCCTTGGTGATCACAATTGGGGGTTTGGGTTTGTTCTTTGACCCGGGAGGCCGCCCCCTTGGGCGGCGACCGGAGCTGCTGGGTTCAGAAATCACAAGGGCCCCAGGATCAGTAGAGTTCATCATCTGCCCTTCATTCCCATCACTGCTGGTATCAGCCATGAAATCCTGCTCCCTTCTCTTCGCTTCTTCTTCCTCACCACTGTTTCTCATCAGATGCAATTCTGGATCTCCTCCACCTGACCCCCCCATCTCATTCATCCCCACCACATTTCCAGTCCACCACCTATTAGCCATATATAGCTGCTGATATAATCGCTTCTTTTTCTCCACACCTGACCAAAATGTCCCTTTTCTTTTACTTCTGTAAAGATTCTCTCCAGAAACAAGCAGCTTCTGAACTCTCTACCCGCACAAGCAACGTTTCATCATATTGAGGTAATATGAGGAGGGAGGGAGGGAGAATTTACACATTCACCCTACAAGCCTCGATCTCCAAGTTTCCTTGGAACTTGCTTAGAAAAGCAACAAGTAGAGAGAACAAAAATTTCACCTCTAAACAGGTCCCCAAATCATACTCGATTAAACCCACAAGCTAAAAGCAAACCCTATTGCCAGGATTTTCTCAGAAACCAGGGGTGGGGGTGGGGAAGTACAAATCTTTATAAGTATACCGGAAGCTTTTCACAATGAATAGGAAAGTAATCAAGACCCCATTGAAGGGACAAAAGTTGGAGCAGAGATCTGAGGGCAAACCATTCATGAAACTTTTTCCAATTACAGAAATCCCAGCTTATTAAACTTCATATCAATATCTCCGGACCGACCCCCACCACCACAGTTCAAGAAAAAACCTCAACCACCACCTCAACTGTCAGTAAAACTTTTTCCACTAGCTCTCGTAGATCTTCTGCGCAAGAGAGTAGTATGAAATCAGCAGGAAGAGATGGGTAAGTAATAATAGTAGCAGTACCTATATCAATCAGATCAGATTCAGTTGGTACGGGCTGTGGTTTTGTGGGTCAGGCTCATTTTTATACCCATTTGAGAGTCTCCTTATTTCCTTTTTCTCTCTCGCACTATTTCTCGAGCAGGTTGTGTACGAGTACGACATTTAAGTAGAGGTCCGGGACAAGCTAAGCTTGGGGTCATGTTCTCGTAGTTCGTGAGCGGGTTTTTCGGTGTCAGAGTAACGTCGTCTGCCGTTCGTTTTTTCTACGACTTATCGGACACATGTTTCTCGGTCTAAATCCTCACCATGCACGTATACTCACTTTGACTAAGATTCTTAAATACGTGCTCTCTCGGATCCTTCAAACCTTTATCAACTTTCTTTTTTTTTATAATAATTATTCTACTCATTTTTTCAATTTCCATTTTAAAGAAAAAATTATGATTCTCATTAAATTTAAATATATTTTTAATACCTGGAAATATAATATATTTTGTTTTGCATTTCTCCATAATTATTTTTTGTTTTCTTCCCTAAATTTATGTTATTATTCTTTTTAGTCTTTCAGTGATAATAACAACCTCAATTTGACGATAAAACAATCCTAACTAAAAGATTTCATCTAATTTGTTGTCATGTTATTCAAAAAGTATTTGATTTTATTTTTAGAAGTTTTTTAATGCATATTTTTGAAATACAAATAATTAGTTTTACATTGTTTTAACTCTCATACTAGCTTAAAAAAAAGACAAATTTAAAAGTCTCTACTAGATTTATGCAATTGGTAATAACTATTTTTTCTTCAATTTCTGTTGGTTTAAAGTGGGAGATGAACTAAAAATTAGATAATACATATTACAAGGTTGAAAAATAAAAATGTTTAACATGGACCTAAAGCAAAGTATGTCATGTTTGCAGACATTAAAAATGTTCATGAACATTCTTATTAATTCTATTCCATTTACTCAAACCACAATCACATACTCTCTCCGTCCCGAAAAGGTTGGTCAACTTTGACTTTCACGTGGATTAATAAAGTAAAAACTGTGTAGTTAAATTTATGCAGAGGAGAGAAAATTAACTTTAGCCACATATTCCTTACTTTAAATGGAAATGGCAAATCGAGACATCCAAAAAAAGAAAATTTGACAAGCCTTTTCGGAACGGAGGGAGTAATTTTTATTTTATTATTCTACAGGGACAAAGAGGGTAAATCCTTCCCTGGTACGTCCCTTTTCATTATTTATGTTTTTGGTAGCTTTTTTTGTATTAAAATGTACTAATACCCTTGATAAATTATCATTCCCACAAAACAAGTCTATTATCTTGTTTGCGATTGTTTTTACTTTAACAAATGATTTTTCAAAGTGATTTCAAAGAAAATGCCCAATACTAAGAGGTCGTTTAGCAACACTGTTTTTCGGCTTATCAGCCAACTTTTTTTACCAAACACGTAACTTTTACTTTCCCGCGCTGAATTGTGTAATAAGCAGAAAAAGCAAGGTTGAAATTACTTTTTTGGCTCTATTGACTGAAGTTACTGTAGATGATCATTTTAGCTATTTTTACATATAATTTTTTCTTTACTTTATTAATAAAATATATTTTTTTTTCTTAAATCAGCTGAATCAGCCAATGCAGCCACTTCAGCCAGAACTTCATTCATTTCAACAGAATCAACCAAAACAACCGATTTTCGTGCGACCAAACAGACTCTAAAAGTTGTTAATATACGAGGAAAAATTATATTTATAAAAGTAAAAGTGTGGAGTGTTTGAGAATTTTTTTATTAACAGAAAAGGTGAATCATTTTAAAGCACACTTCCAAATATGGATGTGCTTCGTTTCAAAATCGGATCAGGCCCGAAACTGGTATTATAAAAAAATAGAAACTGGAAACTGAGCCGGATATATTACGGTTTTTAACCGTAACCAATCTCGATTTAACCTGAAATTCACAAACATTTTCGATTTCACTCCGAACTCGTATAAAATTTGATTCCATCATAACCATGTTGTATTTTGTTCCATTTAAAGCGTTTTCTAACTCGTTGGAAAGATCATATTAATTTCTAAATTCGTCTATATATGTCGATTTCAAAATAATACGGGATTATTACCTAATGAACGAAATTTCGAATCCAAGACTGTATTTACGCTAAAAATGCTATATTTACGCTGAAAATGCTAAAATTACATAGAAAAAACTTATTTCTTGCTCGATGTTCTTCCATTTGAGTCGTATTATATCTCGATGGAAAGATCATTTTGAGTTCTAAGGATATTATTCCGACTTCATTTACAATGCATTAAATAAAGGTACATATTAATCTGAAACTCACAAACATTTTCGATTTCACTCTGAACTCATGTAGAATTTGATCTGATCATATGTTGTTGTACTTTGTTTCGTTTATAGCGTTTTCTAATGAATGGACCTTCGAACCCAAGAATGTATATACGCTAAAAATGCTCTATTTACGCTGAAAATGCTAAAATCACATAGAACAGGCTTAGTATTTGGGACATCATATCTTGTTGTATTTTCTTCCGTTTGAAATGTATTATATCTCGTTGGGAAGATCATTTCGAATTCTAAAGCTACTATCACAATTTCATTTACAATGAATTAAATAAAAGATATATATTAATATAAAACTCAAACATTTCAGAATTCACTCCAAACTCGTGTAGAATTTGATTTGATCATACCTTGCTGTATTTTGTTCCGTTTAAAGCATTTTCTATCTCGTTGGAAAGATCCTATCGATTTCTAAAACCCGTATTGAGGCGTCGGTTTCAAAATATTACAAGATGATTACCTAATGAACGGAATTTGGAATCCAAGGCTGTATTTATGCTGAAAACGCTAAAATCACAGAGAACATGATTAGTATTTGTGACATTCATATCTTGCAGTATGTTCTTCCACTTGAAGCGTATTATATATCGTAGGAAAGATCATTTTGAGTTCTAATGTTATTGTTCCAACTTCATTTACAATGCATTAATTAGAATTTCACTCCGAACTCATGTAGAATTTGATCTAATAATATCTTGTTATATCTTGTTCCTTTTACAGCGTTCTCTATCTCGTTGGAAAGATCTTATCAAGTTCCAAAACCCTTCTTCAGGCTTCAGTTTCAAAATTATTACGGGATTATTACCTAATGAACGGAGATTCGAATCCAAGACTGTATATACGCTAAAAATGATCTATTTACGCTGAAAAAGCTAAAATCACATTAAGCAGGCTTAGTATTTGTGACACTTATACCTTGCTGTATTTTCTTCTGTTTGAAACGTATTATATCTCGTTGGGAAGATCATTTTGAGTTCTAAAGCAATTATTACAATTTCATTTACAATGCATTAAGTAAAAGGTACATATTAATCTAAAACTCACAAACATTCCTGATTTCACTCCGATCTCGTGTAGAATTTGATCTGATCATACCTTGTTGTATTTGGTTCCGTTTAAAGCGTTTTCTATCTCGTTGAAAATATCTTATTGGTTTCTAAAACCCGTATTAAAGCGTCGGATTCAAAATATTACGGGATGATTACCTAATGAATTGAATTTGGAATCCAAGACTCGATTTATGCTAAAAAATCATCTATTTATGCTGAAAACGCTAAAATCACAAAGAACATGCTTACTATTTGTAATATTCAAATCTTGTTGTATGTTCTTCCGCTTGAAGCGTATTATATCTCTTTGGAAAGATCATTTTGAGTTCTAATGCTATTGTTCCGACTTCATTTACAATGCATTAAGTAAAAGGTACATATTAATCTTAAAGTTACAATCATTTTCGATTTCACTCCGAAGTTGTGTAAAATTTAATCTAATAATACCTTGCCATATTCTATTCTGTTTAAAACGTTTTCTATCTCGTTGGAAAGATCTTATCGATTTCTAGAACCCGTATTAAGACGTCAGGTTCAAAAAATTACGGGATGATTCCCTAATGGACGAAATTTGGAATCCAAGACTCAATTTATGCTAAAAATCATCTATTTATGCTGAAAACGCTAAAATCACAAAGAACATGCTTACTATTTGTAATATTCAAATCTTGTTGTATGTTCTTCCGCTTGAAGCGTATTATATCTCTTTGGAAAGATCATTTTGAGTTCGAATGCTATTGTTCCGACTTCATTTACAATGCATTAAGTAAAAGGTACATATTAATTTGAAATTCACAAATATTTCCGATTTCACGCTGAACTCGTGTAGAATTTGATCATATCATACATTGCTGTGTTTTGTTTCGTTTAAAGCATTTGCTATCTTGTTGGAAAGATCTTATCAAGTTCTAAAACCCGTCTTCAGGCTTCGGTTTCAAAATATTACGGGATAATTAACTATTGAACGGGATTTGGAATCTGAGACTATATTTACGCTAAAATTTTTGGGAACGCCATACCTAAATCGTGTTTGCTCTGCGTTGGATGAGTGGACGATCACTTTGTTGTTGCTCTGTATCCCCACGGCGAGGGAGATGTATGGTCTCTCTTGTAGCTTCCAGTCTGCCCCCTGGAGATCCATCGCATCTGCGACATCGAGGGTTTTGGCAGCTTTCTTCGGGCACTAGTTCGTCCTCTACCCTATCAATAAGAAAACCACTGAAGCCCGGCGGCTGCTCCTAGGAAGACTGATAGCGAAGGATACAAACTCTGGTGGCAATAAGCCCTAGAGAGAGAAATTTTTTACTTCGCTAGCTTCATAAGCCATGGCTTAGAGTCCATTATTATTTTTTATCATAGAGTCCATTATTGTTTTTTAGAACCAAAGCAGGATACAAAGTGACGACAAGTCTTATGTCTACCATCTGCCCAAGGACCAGGCTTTGAATTAATCACCTCCGAAGAAGCCATATAATTCGTTGATCCCGCTTTGGGCTTATCTGAGCCAATGAGTTACAGAATAGACTCCTCATCCCTTGGCTTAGGTTCAAGAGTTTTATTGCTGAAAAAACACAGCACAAACAAAACAAAGTACACATCCAAAACGTGGGAAATAAAGAAAAAAGAGCAAACAAAATAAAAGTATCTCTCGGCTAACAAAGCCGTCATCAACCTCAGAAACTATGGCCGGTCTGGGATCCAGCACCCGTCCCTGTCCCGTTTTTTGGGAAATATGAAATCAAACACCATAGCATCCTTTGCTGCGTCCTCCTTGGCTTTAGGGCTGAGCACGGGTCAGGTTCGGGCGGGTCGGGTCTGCGTACCCTAAACCCGTTCGGGGGTTTTAAGTTAAATATTAGGCCCGGCCCTTTGATATTACAAATCGGGTTTTTCGGATATTTGTAAATTGGACATTATCGGATATCAGATATTTAGGTTATATTAAAAAAAATTATAATTGGATAATTAAAGTGTTTGAATGCCACTTTGACAAAAATTCTACAAACTACTGCACTAAACATTCAAATTACGCAAATAATTTAATACAAATTGCATAAATAATAACACAAATAATTGAACACAAGTATTAATTTAACATATTCAAAGTACACACTACATAATTTAATATATTTCAAATATTTCGGTGATATTAAAACACATTATAATTGGATAATTAAAGTGTTGGCCCGAATGTCACTTTGACTAAAATTGTACACACTAGTGCACTACACATTCAAATTACAAAAATAATTTAACACAAATTGCACAAATAATTACACAAATAATTGAACACAAGTATTAATTTAACATATTCAAAGTACACACTAAATTATTTAATATATTTTGGATATTTGGGCGGGTCGGGTTGGGATTTTACAAACCCTACCCGCCACCCGATCTAGGTCCAATACTAATTGGTTTTTTGGTTTCGGGTTTTTCGGGTCAGATATCCATTTCGGTTCGAATATTATCAGAAAAAACTTCGGGTTTTGCGGGTCGGTTCGGGTTTTGCTCAGCCCTACTTGGCTTGTTCCTCCCAATTCAAGTACGCCTTTGATACGCTTGTAATTTCCGTGTGTATGTTTATGTTTTTAGCTAGTTTTGGTTGTTTGATATTTCGGAAATTACACACTTTTGGTGTAATAGTTTTGTTTGCAATTTAGTTGTAATTCATTTAGATTAAGTTTATTTTGAGCTTAAACAGGTCCAAGATCAATCAAATAATCATTGGTGAAGGAAGGTGCAAGAGTACAAGACAAAAAGAAGACAACATCCTGATTTTTGACATGTACCCAGTCGAGTATACCATGTACTCGATAGGGTACCAACTTGATTTTCAATCAGATCAATCAGAAACAAAGGGACGTGCAGGGGAAGATTTGGCCACGATCAGTTGTCATACCCGATCGGGTACACCGACACACCCGATCGGGTATGTCTTTTATTTCAACCCTGGAATCGATCGAGTAAAGCTCAAATTCAACATTCTGCAAATACCCGATCGGGTACCCTATGTGTACTCGATCGGGTACACGAGCTGCACTCCCAAAAAGCCTATAAATACACCACCTTCCCTTCACAATTAGACACCAATTCCTTTACACTTCTAAGCTCGGTTTAGAATAGCATTTCTTTATATTTTTCTAGCATGTTTAGTCTCCAAATGAGGAGCTAAACTCTCATTTCTTGGTGTTGCTCTTGAAGCTTGTTGATTATTAAAGTTGTGAGTTATTTTCTTAACTTCTTTCCTTGAATATTAATTCTTCCTTTAAATACATTTCTATATCAATGTTGGGGAGTGTTACTAAGATGACAATTAGTTAACATCTTGACATTGGTTATAGTAATAGTTATTTCTTCCTCTATGTTAATATTGGAGAGTGTTACTAAGATGACAATTAGTTAACATCTTGATATTAACTATAGTAGGATTCATCTTCTTTAATATTCTTCCTTGAGTATTAATTAATTCCTACTCATATTTCATATTAATATTTTGAACATTACTTAAAGGATCAATTAGTTTTGTTTCATATATTAATTACTACTAGAATCGATCAACGAACCGATGGTTAATCGTTGATGGTTTCACAAGTAAGTAATTTCGGTGTATTAATGCACGGTCGTGGTTAATAAACTTAAGAGGGATTAATTTGGTTGGTTAAACCAAAACCGTTGTGTTGAGGTTATCAATCTTAATTGATTTCATCAAGGAGTTAAGAGATTAAATGCTACTATCAAGTCGGTATATGGCGGTGTTCTATACTTGACTAATAGTGAGGGTTGTTAATGAACGGTCGTTGTTAACCTTTGGTGAATTGGATATACTCCTCGATTGAGTATTCGAGAGGGGATTAGTTATAGATATAACAATGATAGACTAAAATATATAAACAAGTGGAAAGTAGCAACGCCAAGTCCCTTTTATTCGTGAATTAAATCTCATATAAGTCGTTCATCTTCGTGTTTAATTTAATTAAATCACTCAAGCAAAACCCCCCTTTATTTACTTGTTTACATAAAAAGATAATTATTTCTTTCCTTGTGGATACGAACTCTACTTCACCTATACTACGTATAAGTGTTAGTAGTGAATTTATTTTGACGCACCGTGATAAAGTGCTCGTCAGCCTTCTCTTTAGCTCTCCCGGTACTCTGTCCACCTGAGACTCACTTGGATTAGTAGGAGTCCCCATCCTACTTTGAGTGCTCTCCCCTACCTCTTCTAGGTGCTGACCCTGAGCTGTCTTCTCCGCACAAGCCTTGTTATAGCCACCTGCTGAGGAGCTCCCTTCCGAAACCCACCATTTGTTACCCATAGAAGGTCCAGTTTTCCTTCCACCCGCTTGAAGCCACAGACCAAATGGCTTAGTCAAACCTTGTCCTCCTTTTTCATACAGTAGAGGGAAAAATTTATCTGCATGTCAGATGACTCCACAACAAAAATAGAAACTTGGAAGTTTTTCATATTTAAAATTGACCCAGTACCCTTCTCCTTTACTTTTCCTAATAGTAGTCCCAATTTTTAAGGGTTTACTCACATTCATGCGAACTCTAACCCGCATTATAAGCTTCCCATTTTTCATCAAATTGGTTATCATCCCACCTGACAAATTCACCTAGATAATTCCCAATTCTTCTTGCCATTCCAAGATTATCATAACTATACAACACATTATGTACCTGTACCCAGAGCTCAACCGTATCTAGCGGGACTTTAAGTGGGATATCTCCCGATTTAAGAGCTTTTACAACAATCAAATTCCAATCAAACAACCAGGGACCATTATCCAATACACGATTCATATCAACAGAGTGGAAAAATTTAAAGAGATACCTCTTTTCTCCAATCTCTTTTATCGCAACACCTTTACCCAGTCGTCATAAAGCCGTCATGAGATCCTTAAAGATCTGAAAACGAACCGCTTTGTCCGTGAGAATTGTCCCAACTACCAGAAACTCCTCCAGCTTTGCTGCACCGACCACCGCTGCCCCCCTCTTCATCATCTTCGAGCACCAGTTCGTCCTCTTCATCATCCACGTGCTTATCCACCAGTCCTTCTTGCTCTTCTCTATGTTGCTCCAAAACCTCGCCATCCATGATACCCCCTCCACTGCAAAGCTTCGCTCGGCCAAGGCGTCAAGAACGACCCCTAGAATGCTTCTATTACGCACGTCGCACTAGTGACAGAAAAACTCTCTGAACCCTAAGCTTAGGGTAAAGGCCACATTGATATCATAGAGTCCATTATTGAAAAGAAAACTTTGATTGGTTTATTTTTGAAAGAAATTTTCAAAAGTGATAAAATGATACTGTATTGTTTTTTCCTTTTTGGACGATTTGTGTAAAATTGTCAATTATTAGTACTACCTCCGTCCCGTTGGAAGGTCCTCATAGCAAAACGACACAGTTATTTAGACAATAATTAAATAAAGTACTTCGAGTATAGTTTGAGAAATAATTTCAATAGGTATATATTATAATGAAGTTAGTATTGATAACAATGATGTTATAAATATATTTGTTTTAATATTTAATGATTAATTAGTAATTTAAGATTGTTAATTATTTCCTTAAATGAAAATGAAACCCTTTATATGAGACGTCAAAAAAAAAGGAAAGCGAAAATCTTACCGTGGGACGGATGGAGTATACTTTTGTAGAGCCCATACATCCGAAAGGCCCAAATTGGAAAATAAACGGAGTAACTAACTTCTAACGCGCACTGTTGTGCAGGAGTTTCGCTTCCATCCTTCACCCCGACGCCTGTAAAGTGTAAACTGACGCACTCGACACTCCATCGCTCCACGCCAGCCACGCCTCTACGCAGCTCACACTGCAGTTCGCCGGTGGGGCCTTCGGCTTCGGTGGTCGCCGGCCGGATGTCCAGTCCCGGGACTTCCAGAGACTAGAGTTCCGGCCTTCCGCCTTCAGGCTTCAGCCAATCACTCAATCAGCCAATCGGCGTCCAGCACAGCACTCCAACTCTCCAAGCCATCCGTAAAGGCGTTTTCTTAATAAAAAATCCTGCAGGCCCTGATCCGCAACTTGTGCTTCTCTAGAGAGAGAGAGAGAGAGATTGTGTCCGTATGAGCAGGTAATTGTGGAGAAATGAAGGGGATGGGAAATGGGGATCTGTTCAAATCGACGACACTGATAAAAATTGCGGCCTTGACATTCTTAGCATTCACATTCTTCTACTTCGGCAAGCACTGGTCTGGCGGCCAGCAACAACCGCTCGTTTTCTTCAATTCCCGCCAAGATACTCTTCCTTCCACTGCTGCTAATGCAGGTGCAGCCGTTTCGCTCTCCCGTAATGTCAACAAAACATTCGATTTGTCGTCTGTCCTAAACGACACAGTTTCAGGAAGCACTCAGCAACCCAAAGAAGAAGAGAATCAGGAACAGAAGCCGGATGCATCTCCGCCTCCTCCACTACCACCACCTCCATCGTTTCAGAGAATGGGAGTGGTGGACGAGAACGGAGTCATGATGGAGAATTTTGAGGTGGGCCTGTTTGATGCTGACGTAGTAGACAATTGGGCGCAAGGGAATGAGACGGATGGAGAAGAAGCAGAGGAAGGTAGGAGTGTTAGGGTTAGTAAGTTCGCATTGTGCTCGAATAGCTTCAGGGAATACATACCTTGCCTAGACAATTTTGAGGCTATTAAGAAATTAAAATCAACTGAGAAAGGGGAGAAGTTTGAACGCCATTGTCCTGACAAAGACAAGGGGTTGAATTGCTTGGTTCCTGCCCCTAGAGGTTACCGAGCACCAATTCCTTGGCCTAGAAGTCGTGATGAGGTATTACATTTTTGCCGTTTTTCTTATAGCATACTAAGAAAATAATATTTACCGTGTTCTTGAGAAGATACATTATTGAAGAAACCAATTCTTAAAGAATTACTTTTGATGATACATTTCTACTTGTGTGTTACAATGCAGGTTTGGTTCAGCAATGTTCCACATGCTCGCTTAGTTGAAGATAAAGGAGGCCAAAATTGGATAACAATAGACAAGGATAAGTTCAAGTTTCCTGGAGGTGGCACTCAATTCATTCACGGGGCAGATCAGTACTTGAATCAGATTGAAGAGGTGATCTTTTTCCTCTTCATTTTCTTTTTGTAGTTTCAGAAATATAATGATAGATCTGTCCCAAAATAAAATAAAAAACCTTGCTTTAAACTCCTTTCTTGTCCAAAAAGAGTCATATTTTATCAAATGTAGCTAATGTTTCATGTAATTTTTCAAAAAGAGTCACAAGCAAGTTACATATCATAAGAAGTTGAAATAACAAAGAAGTTTTTGACCCTTGTGCCTTACCTAAATAAAAAACACTACTTCCTATAAGAAGGATTACAACTCTTGCAAACCATTGATCATAATTATATTTTGAATGTTTTTCTTGGTTTCTACAGATTTAACTTGTTCAGGAACCTTTTTTTTAATTACATTAAAAGTAATAGAATTTGGCTTCTTTTGTTTAAATATGACTACTTTTAAATTTAAGCTTCCAAAGCAGATTCTTAATTGAAATGGAGGAAGCTGTATCTTGACCGGCCTTTTTTTTGGGGTGGGGTGGGGAATTGAGGTAGTATTTAAGATTATTAACATTTTATATGTGATCTGTTTGCTAGATGGTACCTGAAATTGCATTTGGCCACCATACACGTGTCGCTTTGGATATTGGCTGTGGTGTTGCAAGCTTTGGTGCATATCTACTATCACGCAATGTTCTCACCCTCTCAATTGCTCCAAAAGATGTCCATGAAAATCAGATTCAGTTTGCACTTGAGCGGGGGGTACCTGCTATGGTGGCTGCTTTTGCAACAAGGCGTCTATTATATCCCAGTCAGGCATTTGAGTTGATTCATTGTTCAAGGTGCAGGATTAATTGGACTCGCGATGGTAGGTTTCTATCTTACACATTTCTTCATCTAATCTTAGGTATGTTCATGGGTTATATAATTATATACTACGGTATAATACAGAGAAGTGAGAGAACTGTTATGATAAGCAATATATGGTAGTGTATATAATATTTATTTAATATACCCTGCAATACAATATGCTCAAATCCTCAAATGAGAAAAAATTAATATCGTAGCAGCCGTAGCGCATATAATACTTATTAATAAACTCTGTAACACAAGATGCTCAAGTCCTCAAATGAGAATTTGTTTAGTGTCTTGTCCTGTTCCTTTTTTTACTTTTATACTAGTCAATAGCTTGGAATCCTTGGATGCAATTATTGTTGTAACTAATCATTCATGTGTTGGGTTTTTAATGAAGATGGTATTTTGTTACTTGAGGTCAACCGGATGCTTCGTGCAGGAGGCTATTTTGTTTGGGCTGCACAGCCTGTGTACAAACATGAACCAAACTTAGAAGAGCAATGGGAAGGTAATCTGATTTGTTTATCTGGTCTTCTTATTTTTGGCTTCCTTTGAATTTTGGCTGCTTCCATGCTTTTTCTTAGATAACCTGTTTCGTTTTATATTTTTAGCTGTGTGAAAATGTCAATACTATTAATGAACAACAATAAAAAGTGAATTTTGACATTAATATTTTTTGGGTCTGCCCAGAGATGGTTAATCTCACAAACAATCTTTGCTGGAGACTTGTAAAGAAGGAGGGGTATATTGCAATATGGCAGAAGCCCTTAAACAACAGCTGCTATTTAAACCGAGTGCAAGGGAGCCATCCACCATTATGTGAACCTGATGATGATCCAGACAATGTCTGGTATGCAAACACGTGTCTGTCTTCTACCAATTTCATAATACTTGTTCAACATTCTGTTTTTGCATTATCATTAAGTGCTATGCATATACATCTAGGTATGTTGATATGAAAGCTTGCATAACACGCCTGCCAGAGGATGGATATGGTGCAAATGTCACGAATTGGCCAGCACGTCTTAAAGATCCCCCAGACAGGCTTCAAAGCATAAAATTTGATGCTTACATATCAAGAAAAGAGCTGTTCAGGGCAGAACTGAAATATTGGGTTGAAATAATTGAGGGCTATGTCCGTGCAATGCATTGGAAGAAATTCAAACTTAGGAATGTGCTGGACATGAGAGCTGGTTTTGGTGGGTGGGTAATTTATTGATTTTCTTCCCCCATTCTTTAATTGCTCCCTATTTTATTTTGCTGAGACTTTTTGTGCTTTCAACAGATTTGCTGCTGCATTGATTGATTTCAAGTTTGATTGTTGGGTTCTCAATGTGGTTCCAGTGAGTGGGCCAAACACTTTACCCGTTATATATGACCGTGGACTTATAGGCGTTTTGCATGATTGGTAAGTGGAGGCCAGACTTCTCATTTTCAATAGATGATAGATGCCTTTAGTGCTCTACATACTTTTTTTATTTTATTTTTTTTATTATTTTTTTTGCTCTACATACATTTATAACAAATTTGTATTATCTTCCAGGTGTGAACCATTTGATACATACCCAAGAACATACGATTTCTTGCATGCTAATGGGCTCTTTTCCATTGAGCGAAAAAGGTATTTCTACTTTGTCACAGGAAGAAAAGTTTTTCGTGGAATTTTTTTCTTCGAAATAACTGTTTTTCTTCAACAAACATTTTCCAAAAGAAAACGAAGTTTTATCAATCAAACAGCTCCTGCTGTTCTAAACAAGACAAAAGAGATGCCACTTTGCAGTGTGTCACATATACATAGTACTATGGAATTGTTAAAAGATATGGATAATAGAGTGTGAAGCATAAATTTGCCCTCATTCAATGTAGTTTTTGTAAGTCAAGAATTCAGGAAGTTATGCCTTTTCAGTTAAGTATTCAAGCATAAAGTAAAATAAAGTAGTGAACGCTATCTTGAAATGTACAGTAGTAACCTAAGTAGCACGAAAACGAGAAGCGGGAAATGCCGGAATCACCATTTACAAAAAAACCGGAAAAAAATGTGGGGGAAACGCGTAAATAAAAATATATAGAGATTTTTTATAAATTAATAAATATGTATACATATGTGTGTGTGTATACAGAGTGTACATTATATAGATATTTAACCCATATGAATATCAACTTACACCTTAGATATTTATAGTAGCAAATCCAGAACCCCCTTATTACTTACTCTGTATACATTTAAATGTTTTAAATAATTAATACGGAGTAATTAATTAGGGGACACTTCCATCATTTGCAATGGAGCCAAAGCCTCACTATTTTTTGGCTTGGGAATATGATGCAATAAAGAAAATGGCTCACTTAACTGTCTGCATTTATTTGTTATGAAGCAGTCCGTGCAAATTTCGATGCGATTTTTATTATGGGTCATCCGGAAATAGTCTCTATGTGCTTTAATATAGGGGTAAGACTGCGTACATCTAATCCCGCTTACCCCACCGAAGGTGGGAGCCTTTGCGGCACTGGGGTAATGATGATGCATTAATTAGGGTACAGCTGGACGTCATCACTAAACTCCTCTAGATAAGTCTCCACTCTCCCTCAGTACTCACACTGTTCGTACGATTTATTTACAAAGCCAACCCTCCGACTCAGGAGATCTCTGCTTTCGAGAAGCCAAACAAGACGCGAAGTATGCAAAGACGGCCGGCTTGAAATGGCAGCGAATACAGTCCCCACTGAAGACGATGTGCGCAGATGCTGAGAAGATGTTCACTGAAGGCGGCCAGCTGTTGAAGACGAAGACTGCACATACTCCGCCGAATCCTCATCATCATTCATCATTTACCCCAATGCCAGAAGGCTCCCACCTACGGTGGGGTAAGGGGGGTCGGATGTACGCAGTCTTACACTACCCCTGCACTAGAGGACAAAGAGGTTGTTTCTGGATGACCCAATCGTATCGAAAATTGCATGGATTGACTACAGCTTCATAACAAAGAAGCACAGACAGTTTAGTGAACCATTTTGCTTTATTCCGTCATACTCTACCGAATCCTAATTTTTGAATTCTATAGATTTTATTTTTGGAAATGTTTTTCCAAACTTCCAAAATTCAGAAACAGGCCCGACACGCGTTTTGGGCGTTTTTGGCGTTTGGAAACTGTAGTACGTTTTAGATACGGGAAACACAGTCCCATCCATGTTTCTGTTCGTTCTAGGTTGCAACTAAATTAAGTGAAATGAAAATTGTGAAAACATACATTTCGGAAGAAAGTAAAAATATGATAGATCAAGCGCATTTCAGATTTCCCTGAATTTGATGCCATCTTGTTTTTTTTTCTCATTATTATCAGATGCAAAATATCAACAATCATGCTAGAGATGGATCGAATATTGAGGCCTGGTGGGCGAGCATATATTCGTGACTCTGTGGCAGTTATGGATGAACTTGAGGAGGTTGGCAAAGCAATGGGCTGGCATGTTACATTACGAGACACATCAGAAGGCCCTCATGCAAACTACAGGATCTTGACATGTGAGAAACGTCTCCTGCGATCCTGAAGTAGATTGCAGTAAAGCATAATGGTTATTACAGTCATTGGGACAATTACTGTATTGAAGAAGTATAAAGAAACTAACCATCCAACCCCTATTACCAATTTCTTTCTCATTGATTACTAGGTCGTCGACTGTGGTTTTCATGTTCATGTGGTGCATTGCCTGGCTGCATCAACATTCCATCCACCGTGGATGATCCACGTAATCGTTTTACATTGATTTTTTAGTGCAACGTGTAAAGAGTCTAAAGATTATGTCTTGAATTCTTTTCTGTATCTAGTTACCTAAGCCAAAAAATGATTAGAATTAAAGATAAATCCGTTCCATAAAGGTTAGAAAAATCATGGGCAGTCATCAGTGTTTACATGAACAAGTGTTTTTTTGGTGATACTCCAAATCTCCAATGTTTATATAAAGATTTGGTAATACTGCTTATATTATTTATCTCCTACTTTCTTATTTTTTGCTTCTTTCAAGTACATGTTTACCAAATCTTCAGATAACTCCCCATCCATTTCATTGGAGTTATACATAAAAATATATAATAAGAAAGTAGAAGATATATAAGCAGCATGACCAATTAATTACTTTAAATGGAAAGATGTAATTTTTTTTAAAACAATTAAAAAAGAATGTTTGTGAAGTTCTATAGAATGAAGTAAATAATCGTTTATATTCTCACTACATTCGGGTAAGCCTAGGACTCGCTACATTCCAGTCCACCAGGGGAGAGTATTAGTATAGAGTCGAGCAGTGTTTGCAAATGTTTAAAAAATAGTACTCAGTAATTTACTCCTTTGGCTCTAAAGTCAGCTAAAAGTAGTGTGTTTTAATAATAAATTTTGCTTAGTTTAAGCACATTTAAACTAAAAGTTTCAAGTTGGGATACACATGTTTTTATCATCATTTTCATTTCATTTTCATTTACCCCAGTGCCACAAAGGCTCCCATCTACGGTGGGGTAAGGGGGGTTGAATGTACGCAGTCTTACTCCTGTACTAAAGCACAGAGAGACTATTTCCGGATGACCCATAGTGAAAATCGCGTCCAAAATTGCATGGACTGATTGCTGCTTCGTAATAAAGAAGCGCAGACAGTTTAGTGGGTCATTTTACTTTATTCCATCATATTCTCAAGCCAAAAAAATGAATCTTTGGCTCCATTGCAAATGATGGAAAAAAACATGTTTTTATCTACTTGTTTTTTTGTAAACAAGTCCAACTTTTAGAATAATTTCTTTCGTAAAGAATATTAATTAATCAAGAAGTACCCTTCATTCCAAGCATCATTTGAGCTGTCATCGATATGCTTTTACCGCACAAGAATCCCCTCGCCACAGTAGGCCTGGACTCGGGCCGGGCGGCCCGACCCGGAACCGGCCCGGCCCGGCCACTGTAGCAACCGGCCCGGCCCGGTGGCCCGGTTCACCGGCGGTTCGGGTCGAACCGGCCCGGTGGTTCCCGGTTCCGGGCCCGGGCCTTCCATATGGTGAACCGGCCCGGCCGGTTCGGGCCCGGTCCGGGCCGGAAATAATTTTTTTTTATTTTTTTTTGAAAATTTTTTATGTTTTGGGTTAGATTCGGTATTTTGGTCCATTTGAGGTGGTTTGGGGTGGTTTGGGGTTGAGAAAGAGGGGTAGGGGATTAAATAAAGAAGCCAAAAAACAAAAAAAAAAAAAAAAAATAGGGCGGGTGGCCCGGCCCGGAACCGGCCCGGTCTGGCCCGGAACCGGCCACCCCCGGTTCGGGCTCGGGCCTCAATATTCTGAACCGAGGCCCGGCCGGGCCCAGGCCCGAGGCCCGAACCGGCCCGGTTCAGTCCACCCCTACGCCACAGTCGTTCTACTTCACTGCCTCTTATGTGCTTTGGGGCCCCTGCTTCTATTTCTTTTTTGAAGCAGAAGCAGGATTAGAATCAGTTTTCAGAAGTTGGTACCCCACAGCTTCTAAAAAAACTGATTCTGAGAGTAAATTAGAGCACTAGAAGTGACTCTGAAATTTCACTCAAACACTCCATCTTCTGCTTCTGCTCCTTGAAGGAGCAGAATCAATTTTGAGAATCAGATCCAAACACCCCCTTTGTTGCCACCTCTCATTTGTATGCCACCGTCACTCTAATATGTTCTCAATTTTAAGTTGGAGTGTATTTTAAACGTGAATAAGTTTAAATGTGAAGAATGAAGACAGTTTTTCTATATATATATATATATATATATATATATATATATATATATATATATATATATATATATATATATATAGAGAGAGAGAGAGAGAGAGAGAGAGAGAGTAATCTTCCGGTCAGGAATTCCCTGACCGGAGCGCCGTCCGGCCTCCTCCTTTTGGGGGCCTTCTCGGTGGTATTTTTTGCTCAAATTTTTTGTGTATGTTCCTCATCAAGTCTAGTTCATCCATACCAAATTTCAGTAAAAAATTCAATCGGGAAGGTAGTCAAATGATTTTTGCAAGTTAACTGGTCCGGAAAATACATATTCCGGTCGAAGTAAAAAATGTAGCCTCTTGATACAATTACCCTTTCTAGATCTACATTTATAAATAAAAACTAAAAATCATGTCATTTTTGGATTGAAAATTATAACATTGTCGAATGAAATTATGACACCAAAATAATGACATTTTAAAATTGAATAGTAAAATATGAGAAGAAAATGAAAAAAGAGAGAATCAGGCAACATTTTCAAATCGAAAAACATGGCATACATTGCCATTTTGACAAGTGTATAGAGATAAAATGTAGTTAATCTCTAATCAATGTGAAAAATAGTATCCATGATATTTTCTGACAGTAAAAAAAATCTCGATATTTCAAAAAAGTTTGACCTTAAGAAAATAGAATCAAATTTGTAAAAGAAATGAATGGTATAGAAGTAGAGGGGGAAGATTACTTGCAACAAGTTGCAGACCCGACATTGTTTGAGAAATCACAGAAAGGATGATGCAGAGAAGGAGGCACAACAGAAATGGTCTAGCGTCAAAGCAGATAATGTGAAATCATATTTAGAAAATGAATTATAGAACTCATATTTCGGAACTTTCTCTTTGTTCTAGTGCAATTTCTTTTATTTATTCTGTATATTTGAGATTTTTCAATTTTATAAAATTGACAAATACAGACTAACGCATTTCCCCGAAAGCTTACTTATCTCTCCTTGCAAACAGATCATAAAGAACACTTCCGAGTTCCAAAGTACACACAATATCTATGTACAAACCCAAAGCCACAGACGCACACCACACTAAAAGCCAGAGAGCCGATCTGCATTTTGTCTATTAAATTGTGGGTTCTGGACACGTGGAGCCTTGGCAGGTCTTGGATTTACACTGGTTGCTTGTCCTTCAAATTGGCCTACTAAGGATGGCTGAATAACCGGCTGAGCACGGATCTGGGTAGCACCAGAAACCTGCCCACATGCACGCATTACATTGCCTAGCTGCCCGTTCCGCCGCTGATATTCGAACTGAGGCTGCAAGCTTATACTATAGTTGTTATGGCTTCCGGAATGGGATGCACCAAAAAATCTTGATACTTGCGGGCCCACAAGAGAAGAAATGAGCAAGCTTGGATCTTGATTGGGAGACAAAAGCAGATTGTAGGTTTTCTGGAAAGTCTCTGTTATCCTTCTGAGTTGTTTGCTGTTTACACCCCTTGCTGCATTCACTGGCTGTTCAAAAGGATCTTCAATCTGTTAACCAGAATTTCAACTGATTCAGAAGCATATTAGGCTACTTTAAGATCTACAACTAGGCTCAATTTCTAAAAGATGGATATGGTGATAGGCGATTACGATTAGCGGATAGTTATTAGGTAACCATCTCATGTTGACTTCAATGTCCTCCCACCGCCCAGTGTATGGATTAATCCCTTGCTTAGTGGCCCTTGAGTTTAAGTCGCAGAACTGTAGCATCAATAAAGGTTACCATAGCGGCGATGGTCAAAAACACAAAACTTTCTTAACGTGATAAAGAAGTCATCATATACCTTGGCAAGGAATGAGATGAAAAGCCCAGATAGAGAACTCTGGTTACGAACTCTGGGCCAATTATGCACGAACCGGTTAATATTGAATGCACATATTTCCTCTATATTCTTCTCTGCAAGGAGCCTCACACCTGCAAAAGAGATTCCCAAAAAGATATGCATATTGAGCTATAATGCTCTAAGCCTCTAATGAGTCATACAGAGATTTAAAAAGGTAAGATCTACTGCATAACTGACTAGAAGAACTCATGACCTCATAAAGGCATCCAATTTACCACACTAAGGAAAAATGTCATTCTTAATAGGAAAAGATGAATAAACCCCAACAATCGAACTGTTTGATGTGGAGCACCTTTAAGATCATCCGAAATATTTCCGGGGTAAATCTCCTTCAGTGGAGGTAAAATCGGAGGCACACATGTCTGCAAAAAAATATGGTACAGTTAGATCAACTTGACAACTAGCAGGAATTATTTCACTGAATGCAAGTAAAACAAAAATCACCTGAAAATGGAAGATGACGAGCAAGCTGAGAGAATATGAGTTCAGAGATCCACATTTTGAGTCATTGATATTATGCGCCTTTGCCCATTCTTTGACCTTTCAGAAGACAAGGGTTTTAAAACACTTACACAAAGAGGTAAGGTAAATCTATTAAAGCCGTAATGCAAAATGTTATGTAATGTAATCAAATGCATTTGTGATAAAAAAAATTGTGCAGAAATATTTGATTCATTACATTTCAGTATGGGTTGGTCATACCAATAAAACCATGTCACGAAACCGACCATCGATAAAGTTGATCCAGTACATCAATTTTGACTTCATTTGACCAACCCAATTACTTATTGATAAATCGAAGCAGATGTTGTGCTTTCCATGGAACATCAGAATGGGGACTCTTGCGTTTTTTATTAATTTAAAACTATGGTAGCCACCTACAAGATGAAACAATGCTTACAATCAGCTCTTTTTTTTTTGCTTCAAAAGATATAAGAAAATCATTTCGTGGAGGTAAAAGTCAGATTACTTTCCCTGAAACCGAGCCAAGAATAACACACACCACTCTCTGTTCCTTATTATATGTACTTTTATAAAATCTATGCACATTTAATATGTTTCTTCCAAATCCTTCCGTTCTTACTAAATTATGAAAAAAGAATAAGAGAGAATATTAAGTATTTATACTCCACCTAAATGAGGGTATTTTAGGAAAGTTTAAAATATTTTGATTAACTTACCACTACAGACGTTTTCTGAAACTCAGTGTTTTGGACAAAGGAGACAGATAAATAGATACAGTCATACAAATAGCGTATATACCTCTACTTCTCAATGCTTTTAGTACATCTCTAAGTAATTTTTGCTTCTCCTTCTTAGTAGTAGAAGGAGCATTGCCCCCCAACTCAATACATACGTCAAGATCTCCCCATTTTGTGAAGTGATCCGACACAAAGGATCCATATGCTTCCACTGTTGCACCTGTTTGCTTCCACCATACATGCCAAAGCAAACAACATTGTAAATAAATGTAAAAAGTTAAACATAAAGATGCACAGAAACAAATAGAAAGAGGTATGCATGTTTTACTAACAAATACTACCCCGAAGACTATGAATGGTTTGAACAATAGTTTGAAGTTCGCTGATGCCTTGAAATCTCTTAGACCAGTCCTCTTTTGAGGGATTGATTGTGCAAAGAACATTGCGTAGAGTAACCTCCAACAAACCGTTCCCGTTCATTTTATGCGCTGAAAAAAGACAACTTTGTCAAATCTCAAATGTAAAAATAAAATTATCCACACCAAGAGTTGGGTATGTAATTCAAAGCAAGGAGATTTAACCTTTACACATATACTCTAGATTACCAACCGAAAAAACTCCTTGAATCAGAGAACACTTGTGCTACTATTCTACTGTCCAAAAACCCGAAACGAAGAGAAGAAGATCTCAAGATAATGTGTTTTAGGATGTTTTCTTTTGGACTAAAATTTGGTGGTCTGGTCTACTCTGATCTGAACTGGTCTGGTAAACGTTTGATCTATATGTATTTTATAACTACTGAAGTCTGGTCTGGTCTCAGACTAAAAACGGTCCAAAAGAAAACAACCTTAGTCTATTACAAATATTATTTGATTATCTCTATGAATATAATTAATATAATAGTTGCAGAGCTCTGGAGGACAATAATGACTTTGGTATGGATTTCGATGCTGCATGATCTCTTTATTTCTCAACCCATCATGGGTCCATAGTCCATACACACACAAAGTATATGTGTTAGTATATGTGTTAAGGGGCTTATCTAGTCCAAGGTCGATGATTCTGAGAAGAACCAAAACAATATGAATCTATGGTGCCTTAAATATAATCAACTCCTGCCCTCGGCAAGGAGTTTGTCGCAGGTTCCACCATGTGCCAAATAAAAATTAATATTCCAAAGCTAATCTCATTATTCCAACTGATAAGCCTTAAATAGGCAAAAGACAAGTTTCCTAAAACAATAACAGGAAAGAAGTAATAAAGAAGCTCCTAAACTAGAATAAGGAAACCTGAATAAGTAAACTAGTATTAGACTCAAAGTAGGAAACTGATTTAATTATTTAAAATAGACTCAAAGTAGGAAACTGATTTAATTAACATACTGAGGACCACTCAAGTTGGTCTCTTTTTTGACCGCCTCTAGTAGACTCTTCCAAATCGACCCATATCATCACTCCCCCCTTGGACAACGAGCTTGTCCTCAAGATCGAAATCGGGAAAATTATCACAGAAGGAATCCAATGTTTCCCATGCAGCCTCTTCCAGTAGCTGTCCAGACCAGTGGACAAGGAGTTCCCAGCTACCCTGATATGGACGAGCCTTCAAAATGGACAGAGGGCGGAGTGGGGGTGGCAGGTTGTTCAGTTCTGGTAAGGTTCCCATTGTTGAAGGTGTGTTTACTCTGTGCGGCTTGAGTAAAGAGACAAGAAAGACGTCATGAATTTTGCTCGATGGAGGAAGTATCAGGCAATAGGCAGCTTTCCCAATAGCTTCCTTTATCTGAAAGGGGCCAAAAAACTTGGGTGAAAGCTTGTGAGTCTGCCTGATGAGTGACAATTGGCGATGTGGATGAATTCGGAGCCAAACCCAATCACCTGGGGTGAATGACAAGTCCCAGTGGCCCTTATTGTATTGAAATTTCATGCGTTCCGGAGCTTGGAGCAATCTGGTCTTGGCTATGGTGAGGATGGAGTCGCGGTCCAATAGTGCTTGGTCCACTACATCGAGCTTGGCCGTGCCGGGCGTGTAAGAAAGTAGTTTGGGCGGGTCACGACCATACACTAACCTGAAAGGAGTACCACCTAAAGTTGTATGGAAAGAGGTGTTGAAGCAATACTCCGCCCATGGAAGCCAACGAACCGAATCTCGGGGACAGTCGTCGGTGGTACAACGGTGGAACATTTCCAAGGTGCGGTTCACCACCTCAGTCTGACCATCTTTTTTAGGGTGGTAGGCTGAAGAAAATCAAAGTTGGGATCCACAAAGACGGAATAACTCACGCCAGAAGGAACTCACAAAAACTTTATCACGGTCAGAGACGATTGATTCTGGAAAGCCATGGAGGCGAAAAAATTCAAAGAAGAAGACTGCTACCACTGAAACAGCCGTAAACGGAAGTGCTAGTGTAATGAAATGAGCAGCCTTAGACAATCGATCAACAACCACAAAAACAACTGATTTTCCCCAAACCTTGAGCAATCCTTCGATGAAATTCATAGATATATCTGCCCAAATGTGATGAGGAATGGGAAGGGGCTGCAACAAACCTGCAGGCTGGAGGTTCAGTCATTTGTGTTGTTGACACACTTGGCAATCCCGTACATGGTCAGTGATGGTCTTTTTCATGCTAGGCTAATAAAATTTGCGACGCACCCTCTGTAACGTACTAACGTCTTAGCACTACCTTCATGGGCCATGGAGTGGGACAAATTGACTATAGTTAGAATTGCGGCAAAAGATTGCAGTAAGTACACTTTATATTGGAAAAACAGCAAGCCCTCTCGATATGCCCACTCGGTTCCCAAGGCACCTTCATCAAGCTGGCGTCGAGGAGCTCCAATTTCTGACAAGGCATTTTGCCCTTACGTATCCTCAAGCAATGTTGTATAAAGAATGGACAACGCTACTAGGTGAGGCTGAGACTCGTCACGGCGAGATAAGGCATCTGCAACCGTGTTATACCGACCAGGAAGTGTTTCAAGAGCTAGAATGATCTGTACGAATTAAAATTCTTGCCCCCAGAGGTACGGTCACCAATGGGTTACTGCCTTGGCCAACCCGATCAATTCCTGCTCGTATGTGGCTAATTTGATATGACGGTCCGCTATCTTGCGGTTGAAATACACGACGGGATGACCCTCTTGTTGCAAAACTGCCCCAAAGCCACTCCCTGAGGCATCACATTCAACGACAAATCGAATTGCAAAATTGGGCAGTTGAAGTACAGGAGCTGTGGCTAAGCAATGTTTAAGTGTGTTAAAGGTACCGGTGGCCTCCTCGATCCAATGGAATGAATGTTTCTTTAAGAGTTGTGTGAGTGGCAAGGCAACCTCCCCATAATTTTTGATAAATTTACAGTAGTAGCCAGTCAGGCCTAGAAACCCACGCAAGGCTGATGCGTGAATGATCCCTTGTTCCAACATTGCGGCGCGTTGTCACTCAAGCTCATCCTTTTGGAAGTATGGATAACGGTAGGGGCGTACCACAACCAGGCCACAACCAGGAATGTAATGCGATGATCGCATGGTCGTGGTGGTGGCAGACCGCGCGGTTCCTGAAATAAATCCTCGAAGCTGCAGAGAATGCCTTCTATGGGTGAATGCTCGCGTGAAGTGGGAAGTGCCATGTTTGCTGGTTTGCATTAGGTCGTTGGTTTGCCCTGCCATATGACGGTTGCACCCATCCAACGGAATTTCATAGACAGACTGAAAATTCCATACGATTGCGCCTAAGCCTCGTAACCGCTGGACCCCCAAAATCATATCAAAACCAGCCATGGAAAGAACATAAAAATCAGCATGGAAGGGAACTCCCAAAACCTCAAAAGTTAATTGAGGACAGCTACCCAAAAATTGATACAGAGGGAGTAGTAAAAAAGTAGATGTTGTAGGTCCTCTTGATTTTGACATACTTTTCAGCCACCCCTAAAAAATTGTTCGGGTTCCGCCACTGATTCTGAGAAGAACGAGAAAAATAGAAATCTATGGTGCCTAAAATATTAATCGACTCCCGCCCTCGGCAAGGAGTTTGTTGCAGGTTCCGTCGTGCGCCAAATAAAGATTAATATTCCAAAGCTAATCTCAATATTCCAACTGATAAGCCTTAATAGGCAAAAGACAAGTTTCCTAAAACAATAACAGGAAAGAAGTAATAAAGAGCTCCTAAACTAGTATAAGGAAACCTGAATAAATAAACTAGTATTAGACTCAAAGTAGGAAACTGATTTAATTAATTAAAATAGACTCAAAGTAGGAAACTGATTTAATTAATTAAAATACTGAGGACAACTCAAGTTGGTCCCTTCTTTGATCGCCTCTTGCCTAATCGACCCATATCAATATGATAGAGAACATAGTACCCTTAACCAACAAAGAAGAGGATTCCTACAATTGTCAGGACTGGGTAAATTTAGATACCAGCTTCAGAGTCATTAAGTCATTTTTAATATGCTTAAATTCGGAGTTTCACTACAGTTTCTTAATGAGAGCTGTAGGCCAGTGAGTTATCTTGCAACACCAGATTGGACCGCATCCATGGGATCATATATGATTCATAATATCATATTAGACCGAGGATACAACCAAAGAAGTAAAATTGTCAACAGACTGCTGCTGGAATGCTTTTTTATAAAGAAATTGCCCTAAATAGAATAAAAACGTTTGTGAGTTCTAAATGAATTGTTTATTGACAAGTTTAGAAAATAATAATGCCAAAACATGACAGTAATTACTTATATTTGAGAAATAAAAACATAATACTTTTATTTTGAAATTTCGAAACATTTTACTCCTATTTCGAGAATTTTCTTACTTTTGAAAACTTTCCTTTCCTAATCGTTGTCGGATCATATTAGCTTTCCTATTCTTGTGTGAAAAAATCCCAAGTTCTATGACTTTATAAATTAGTTAATACCGAGTATATGATATACTCATCTTCTTGGAACAATTTTTAAATACCAAATCATTGTGCTGCCAAAGTGTTATTCCACAACATAATACTACATAAATTAATAGTAAAACTATAAAAAAATATTATTGTTATTATTACATTGACCGTAGTGGATTAGTAAGATTCAAATCAGAGCAAGAGAAGATTATGAAGGCAGAGTGTGTGAATGTGTGATGAAATCTTATCTGTTGACAAAGGCATGAAAGTTAAAAGGTAAGATAATACCATACATATTTGTCGTCGCTTCGCCGGCGGATTCAAAATCTGATAGCAGAAAAGAGAAAACCGACCAGCCGTTTCAGGGGGTTCAAATTCAACTCGAGGATGGTATTAATTACGACGACGAAGACAACGTTTCAGCGTTCTAAGATGGCTCAAACTCTTAGGGAGACGGGTAGTATAAGATATGTGAACCACCTGGCACTAAGGTGAGTTGTTATTACTCTCCACGTGGCACTAAGATGGTTCACTATTCTCTAGTCAACATAATAAATTGTCTTTTGAAACAAATAAACTTAAATTGATAACACATCTTTTAGATAGTAAGTAAATCGACAAAAAGACTTCCGCAAACCGTCGTTCCTCGAATCACACTCAGAGTTTATCACCTCGACAGAAGTAATATAACTCGTTGATCCATTAATGGGTACAAATGACCCAAAGACGGTTAACGCAGTTCTTCTATCACTCATATCCAAATCCACAGACTTACAACAGAAGACAAAAAACAAGCAAAAGTAAATAGCATGATCCAGACAATCAAAATAAATAAAAGCAAAAAAATAAAAGTCTTGTCTCAGCTTTCCTATCACCACCATCCTCCACTTCTGTGGCGGCGGTTCAGGAGGAGGTCGGACCAATAGTACTGTATCTTATTCCTCACCCCGCTCCGTGTTGATCAAGCTCTCTTTCATACCTTCACATTGCCAAACGCCAATCCTCCACTCTTTGAGTCGTGAAGCGACGGACAAGCAAGCCATGACTGACCACAATCTGCAAATTAAAGAAAGCAAAACAAAAACTTGCACACCCAACGCACAATCGAATCGGTGGCCTCTTTTCGTCTAGAATCTGTCTGTCACACCAAAGCCGACCTCCCTCTGTCGTTCGTCCGTCAAACAGCCGCAAGATTGGAATGCCTAAACTGCAGCACTCCTTCCAGCCGCCAGCCAATCCTCCTCACCGAGCTTCGCAAATCCAAGAAGAAAACGCCGCTCCTCAACTAATGTCGATAGCGGAAAATTAACCCTAGTGGCTAAAAGCCCTAGGACGGCAACACCTAGCGGCTAAAAGCCCTAGGACGGCAACACCTAGCCCTAGGACGGCGATTGTAGGTTTTCTATTCCCACAAACTAAGAAGCTAAAAACACAAACTATCAATACGTTGGTTTGATCTCCTTGCAAACCTGCTCATCCGATGCGACACCACAATCGATCGATCCATCTTCGTCCAGGGCCGACGGCGCCCTTAGGGTTTTTATTCATGATATACTTAAAAAGTTAATTCTGGTCAAGATGAATTGTTATTAATCTCTTACTTTATATATTCAACTTTTTCAAATTTAATTTTTTCTTGATCAGGTATTACGGAACTTTAAATGTAGTTTCTGAATATGCAAATTTTATTAACTAAAAATAATCTTATTAATGACAGAGATCAGTTAACTTTATGGTCAGTCAAACATCGTAAACCGTGCGAGAACCTTGAAGTGGGACGGAGGGAGTATTTAACAAAAACCACGGCTTTCACTAGACTTACAAAAATGTCATTGGTTATATGGTTTAAGAGTACAACCGGCTGAACGGTATGGAGACACGAGTTTTTTGAAGGGATTTTTATGATGTGAAAGGACTTTTAGTTTAAAAATGTAACTATTTTAAAAGATTATTTACAAAAAAACAGGTATTAAATATCAAATCCTTGGTATTTAATTTTGTTAAATCAATTTTTTTTATATAAAAAAAAATTGTCTGTATCACAGACAATTTAAATTGTCCGATCCGTGTCACGGACAATGAAGCACTTCTTTTGTACACGTCGGTCAAATTGTTTGTGTCATAAATAATTTTGTTTGTTTGTGCGAAAATCGGTTTTCTTCATAAAACGTCAGTCAAATTGTGTGTGTACTGACAATTTGACCGGTGTGTACAATAACATGTACAAACTTGCATGTACAAAGAGCATTTTTCTTAAATTCAACTTCTACAGGAATTACAATTCCAACTATTCTGACACAAGTTCCAATGCAAAATACCTATTAATAATTACAGAATACTGCTTATTCATACATCAACAACATACCTGGAATCATTGTTTGGGATATATGGAAACAATACGCAGAGCTCACTTGGGACTCAAATACTCATTCATTCAACTCTAACAAGAAAATCCACCGCATCAAACAATATTGTCAGGATTGGTCATGGGGATTTAAGAAAAGTTACAAGCTAGAGCACATTCGGTTCCTCAAGGATATCGAACTTATCCATCTTGCCTTCTCTACCCCCTTCAAAATTAAACTGGTGCAATGGATCAAGCCAAAAGAAAAAACTCAAAGTGAACGTAGATGCCTCTTTCATACCTCGCACCTCAAGGGATGGCACTATTCTCATAAATCAATATGGCTCTTTTACACTTGGTATCAGCTTCACCATTCGGGCGAAAAACCTGTTACAGGCAAAAATCCAAGCAATCCTCTTCACTGTCAATTGGATACTCAACATTCATCACTGAGTCCGACTCCCTTCTAGCCATATCCCAAATCAAGCACAATTCAGTTGATGCTGGAAACCGTTCTGCAATTCAGGAGCTCGGACTTTTGGCACTCAAGCGCAACATCACGTTCTCTCACGTGTAGAGACAAGGTAAAGAGCCGGCCCACCTTCTTGCCTCTTAGAGGAACTCAGACAGTCCATTCAAATTATTCATCAATAAATTGGATCTCCCTTCTTAAATAAGACGTGCCCTGACCGCAGACGAATGGAGCTTCCCTCTTTCCGTTTCTGATTGCTTACGTTCTCTGGTTTTATCTCTTGGGCTTATTGCATTTTAATGTTACTCTTTTTTTTTCCTTTGGGTTAGGCTTATGCCCTAATCTTTTGATGTATTTCCTCTTTTGTATCTCAATAATAACCGGTAAGTGTTCTCTAGCGCTTACCCCACCGACTTAGGTGGTTTCCCTACCAGGTAAAAAAGAAATACAGAATACTGCCTTTACGAATACTTAGAAACAAAAACAATAATAATTACAGAATAAATACACGTTGAGATTGCAACACGTAAACTTCAGAATACATGTATCCTTTTGTTTCACTCTTTTAGCTAATCCATCAAAGCATACAAAAATGGTTGGGATGTGTAGCATGATCAGAGAAATCGACCATTCAAAGTCGTCCAAGGCGGTAAAAGTATGTGTTCTTTGAGTTTATTCCGTGTCAAACTACCCCCAAGTATGTAGTGCATTTTACATGAATACATGATGCAAAGGTCAGCAACATGGATTCATATTATAATATTGATGATGACTAAATGGTAAGCTTAAAGTTTAAAAATAAATGTTTATATTTTTCTGTATCAGGGAACAAGAGTTCATGCACACATAAAAAATACCAGATATTGATGTTTAAGTCTATTTTAAGGAGGGCTTGGTATACGTCATTAGAAATTTTCATGGTTCAAGAGAACAATATGCCATTTAGGACTACAAGAGGTAGATACAAACGGCAGTTTTAAACAAATATGGAGGTCTTTAAAATTCAAAGATCAGAGAGAAAATCCCAAATAGAATTTTTTATTTTACGGATTTGCAGTGCTGAAGGTCCAAGATATCATTGATGAAAATGATTGGCATGGTTAGTATATTTTTATAAAACTCATTTTTAATTTTTTTTCTTATACTAATCATTTTAAAATACTTCACGACATATGTTATCAGAAAGATTAACGATAATCCAGTAATGAAAACAGTTAAGAATGACACAACAAATGTGCTGCAAATACCGCTCGCTGATGCTGAGTAAGCGATCTGTTCTACCATCTGCAAGTACACGGTAATATCAGAGTTGAATTTTCATACGCAAGTTTGAATTTTGCAGAAATAATGAAATGACATGCACTCTCTTTGGCTAAATGATTGATCAATATTTATTCAGCCTACAAGAAGACATTGAATCTCCCCACAGTATTGGTGTTACAGTGTTTTCATGCCAGGAACTACCAAGGTTACTTTGAAAATTTAACTATTCAAAATCAATTAAATTAAATATACCTATTATTCTTTACAAACTATTGATATTGACGGTAGTTTGTAAATAATAGGTTCGGTTTATATATAAAATTTCCAAATTATTCTTTACAAACTACCATGATGTGAGCAAACAGATGTGAATGGGGAGCAAGCAGAAGTATTGGAGTTCCGAGCAAGGCGTATGTTCTTCATTAGAATGGATGATAAATAATTTAATGCAATTACACAATAAACAAAACTTGCAATCAAAACATGCAAGTTGTAGAATAAGGTAGACAGACTTTCTGTGTATAGTTATGTTTGTTTTTTACTTTTCATTCTAATAATAACTCCAAATTTAAAATACCAATATTGGGCTTAATTATAGTAAATAACATAAACTAGATATATTAGTTTTGAGTATAAATTACTATTTATATTGAAGTCCTATGTTAAGTATATTGATGGTGAGCAATGGTCTCATTTATTTTTCATTTTAGTAATTTAAACTTAATTGGTAAAATGACAACTCAATGCAATGGACATTATATGGATATGAGCCAGTCTTTGACACATGGTTATTCTACTTATAAATATACAATAATATTTATCTCCATTCCTAAGCAGTGGTCTCATTTATTGAGTCATCATCTCTATGTTTAATTTAAATGTATTGTTTATTTCATAAATATGTATCTACATAATTCTTGATGAACTATGTGAGTTTTGTAACTTAATAAGTATCTATTGATTTAATAGTATTTCATTCTGATATATGTGATAATACCACAAACCCGATTGATTAAGCTTATAAATAGTCTATACCTAACTTGGAACTTCATCCACCATACCACCACCACCACATTCTTTTTTTTTAAACAGATAACTTAATTATTAATAAAACTGAGGACCAGATACAAATTCGTCATAACAAAGGCTACACAGGGATGAGACTCAGAGCTGGAATCGCGCTTACTAGTGGACCATCTCGCTAACCCCACAATTTGGTAGGCTCCATACACAGCAATGTTGTACCTGCTACTAGAAGGAGAATAAAAAGACAAAACAGAGTTCGGAACTAATGAAAAAACAGAACGGTAACAGAACCCAGTTTGACCAGCCACTGACAATGGAGTAGTGGTTTGACTAGCCACCACTAAAGGAAAAGAAACAACCTCCACCTCTTCACTGCTCGCAAGTTGTTCCTCTTGTTGAACCATCAAACTCTTTGCCTCTCCAAGGGTTTCATTAACCACCTGCCCGTTTTTTGGATTGTCAGCACATACCTCGATCTTGACTTGTGTGCCCACTCCGATATCCGACTCTATCACTCTACTCTTCCAGGGCTCTTCCATTATATAGTTGTCTATCTTCTCAGTGCTTGGCCCTATTCTTTTCCAAAACCTTCTCAATCTCTTCCTCACGTAAGCTCGTTCCGCTGCTGCTAGGGATCAACCATTTATTACCCCGATGCACTCCTCCTCTTCTAATATCTGCATGCATCCAAACCCCATATGGTTTCTCTCCGATCCAGGGTCCAGAGTGAGTATTCGATGGACAACAATGATCAACATGTCCTAAAATTCCACAAATAAAGCAGAACTTCGAAAGACGTTCGTACTTGAACTCTGCCCAGAACCAATTATCCCCTTCCTTCTTTATCTGTAATCTACGAACTAGTGCTTTCTTGATATTCATAGCCACCCGGATCCACAAGATGGATCTCCACGCACCCCCCAACGTACGATCATCAACTGCACTGAACGAGCCAATAGTGCTCCCAATACCACGGGCAACTTTCTCTGGCATAAAACCTAGAGGTAGGTTATGGACCTGGACCCAAAAATCAACATTCTCCAGCGCCACCTCCAATGGCCTATCAGTCAGCCCTAAATGGCGTATGATCACCAAGTTTTGTTTGAATGTCCAAGTCCATCCCGAAGTACCCTATTGATATCCCCTTCATGGTAGAATTGTAGCAAAAATTTTGAATCACATATCTCATCAATTGAAACACTTTTGACAGGCCTCCAAACCATCGCCATGGTTGCCCAAAACACAATGGAACAGATAGGTTTGTCCATCACAACACTCGCTATCGCAAAGAAACGTGGCACCATTGATTCATCTCCTTCGTCCACGGCATCACGGTAAAAAAACCAGCCCCCTATCCTCTTCTTCCTCTATAATCATTCCCCTGTAATCCTTTCCCATCAATTCCCTCATGTGACCTTGTATAAAAAAGAAAGCACCAAAACTTCCTGCCTGAGCAACCAATACACTCCAGGAACACAAAGAGATATCCAGATTCCCCTTTCCGGACAAACAATAAGATAACGTATTCACTCAAGGAGCACCAAAGCAAACAATGTACCGAAGATTTAGAAACCCTTCCCAGAACACAAGTTCCACTACCCAAAATTGAATTAAACAGCAACACAAAGCACTGATCAGGTATTAGAACCCTCGGCAAATCAAAATGCCGGACCAACAGCCGGGAAATTGCAGACCCGCACACCCAGAAACGAAAACAAAACTGAGAGCAAAAATGACAAAATGAGATGAAAGCAAAGAGACTTGTTACCGAATTCAGTGGGAAAACTCCAACGCCGCCCTACCCTCTAATTCGATTCATATCCGGCATTAGTCATGGATGCCACCGCTAGGGTTAGGTTGTGGCCATCTCTATCATTTCGTCACACTCTCTTTCCCCACACGAAGTAGATTTTTGTATGCTTAGATTGTTATAGTCCAATGTTGGCAAAAGGTTTACCACCACCAGATTCTTAAAGTGTAGAAGTAAACAAATCAATATTTGATCACATAAATGTTGAAGTGAAAAATTCGAAGTTTACTACTACCTCCGTCCCACTAAGATTGTGACAATTCGGTTTATGATGCTTGACCGACGATAAAGCAAACAGATCCCTGTCCGCTCTCAAATTATTTTTAGAAAAAGAAATTTACATATTCAGAAACTACATTAGAAGCTTTACAAAGTCGCAAAAACCAGAATCAAATTTGGTAAAAATTTGATATATAAAGTAAGAGATTAAGAGTGATTTGTGTTGACCAAGTGAATAGTGTCTGGGACAATCTTAACTGGACGGAGGGAGTATTACACTGTAATAGATTATCAATAAAATAGATTGGTTTCATGGTTTCTAAACAAGTTACCTCCCGACGAAGAAGTTATTGCTACTCCAACCATCGCGTATTCATTTTTCCTAAAAATTTGAAAAACTAATAAAACGTTGTCATGGTACAAGACATACAGAAAATGAAATTATTCATTTTTCTTAAAAAAATTGAAATTGTGTATTATTGGAGTAACAATGTAGAATATATGCATTACCAAAAATGAAAATGTTGATGTATATAAGTGTTCAGAATGTGTGTAGTGATAGTTCTAAGGTGGTTGTCATCTCGATTATCTCTTCGGCCGCACCATCTTCTCCGATGAAAGGAGGAATTACCCATTTTTACATACCCGTACTTGAGTCACGTCGTCAAGATGTGCCATGTTTGATAGATGCTAACTCTGCCAGTCCATGAGCTTGTTTGTTCTCTTTTCTTATCACATGCTCAATAGTAACTTCACCAAGCCATCCTATGGGTGCTCTTGCGTATTTATTGTATGGATGTAGTTCAGGCTTCCTTACTTCATACACCCGAAGTACTTGATTGATGATTAGTTTTGAGTCACCGTAGATATAGCCTTTCGTCGGCTTCATGTCCACTATTATCTCGAGTCCAAGGATGAGCGCTTGATATTCAGAGAGGTTATTGGAGCATTGTTCCATGAGCGTGAAAGCATAGGATACAACCTGACCTTCGGGTGTAAGAAAGACAAAACCAGCTCCGACACCTACTCTATGTGCAGCTCCATCAAAATACATCTTCCATGGAGGCAAAACTTCAATGATAAACACATCTTCATCAGGTAAATCATCATAAAGCTCCCACTCAGCAGGGATAGGGTGATCTGCAAGGAAATCGGCCAGATCTTGTCCTTATATAGACTTTTGTGAGACATAGACAATCTCAAACTCTTGAAATGTCAAGTACCACCTAGCAAGATGATCAGATAGAACCACCTTAGACATGACATACTTCAGTGGATTTGTCCTAGAGACAAGATTTATAGTGTGAGCCTCAAAAAAGTGTTTGAGCTTCTTGATTGCAAATACGAGGGTGAAACACAACTTCTCAATGGGAAAGTACTTCAATTCGTGTGGGGTCATCATTCTGCTTAAATAATAAAGGGCATTCTCCTTCCCTTTATCATTTTCTTGAGTTAATAGAGCTCCTACAGACCTTTCTTGAGTAGCAATGTAAATTACCAAAGGGCGACCAGAGACAGGTGCATTTAGGACCGGTGGTTTCATCAAATAAGCCTTGATATTATCAAACGCATTCTGACGGGTTGGTCCCATATGAAAGGCACACCCTTCTTCATAATTTGATCAAGCGGTTGACACCTTCCAGATAAGTTCGAGATGAACCTCCATATATAAGCCAATTTCCCTTGCAGACTCTTCAACTCATAAATGTTTCGAGGCTCAGGCATATTCACGATAACGTCAATCTTGGCTTGTTCTATCTCAATGCCTTTGTGACGGACAATGAACCCCAGAAATTTCCCAGCTGAAACTCCAAAAGCACACTTCAGAGGGTTCATTTTGAGACCAACTTTCTCAGGCAGTCAAACACTATTCTTAAATGTGATAGATGCTAACTTCGGGCTTTTGACTTCACCACGAGATCATCAACATAGCACTCCACATTTTTGTGGAGAATGTCATCAAATATTGCTTGCATAGCTCGTTGATAAGTAGCTCCAGCATTCTTAAGTCCAAATGGCATGACCGTGTAGCAATAGATTTCCTTAGGGGTTTGGAAGGCAGTCAACTCTTCATCTGCAAGAGCCATACGGATTTGATTATAACCGGAGAAACCAACCAAAAATGAAATTATTTCATGCCCAGTCACATCATCTATCATCGATTGAATGTTAGGAAGTGGAAAGTCATATTTCGGGCAAACAAGGTTAAGATCTCGAAAATCAACACATATTCGGATATGTCCATTTTTCTTTCTCACCGGGACAATGCTGGATGTCCAAGTAGGATATTTTTCTTCTCGGATGAATCCGGCCTCAATAAGTTTATCCACCTCTGCCTCGATTAAAGGGATCAAATCCGAGCAGAAGCGTCTTTAAGCCTGTTTTTATTGGTCAGCATCCTTTCTTTATTGCTAAGTGATGAACAACGACCTTTGGGTCTAATCCCGACATTTCTTTGTATGTCCATGCAAAGACGTCTATGTATTCTCGAAGTAAGGCCACATATTCTTCTTTTTCTTCACTCGATAGAAGAGCACTGATATAAATAGGGCGAAGGTTTTCTTCAGTGCCAAGATTTACCTCTTTCAATTCATCCAAGGTTGTTCACACTCCTTCTTCAAATTCAAGAGGAGCTTCATTGGCATCTTCACCTTCGGCCGAAATTTCATCAGCAAATGTAATATGGTAAGATGAGGCAATGTATTCCTCCTCATCAGCCAGTTCATCAAATATCAACTCATTATTTCCAAGCATTTGAGTATGAACTATAGTTTTCAGTTGTGCATTGAGTGTTTCTCCACACGAGACTTTTACATTAGTTTCTTATCTCATTCTTGACGGAATCAAGCTTCTGCATCCATTCAAAGCTTCTGTCTTTGCATATTTGTTGAAAGACCTCTTACATGAGCGAATTTTCCCCAACCTTACATGTACCGTCTTTCTCTCAAATTGTTTCCCGCTACATGGGTCTTCAACGTGCTTCACCATCACCGGGATCATTTCAAGCCTTTCTTGTAAGGTCTTCTTCATGATCTTCTTTGGCTTCGGCCCATTCTGTCAAAAATAGCGGGCCTTGATCTTGTCTCCCCGATCCGGTCAAAGACGGAGTACTTCGGCGTAGAAGTCACTTAATCTTTTTCATAAGCACTGATATGATGTGGTGTGGCTCTATTTATGAGGATTCTTATGGGTTTCGGCCGAACATAACCCAATCATGTGTGTCCTCGAAGATTGATCTGCTTCGCTTTCCCTTCTCCACCAGCATCTGGAATGAGTTTTCCCAACTTCTGTCCGTTAGGATTATATCCAGCCTTGGCCAGAAGTTTATATGCGTTTGGGTCAAACCCTTCATTTGTGCATGCTTTGGGGAGCTCTTATGCCTTATCATCACTCTTGATCTTTAGTGCCTCCTTAGGTGTGTTTTGAGGAGGCTTTGATATCTCAATCTTTGCAAGAGGGAATGTAAGCCCTTCTACACCTTTAACAAGCTTCCCTTTCAGCTTCGGTTCAATCAAGGGGCGATATTCTTCCTCTCTCCGTGCATCATCATCTTTAGAAACTTTGGTCTTTAGATAAAAGTTCACATCTGTAAAGTATGTCTCGACTTCTGTGAATGTAGTTTCATCGGCCACTACGTTCTTTACAACGTCATTTTCCTCATACATGAAGCATTGGTGCCACGTTGAAGGAATTACACCGTTCTCATGGATCCATGGGCCCCAGAAGGAGATTATATGAAGCCTTTGTATCAATGACATGGCATAAAGTGCTTGCCATTAACCCACCAATGACCAAATCAAGACATATCATTCCAATCGCCCTTTGCCCCCTTGAGCTAGGGTTTTTTTTTGAATAAAACCCTAGCTCCATAAGCCTGCAGTGATAAACCTCAGCGCGAGTTTGAGATCGCGTCCTCATACGGTGTGAATGACGATTCCTCTTTCTGTAGGTGTTTATATGAATGTTCATTTTATCCGTAGGCAAACAATTATCCCTTGTGACCAACAATGCCTTATTACAGATATCTTTATTACTGTCAAAATCCCATAGATCGTCCAGCGTTGATATAGGGGTCCGCTTTTCATTCTCTGAAGTGTGACCTGAGAAGATACCCCTCGAGCCGGGTTCCCAATCTTCATGATCTAAAAAATCTGAATGCTCAAAAAGCAATCCAATATGAGCTCACCTCTCTTATTGCCTCCCCTCTTATTACCATCTCCCTTATTAGCACCTGGTTGTTATCAACAAGCCTATCCTTATTTGAAATGAATTGATCATCTTTCCTTCCACGGCTCTAAGAAAGGTGTGATATACGCTCATATTCTTTGGAGAGAAAGGTACACAAATTAGCCGCACTCGAATTCATTATATCCTGGAAAAATAACTCCAGTTTTGAAATAGAAGAGTCTAATGTAGCACAAAGATGAGAATTATCCAAAGGGTGTGTAGTATGAGAGAAGCCCAAATTATTGACCATACAACTAGATTTTACTAAATCAGCATGCACTAAGGCATCCGAGATAGTGAGCACCCTAACAACTTCCGTCTATACGATCAATAATAAGATTAACAATGTCACACAAACATCCCCATTATGTTCAATTGTTAGTGGAAGTGCAGAATACAGAGATAATTCCTCTAGTCTCTTAATAGCCTGTGAAAGACCCGTTGTAAACCTAGTGATGTCAATTCCATTTATGCCTTCGGGATAAATAAAGATTCATGTTTGGTAGAAATTCTGACAAATCCCCCAAAATAATTACCATCAAAAGTGATAGTGATGTGGTAGTTAGACAGAGATTTTCCAGGCAAAAGCTTTGACAGAGAAGTGCTCAACCAAATAGCATCATTAAGATCAAATTCAATGTCAGAAAATAAACCCCATTTACTCTCCCAGATGCAAATTGAAAAGTTTGATATATTGAAAGAAAAATGTTTACTTTCAATAAAAAAAAATCCCAGATCTTGGTTTGGTTGAATGTCCAACCTGAATTGAGGCCCGACCCTGGTAAACCCCTCCTGCCTCACACAACCTGCAGGAAAACTGATATCCCAGAGTTCTGCTACTGCTCGGAGGGACATCACCAAGTTCTATTGTCTGCGGCTTTTCCAACGTCGCCCAGCTTCTGCTTCGCAAGTAAACCCCTTTCGTCGATCTGAAGGGTACCGTTTCTATCCTTCCAACCGCCATGAGCGACAATCAAGGTGACTGTCTGCGCTGCTTACGCTGGTTCTGAAATCCCGCCATCTCTGCCTTTGATACCGTTGGTTTCATCGCACAGTAGATGAAACTCGTCTGTTCACTTCACGGTCGGCATCTGCTTTATCAGTCCGGCACAGAATCTGGCCATCATCCATCGATATATACCAAGGTCTTTCATAGCTCGAACCGTCAAGATGTTAACGGCAGAACCTTGATCTATCATAATTCTTATGAATCTTTGTCCACGAGTGTATCATTCAACAAAAAGTGACCGGTTATGGGGAGTAGCACCCAACATAAGATCTTCATCTTTAAAGACAATGTCAGTGGCGTATGAAGTAGATTTGTGTGCTTCGGCCACTTCTTTATTAGGCGACACTGGAGATGAACATCTACTTGAACTCTCAACTTCTTTCTCATGAGTGCTAAGGTAAGAACTAGAAATTTGAGTCATCTTGTTCTTGAATTCCTTTGGCATATAATCATTGAGAGTAATCACCATTCGTGCAATCTTGGAACGAACATGATCCTTCCTTTGTTTCTTTTTCTTCAACTTGTTTATCAGTTGTTGCTTGACCCATTTCTTTACCACCTTCCTCGGTTGTGGCTTAGGTTTGTGGTTCTTCTTTTGTTTCTTTTGGGTTACCAACATCCATGGTCTTCCTTCGTCATCAACATCCTTAAGTGTCATTCTTTTAGTGAGAGGAAGATATTCTTTCATTCCTTTGACAGTAAAAGGGAGCTTATGCTTGTGAGAATTTGGGTCGTCATTGACCATGAGTGGGGCATACCTACCACTGTAACGGTACATTGGTTTGTGCTCGCCGCAGAATCAGCAAGTTCGATCTTTCCTTCACGATACATTTCTCTGGGGGTCTTCTGATGGCAGAACCCCTCTGGGGGTCTTCTGATTGGCCTCCGATCAGAACCCCTCCCGGGGTGTTCTGGTGGAGGTCCTCTGTCGCGCTTCTGAAACGTTACAACAATTAATGCCCAACGTCCTTATCTTTTAATGCAGCGTTAAATGGACAGTTCATGGACGATTCAATGCCCAACGGACTGGTCATTGATGTCCAACGTTCAAGTCCATTAATTCACCATTTACACACAACAAATCCTCCTATATAATGGCTAGCAGGTGGTTTGCAACAACACACGATTTTACACGAATCCATACACGTTTTAGCTCTAAAAAACACACTGCTAGCATTCTGAAAAATTCCTGAGTGTTCAGTCTTTGTTCTCGTTCGCTGGAACTTTTGTTTGTGTGCTCAAACATTAGTTCGTAGTCATCGTATCCTGGGAAACGATTGTTGCAACGCTCCTAGCACCGTGGGAGGGAACAAATACGTTTTAAGGACACGAGCTTTGACTAATTCTGCTTCATCTCCTTTCTTGTTTTTCTCTAGTCATTTTATTTAATTAATTAATTTATTTTAATTAATTTTCTTTATTTTCCGAAACACACCCAACAATCTTAAAACGTATTTGCGGATTGTTATACGGTGGTATACAATCTTAAACTGTAGTTTGTCACTTTGGTGAACGAACTTGTTTTTTGTGCTTTCGAAAAAACGTTAAGAAAACGAAAATGACTTCTCAAGAAAACGAGATTGGTGTTGGGCAGAATGTTCTGAACGACAATCACTCTGAAAGCGGAGCTCCGGTGAACAATAGTTCACAACGCGGAGCATCTGCTTTGAACCAAAGGGTTATCCCTATGGTTACCGTGCCAAGCAACTCTGTGGTTACGGAAGTCAACCTCGTTGGATCCAATTCCAAGGAGTGGTTCGTGGACACCGGTGCAACCCGACACATTTGCTCTAACCGGGAGTTATTCACAACTTTTGAGCCATCTAATGGTGAGAAGGTGTGGATGGGAAACTCGGCTCATTCCGCGGTGGAAGGCGTGGGCAAGGTGGTCCTGAAGATGACTTCGGGCAAGGAGCTGACTCTTAACCAAGTGTTGTTCGTTCCGGAGATACGCAAAAACCTGATTTCCGGTTCGTTGTTGAACAAGCATGGCTTTCGTATGGTTTTTGAGTCGGACAAATTAGTTTTGTCCAAGTCGGGAATGTATGTGGGCAAGGGATATGCATGTGACGGGCTGTTTAAGCTCAATGTAACGACTATTATTATTAATAATAATAAAATCCCTTCTGCTTACTTGCTTGAGTCTTCCAATGTGTGGCATGGTAGACTAGGACATGTTAATTTTAATTCTATACGTAGATTAATTAACATGGAACACATTCCTAAATTCACAATTGATGTGAAGCACAAATGTGATATTTGTGTTGAGGCAAAACTAACGAAAACATCTTTCAAATCGGTTGAAAGAAAAACGGAACCACTAGAATTAATTCATAGTGACGTTTGTGATTTTAAATCAATACAAACACGTGGCGGTAATAAATATTTTATTACTTTTATCGATGATAGCACTCGCTATAGCTATGTTTATTTGTTGAAAAATAAACACGAAGCAATCGATAAATTCATTCTTTATAAGAATGAAATGGAAAACCAACTTAATCGACGGATTAAAACGGTTAGGAGTGATCGAGGTGGTGAGTATGAAGCACCAATTGGTGACTTTTGCGCGAACGTGGGTATAGTACACGAACATACCGCACCCTATTCACCTCAATCAAACGGTGTTGCCGAACGAAAGAATCGCACATTGAAAGATATGATGAATGCGATGCTAGTAAGTTCGGGCCTGCCACAAAATATGTGGGGCGAAGCAATCTTGACAAGCAATTACCTTTTAAATAAGGTTCCCCGGAAAAAATATGATAAAACTCCGTACGAGTTGTGGAAAGGCAGACGGCCTTCCTATCAATATTTGAAAGTGTGGGGGTGTCTTGCTAAGGTGCTTGTACCAACACCTAAGAAAATAAAAATATGTCCAAAAACGGTGGACTGTATTTTTATTGGATATGCACAAAATAGTAGTGCTTATCGGTTTTTAGTGTACGATTCGAATAATACAGATGTACATAAAAACACAATAATCGAGTCAAGGAATGCATCATTCTTTGAAGACGTATTTCCATGCAAGTCCAACGATGGACCTAGCACGTCAAAACGAACATTTGACGTAGCTATGGAAAATACTAGCGAGGGATCCGGTGAAGAACCCGAACCCCGACGTAGCAAACGTGCTAGAGTTGAAAAATCCTTCGGACCGGATTTTCTCACATACTTGATAGAATTCGATTCGAATATTCTAACTTGTATGGTAGAAAATGAACCGGATTTTCTAACATGTTTGTTAGAAAATGAGCCACGGACTTATACGGAAGCCGTAACGTCTACCGAAGGACCAATGTGGAAAGAAGCCATCAAAAGTGAGGTGGATTCTATCCTAAAAAATCACACATGGGAATTGGTTGATCTTCCTCCGGGATGTAAACCTTTGGGATCCAAGTGGATTTTTAAACGTAAAATGAAACCGGACGGTTCCATTGATAAGTATAAGGCCAGACTTGTAATAAAGGGATACAAGCAACGTGAAGGCCATGATTACTTTGACACGTATTCTCCTGTGAAGAGAATAAATTCCATTAGGATGATACTAGCAATTGCCGCTTTGCGGAATTTGGAAGTTCATCAAATGGACGTGAAAACCGCTTTTCTAAACGGCGATATAGACGAAGAAATCTATATGGAACAACCTGAGGGTTTTCGTGTTCCAGGCCAAGAAAAGAAGGTTTGTAAATTAATTAAATCATTGTACGGATTGAAACAAGCCCCTAAACAGTGGCACGAAAAGTTCAATCATGCAATGTTAATTAATGGGTTTAAAATAAACGAAAGTGACAAATGCGTCTATGTGAAAAGCACGGTAGACGGCTATGTCATTTTATGTTTATATGTGGATGATATACTCATCGTGGGTAGCAATAATCTTATGATTAATTCTACCAAAAGCATGTTAAATTCTAAATTCGACATGAAGGATATGGGGCTGGCCGATTTAATCCTTGGGATTAAAATAATTAGAGGACCTGACGGTCTGACACTAAGCCAATCTCATTACGTTGATAAAATCCTTACTAAATTTAATAAGGATGATTATCAAGAGGCAAGGACGCCATTAGATAAAAACGTACACCTGACCAAAAATCGTGGAGAGTGTATTTCTCAAGTAGAATACGCTAGGATTATTGGCAGTTTAATGTATCTAATGAGTTGTACCAGGCCTGATATTGCCTTTGTGGTTAGTAAGCTTAGTAGATATACTAGCAACCCCGGTGACGAACACTGGAAGGCAATAGTAAGGGTTTTGAGGTATTTACGGAAAACCCAAAACCTTGGACTGCACTATGGAGGATATCCAGCTGTACTTGAAGGGTATAGCGACGCTAGTTGGATATCTGACATTAAGGACTCAAAGTCCACAAGTGGATACGTTTTCACTTTGGGAGGTGCAGCCGTGTCGTGGAAATCCTCGAAGCAAACGTTAATAGCTAGATCCACGATGGAATCTGAGCTAATAGCCTTGGATAAGTGCACTGAAGAGGCTGAATGGCTACGCCATTTTCTCGAGGATATTCCAAGTTGGGAGAAGCCTGTCCCTCCAATATGCATACATTGCGATTGTCAAGCGGCAATTGGAAGGGCACAGAGCAATCTCTATAATGGTAAGTCTAGACACGTTCGTCGTAGACATAACACCATTAAACAACTTCTCATAACGGGTGTTATCATTGTTGACTACGTGAAGTCAAAGGATAACATAGCGGATCCGCTAACCAAGGCATTGGATAGAGAATTGTTGGAGAAGTTGATGTGAGGAATGGGATTAAAGCATGTGAATTGAAAAGTTCTATAGTGGATACCCAACCTAGTTGGTCCTAGGTTCAAATGGGACAACTAAATTATAGAGCGAAGGATGGTCATTGTGGGGGTCTCGGACTCCTACCCACTCCTCGTTGAAACAGTGACTCCCGCACGAGGTTAGCAAAAATGTTTGCTTTAATGATTCTAAAATGTTGATCTACTCGATAACATTGGAAGAGTATGCGGGATACTCGTGAAAGAATCACCTATGTGAGAGAGAAGAGAGCCGCTTCAAAGGAGAACTGTAAAGGCTCAGTTCTTTAGAAACTCTTGCAGAACCAGGACGGTGACCCATGGCCAAAACGGGCACACCCATGAGAACGGAACAAAGTTGGAAGGTTCTTGTGTAAAGATAAGTCAATGTTTACACGACGGCAGTATAGTTCAAAGACATCGAGTCTACTAGACAGCCAGTAAATAAACGAGTCTTTACAGCGGAAGGTTCAAAGGATTAAACCTACCTCTCCGTATACAAGGATCATCCGGTGAACACAACGTGTCCTCCTATCTTCGTGTCTTTTTAAGTCTCGAAAATCAATTTTCATTCATGTGGGGGATTGTTGGAAAAATGTGTGAAAAATTGCATTAAATGGCTATTTTGGGGCAATTTTTTGAGTGGGGTCCACTTCCGATTTGGGTCGGGTCAAAGTGGTTTCGGATTGTCCTTGTTAAGGGCTACAATTCGATACATGGTACGCTCAAAACGGATAACGGGTGAATGAGAAATCGCTTTTCGAAGTTTACCCGTTAGAATGGAAAAACTGGGAAAAAGGATGAGTTTCTAGTGTGTTAATTTCCCACACCAGAAAACCCAAGGGATTTGCAACCCTTTATAAAGGGACTCTCCCCTTAAGGAGTTAAGATTCCTAAGGGTAAAGGCTCTCTCCACGCGCGCAGGGGGGGTGTGCAAATCAAATCCCGAATTCGGAGAAGAAAAACCGCGACCTGCGGACACGAATGTCGTCCAAAAATCTATCTCTCAAGAGATATGATTAATTTTTGTTTTCTTCCCGAAACGTTTAATTTTTTCCCAGCGGCAGAAGTGCTCGGATCAGAACACCTCGTTGGTCTTCTGATGGCAGAACCCCTCTCGTTGGTCTTCTGATGGCAGAACTCCTCTGGGGGTCTTCTGATGGCAGAACCCCTCTGGGGGTCTTCTGATTGGCCTCCGATCAGAACCCCTCCCGGGGTGTTCTGGTGGAGGTCCTCTGTCGTGCTTCTGAAACGTTACAACAATTAATGCCCAACGTCCTTATCTTTTAATGCAGCGTTAAATGGACAGTTCATGGACGATTCAATGCCCAACGGACTGGTCATTGATGTCCAACGTTCAGGTCCATTAATTCACCATTTACACACAACAAATCCTCCTATATAATGGCTAGCAGGTGGTTTGCAACAACACACGATTTTACACGAATCCAAACACGTTTTAGGTCTAAAAAACACACTGCTAACATTCTGAAAAATTCCTGAGTGTTCAGTCTTTGTTCTCGTTCGCTGGAACTTTTGTTTGTGTGCTCAAACATTAGTTCGTAGTCATCGTATCCTGGGAAACGATTGTTGCAACGCTCCTAGCACCGTGGGAGGGAACAAATACGTTTTAAGGACACGAGCTTTGACTAATTCTGCTTCATCTCCTTTCTTGTTTTTCTCTAGTCATTTTATTTAATTAATTAATTTATTTTAATTAATTTTCTTTATTTTCCGAAACACACCCAACAGTTTTTAAACAAATGATTATTAAAATAATTTTAAAAGGTACATGCTATTAATTAGAATAATCCACGTCACAAGTTTCAAAGTTGCCATTCAATTACTACTCGGTCATTTTTGTTCATATGCACATGCTGCACTTTTAGAGCCCGTTTGGTAGCACGAAAATCGGCTGTTTTGGCTGTTTCTGCTGAAATTTATGAAGTTCTGGCTGAAGTGGCTGTTTTGGCTGATTCTGCTGATTCTAGAAAAAAATATTTTAAAAATATATTTTATTAATAAAATAAAGAAAAAATTACATGTAAAAATAGCTAAAATGGTAATCTACAGTAACTTCAGCCAATACAGCCAGAAAAGTAACTCCAACCTTACTTTTTCTGCTTATTACACAATTCAGCACGCGAAAGTAAAAATTACGTGTTTGGTGAAAAAGCTGGCTGATAAGCCTGATAAGCCGAAAAAAGAAGTCTCCAAACGGGCTCTTAGTCGGTTGTAATAGCTCATATTTCCACACTCACGAGATATGTTTGCATTCAAAATACTTACAAGCTAGCAGAACTTTGTTTGTTTATATTGTTTAAAAAATTATACTCCATATACATATATGTGTGTATGTAATAATACGTAGTAACGGTGCTTGAATTTATGTTCATCGGACTACGAGAGTACATTACCAAATTACTCCGTATATAATTATTACTCCCTCCGTCCCTGAATGTTCTTCCGATTGCGGATTACGAAGGTTGACCGACGATAAAGTTAAATGATCCCTGTGAAAACTCGGATTATTTTTAGTAAATAAAATTTACATATTCAGAAACTACATTAAACCCGCTACAAAGCCTGCACAAAAAAAATCAATTTTCATAAAGTTTTGATACAAAAAGTAAGAGTTTAAGAGTGATTTAAGTTGACTCTCGAAAAGCGAAATGGAAGTAAATTTAGGGACAGAGGGAGTATATGGTATTATATCACTTTATCTCAACGAAAAAATGACGGGAATAACAGCCTCAGCTTCTCCTTAGATAAAAGTAAGACCAATTCTAAAATTAAACAAAAAAGTCACTTATTATTCATAAATGGACCCGTATACCCTTTATCCCATTCAATTCAACTATTCAGCTCCCTCTTCCGTTTCTTTTTGACCGCACAACATCTACCGCAATCTCCATCATCGTTACTTTCTTCTTCAGCAATGGGATTATCGTGCTGCCGTCTCCATAGATGACACCACGCCCCACCGCCATCATCATCTCCGACGCCACCTCCATTTTAATCTTCTCCTCTTCTATTCCCTGTCCGATCGCGGCGGACCTAGGATTTGCGGCTATGGCGAAGACACGACCAACTAGGGCTTAGATGCAGCGGCGCGAATCAGACCAAGGAAAGCGGGTTAGGTCGCGATGCGGCTAGAGTGGCGAGGCAACGGTTCATTTCGCTGCTCTTCTCCATCGTTGGCCCATTGCAGCAAGTGTGCGAGGAGCCAGGGGCGGGTGTGGGATGGGGTGCAGTGGTTTTGGGAGGGAGATGGGGCTGAGAAGGGCTGGCAGGGGCTGGGGAAGTTGCTGGATCGGGTCAGGGAATATGGCTGGGCAGGGGGCTAGGGATGGTGGTCGTCGTCGTCTGCGGGCAAGGTGGTGGTCCCGGGCAGTGGTTGACCATTTGTGTAATTGTAACTGGCGAATCGAGTAATTGTAGGTGACCGATGGAGTATTGTAATTGGTGGGTTGAGTAATTGTAATTGACGGATCGAGTAACTGTAATTAACGAGTCAGATAAGTGTATCTGACGGGTCATATAAGTGTAATTAATTGGGTAACTGGTCATTGTATTGTTTGTCACTGGGTCGGTAGTAGTTGAGATGACGGTCACTATGGCGGTAGTTATTGAGACGGTGGTCACTGAACCGGTAGTAATTGAGACGGTGGTCACTGAGTCGGTAGTAACTGAGACGGTGGTCACTGAGGTGGTAGTAACTGAGACGGTGATCACTGAGGTGATATAGTAGTAACTGAGACGGAGGTCACTAAGGCAGTAGTAATTGAGGCGGTGGTCACTGAGTCGGTAGTAACTGAGACAGTGGTCACTGAACCGGTAGTAACTTAGACGGTGGTCACTAAGGTGGTAACTAAGACGGTGGTTACTGAGGCGGAAATAACTGAGACGGTGGTCACTAAGACAGTAGTAACTGAGACGGTGGTCACTGAGCCGATAGTAACTGAGACGGTGGTCACTGAGGCAATAGTAACTGAGATGGTAATAACTGAGGCCGTAGTAATTGGGACGATAGTCACTTTAGTTGTGGTAGCTGAGACGATATTTACTAGAGCAGTAATAACTAAACGGTAAAAACTTAGATGATGATTATTGGAACGATAATAATTGGAGCGGTAGTCAGTAGAGAAATATTGAATATTTATTTTGACATATACGAAGTGTGTATTATTATTATTATATTAAAAGAAAAAGAGAAATTAAATAATAGTGTCCCAGCAAGAGGCTTAAAGCAGAGAAAGCACTGAAGTGGTACGTGTAGTGGGCCGATGGAGCAAACATATGCGCAGGTAGTAATAAGTTATTAACGGTTAAACAGGAAGGGTAATTTAGGGAAGTAAGAGTTTATTAGTCACATTTTTGGATGTTAGAAAAAGAGGTCTCTTCTTTGTCCATGACCATATTTTAAGTATTATTCATGTCAAAATCCCTATCTCAACCCTCTCACTTTAAGAACTAAGTGACTACGTGCAAACTCCAAAGTTATTAGTTAACCAAGTACATATTAAAATTGGAAATTTTTACAAGTTTAATTACAATCACTAGATCGGTTATATGGACTAAGGAGCATTTATTTATGTCAGATACATAGCTACAATTGTTCTTTGTCTATTCGTTTTTAATATGGAGTATGGAGTATTACTTTAGTTCAAAATTTTCAGTCTTGTAAATAATGAAATATGTTTCATATTGAAACTTAAGTTGATTAATTTCTTATCAGATCAGACAAGTCAAATTACTTTGGTATACCAGATAAGTCAATAATAGATCAAAATTTCCAAATATTGATAATCACATATGATTAACTATGAGGATTAATTTCCGTATACTCTAATAAATAATCCCGGAAATGATCATAGGCTCATCTATTTTAGAATTTTGATCAGCTTTTACACACATATGCTCTTATTGCATTCTCTCTATATACTATATAGTAAGAAAATAGATATATCATCCATCAATTTAATGGGGTACCAATAATGATTTGAACAAAATCATTAGTAGAGTCAACGGGTGATAACTCATACCAATATGTTTTACTTTGAGTCATTTTACTAATAACAAATCACACTTTTTAATATCATCTATAGCTATTGCTAAATAGATATTGATAAAGATTTGTGATATTAAACTTATGTTTATTTATATATATTGAAGATATGGATCACTCAAATGATAAAGAGCTATGTCTGATAGACAGCGCCACAACGCACACCATTTTGAGAAATAAAATATATTTTTCTCAAATGACTTTAGTTAAAGCTAAAGTAATTACAATATCAGGTGTTGCGAAGCTCATTGAAGGCTTTGGGAAAGCATATGTGATGCTCCCTAACGGGGCAAAATTACTTATAAATGGCGCTTTATACTCCAGCAAATCGCGGAGAAATTTATTAAGTTTTAAAGATATGCGTCAAAATGATTATCACATAGAAACCATGAATGAAAACCAAAAGGAATATCTTTGTCTTACGACAACTAAATCTAGCACTAAATATATTTGTGAAAAAATGTCAGCATATTCCTCAGGGCTATATTTCACTTATATTAGTCCATTTGAAATAAATTTGGTTTCTAACACAAAGTTAGATGACCAGAAAACATTCATGTTGTGGCATGACCGTTTAGGTCACCCAGGCCACGTAATGATGCATAAAATCATTAAGACTTTACTTGGACACCCATTAAAGGATATCAGGGTTCCATTATCAAGTGATTTTCCTTGTAAGACCTGTTCTCTTGGCAAAATGATCATCAGGCCTTCTATGAACAAAATTGCAACTGAATCACCTGCATTTTTAGAAAGGATTCAAGGAGATATTTGTGGGCCGATAGCCCCGCCATGTGGACCATTTTGATATTTTATGGTGTTGATAGATGCTTCAACACGTTGGTCACATGTTAGTCTTTTATCGACTAGAAATTTAGCATTTGCTAAACTCTTTGCTCAAATCATACGATTAAGAGCTCATTTTCCGGATCATTCTATAAAGAGAATCCGACTTGACAATGCAGGAGAATTTACATCCCAAACATTTGACGATTATTGTATGTCGATTGGGATTGATGTGGAGCACCCTGTTGCTCATGTCCATACACAAAATGGTGTTGCTGAATCTTTGATTAAACGATTACAACTAATCGCTAGACCATTATTAATGAATTGCAATTTACCTTCATCAGCTTGGGGACATGCTATTTTACATGCAGCAAATTTAATTCGGCTTAGATCGACTGCATATCATGAATATTCCCCCATGCAATTAGTTACTGGGCAATTAAGAGCCGAACTTAGCACACATACAGATATTTGGTTGTGCTGTTTATGTTCCAATTGCTCCACCTCATCGTACAAATATGGGTCCTCAAAGAAGGTTGGGAATTTCTGTTGGATTTGAATCTCGCTCAATAATAAAATATCTTGAACCGATGATTGGTGGCTTATTCACCGCACGGTTCGCTGACTATCATTTCAATGAGACAGTATTTCCGACCTTAGGGGGGGAAAGTAATAAATCGGACCCAAGTACGAAAGAAATAACATGGAATGCAACAGGATTATCACACCTTGATTCTAGATCAAATATATGTGAGCAAGAGGTGCAAAAGATAATCCATTTACAAAATGTTGCAAATCAGTTGCCTGATGCATTCACAGATACAAAGAAATTGACAAAGTCACATATTCCTGCTATGAATGCTCCTGCCAGAATCGAAATTCCAGCAGAGAATTTTGAAAAATCTCTTGCAAATGATTCTTCTATACGCAAAAAACATGGCAGGCCCCTTGGATCAAAAGACATAAAACCAAGAAGAACTAAAAGGCAGGAATTGGTCTGTGATGCCAAAGATGTTCATCCTTCTGAACAAGAAAATGAACAATTTGAAAATACTGGCACAGAAAATGATATTGACAAAACAAACATCTCAAATGATGATCCAACTTCCTTAAATGAGGAAGATATTCCAGATAATGATAGAAACGTTGATAATTATGAAATTTCAATAAATTACGTTTCTACTGGAATGCAATGGAATCGAAAAGATATTGATATTAATGAGATATTTGTCTATGTCGTTGCCACAAATGTTATGAATGAAAACAATGACAATGAGCCAACATCAATTGAAGAATGTCGGAAACGACACGATTGGCCGAAATGGAATGAAGCTATTCAGTCTGAATTAAAATCACTTGAAAAACGTGATGTTTTTGGACCGATTGTCCCTACGCCAAAAGGCGTAAAACCTGTGGGTTTTAAATGAGTATTTGTGCGTAAACGCAATGAGAAAAATGAAATCATAAGATATAAAGCCCGACTTGTTGCCCAAGGTTTTTCTCAAATGCCGGGAATCAATTATGAAGAAACCTATTCTCCAGTAGTTGATGCAACTACATTAAGGTTTCTCATTGGCATGTCTGTTTTTGAAAGGCTGCAAATGCGCCTAATGGATGTAGTAACTGTATATTTATACGGTTCACTCGATACAGACATTTATATGAAAGTTCCCGGTGGATTCAAAATGCCTGAAGCTTATAGCTCGAAGCCTCGAGACATGTTTTCCATTAAATGTCATTGTATGGACTAAAACAATCTGGACGAATGTGGTATAATCGTCTCAGTGAATACCTTCTCAAAGAAGGATATAAGAATGATCCAATTAGTCCATGTGTTTTCATTCGGCGATCAAATTTGGGATTCGCCATAATTGCAGTATATGTTGATGACCTGAACATTATTGGAACTCCCGATAATATTGAAAATACTGCAAATTATCTTATGAAAGAATTTGAAATGAAATATCTCGGGAGAACCAAATTTTGTCTCGGACTTCAAATTGAGCATTTGAAGAATGGAATTTTCATTCATCAATCCAATTACACCGAGAAAGTTTTGAAGCGGTTCTACATGGACAAAGCTCATCCTCTAACTTCACTGATGGTGGTTCGTTCTCTCAACATACACGATGATCCATTCCGTCCCCGAGAAGACAACGAAGAAATACTCAGTCCCGAAGTACCATACTTGAGTGCTACTGGAGCTTTAATGTATTTAGCTAATAATACTAGACCAGATATTGCATTTTCTGTAAATTTATTAGCTAGGTACAGCTCATGTCCAACAAGGCGTCATTGGAACGGAATCAAACACATATTCCGTTATCTCCGTGGTACAGTTGATCTCGGCATATTCAACCACAAAGATGCAAAAGCCACTTTAATCGGATATGCAGACGTTGCATACTTATTAGATCCCCAAAAGGCGAAATCACAAACCGGGTACGTATTTACTTATGGTAACACCGCAATCTCGTGGAGATCTATGAAGCAGACTTTGACTGCTACATCATCAAATCATTCGGAGTTAATTGCACTTTATGGAACCGGGAGAAAATGCGTGTGGTTGCGATCTATGATTCATCACATCCAAAATAAATGTGATATGAAACCTCTTACATGTCAGCCTATTGTGATCAATGAAAACACACTGCGTGCATAGCTCAGATTAAAGAAGGCTACATCAAAGGAGACAAAACAAAACACATATCACCAAAATTCTTCTCTACTCATGACCTGGAGAAAGAAGGGACGATCAACATTCAACAAATCAGATCCAGTGAAAATCCGGCTGATCTCTTCACCAAATCTTTACCCCCGAAGAAGTTCATAGAACTTGTACAGAAAATCGGCATGCGCCGTCTTCAAAATATATGTTAATTTCAAGGGAAGTATTTGAATGTGTTGCACTCTTTTTTCCTTCATCAGGTTTTTATCCCACTGGGTTTTTCTGATAAGGGTTTTAACGAGACAGTACATCCAAATACAACGACATTATAAGTCGTAATCCTTACCCCTTAACTTTAATTTTTCATAATAAATTTTAATATAAATACCTATTCAAAGATGAACATTCAAGGGGGAGTGTTGTAAAATCCTGGAAATGACAAGTGTGAATTGTTCATCCTTGTCATCATCCTTGTAACCAGGACACTAAGCTTTTTTCCATCCTTGTAATCATAGATAGACAGATGGCTAGGTTTAATAGTGCCAACAAAATATGTAGAAGTAGTCTTTAATGACTCATCATCAAGCCCAGCTAGTATAAATATGACTTGATCAATCCTTTGTAATTCCATTCACAAAATTAAGAAACTGAGAAAGTTTCAGATATTTAGAAGAAGTTATTTAGAGGTTATTAATAATATATCTCTCTTTATTTAGTCTTCATCTTCTTCATTTCACAACAACATTGAGTTTGTCACTTTTATTTTTTCATTTTTAATCCTGGCTATTATGTCAGGGACAATTTTAATGTAAGACTTCAAAATTTTCCGCATTTAGTCTCAAATATTGTGAAATTAAAAAAATTGTGAAAGTGATACTTTTAATCCTAACACTATAATTAATGATGTTTTTATTTGGACGGTTTTCTATCTCAGACCAGACCAAATCAGATCAAACCAAATCAGACAAGACTATACTTCGATAGTTATAAAATACACACAGATCACACATTTACCAAACCAGATCAATTTAGATCAGAAATTTTCAATCCAAGTAAAACATCCTTATCCACAAGACATGGAGATCTAAAAATATCACTATGATAATAATTGAATGACCAAAAAATATCACTTTTATGAAAGTGAAAAGACTATTGAAAATCTTCATACCAAATGTGTTTCTCACACAATAGTCAAAGAACGAGTAAAGAGTCAGTTTGGTACTCGAACTTGTAAAAAAGGTGTCAAATAAGTCCTTATATAGAAGATGAAAAATGCTAAAAGTACCCCAATTGGTACCCCCAATTTGTACCACGACCCTATTTTTGTGGCTCACAAAAGCACCTCATTAAAGTGGGGCAATTCATTTATTGAGGTGGACTTTTGTGAGCCACAAAAATAGGTTGGGGTACAAATTGGGGGTACCAATTGGGGTACATATAGCAGGGTTGATAGAAGATTATGTCCGGACGTGCCATTTGAGGTGGCTTCCGGTGGAATTTTTTGATAATTTTATTTAGCATCTTATTCATTAAGTCTAGTTTACTCATACCAAATTTCAGCTAAACATTCAATCGGGAAGACATTAAAATGAATTCTTGAAGATAACTACGCTTTTAATGGCACAATTATCTTCAAGAATTCATTTCAATGTCTTCCCGATTGAATTTTTATCTGAAATTTGATATGAGTAAACTAGACTTAATGAATAAGATGCTCAAAAAATTTCATCAAAAAATTCCACCAAGAGCCACCTCAAATGACACTTCCGGACAGAATCTTCTATATAAGAACTTATTTGACTCCTTTTTTGCAACTTCGAGGACCAAACTGACCCTTATCCCGTCAAAGAACTAAAAGTGAAAATTCAAAATCAAGTATCAAAAGTATCACCAACATAACCGTCAAATGACTAAAAGTGACAATAACTCTAAACAAACTAGACCAATTCATACATAAACATACCAAATAATAAAATTTCAATACAATTAGAAACATTCTTATTAAATATGAAACCAAAATAGATACAAACTATTTAATCCTTTTGTCTTATTTTTTTGAATTGTCCCAAAATAAATGTGTTACCTTGACGAAAAAGGTACATAGTACATACTGTATAGTATAGAATTTATATCATTTCACTTATATAAATTAAAACATCAACCACAATTTTTACTTAACCACTTTATTACTAATTGTGCCAAATTAAAATAAGGCACCTAATTCAGACCGAAGAGGATAGTATATAACAAGATACATATGGGTCATGGAGATGTAGTAGAATAAATAGGACCTCTAAAAGTATAAAACATCAAAATGTTAATCCCATTCAGCTTATGAAGACAACAGATCCAAAGCCACAGGAAAACAAAGAGCAACGCAAAAAACTTAATATAAAGTCAACACCAAGTTTAAAGACCAAATACATATAAGCCTTAGTTTGCTCTGGGGGTGGCCCACTCGACACGAAGAATAAGGTTATCATACCCATAACCATTGAGTTTGTTGATAGCCCTCTGAGCATCTTCTTTATTCACAAAATTAACGAACCCAAACCCTCTGCTCACCCCTGTCTTCTGGTCCATAGCAACGTAAGTCCTAGTCACCGCACCAAATGGTCTGAAGAGCTCATTCAAGTCGGGTTCCCTTGTGTCCTCAGAGAGGTTGGTCACCCGGACAGAGTTCTCATCATTCCTGCGCCTCATATCAGCCCCGGCGGGTCTCTCTCCACCCGGTCTCAAACTTGGTGGAACATAAGCTCCCTTAGTGGAACCAGGCCCGGCATCAGAGGTCAGTGGTTTTTCAACAAAGGAGTCTGTTTGCGGGACAAGATCTTTGTAAGGGCATTTGGATGTCCAGTGATCACCCTTCTTGCCACAGGCACGGCAAACCATGAGAACTGCACCGGGTTTGTTAAGGCCAGACAATGCATCAGCAGCCTTTGTTTCTTCAGCTTTGGAGCCTGTCATTAAACCAGGATATCATTATGGAAGTGATAACAATCTATTATTTTGTATGACCCCTTCATTAGGTAAAGGTTTAGATTTGGTAGCTTAAGGGGCTTATTCATTGCGTACTTTTCTGAGGGCAGACGTTGAGAAAAACCATGCATCCTCATTATTGTACTGCTTATGAATATAGGGTTTTTCCCTCATTTGCAATGGAGCCAAAGACCCACTATTTTTTGGCTTGGGAATATGATGGAATAAAGCAAAATGTCTCACTTAACTGTCCATGCAATTTTTGACGCGATTTCTCTTTGGGTCATACGGAAACAGTTTCTCTGTGCTTTAGTACAGGGGTAAGACTGCGTACATCCTATCTCCCTTACCCCACCGTAGGTGGGAGCCTTTGCGGCACTGGGGGTAATGATGATGATGATGATACCGGTCATATTATTTAATCCATTCTAAAAGGTTGTATGCGTATTTAGGTAAAAAAAAAATATGTAGTAAAAAAACTCTGTACTGTATATCAAGATAAAAAAAATTAGACAACTGAGTGTCATCGTAACCATTTAAAAGATATGATACTCATTGGTTATGAGTAACCTGAAAGAAGCAGCGAGATTCATAATGACCTACAACCCGACCAAAACAAAGAAAACGCATCTAAGAGCAAGGGAGTCGAAGGTTAAAAGAAAATATCTTTACTCCTGGGCTACAGACCAAACAAATGCAATAACCTTCCACAGCATAAAAAAAGTAAATGTTCCAGCTAGACACTGAATTTTTTTTATTGGTATAATCAGATGGACTATATATTAAACTGACTACAAATTCTAGATGCTGAATTCTAATCGTTTGATAAAATCATGGTTGAAAAGTTTTAAAATTGCTAAATACAAGTATATCTTATGAAAAAAATACAAGTATATCTTATTCTAGCTCGGACATCAAATTCTTTTGGGACTAAGGCTCTTGGACGTTGTTGTAGTATGTATACTGTTCAAGGCAAATCAAAATCAATTGAGCCAGAAAATTGCTATTGAAACAACATAAAAGTACACGTTTTGTTCCTTGGATATAGTCGGAAAAGCATATCATCGATAGCTAACATATAGACGGGCAGCAACCTGCCATGTATATGTACGCACATTTACATGTGTGTGTCTGCGTGTCCATACATGAATGAATATATATATATATATATATATATATATATATATATATATATATATATATATATATATATATATATATGATATTGTTAGGAGACAGATATCGATTACCGGGGGCTCTGTGCCTCTCAATTGAGATCTCTTCAGTGGAAAACATGGTGAGCCTGCTCCCGACGTCCTCTCGGACAGCATCACCGAACTTGGGCCATGATCGGCGCTCTATTGCCCGTTTACTGAGTCGAGCCTTAGCAAGCTTCCGCACGCGGGTCGTGGTGGTTATTTTAACCTTATTTCCTTCTTCGTTAAACTTGTACTCTATAACTTTCTTAATACCGTTCTCATCGGGACCAATAATCTGCTTCGGCGGGAGGAGAAAATCTAGATCTTCAGAATCGTCTTCATCGATCTCTCCCCATTTGAAATTGCTCGCCGGTATTGAAGCAGAACTAGGTCGATCGGCCATAACTGATGTTCGCGATTCTGCTGGGTCGGATACAGGATAGAGACGATTTGTAGGGTTTTCGATGCTTGTCACCGTATTAAGTCTTTGAGCCAACTCCGGGCAAGTGCACAACTATGGACTTGAAACTAGAAGGGCTATCATATTTACTTATTTCAATTGGGCCTGTATGTAAAAAGAAATTGGGCTTCTTATTTATCACGGACTACTTCATCATTCTCAATTTAAAAAATGACAAAATAGTCCAAAATAATAGAGAAAACGGTCAAATAAGTCTCTATTTTTCTCAAATCATCACATACGGCTTTCTACTCATAAAAGTGTCACCAACATACATTTAATTTTAAAAAACAACCATATGAGGCATAATGATCGGCTAAACCCCCTCTAATCCCGGTTTCGGCGTATCTGACACTCCTTTTAGTTAATCTTTGATTTTTATTCCACGCCAGCCCCTTATGGTCAATTTAAAAGGCCTCCCACTCACGCTTTTGAGAAGACGTCAGTCCCTTATCGTCAATCTTTGACCAAAAGCTTTCTTCTCGACAAACGTTGGTCTCCCAGAAGAAGATAGGGTTCATCTCTAAGCTCGGGTCAAGTTCTCTAAGATCGAAATGTCTTCAAGTTCGTTCACCTCGAATTCAAGGATGGGTTCAAACCTCTACTACGAACCTGCTATGTATCGTAATTGTGAATTAAAAGCACATTTGTGTGTGGGAAGGGAAAGTGTCCAGAAGTTTTATGGTTGCCAACGATGGAAAGTAAGTGACTGTGAACTAATTGTATGAAATTGTTTTTCATTTTTTTGGGGGGGGTCTTCGTTTGGAAAATATTTGTGGGAAGTGGTTGTTTCCTGAAAATTTCCTATTTGGGGATGACCTACGAAGCATTGTTCTGAAATTTTGATTTTATACATAGGCGCAGGGAGGAGGATGCAAATTCTTTGCTTGGAAAGAAGAGAGTAATGCTAAATGGGAATGTTCAAAGTTGAGCTTGGAGGAGTGCAGAAAGCTACTTTATCAGTTAAGAGATGAAAAAATGAGTGTTGGTCGTGAAGTGAGTGAGTTACGAGCTGCACTGCAATCTGAAAATCAAGAAAGGAGGAATTGTGTATTGTTGATTACAATTGTAATTGTATTTGTTGTGGTTGCAATGGCTATGATGATATGTGTACTAAAGTAAAATTTCTAAAGAATTTCTATGTAGTTCTTGCAAGTGTACATAATGTTTGTAATATTTCATGTGAGTGTATGAAATCCTATCTGGATCTAAAACAATACTCTCAACACCACCATTTACATACATATGCCACATTCGGTATTCTCTTGAAATTCCCTCCATGGTGGATTAGAGGTGGGGTAGTTGGTAGACTGAGTCCCGACTACTCGATATGGCTTACTACTCAGAGGGCTTGGAATCCCTTTTAGGGGGTGTGCACATTTAAGATAGTCATTTCGATTCCAACATATAGTGGTGGGAACCGGATTCCGGGATGAGTTCGTAAGTAACAATGACTCATTGGGCTTTGAGCAAAAGTATCCGAAAGTACTGTCCATCTTAAAAGAAAGTAGGAGAGGCAGTGATGTTGGTTTTGGAAAGAGAAGGACTATGGTGATTATTTTCAAGGAGAAATTGAGTACATTTAGAAAGAGTGATTAATTATAAAGTTATATTTTGAAAAGTGATACTTTTATATGAAGGTGTGAGTTATTAAGAGTTTATAAAAATTATTTTAAACATGAAAGTAGTTTTGTGGGAATAAAATGATTTTTGAAAGATATAGTTATGTATAAAAACTATTTTGACACATTATATTATTTTGCGGGGTTGGATAGTACTTACATAACTCTAAAGCTGATTTTTGTCTCTTTTTCTTTGTTTTGTTTTCTGCACTTTATTTGTGCAGGTAATGATGATTATGTTGACTGATGATTGCATGGTCTTAAGAGCGGTTGAGAGTCGCCTTAGTCAAACTTAGTCAAGAATAAACACTTCAGTTATGTTGAACACTTGTTTTACTTTGTTCTGTTTTGGGATTACATGTGCATTCAGTTAAGAGATAATCGGATGTGGCGGTAACACTTATTTCCTTATTACGACATCTGCTGTATTTCTGATGTTTTCAAATAAAGTTGATGAATCCTTTGTACAAATCATTTTTAGGTGTATTTTTGGGCGAGTAATTTGGTGGGGGTGTTACAGGGCGTGTATCCTCAAAACTCGGTTATGTCGGGTGGAGTACCCAAGGATCGGGCGTGTATCCTCAAAACTCGGTTATGTCGGGTGAGTACCCAAGGATCGGGCGTGTATCCTTAAAACTCGGTTATGTCGGGTGGAGTCCCAAGAATCGGGCTTGTATCCTCAAAACTCGGTTATGTCGGGTGGAGTACCCAATGATCAGGTGTGTATCCTCAAAACTCATATATTACAGTTTAATAATTCAGGATCAGGCGGTGTCCTTATGATAATTGATTTGGACCAGGAGAAGACTTATACAGTCATAGGTATATGGGTGGGTTTGGGATTTTAAGTTAAGGACATTGACTACTACTATTTTCTCAAATAAACAATGACCTACGGGTCGGTATTTCCAAGTGTATATATACTGATATCTATTTCATAACTTGGGGGAAAGGAATATATGTGTATGTATCACCCTATGTTTGGGTCTTATACTTGAAACGTTAGTTATGCTACATTCAACACACTGCTCGCTCGGTATTCACGTACTGAACCCTTCGGGGGATCGACCATTTCAGGTTGAAGCTAGAGCTTGCTACATGCACCTTTCAGACGGGTGAAGTCATATTCGGGAAGACGTGGTTCATGTTTCCTTGTTATCTTTAAAACTACAAACACTTGCTCGTGGATATTTGAATTACTATAAGCTATTTTGGGCCTGCGAGCCCATGTTTTGGCCAAATATGGCCCATGACTTACCGTTGGATATTTCCGCTCTTCATTGGTTTAAATGTGATGTTGTTATGTATGTTACTACCATTGAGTATGATTTGGACTATGTTCATGTACGCCTTGTATGATTAAGTGAAGTTGACTTGCGAGTGACGTCACTTGATCATACGGCGGTTATAAACGCGCTTAGATGCGGCCTAAGACGTGACAATACCTAGTGGGTAATAACATTATCAAACTAATTAAGTATCAATGTCACAGAAAAGATTTGAATAAAAAATAAAAGTTTTCAATTAGTTAACACCATATATATCTAACCACAAATCTATAAATTAAATAGAATACAACTACACAAATTAATTAAAAGTTTTAAAACCAAACTTTGAAATTGAATGTAAGAAATTAGACATCATCAATTAGACTAGTCACTATACATAAATGTTAATAAACAAATTTAAGCTTAGTAAATCTCAAAATGTAATTAAAATAAGATCAATAAACGAGAATCTCATTCTTTATTGAGCAAGAGTACATCTTTGTTGACAAAATAAATAAATAAAGGAAATTTGATGCATTTGGAAAAAGAATTGGGGATAACAATGGAAAAAACAATTTCGGATGTTGTTAGTGTATTTTACGTAGTATTAAATGAATAACTTTTATTAAAATAACATTTTAGTATTGATTAGGCTGAGTACTTGTTATATCAAATTATAATATTCGTGCGGTTCCTAAAATTTTAGGACCCACTCCGCCCTATTTGTTTTTTCTAAAATTAGGATCCGACCCTAACCTGTCGAAACATATATTACCTGATCCCACCCATGATTCTTATACCATTTGTCCACCCCTACTATATACGGCTCCTATATCCTACATCGGGGTGTAGGTACATCCAACCCAGTTGAAGAAGACAGTCCATTAACTAATATAGCCCAATTTTTTTCGATGACATTTTTGTAATTTAAGCAAAAAATCGCGGCTTCAGCTAAATGAGCATTAGTGCACTTTTAATGAGCATCTGACCTATTCTATTGGGTAGTAGGAGGCTAACAATGAGCATCACGATCTCTACTTCATATCTTCTAATTCAATTTGTTCTTGTTTTTTCTTTTATAAAAACTTGTTAAATTATATCTATATTTCACTTCTATGAATTTCAATATGCGAATTTAATGTAATATGACACTTTTAAATTATGCATTAATATGACATTTTAAAAATGAGCGTAGCACTAGTACGAAATGAGCATACATAGCTTACAAAATGCTCATTGATATGAAAATTGTAAGGTTTATTAGTATTTAACATCCTATCACAACATTTTCATTGAGCATCAAACCTTCCCTATTAGGATGAAAATCATGGTTTTTGTTAAATGAACATTAATGCACTTTTAATGAGCGTCAAACCTATTATGTTGAGACTAGTTTCATCAGCGTTGATATGACATTTTAAAAATGAAAATAACATCAGTACCAAATGAGCATACATAACTTTTCAAAGTGCACATTGATATGAAAATCGTACGGTTTGTTATTTGAACATTACGACATTTTCATTGAACATCAAACATCCGTTATTGAGATGAAAATCACGATTTCTGTTGAATGGGCATTAATGAACTTTTAATGAGCATTAAACCTATTAAATTATATTTATACACAATTCATATGAATTTCAATATGTGAATCTAATGTAATGGTACTTTTGAAATGTTCATTGATATGTCATTTTATAATTGAGCATAACATCAATACCAAATGAGCATATATTTAACTTACTTAATGAACTTTACATCAATATCAAATGAGCATGCATATTTACGAAACGAGAATCGAAAAATTCAAAAGTTTATTTAAAATCCCCAGTATGCTCAAATATTAAATGAGAACACATAATCTATGAAATGAGCATTAAAAAAAATAAAATGAGCATTATCCTGTATAGATATGACATTTTAAATGTGTGGTGTAATACTCATTTTAAAATGTGTTTTAAAATGTGTTTTAAAATGTGTTTTACAGCATCGAAAAATATAAAAAGCACATTAAAATCTCTAGTATGCTATAAAGAAACATGAATTTCTTATTTCAGACCAATCAATTTTGTTGTGCTTATTTTTAAAAATTATATCAACGCACATTTAATTTTAATAATATACTCTTAATTATTTAGAATGTTGGACATTTTAATAGAAGAGTGAGAAATGTACATATTTTTATTAAATTGCCATTCGATATGAACTTTTGAAAGAATTGCAAGAAAGAAAAAACTCTTACAAAAAATTTACATAAAAATAAAAAAGAAATAGTAGTTCAAAATTAGAGGAGTAGAAGACGAAAAGTATTTATGAAACTAAAAAACGGAAGCAGAAAAAGAAAAACTAAATTTAGAAAAGTCAGAGTTCAAAATTAGAGGAAAACAAAAAAGAAAAACGGAAGCAGAAAAAAGAAAAGGAAAAGTTAAAGCCTTTTTTGACAAAAGAAAAGTTAATGTTACAAAAACTAAGGGTCAAAATTAAGAGAAAAGGAAACGAAAAAAGAAAGCATAAAAAGAAAAAGATAAATTGAGAAGCAAAGATACGAATGATAAGTGAGAGAATGTAAAAAAAAATTGATCATCGTGAGAGAATGTAAAATACAAAAAAATAAAATGAAAGAGAAAGCTGGAAGAGAGTGCGTGAAGAAGAGAAAAACAAAGGAAGCAGTATTTGGCTCCCTAATTAATAACCTCCAAACTTTGAAGGATGTGAGATAAACACCACAATGTTGTTATTTTAACACAAATGTTAACATTGATGAAGATACAATTAGCATTCGAAACTTTCACTGTAAAATAAATAGTATTACCCCCCCCCCCCCACTCTATAAAATTGCAATGGTTTCAATTTGTTATTTTAAATTATGTAAATAACATCATAAATATTTGAAATAATACATGATCATGACGTTAAATAACTTTTATATAAAGTTTGGGGTATTAAAATTACATATGAAAATTTGGGGTGTATATCCCACACCCCTTCAAAATTTTGGGTATTTTAATTGTTTCTCGTTTACAAAAATACCGGGTGTACAACTGAGTGTGGGAATAATGTACGTATAAAACAGAGTGTAGGAATAATGTACGTATACAACAGAGTGTATACGTACAAGAGAAAAGTAAAAGGGTGATGAATAATGTACAAAAGGCAAGATAGAGAATGAAAAGGAGATAAGTGTCAGTTTTGTACATCAATTTAGGAGCGGGGGAGTAAAGAGTACATCAACCTGCAATTGGGATCCACAGGTACACAAAATTGTCAAAACGGGTCTAATTTGGTCCTACCTGGTATTAGGCTTGGTAAATTGCTTAGCTGGCCATAGGATTAGGGAGTTGGGCTAAAAATTAGCCGCCTCAGCAAAGGAGGAAGGAAAACAGCTACGAAGTCCGGAGGTCAAAATCTGGATTTTGAAGATCTGGGTTGGAATCGCCGGAGTTGCCGGAGCCGCCAGAGCCTCCGCCACCATCCCAGCCGCCGTGGGACCCCAGGCGAGGTTACCTGCACCAGGTAAAGCTCGATGCAGCATCCCAGGTCTCGCGGCTCCGTTTTCTGGTAAAACTCCGCTCATAGAGGAGTCGTTCGTGGCTTCGCAGCTGTTTCCGGCGGCCACCGCCCTAGTCTCCCCGCCGTTGCTCGACGTCGCCCATCAGCCGCTGGTCGCTCCTCCACCTGGTCAGATGCCGCTCGAGCCTCCATGAGTCAAGCAAAGGGATCTGCCAGTCGACAGTTCCTTGATTTTAGCCATTAATGGCGTTTTGGAGCTCAAGGAAGGTACGCTTTGAAGCTCCACCGGACCCCACCAAGGCCGGCCTCCGTTGCTCCCTTGCGCCGCGGCAACTGACCTTACCGCCGTAGGTAAGTGGCCATCTCAGGCTGCTCACTAATCCTATGGCCAGCTCAACAATTTACCAAGCCTAATACCGGGTAGGACCAAATTAGACCCATTTTGACAATTTTGTGTACCTGTGGATCCCAATTGCAGGTAGATGTACTCTTTACTCCCCCGCTCCCAAGTTGATGTACCAAACTGACACTTTCCTCGAATGAAAAGTATGAAAGAGAAGATAAAAATTAGAAAATGTAAGAGTAATTAAGTTTTTCAAAGGAAAAAACTTACTAAAATGAGAATGTCGCGGAAATTAAAATAAATCCCAAAAAAGGTTTAACAAACAAAAGAATATGAATGGAATATAAAGCTAAGTAAAAAAGTTTTACGCGGTGGCGATTCAAAAATTGAAAATGCTCAGAGTTACAAAAGAATAACAAATTCTCCATCAATTCCATCCCATTTATTGAATTTTTCTATCTTTCATTTTTATTATCCCAAAAACTTCGTACTCTCTCATTAAAGACCGGAGTAACTAATTTGTAGTTTTGCTTATTTTTTCCTCCTCTGCACATATTTCAACCATATAATTTTACTTTTCTTATTACTCACGGTTTTTTACTCACCTAATTCAAAGTTGACAATGTCAAATGAGACGAAGGGCAAGACACAACATATGGACTACTTTTAACTTCTAAAAAATATCAATCTAAAACCTAAAAAAGGTTCATCATCAATAAGGGACCTCAAAGATAAATTGTACCGGTATATGACTCAAATGACTAAAAACTATTAATCAAACATCTAAAATATCCCAAAATTTTGATTTATTAAATTTTTATGAGTTCCGTTGCTAATTTTTGTTAATTTTTTCTTCTCAAAAGTTTATCAGTTTAATAAGATTAAATAATATCAACCTTTTAAATTAAAGAATATTAAAATTCATGAAATCTAGGTCTTGCATTGATAGTTTCAAATCATCCGACGTTTCTATATCGACACAGTTTATCTTTCAAATCTATCTTTCAGATCCTGATTATAATTCCTAAAAATTATTATCCTTTATTTCTTTGCCCAAACTTGCGTGCATACTCCTTTTGGATGTTTTTATTAATCTCATCTCAATTTAATAATATTAATCAGACTATATTATAACAACTCATACCTAAGCAAATTAGATCTTACCGGTTATGAATAACCCAAAAAAACCATGCTTAGACGATATTAAAATACATATAAAACATAATTTTACCAATTGGATCATATCACCTCCTAATAATGCTGATGACGAATGTTGATAACAACAACAACAACAACAACAATACAGTATGGCGTAATAGATTATATCGCTTGATATGAAATTTCATGTCTGATGTGAATAATTTTTATCTGATTTAATTTGATCTATATCATTCAGATTTAATCTTCTAATTTGATCTATATCATTCAAATTTAATCTTCTAATTTGATCTGAATAAAATAAGAATAAAAAATAAAATTAGACAGACATATATAACAACTCCTAGATCACAAGGTCTACCAATTGACATTCATGCAAAGGCCAATTCATTCTTTTGTCTAAATTTTATTAGTATCTCTCCCCTAATTTAAGATTTATTTGTCTTCCTTGCATCCTCAACTCAACTATATATTCTATGCTATTTTTCAAAAAATATTCTTTATGATTTCTAAATTAAATTTCTTCTTAGTGACTTAATATAACCCATTGAATTGCACTTTTTATGAGCTCATGTGCGATTTAGTATCTCTTCTATGTTTTTAATATATTTTCATTCATATTTTTCCATAACAAATACCAGGACATATTCTACCATGTGATGCACGGGTACATATACTAGTACATAATAAAGGAAGCGTATATGGTACAACCGGCTGCACGGTGCCGGCCGTACAGCCGGGTGGCAAACTTGTAATTTTGGTGAAAATCACGGATTCTCTTAAATGAGCATTGAATCAACTTTGATGAGCATCGAACCTGTTCTTTTGAGTATTAGGAGTCAAACGGTGAGCATTAGTGATATCTGCTTCATTCCTCGTATTTCACATTCCGTTTATTATTATTTTTTCGTTTATTAAAGTTTTAAATTATGTCTGTAATCAATTTCATTTAATTTCAATATGTGAATCTAATGAATTATGACATGTTTAACATGTGCAACCTTTTAAAATGAGCATAAAACAGTACCAAATGAGCATACATAACTACAAAATGAGTATCAAAATATTAAAAAACTCATTTGTGTGTGCTCATTCTTTTTGGGTGTTATACTCATTTGAGTTTAACATAAAACTCATTTTGAAATATGCATGAATATGACTTTTTTTTATGTTTTTTACTCCAGGGGGGTCTGGGGGAGGGGGCTGGGGGAGCCTGGAGTAATCAGGGTTGAAACTCACTCCATTGAGTTCCAAACCCTTATGTGCTTTGCGGGATTCGAACTCGAGACCTCCCACCAAACATGATAACCTCGCAACCAGCTAGGCTGGAATATGACATTTTAAAATGGACATTGCATTAATATCAAATGAGTATACATAAATTACGAAATGCGCATTCAAAAAACTCATTTGAAATGTCTACTGTGCTCATTATTTCATTTGTTATGCTCACATCTGAAGAATTACATATAACTTAGATTTCTCTAACATGCGGCCAACAAGTGACCAAACTCACTCACCAAACTTGGGTAAGAAATTAAAAAGAGAAAAAGGAAGAGTCCAGAGCAAGAAAGAGGGAGAAGAAGCAACTATGGCTATACACCAGGACTCCGGGAGGAGTCGCCACAGGAGCCGCCGCTCAAGCCGGTGTTGCGCTCGTGCTGGAGTTTGCGACTGTCAAGAATCATCATCTGTGTAGGCGGAGAGTGACGAACGAGAACGATCTGCGAAGGAAGCCTGTGAACTGTGATGGAAGCCCAACGTCGGGTTCCTATATCGTACACCCGGGTGTATAGGTACATCCAGGTATTTTTGAAATTCTTTCTAATTTATAATTGGAAAAGAAGGCTTCAACTAACGAGACTCATCACCGGCGAAGTAGCTACACTGCGAAGCCAAAACTCGGAAGACGCTGCCCGACCGGCTTCAATTTACCAACTCTTGCAATTCCGATTTCAATTCACTCTTTTTTCTCTGTTTAATTAATATCTTCCTTTATGGCCTGCCGCCCTGTTCTTTTCCAGAAGGCAATTGTGCCTTATAGAAATCCAAGTTCCAAGCTCCCAGGTCCCAAGTATTAGTATTACTTACTCCGTATTAAGCATATAGCTTCACACCTTGACTGTCTTCAATTATTTATGCAATTGGCCGTGAATTGGAACTTGGGGTTTTAGAACTTGGAGTCGGGAGTTCTACAGACTTCAGGAACATTGCTCAATGCTATTGTTTGGAATAGGTTGTCTCTTTAATCATTTTATTTTTTAAATTCTTTCTAATTTGTAATTGGAAAAGAAGATTTCAACATCCGGGATCCAAGGAGCAAGAAGCACAAATATGGCCGGACACAACCGATGTCACTGCAGCCGTTAGAGCTACAAGCACACCGGACTAACCCACATAGATGACCATGTGATTGGGACAACCCACGTTTCCTTCATCTTCTCCAGTTGGAAGAAAATCACATGTCCCCCTGACTAATTTGCTTATCATCAATACTCATTTTGTACGTTACATATGCTCATTTGGCACTGCTGTTCTGCTCACTTTGAAATGTTATATCAATGCATATTTCAAATGCACCATATTACATTAAGTTCGCATAGGAGTTGATTATAAATGTGTTTATATTAAACTCAAATGAGTATACGCCTACAAAGAATGAACGTCCACAAATGATTTTTTTGAATTTCTAGATACTCATTAGGTACGTTTTGATGCTCATTTGGTACTGCTGTTATGCTCATTTTAAAATGTTATATCAATGCATATTTCAAAAGCACCATATTACATTAGATTCACATAGTAGCTGATTATAGACATGACAGTAAAAATCACGATACTCAATCGTACAATTCTAATACTCAATAATGGAGGTTTGATGTTCACTGAAAATGTCTTGATGCTCAACTAACAAAATTTAAAATTTTCATATTAATGCTCATTTGTAATTTATGTATGCTCATTTCGTACTGGTTGCTCATTAAATAATCTAAGAACTTCAATAAGTGAATCTAATGTCATATGCAACTTTTAAATTATGCATGGATATATTTTAAAAATGAGCATAATATAAGTACCATTTGAGCAAAGTAACTTACAAAATGAGTATTGCTATGAAAAATCATATTTTTTAGTTGAACTTCAAGACATTTTTATTGAGCATCAAACATTCTTTATTGAATATTGAAAACACGCAATTGAGTATCATGATCTGTGCTCTCATATCTATAATCAACTCCTACATGAATCTAATCTAATTAATATGATACTTTTAAAATATGCATCGACATTTTAAGTTGAGCATAACACCAGTATAAAATGAGCATACATTACTTACCAAATGAGCAATGATATGAACATCGTAAGCACTGTACACTTAATTGACTTCTTTTAGTGCACATTCGCTTTATATATTATACTCATTTAAATATACAATAAAACTCATTTTATTGATATGCATTGATAAGACATTTTGAAAATGAGCATAAATGAGAATCAATTGAGCATACTTAACTTAAAAAATGAACATTGATATGAAAATCATAGTGTTTTTTAGTTGAGCATCAAGATATTCTCATTGAGCATTAAACATCTTCTATTGAGTATATAAATATGCAATTGAGTATCATGGTCTGTGCTATATTATCTATAATCAAATTCTACGTAAATCTTATATAATATGATAGTTTTGAAGTATGCATTGATATAAAATTTTAAAATGAGCATAATACTAGTACCAACTGCGCATACATAACTTATCAAATGAGCAATGATATGAAAATCATAAACTTTGTTAGTTCAACATCAATACATTTTTATTGAACATCAAACCTATTCTATTGATTATTAGAAGCATGCAATTGAGTATTATGATCTCTGCTCCCATTCGAATCTAATATGATACTTTTGAAATATACATTAATATGACATTTTAAAATGAACATAAAACTAGTATCGGATGAACATACATCACTTACAAATTCAGCATCGACAAATTCAAAATCTTGTTTGAATTCTCTAATATGTTTAAATGTTCATTTGTACACATATATTATAATGACAAATATAGTAATTGCGAATATAGTTATTTTGTATTAAAAATAATTTATAGTCTTTCTTTACGGAATTACAAATATAACAGGGTTCATTTTATAATGTTTACCCATGTTATTTATTTTACACTATACTCATTTTAGCATAACACAAAACTCATGTTAATTACTCCCTCCGTCCCATTTTACCTGTCTTATTTTCCTTTTTGGGTTGTCCCAAAATAAGTGTCATCTTTTCCTTTTTGGAAAGAAATATGTGGTTCACAACATTTCACTTTACTATACTCAAATCTCAACCACAACTTTTACCTTTTCAACCACTTTATTAAAAATTGTGTCTAAATCAAAGGAGACACATAAAATGTGACAGAGTTAGTAGTAATTAGCACATACGGAGTAATATTTAATAAACTAATAAATATTCATCTTAAACCAAGAATAAAAAATAAGACACTAATACCTTAAATATACACCATAAATTAAAATCAATGGAAAAGGTGTTAAAACAAAAAGGGAAAAAGAAATTAAAAGGAAAGAGTTACGTGAAAGCAAAAACAAAGAAGTCAAATGGAAGATGCTCCGTAGCATATACACGCGCGTAGTGGACTATCGCTGGCAGGGAAAAAAATTAAAAACAGCATATGCGTGTCAACGGACGAACAGCCTGCAAATCAGAAACAATTACAAAAATACCCGGATGTACAAGTGAGCATTGTACATCCAGGTGTATGATATAATTTGCGCCCAATGTCCTAAGATTTGCGAACTAAAAGGCCGGTCGTACCATACTCACGGTACAGTCGGGTGTACGATGGAATTTACCCATAATAAAAGGGACAAAGACTTTTGTTGCTTTTGGCACTAAGAGAATTTACCCATAATAAGCAAGAATAAAGGTGCCTAGATTTTACTACGTACTACTCCTATTTTAGTTGCCTAATAAAAAACAATTATTGATGAATGTAGTAAAAGAAAAAACATAATACGAGTACAATTATAAAACCCCTCACCGCCAATCAAATTTTGCCGATGACGCCAACTAGTCAGATCATCTTTCCTATGGTCCTACGGAGATGAAGAAATTCAGGCTGGGAGATGATCAAATTAAGAATGGGAATCTGGGATGCTGAAGTGGTGAACCGCCTGAACGAATTGAAGTCAACTCCCGCCTTCTAGCCACTCCCGTCGTTCGCCGTCTCGCCGTGTCCGATTTCCTCGGAGTCTGTCGAAAAAGGAGGGAAATTTCTCTATTTACCCGGCCCTGACCCTAGTTGACTCGTCCAAAACTTGCCCTCATACATTTGATCCACCCGTGGTTTAAGGTGAATTGTGACTTACTTCGTCTTTTTTTTTCATATTCTGCATTGGGATCTGATCATTAATTGTTGTGTGAATTGGGAGTTCTTTTTCCATGGGTTTTCTTCTGTTTTTTTCTTTATTCCATTCGTTATTATTGTTGGTCTTGAGAATTTAGCAATGTAGATTTGGTTTTGTTGTGGGTTTTCTGATTATGTTATTCTATTTATAGGATATATTCATGTCATCTTTTGCGTATACCAGTGGATCTGGTGCTACATTGCTTGTTTCATTGATATTTCCATTCAATTTTGGATTTCGTTTCCTTACAATAGGCAGTGATTTATTCTCTTTTTGAACTGTTGCGCACTGCTCTCATGTATCCATCGTATTTTGTGGAATTAGTTTGTTCTTTTCTCTAAGGATCTGGATTTTTTTTAAAGTTCATTCATTTAATTTGGTAAATGGTTTATAATTTGACAACTGTGGATGTTGGGTGAAGCTAATCTGCAATGCATATCTTTTTAAAATTTTCTACCTTTCATTGGTTTTCACCTCTAAGTGAATATATTTTAGAGGATTAGAGCAATTTCTATAGTTGAAGAAGTATTTTGAGTTCTGTGTGGAATTGGGATCTCCTTTGCTGCAACTCCTCTTCTACGTCTAGTTAATACGTAGTATGACTTCATTTTCTAATAAAATCAGATAGACTCGCTGTAACTTCTAAATTCTATTTTTAGCCAAATCATTATTCATTGGGTTTATGACTTGACACCGAAGCTTAATCCAGTCACAGTTCCCATTAAAAGCTTCCGACGTGTGCAATAGCTGGAATTTGAACTTTAGGGGTGTTTCTGTTTCAGTCCATTGTAATATATTTCTTTTCTTTAACTTTTCCATGCAACCGCATACTCGTGTCAATCTCAAGTAATACGTGCCGTGTTACACCGTCTTTTTCCATTTCATCAAGTGAATATGAACCGTTGATCGTCATCTCTCGCTTACAGATGTCCATACATAGTTTTATAGTTCTACACGTTTCTTTCCTTTGCGCTAGGATAAATACAGATGAAATTTGCCGATTTTAATGTGTGCATTTTATTTCCTTTTTGAATAATAAATAAATACTATTTCCAGAAGCATCTCATTCTCAGTATGAAGGCCCTCATTCTTGTTGGAGGATTTGGCACTCGTCTTAGACCATTGACCCTCAGTGTCCCTAAGCCACTTGTTGAATTTGCCAACAAACCTATGATTTTGCATCAGGTATTTTTCTTGAAGAATTCTAATTTCTTAAATGTTTACCTTTGCTTATATTTTCAAATTGTAATCCTCATTTTATCAAATTGTAATTCTCATTTGCTTATTTTTCTCAATTTGATGTTCAGATTGAGGCACTTAAAGATGTTGGAGTGACTGAAGTGGTTCTGGCTATTAACTACCAGCCTGAGGTTGACTACATATGTAATCTGTCAATTCTAACTCCGTTTGGTAACCTTACCTGGCTTATTCTATATGATAAGTAATTTTTGACTTGTTTGAAATGGAAGTTGCCAAACGCTTTCCCTTTCAGATAATTCAACAAATTCAGTCATTCTCAACCCAATAACCGTTACCAAACAGGCCCTTTACGTATACCTATTTTTATTCAACAAGAAGGGCATCTTTATATGCAGGTGATGCTGAATTTCTTGAAAGAATTTGAATCAAAGCTTGGTATCAAGATTACCTGTTCGCAAGAGACTGAACCCCTTGGGACCGCGGGTCCCCTTGCCCTGGCCAGGGACAAATTGTTAGATGAGTCCGGTGAGCCATTTTTCGTTCTCAACAGTGATGTTATCAGTGAGTATCCTTTCAAGGAGATGATTGAATTTCACAAGGCGCATGGAGGTGAGGCTTCCCTACTTGTAACCAAGGTAAGTAAGCCTCCAAACTCCTCCCTTGAAAATTTTGGTAGCATTAAGGCTGTGTTTGATTCCAGGAAATGAGTTTTTTTGTGATTTTTTTTGTAGGAAGTTCTTCCTGGGAAAATAAGTTTTTCTGCATTCCATATATATTTGTTTTTGACCCACAAAAATTGAAATCATAGAACTGTTTCATCGCAATGTCATTCACTTCCCGTTTCAAAACACGGAGTCTTTTTTCACAAAACTCAAGGAATCAAGTTTTTTTTGCTTCAGCAAAACAATTAACAATTTCCAGTATTTTTTCCCTCAAAACAAACTGAGCACAAATTTAAACTATCACTGTTTATATAGGTTGATGAACCTTCAAAGTATGGTGTTGTGATCATGGATAATTCGACCGGGAATGTGGAGAGATTCGTGGAGAAGCCAAAAACATTTGTTGGTAATAAGATCAATGCTGGGATTTATCTGCTTAACCCTTCAGTCTTAGACCGAATTCAATTAAAACCCACTTCCATTGAGAAAGAGGTATTCCCAAAAATCGCAGCAGAGAAAAAGCTCTATGCCATGGTCCTTCCAGGCTTCTGGATGGACATCGGGCAACCAAAGGATTACATCACTGGGCTGAGACTTTACTTGGACTCTCTGAGGAAGAAATCATCGCCCAAACTGGCTTGTGGACCCCACATTCTCGGGAACGTGATTGTGGACGAGACCGCCAAAGTTGGGGAGGGATGCCTGATCGGGCCAGATGTTGCAATTGGTCCAGGCTGCACAATCGAGTCAGGGGTCAGGCTATCCCGCTGCACTGTGATGCGTGGCGTCCGCATCAAGAAGCATGCTTGCATTTCCAGCAGCATAATCGGTTGGCACTCCACGGTTGGGCAGTGGGCCCGTGTGGAGAACATGACTATTCTCGGAGAGGACGTTCATGTGTGTGATGAGATATACAGCAACGGGGGCGTGGTTCTGCCACACAAAGAGATCAAATCAAGCATACTGAAGCCAGAAATAGTTATGTGAGTAATAGGGAGTCTCCCTGGGAACTTGTCTGTTCTTGTTCTGTCATGTGTCTGTTCTCTTCTGTCTTTTTTTTTTAAAATGTAATTCCCTTCCCAAGTTCCCATGGTGATTGTTTTCGTTCTTCAAAGTGTAAAAGTTCAATCTGTCAGTTTGAATTTGTGTGCGAGTCTATAAAGCTTTATTATAGGCTTGGTGTCTCTGGCTAAAGCATGAAACATGATTGCACCACTATAAATGGTGGAATCTGCATTGTACATACAATGGTATTTTTTTTGAGTGCAAAATAAATAAATCATTATTATAGTGCTTGATCTCTTTATCCTGAGTTTCAGGTTGATTCTCATAAATGTTTTTTTTTTGCTGTAGCTATTTTCAGTCATTGACTTCAAAATAGATGAGCATTTTAACCTTGAAAAACCAGTCACTTGAAGTGTGACGCCGTGTCATTCATTAGACACCAAGTTGGCCCTTCGAAAAAAAGGATGACATCACATTCCTGAGGGCCCCCAACACCAAGTTGGCCCTTCGGAATATTCTAATATGTCGGGTTTTTTACTATGATAGTAAAAACCGGATAGGTAGTTGATCGAGACAAGTGGACGGGTCATAAGTCAGTACGGCAATGTTGGTTGCAACTTGCAACTAGGCTGTCAAAAACAGTTTAGTTTAACTCAACCCAGAGGCGGCCTCAGAAAATTCGAGGCCCTAGACGGCTAGGCAAAAGAGCATTGCGAAAATTCTATAAATAAAAACAATAAACAAAATAATTGTATAAATGTGATTATATATTCTATCAATCCAAACAAAATTTACTTTCAAAACAAATGTTTCAATGTTAAAATTAATTTCATAAAGTGTAAAATGTATAAATTTCACATAACCTAATAAATCTATACTTTTATGATAGTATTTTTAATAAAGGACATCTTCATATCATTTTCATATTATCAATACAACAAAAAATTATATAATTGGTCAAATTTTAACATCATTGACTTGCAAAATCAAATTTGGCTGAATAGAAAGGAAAGAATGCAGTATTATTTAAGAAAAATATAAAAGTAAATTCTCTAAATTTTTGGCATAACTAAAGATAAATTTAATAATATAAGGACATAAATTAATCAGTAGAACTTTTCACATGTCTATAAAAATTTTAGCATTATAAATCACTTAGTTTAATTACAATTAGTTTGAATACAATTTTATGTCATTACTATTTATTTATTTATTTTATTATTTTTATAAAAACATTACTAAAAATGAGGCCCCTTTAGAGGTGGAGGCCCTAGGCACCTTGCCTAGGGTAACTCCTTCCATAGCCGCCCCTGACTGAACCAAACTAAACTGGAAATTTGTACTTTGGTTTGGTTTGATTTTAATTAAATGGTAATCAAATTGGTTTGATTTTAATTAAAAAAATGTAATCGAATCGAACTAATTGTAAAATTTATAAAAATTACTTTGTATTTGTCTTTAGAAAAAATGGCAGAAATAATACCCACGAGATTCAATAGGACAAATATAGGACCTAATCTGAAAAAGGACAAAAAAGTCTTCCCCTAACCACAAATAGTCTGAAATAGCCCTATCCTTTCTTCCGCACCTCGGCACCTCAGTTGTTCTTTAGACTTCAATCCATCATTCAGTGCTCCATCTTCAATCGATCGAACATTATCAATCCATCTTTATACTACTCCGGATAATGCAGTGCAATATTACGGAGGGTAGGAGTGAACGTATGCGGCTGCAGTGTTAACACTTGGAGGTTAATTTAGGAAAGTAGGTATTTATTACGGAAATTGTCCTAAATAGGACTAATAAGTTCCTAAAAAGCACAAATAGGACTGTTATTTTTAAAATTCCCTAAATAGGACTAAACATTGATTTTCTACCCTAAATACCCCTAAGAGTATTAATTCATAATGAAATTCTTTAATTCATAATAAAATCATAAAAAACGTAAAAAAATATTTAAAAAAACGTAACAAAATTATAAAAAATTTATAAAACAATTATAAAATAAAAAATAGTAAAAACCCATAAAAAATGAAAAAAATTATGGATACCTTTCTCACCGCCTCCCAGCACCACCACCTCCGATTGGTGAAATTTCTTCCACTTTTGGTAAAAAATGCCATATTTTTCTGGAAATGCCAAAAAGATGGCATAATTACTCTTCAATATGCCAACATTTTCATTGAATATGCCATCATTATGGCATTATTTAAAATGTTGGCATATTTTTCTCCGGTGATGGGAGATGGTGGTGCTGGGGGTGGCAGGGGTGGTAATGTTTTTTTTTTTTAATTTTATGATTTTTTTATTTATTTTTTATTTTTTTTTAAAAAATATTTTTTTTTATTTTTTTTAAAAATATTTTTATTAATTTTCTATTATTGTTTTACGATTTTTAGTATTTTTTTCGATTTTTATTAATTTTTTTATGATTTTATTATTAATTAAAACATCTCACAAGTTACAAGGGTATATTTGTCCAAACACACATAAATAGTCCTATTAAGGGAATTTAAAAAATGTAGTCCTATTTGTGCAATTTTGTCACTTTTTAGTCCTATTTAGGGAATTGACTCTATTTATTAGTCACATTTTAGGAAATAAAGAAAAGAGGTCTCTTTTTTGTCCATTCCCTATTGTTTAGTATTATTCATGTCAAAACTAGGGATGGACTCGGGCCGGGCGGCCCGGCCCGGGAACCGGTCTGGGCGGCCCGGCCCGGGAACCGGTCTGGGCGGCCCGGCCCGGTTACTGTGCGGTTCGGGCCCGGGCCTTAGGATTGGCGAACCGGCCCGGCCGGTTCGGACCAAATTAATTTTTTTTTTTGAATTTTTTTAAGTTTTTGGGTTGGGCTAGGTATTTTGGGCCATTTGAGGTGGTTTGAGGTGGTTTGGGGTGAGGGGGGAGGGTTGGGGGTTAATTAGGAAAAGCCAAAAAAAAAAAAAATAGAACCGAGGCCCGGCCCGAACCGGGCCCGAACCGGAACCGGTCCACCCATAGTCAAAATGCCATATTTTTCTGGAAATGCCAAAAAGATGGCATAATTACTCTTCAATATGCCAACATTTTCATTGAATATGCCATCATTATGGCATTATTTAAAATGTTGGCATATTTTTCTCCGGTGATGGGAGATGGTGGTGCTGGGGGTGGCAGGGGTGGTAATGTTTTTTTTTTTAATTTTATGATTTTTTTATTTATTTTTTATTTTTTTTAAAAAATATTTTTTTTATTTTTTTTTAAAAATATTTTTATTAATTTTCTATTATTGTTTTACGATTTTTAGTATTTTTTTTCGATTTTTATTAATTTTTTTATGATTTTATTATTAATTAAAACATCTCACAAGTTACAAGGGTATATTTGTCCAAACACACATAAATAGTCCTATTAAGGGAATTTAAAAAATGTAGTCCTATTTGTGCAATTTTGTCACTTTTTAGTCCTATTTAGGGAATTGACTCTATTTATTAGTCACATTTTAGGAAATAAAGAAAAGAGGTCTCTTTTTTGTCCATTCCCTATTGTTTAGTATTATTCATGTCAAAACTAGGGATGGACTCGGGCTGGGCGGCCCGGCCCGGGAACCGGTCTGGGCGGCCCGGCCCGGTTACTGTGCGGTTCGGGCCCGGGCCTTAGGATTGGCGAACCGGCCCGGCCGGTTCGGGCCAAATTAATTTTTTTTTTTTGAATTTTTTTAAGTTTTTGGGTTGGGCTAGGTATTTTGGGCCATTTGAGGTGGTTTGAGGTGGTTTGGGGGTGAGGGGGGAGGGTTGGGGGTTAATTAGGAAAAGCCAAAAAAAAAAAAAAATAGAACCGAGGCCCGGCCCGAACCGGGCCCGAACCGGAACCGGTCCACCCATAGTCAAAACCCCTTGTCTTTATTCTTCATCTTTAGGATATAAATAAATAAGTTAGATATGAAAAATGCATGTTTAGCAAATACGGAGTATCATTTAAGCAAAGTTAGCTAATAAGCGTAATTGTATTTGTTATATTTTGTAATCTACCTGTATGAAAAGATGTTTGACGATAACAATAGCACATTCCATTTATATCAATTTCAATTAAAATAGAGAACACTATACATTTTACATGATTAATTTGAATAAAATATGAATTTTACAACAATTTTACAATCGACTCATTTAGTTTTATGTGACATTATAAATGGTACTATTTTCATCCCAATTTGATAGTACCAGTTCTTATTCACATTATCAATAGATTCACTCTTAATCTCTTACTTTATATATCAAACTTTTATCAAATTTAATTCAGGTATTTTAGACTTTGTAAAGCTTTTAATGTAGTTTCTGAAAATGTAATTTTTTTTGTGAAAATCATTTGAGTGCAGATATGGATTCATTTGCTTTATTGTCAGTCGGTAAACCACAATGATATCATCAAATTGGGACGGAGGGAGTAATCCACTACAAAGTAAAAATTTATTGTTTGTGAGAGACTGAGAGGTTAATTACAAAGGCCAAACAAAGACACAATATCTTAAAAGTTAGAAAGGTAGAATCCTTTATATTCTTACTTGCTTCACCTAAAACCCTATGATATTGATTGCATTGCAGAAATGGATTGAAGAGGGTGTTTCTTAAGTCTTAATCATGTAGTGCTTGAGGGCTTCAATGTCAGCTATAACTATAGGGGAAAGCAATGGTAAAACTTGTTCGTTTTATGCTCGTTTCGTTGTCAATTAAGGCTTTGTTTGCAACCACTTGTGCTTAAATAAAAGCACTTTTTGATAAAAAGTGATTAGTAGTAAAAGTTGGTAGTGTTTGGTAAAATAAGTGTTTTTTGTGTAATAGAAAAAGTAAAAAGTAGATTCTACACGGAAGCCGAGAAAGTAAAAGTTGGCAGTGTTTGGTAAAATAAGTGCTTTTTTCTTTTAAAAAAGCCAAAATCACTTTTCTTAAGTGGTTGCAAACAAAGCCTAAGCAGAGCGTATAAGTTGGAATGAAATGATTGTTTTTAAAAAGATATATTTGGTTAAACGTCAAATGAAATATTTAACATATGAGGCATATCATAAGTACTACGGAGTATTTTTTTTTTTTGAAAATCTACGGAGTATTATTTTTAAGCACTATTATAAACACTTCTATTAAATATCGCCTCCTTCCCACAGATAGGTACTAGTTGAATTGAATTTTTAAGTTGAATTTATTAATACCTACAATTATTTTTTCACTAATTGATTATTTCATAATATAAAGCACTCTTAGCCAATACATAATCTATCCAAATGTGTGTGTGTGATATCCAACAAGTAACAATTTTAGTTTAGAAAAACAATATATAAGTGTGAATTCTAATGCAAAAAAATAGATCTTCCCATGAAAAGTGAGAAGTGATCTAAACCGTAGATCGCTTCAAAATGAATGAAATAGATCAAAACTTGCGGAAAACTTATGTGTAATACATAATAGTAAAAGTGAATATGTGATATGTAAGAGTGCACACTCACCTCTTTAGAAAATATCACAAAACGATTTTCATACTTGTTATTTTATTTTCGAAAACGGGTGCACTTTTGTGTTCATGCACTTTTTCCTCCATAGTCATGCACATTTATCACATTATTTCTCAAACAAGTTTCTAATATTTACACTTATGGCACCGAATTTTTCACTTTAAAATTAATCTGATCCACTCAGGGATGGATTTAGGGGGGGGGGACCGCCCCCCTTGGACTTTCAAAATTTTATACTCCGCATTATATATGTAATATTGTCATACTTTAACTAAATATATAATGTTTGCCTCCCTTAACTTTTAGTTTTCAAAACTAATGTATAGTATTACATAATGTAATATTTCATTGGAAATTTAAAAGAAGAAATATCTAGAATAAGTTGCATATCTTAATTAAACAAAAACAAAAAGAACAATTCATTGTTTAAGATTTAAGATACTTATAATATAAAAATTCCCGGCTTTGTAATGTTTAATCATATTTATTAGAAACTTAGTACTCGATTTTTTAAAATATCAAACGATATTAAATACCAGACACACTAGTTACAGTTTTTAGATCATGTAAGGCGAATCCAAAATCTAAATATTTGTTGACATTAAATTACACAACTCATTTACTTCTTACTTTCTAAAAACAATGTATTGCATAGATAATAAAATTTAACTAATTTTAGCATTAATAAAAATATAATATGCACCATATATATTAATTAGCAATATAATATTATTCTAAAAATAATAAACTCATGCATAGTATTGTAATATTAAGAAAGCTTCTCGTGACTTACAAACACCCTCCTTGATAGACAAAAATTGTAATTTAAAAACTAGTTATTTATTCTAATAAGATTCATGTGGTTAAACAAGACAGAAGTTATTTAAAAAGTATTGGTGGACGTGTACCTTTTAAACTTTTTCTCTTCAAACAATTTGATAAAATGTTATTATCCTTTAGTATTTTCAAATAATTTTCTTTTAATTTGTCATTTCTTACGCTTTAATGTATCAATACTTTTTTCTAGAGAACTTCAATTATATAATTAATTAATTTTTTGCATTGTCTAAATTTAGAATGTAATAAATTTAAATGTTATGGGGTATGTATTAATGAAATATTTTTGAATAAAAAATAGCCGCAAAGCCCTCGTCAACAAAAAAAATTGCCATGTTACACTATTGAAAAAGTTCCGCCCCGCTACAGTAGTGAAAAAAAATTTCTCCTATACTAACGAAAAAATTTCGTGCCCTTGACTCAAAATCCTGGATCCGTCCCTGAATCCACTCACTTTCTCAATTTAACGGCTAAGATTACTTCTCATTTTTCATGAGGAGTACGGTGTAGTTGAACATATATATGTGTCTGTGTGTATGGAATGAGTTCAAGTGAAAATTACTCTTCACAACCAGATTACTCTTTTCATACATATGTATCGCAGCCAAACGGAGGATCATGTCCATTGGATGGACATGATTATTATTCTATATGTATAGAAATTGTTGAATCTTAGGTTGCAGAGTAGTCATGGGAAAACCCCTAAGTTATTTTACTTGTGACGAGTTAAACGTGGTTTTTCTTATAGCAAACCAAAATTTATTAATCTAACAAAACAATTGTGAAGTAAGTTTGCAATCAAATCAGGAGCTTGCTCGAAATCAGAACAACAATCAGGTAAAGAACCGCCCACCTTAGCTAAAGCATGAACAACACGATTCACTAACTATTTGCAATATAAAATCTTAAATCGACTATGATTATCAAGAGTAGACTCGACATCAATAATTACCTGCAAATAAGAGGAGCCTCTTGCTTGGAAACATTTTGAAACACAACTAGATCAACCGTTTCAATCTCAATTTTCTGCCAACCCATCCTGCACGCTGCGATTAAAGCCTCCCTGACTCCGTACGCCTCTGTCTCCGTTGGTGACCAACTAGCCTCCTTTGCCTCCATATGTCCACGAACAAATTCCCCCCTTTTATCTATAGCCACCCTTCCCCACGACCTTATACCATATGCTCATCAACCGCCCCATCAACATTAATTTTAATCCAACCCTCGTCGTTAGGGCTCTTCCAACCGTAGTTGGTATTGACATTAGTGGGTTAGTGGTTCAAGAATTTGATTGGAGTAAAGTATGTAAGTCGTTTTTTTGTTTTTAAAAGAATTAGATTTTAGATCAAATAAAAAGTCTTCTTCTCGTTAAAAATAAAAATGAATTTAGTACATCAAATCTAAGATCGAACGAGTCTAAATATGTCAAAAATACATTAAAATGGATAAAAACTGCAGTGACAATTTTGTAAATAAATTAATGTTTTTATACTTTTTAAGAAGTGGACTTCATGGGTATAATAGTGTGTTGTAAATGATTAAAAGTGAATGACGAGAAATCTCTCAATGCGATAGTGCACCCCGAATGCTCAAAATTGAAAGCGTTCACATGTTTGTACGAAAAGACTACTTTTATTCAAATCAGGCCCTATGCATGTATATATGTATCCACTCCGTGGAAGATTATTCTTCATAAGAGTACGATTCAGATTAGCAGTTTCTAGATCATTTTCGAGACTCTAACTATGTGTCTGTTTGACACCATTAGCTAAACAGATGCTTTTATAGACTTTTTAGTAATGTTTAGTTTTTAGTAATTTAAAAGATCTAAAAGTTAAAGGTGGTAGTTTAATAAAAAGCTGACTTTTAATTTAGTTTTGTTTGATATACAAGCTATTGAGACTAATTATATTGAAGTTATAGATTTTTCTCTGATGCTACTTAGTAATCCATCTAAAAAATGATTTTTTTAACTCTTAAAAAATGACATACCAACATACAACTAAAAGCTTTTTGATAATTTTAAATAGTACAAAATCGAAAGTAAGGACTATATGACAACATATATTTCGCAATTAGAATCAAGTATGAGCTTGTGAATAATAATTTTGATGGCTACTTTTGATTATGTTGAATATATCAAGGGGTGAATAGGACAAATTCCCCACCCAAAATGTCATATACTCACTATAGCACCCTTTTCTACAAGTTTTTTGTATTGAGGTGAAAAGGTTGAGTCTATTCTTTTTACCCATAGATTGCAACAAGTCTAATAGGAGGTAAAATTAAGTAAAATACTTGACTCGAAGATCCAAACATTTAAACTCTTTTTTATACTCGTCTATGCAGAACACCTACGGGCCACGAAAAAAGTAGCAAGTGGATTCCTTTACATTTCTTTTTCACTCTTTCCCGAGTCGTGATGGAATCTAGCCACACCCACTCACATCAAAGTAGGTCTGTCCCAAGACATCTAGGGCGGGTTCGGCCCGCTCTGTTTTGCAAATTGGTGGGCCCGCCTCGCTCCGTGTATAGGGCATTTATATATTGAGCGAGTCGGATAGGAGCAGCACAGGTCAATACTAGTATCTAGAATTTTATATTTTGTTTAGTGTTAATAGAAACCAATTCTCTATCAATCAATGTTTAGAAGAAAAAATTGTAATACGTAAAACAATATTCTTTAAATTATTGATAAAATGTTCTAAGAACCCAACTCAAGATTCTAAAAAACGTTTAGTTTACCTTTATGAAGACAGGGATATGTGTTTAACTTCAAATCCTATTTTAAACAGTGATGTTGAAGCGAATTTATATAAGTTCATTTTTTAGCAAATGATGGATTAAATGTTAGAAATGGGTATAAAAAATACAGGAAAGGGTGTTTTGATTTCAAAAATAAAAATTACTTCTGAAGTGGATGGTAAACTTCATGTCCAAATCGTATTTCAAATATTGATGTTGAAGTCCATTTGTATAACTTAGATTTCTTTACAAAGGTCAAGTAAATGTTAATTAAAAACGCGGTTTTTAAAATAACAGGTGAGTGAAATAAGACAACTAAACATAGAATATATAGATTACTTCTAAAGTAGTGGATTGTAAACTTTAAGTACAAATCCTATATCAAGTATTGTTGTTGAAGTCTATTTGTACACCTTAGTTTTTTTACAAAGGTCAATTTAAAATACAGGTAACTGAAACAAGAAAACTAAACATAGAAAACCAGGCAATGGAAACAAGGGAATGGTAGAAATGAGTAAGATGAGAAAATACAGAGTTTATAAATAGTAGCTCTCATAATACCTTTCATTTTTTACAAGTATTTGGCTAAAAGAGAATGATAAAAAGTCATTGTATTTAATCAAAGAGAAATTATAAAGACTCGGTATGTTCAAAAAAAGAAAATTAATTCTTACTAAAGCCATGGAGATTTGAGATGTAGATGTTTGTTACATAGGTAGTCAATAATATAATTCAACGACGATAAAAGATTTAAAGTAATACATAAGTCAAAAGAAATTATTTAACAATAAATTAATACAAATCATCAAAACATAAAAATGAATAAATAATAAAAAAATCCTTTTTTGTCATGATCAACTGTATGTGACTGTGTCATGAGTTACCAAGCGTGAAAAGTTAAAGATATTGATAAGTAACACTGATGATACCTCAAGTAGTTCCACGATAAATGTATATCCAGAATTTTCTCAAAATGTTTCATTTCTACAATATTGTAATGTATTGTTTTATAATGCATTTAGTAAACCAATTTATGAGCCCGTTTGGTGACCCCTTTTTCCGGCTTCTCAGGCTTATCAGCCAGTTTTTTCATCAAACACGTAACTTTTGATTTCGCGTGCTGAATTGTGTAATGAGCAGAAAAAGTAAGGTTGGAGTTACTTTTGTGGCTGTCTATATTGGCTGAAGTTACTGTAGAGGATCATTTTATCAAATTTTTCATATAATTTTTTATTTAATTTATTAATAAAAAAATTTAAATATAATTTTTTCATGAATCAGCCAATACAGCCACTTCAGGCAGAAAATCATACATTTGAGCAGAATCAGCCAATTTTAGTGTTACCAAACGGGCTCTATATTTGTTTCATATTATTTCATTATATATTCTACATACATATTTCAATGTGTCGTACAATATAAACCATAAACTGAAAACATTTTTGCACGGGCACTACTACTTTTTTCTTAATTATTGAAACTTTTTATTGTATTGTGACTTTATGTAAACTTCAAGCTATAATGACTTCACAAAATTAGAAATTTGTACTAGCTATTAGGTTATTGCATGACGGGGCGGGATGGCCCGCCCCGTATGGGGCGGGTCATGGGCCAACATCTAATGACTCATGCGGGTCACAGGGCGGAGCGGGTCCAGCTAGTTATGTCATAGGGCGGGTCCGGATCCTGCACTACCCGCCCCGGCCCGACCCATTGCCATGCCTACATCTAAGGCCGGTTTTGGGCATGTGCAATGAGACATACGCCAAGGGCTCATTGCTCCACTAGAACTCATAAATTTCTCAATTATATGTGTGTGTATATATATTATGTATACATTTTAAGATCAATAAAAATTAAAAAATAAAATCAAACTTATAACTTCTTTTTATACTTTCAATTCATCATTCAACAACATCTACATGCTACAAGTGTAAGTTTTAAAGCATCCACATCAGAATTTCTTGGGATCATACTGCACCGTTTCTTTTGGTTCATAAACGGTTAGTGCATTAATGTTAATATTTTGATCTACTTATCTCATGTATTCTCATGATTCATTGATAATATTTCGCTAATTTTATTTGGTTTTCTCATGTAAGTGAAATATTGGACATTTGAACCATAGTATCCTCAATTTAGAAACTTGTAGTTTGTTTTAGTCTACTGAAATTGTAATATGAAAAAATTACAACTTATATGATATAATTTTCACGTCTTCCCCAAAATCTTTTGGGATTAAGGCTTGGATGTTGTTGTTGTTGTTTTTGTTGTCGCAAGTAATAGTTGTACTACTTGTTTCATTCAGATGATTTAAATATATAGTATCATCAACTCGATGTCACTTATCAAATATAATTACTTTATTTTACTTATACATTATTTATAATAAAAATTATTATAAACATTTACACGTTATCAGAAAGGTCTGCTCTAATTTTACTATCTTGGGCCCATAAAATGTCAGGACCGGGCTCACACCACTCTAATTTTTTTTAATCGTCAATTAACCTTCTTTCATATCATAAATTTCAGGATTATTACATCAATCAAAGGAAAAACAAAACTGACACCAACTAAATTCCAACAATTACGACTGTAAACCCTATGATCAGACTTAGAAACGGTCACCCCTGAAAGAGCAACGCGAATCGCTAACCATGTAGCGGGTTTGACACAGCCAAATGACAAAGAAATAATAACTAATAGGAAAACTTTCACGGACTCTGTCACCTCGTACAACCCATGACGGTGGTTCCGGAGAGTGGTACCATTCTAATTGACCCTCCATTGTCAATCGTCATCTGACCTGCTCGAAAGCCGTGCAACTCTCCTTGTCCCGCACTCTTAGCAAATCCACCGCTAGCGGTCATCTTCATTGTTGTCATGCCCTTGCTACCCAAACTCATTCTTCCTCCCAAAAAAAGAGAACCAATCGGATCGTCTATTGCATAGAATCAAAATGAAAGGAAACGCCATAGCAGATCAACGTTTGACAGCAACCGAGCGCTAATCCTGACGACGTAATCCAAACAGAAACACACAGATCGAACAAAAATGGCCAGAATCCACGATCAGAATTGATCGCCGCCGGAGAAAAAGGCTCTAGCGGCTAGGAAGCCCTAGAGAGAGAACGACTGCGCAACCGTAGGTCCAGAAGTAAACAAGTTTAATTTATGGTTTATTTTAAATATGAACTTTATTAAAATGTAATGATGATAGTTTGGGTTTCAGGGTATTTGTAGAAAATTACTTCCAAATTGGGTTGTTATATCTGATCTATTGGCCTAATTTTGATACTGGCCCAACTCTAACTGAAATTAGTCCATAAAACCAAAATTAAACGGTGATTAGCCCTCAAACCATCCGCATCCCCGCGCCGTCTAAAAACATAAATATGAATTCTGTTTATATGATAGTATGATACATATTACTTTTAATAAATTAATTAATGTATTTGCTAAATTGATATGTAAAAAAATACATAGAGTGTATTGTATTGACGGTGTTAGAATGCGAGGAAAAACGATATTGACAGAGTCATGCGCCGTCTAAGAACTTAAATATGAACTCCGTTTATATGAAAATAGTGTATCTACTCTGTCAATATCGTTTTTCCTTGCATTGTAACACCATCAACACAATACTCTCTCTCTATATTTTTTACATATCAATTCCGTAAAACAATAATTAAATTATTGTAAGTAATGTTTTTCTTTGGGGGTTTTCCCTAAAAAATTATGAAACTAAAAAAATACACATCTCAATGTAAAAAAAAAAAATCGTTATTATTTTTACTATGTTGTAATAAAAAATACAAATGAGTTTATGCAAAGTTTGATTATTGGTGAGGCACCATGAAATAATAGTAAAAATGCCATTTTAATGGCATTTTTAAAATACAATTTGGCATTTCTTTTAAAAACCAAAGCAAATGAAGAAGATGAACATTATTTGCCATCATCGAGGGAGAAAGAGAGAAGAAATAGAGAGGTGGGATTGAGGAAGACCAAGAGGAAGCAAGAAAGTGAGAACACATATGAACTTACTTGCCACTCTGCCGCTCGTCGCCGCTTGCCGCTCGTCGCAGCTCGTCGCCACCCTTTGTAGTAGCTCGCTGCCATTTGTGTAGGTGGTCTCTGTTCTTGCGCTCACAGTTGCACAAGAGAAAGGAGATGCGCAGGTACGATCGATTAGAAAAGGGGAAATGTGTTGCATGATGGAATTAAAGGAAGTGGGGGTAAATTGGTACAATAGTCCTATTTAGGGGATAGAAATATACTTACTCCCATTTGGGAATTTAAAAAACATTTTAGTCCTACTTAGAGCAAAAAACTCTATTTTTTTACTGAAAGATTTTAATATGATGAACGGTTTTCCCATTACACTTTACACATATCATTAATCTACTTATCACTTAGCACACAATCATGTTTAACATCAAAGGAATAAACATATTGAACTAGATTGTCATCTTATTAGAGAGAAAATTCTTAATAATTTATTTAACTTGTTCCCAGTATAAACAACCTTCAACTTGCGGACTCCACTCTTTGAAGACTTCACTTCCAAGATGAACATGACAGACATTTATGCCCATCATCAGGGGTTTCAAGGACTCAAAATAAAAGAAATCAAGAAATAGGACCAGGTAAAACCGTAAAAAATAATGATATAAATAGTACTACGTAAAATAGTATATATTCGTACTTTTACTTCTCTGTTAATATATAGGAAAAGCCTTTATTGTAAAACACTTTATTTAAACTTTTTCCATCATTTGCAATGAAACTAAAAATTCACTATTTTTTGGCTTGGGAATATGATGGAACAAAACAAAATAGTTCACTGAATTGTCTGCGCTTCTTTGTTATAAAGTAGTAATCAATCCATGCAATTTTCGACGTGATTTTCAGCATGGGTCATCGAAAACAGCTTTTTTCTGCTTTAGTACATGGATAAGGTTGCGTACATCTGGGGGCCCTTACCGCACCGTAAGTGGGAGCCTTTGCAGCAATGGGGTGGTGATGATGATGAATCAACTCTTATATTCTTCTTCTAAGAACTCAATCTTTGCAATTCTCGACCATCTCATGCACAATATCTAGATAATAACATTGCAAAAAAGAAAGAGAGAAACTCTAGTAATTAACTTTTGTGTCTATTCCTCTCCTGTGATGTATGTGTTCACACTTTTGCATTAGAAATGCTTTAAAGTATAAGATGTGTTGTGAATATGTTGATATGTTCTTGAGTCATTGGAGTGCCCCAAACAAGTTTTCTAAGCAAAGAGCAACCAAAGCAAACGAGGAAAATGTGTCTTCAAAATCTTATCGGCCTGCTCAATTGGTATGGAAAACATGCTTTGGGAATTGGGCCTGCACAACCAGAATCGAATTGCATCCCTAATAAGCTATACTACCTTGGTACTTTAACAGCCATCTTGCTCCACCAATTAAGAACAAACACCAATTATATGATATGGAATAATTTTCCACATTTTCCCGAGTGGGAAACACCTTTGAATTGCGAAGACATGAGTCCTGCGGAGTTTCCAGGGTACAAAACTCCGTTTGTCAGGTCAGAAAAGGGAAACATATATACTATACTGTCAAAAACTTCATAAAATACGTTAATGTCTATACATTGTTACCGAAATGCATGTAGTATAATATATATTCACATTGAGCTAGAACAATAAAAATGGCTTGATAACTGATGGAAAGAGAGGTAGGAATCACTCCATAGTGCATGAATCATTCTAATGCTGAGATGCAGCACTAGCAACGAGCAAGAACATGACATATGAAGAGAGGGAGAGAAGAAACCAGGCGAAGAATGCCATAGCTATTGATATTTGAAACATGGTGCACGACAGCTTTTCCATTCTTTGGCAGATGGTTGTGTCCCTGTCGAACAAGATTGCCACTCCAGCTGATGCGCATGCTGCTGCCAGCGATAGTGTCGCTGTCACCTGCATGTATTGTGTAACACCACTTTAAGTGCAAACCCGGCACATCCATCTGGTAAGGATAATTTTTCTTTGAAAATGCAGAATTTTTTTAATATGTTTTTTCTTCAAATTTAATTATAGAAACCAATACTCCGTCTAAATGTGTCACCTGCATCTTTGGTAAGAGTACATTTACTTGGAACTGCTGAATTTTTTCTTATTTTTAGATAAATTAAAATAATAATGCCTACAATGAAGGTCAAAATGTAATTTACCTTCATAAATAGATACAAACTTCATAATGACCTTTTTCATTACCAACAGAATTAAGTTAGTGTTATGTAGAAAAGGTGGTCTGCCAAACAAAAAGCTAAGTGCTTGTTCGGTATCACTTCTAACTTTCCAGTTTTTTGCTTTATGATATCATGGATCGATTCATGTTAGCCGACCCCAAAAGTTTTTAGGAATAAGGCTTGGATGTTGTTGTTGTTGGCTTTATGATTTTCAGAGTTACTTCATATATGATGTAGGTGGTGTAATGAATAAAATAAGTAGTCTTATTCATAAGAATCGTGTGCATTTGAAAACCACTTATCATTTTCATAATCTTGTTTTAGTTTGGGAAAAAAAGCATTAAAACAAATATGATTGGTGGGCCTAAAATGATTTATTGTGTCTTGAAACTTGTTTAATCTGCTAATTGGCCTTCCACAGTTAGGATCGAGTCTAGTAATGAGTGCATATTCAGCTCAAACACATACACTCTGATCTACGAAGATGAGTGGATGTTTTTTCTTTAACTTTGCTGACTTAGAGTTAATTCACATGTTCTTTGTCGTAGGAAAAAGGCTGTCCTTAATCTTAAAACAACTCAACAAGCCCTTGCATGTTTTTTGAGGAAAAATACAGCTAAGGAGTCTCTTGATATTCCAACATGAGTTAACTTTGAAAAGCTAAGGCTCCATTTGATTGTAGGAAAAACTTAAATTGTTGTCAAAAATATTTTCTATGCAAAATGTTTTCCTAAAAAATAGGTTGCTGTATTTACAAAAGTAATGTTTGGCATGCATAAATGGGTGAAAAAAGTTGTTTTACTATTTAAAGCTGGGAAGTCATTTTCTGCTAAAACCTATACTGTGAACATCTTTTCCTGTACCAAATAAGGGAGAATCCAGAAAATACTTGCCAGGAAACAAACGGGGCCTAAAACTACATCACGAAACCTGTAATGCTTGAGTTTCTAGCAGATGAAAGTTACAAGAAAAACAGGTCAACCCGTAATTCAATACCCCTTGTTTGGATGTGGGTATTGAGGGGCGATATATTTTATTAATTCAATCTTCCATTAGTTGGTTGGATGGGGGGTGAAAACGAGAACTCATGAAGAAATACATGATTTTACTATGAAGATAGTCATGTTCTGAATCTTCTGATCTAATATTAATAACTAACAGGTGATAAAAATCCGTAAACCACTACCCCCCCCCCCCTCCAAATTCCTGAATAAAATGAGGTATAGAGTAATAAGAGCCTACGACTAATCCCCTCCCTTCAAATTAGCTGTCGACATGTCATTTTGAATGCCATTCTTAACCTCAGAAAATAAACATCAAGAAGCAAATGAATTACAAGATATAATAAAAAAAATCTAAAAAAAGAGCAGGAAGAGTACGTACCCAATCACCAACAACGAACAGGCTCAGTAAAACATGATTTTGCATATCTCTTTTCAACCGCAAAGCATGAATATCAAGACACGCAAGTGCAAAGCTCCATAACACTTGAAGCCCCATTGAAGCAATCAAATAGCTGATCCAAATGGCAAGCACAACTCCATAAGAAAAATAATCAAAATGAGATTTCAAAGCAAATATCTATTATCTAGGGGGGGATTAACTTAAAAGTCATCTCAAATAATTTCAAGCTTTAGATTGTGTGCTTCACAGCATAAACATATCTACATGAGTATGCAAACAAAAGATATGGAAATGGAAAAAAAAAATATGCATGATCTGAAGTAAATATGTGGTAGGAGTGTGGGACCCTTCCCCGGACTCTCGCCTTACATGGATGCCAATGTGCATTGGGCTGCCCCTTTTTTATATACATGATCTGAAGTAAAAGCATAGATATCACAATGAACTCTAACTCCCAACGTATTTATACACTAAGTAGTAAGTAGTTAAGTCGGTACTCAGTGACTACTTGGTTGGGGCCGAGTAGTGAGTAGAACCAATTTCTCGACCATGTACGGGAAAGCAATTTTAAAATATATGCAACTAAACTGTAGTAATATTAGTCTGGTAAGTCTTACGTGTATAAAGCAAAATAAATAATCCACATTAACTAGCATATATCATAAACATTTAAAGAAGATAAATTATTAAACCAATCCTAGTTTTTAAATTATATCCTCAATTAACATTCAGAATAATTTCCAGGATAATTGATTACAACAAATTACTTCTGCACCACACATATTCTTAGCAATAATTAGGTGAAGAAGAAGTGGAGAAGACCGCAAAGAGCTCACCAAGACACAAAGCCACCACATTAGTTGAATATTTTGTAATCTTCCCTTTTTCCTTTTAATGAAAAAAGTCTACTTTTATTTCAAATCCCATAGTATCCGCATCTTTAATTTCATAATTCAGATTTCACACAAAAACCATTGTAGTATGATGAGTTACTTGGCATGTAAAACGACTCACCAAGTCATGAATATTCCCAAGAACTAAGCAATGAACTCAGGATTATGGAAAGGAACTAACAGCTAAACTACATGGTATGCATATGTTCGAGTAGAAAGTGTATTTGAAAGGACACCATAGGGAAATGTCAAAACCAAACTATAAAATTTGAACAAAGAATATCAAGATCACAAGAAATAGTACAAGAAGTTACCAAGAAGCATACCTTTGGAATTCAGAGTGATCTACATAAAGAAGTTATTCAGCAAAAAAAAAATAGTACTCCCTTCTTTCTGTTTTAACTTTATCTTGAGAGAGAGAAAAGACATTGCCTCAATACTTATTGTCACTTCAGAACATCAAGAGAGCAATACTGCAACCTTAACTCTTACCCTTCCAATATTGTTACATAGTGCTTTAAATCATTAATAGGAGTATTATAGTCATATTTTAGTATTTTTAACATGACATGGGAAAACTTTATTTCTTTCTTAATATGTGTGCATATCAATGTAGTTAAGATCGCGAGTTGACTGGCAAGATCACATGATCTTACAAGTGGAGTAGTGTGAAACGGTCTGGATTGTGCTCCTAATCGAGAAAAATGGCCATCTACCGAGACCCAAACTCTGCTGACGTGAATCAGGCGGGCTGTGTTAGGTCATCAATGCAGGTCGAAGAAAGAATGGAAAAAACTTAAGAAGCATCGGAGACTCGGCCTATAAAATTATTCACAATTCATTCTCTGCAAGCCAGAGCAACTCAACGTCTCTATAAACAAATAGCCTCATATAGCTTTTCTATTCAAATTCTTCTCAGAAATGGAGTTCATGATGATTTTAGTGCTCAACTGCTTACTCCTTTTCTCTTCGAAAGACCAACAAGATTCTCAATCACTTCTAGCCTATGTTGCATGGGGAAATATGAAATGGGAAATGCCATGTTTTAATGGAGAAGTGAGTGCTTGGAGAGTTTCTAAAGAGTTTCTGAAACAGGAACACACTTTTTCCTACTAGACCCAGTGCATATGATTTGTACTCTCTAAGACGATCCACCTTTAGTTGCAATTCAGAGAGGCAATCCCAGTCACGGGCCTATATCCCCATTCTGACCATGGCCAAGATTATTTCATCCTACTTGACTTGTAAGACCGATCGCACAATACTTAATTGTGAATGACTCGAGACCTTAAAAACATTGTTGGCAATAAAACAACCTATCTTCCACTAAATATAAAGCTGCTCTTCTATGAAGTGGCCAAAAAATCCCCAACTCTCTCGTTTCAATCACAGGTAGCAACATTAAAAATATATGTTCAGTGATTTGATTTTTATTGTGATATCACAATATAATTACATGAATAACATCAAATCAAACAGCCTATTAAAATCTGAAACTAAATAAGTGATAGTCATAAGGAATGGTAGGAGAAAACTAAGAAAAAAGGAAATCAGAACAAGGAAAGTAACAGTAGGAGAATGTAGTACCAGAAAGCAGTGGCAGCGGAGAAACCAGAAGCAGAAGCCATAACCGCAATAGACGCAGCAGCGAACCCACACTGTCCTATCCTCAAAAACAGCCCACTCACCGTCCCTGGGCTCCCAAATAGAACCATCATAGTCTCTCTTTATAACACCGTATTGTTCTATTATTATTATTATAATGATCCCTAGTATCTATATTGTACCAAGATTGAATCTTTCTTGAGAATGTGCTCTTTTTCCGGGAAGACGAACAGAAAGGTGATATCTTTCTTCAGATCATTCTCACGGGATGCTACTACTGCACTGGGATTTCGACAGCAAGAACACAAAACACAAACCCTAAACTACAGAAATGTGTGAGGAACGAGGATCACTAAACCAGAAATCCGATTACAGCTAGCTTATACTCCGTACAAGGAATGTCACTAAAATCCAGAATTAGATGTGAATAAAGTACGTGTGAGTACTCTGAGATTAGGTGTAAGAACACCGGTATCATTTACTAGTATTTTGTAGTGTCATTTTGGTCCACATCTTAACAGAAAAGTGACGGAAATGGAGGAGTGGTGGACACTTTCAGCGAATTGGCCACCTTGCCATATCATACCATTTGCTTTTACTCCGTATTGTATTGGACAACCGGTAGTGTTAGGTTGTGTTTTCCATTGCCTTTGGAAAACACTTCTCATTTAAGAACCCTGGTGTTCGCAAACATAAACTTTTTCTTAATTTTGAGCGGTTAAAAGCACAGTTATCTTCAAGAATTCATTTGAATGTCTTCCTGATTGACTTTTTAGCTGAAATTTGGTATGAGTAAACTAGACTTAATGAATAAGATGCTCAAAAAAAATTATCAAAAAATTCCACTGGGAACCGCCTCAAATGGCACGTCCGGACAGAATCTTCTATATAAGGACTTATTTGATCCCTTTTATGCAACTTCGAGGACCAAACTGACCTTTTACTCCTTTTACTTTGGGGGTATTAATTAATTCTTACGGCATAGGAGAAATCATTAGTACTATGTGTGAAAGTGATCTCCAATAATTTATTTCATGTTGTGTATATATATGTGTGTGTGCAAGTATATATTTAAGCAGCGGCGGAACTAGGGGGTGCGAGCCGGTGCCGGCGCCACCCCTTGTCCGGAAGAGTCAAGCTATATATATATATGGTTATCCGCCGCCCGCCCCTGTTTTCTGAAACTTCATCTTCTTCATAAAATCGTCGGCGCCCAGATCTACTTCCTTGCGAAGCCCGTTTTGTGTTTTAAAAATTCAATAAGTTAAATGGTGTCGTTTGTTTAAGTTAAATGACAAACTAAGTAAAATGAAACGGCACCAAATACCCGTCGCAACTATACTACGGAGCAAAACAATGGAAATTTCCTTCCTCGGTCAGCGGTCTGTAGGGAGTTTCCACCTTCTTTCTTGGAAGTTGCCAAGAGACACCTTAACATGGAGGCACCTTCTTGGAAAGAGCTCTCCAACAAATAGGTGTGGGAGAAGATATGGAGATACCTTGGAAGCTTGGATGCAACTTCCTCTTGTCTCCAAACTAGTCCTATAAATAGAGTGCTCCATTGTTGTTCATAGTATCAGTTTAGAAAGTGAGAAAAGTGTGTGAAGAGTGAAAATACACTTAGAGTAGAAGTGTATTGGTGAGGATTGGTTTTTTGTAATAGTTGAGTGTGAGAGTTTGCTCCTCCTATTGTAATTCTGTTCTTGATATTGAATAGAAGAATTTTCCAATCCCAACAAGTGGTATCAGAGCGAGGTTGAGTTTCCATACACCGTTTTCTCATTTTCAGATAAATTTCTACAGGTTAGAAAATCGTGATTTTTGAAGTTGCTCGGAATCACGATCTGATCATACCGTTAGATTCGTCTCGTCGGGACGAGAAATCCAGTATTTTTGGGGAATTTTTTGGCCACCGAAAGAGGCCGTACGCGCCGCCCAAACGCCGCCTGAAAACTGCCTGCGTCATCGCTGCGTCATCAGGCTGTCCAGAGGAAGAAGACGACCAGTCAGCGCCACGTCACGCCCGTCAGCTGACACGTCACCCTACCAGGCCGCCGATCCGTGCCACGTCATCGGCCACGTCGTCGCCACGTCAGCGACACGTGGCGCCACGTCATCGACACGTGGCGCCACGTCATCGCCAGCGCAGAGCCAGCTGTTGCCACGTCATCCGCCTGCTGGTCTGCTCACTGGGCTGCTGCCTGAACCGGACCGAACCGATTCGTACTTGTGGAGGCCGGTTCACCCATTTCCAGACCGGTTTTGGACGAGGTCAGACCAGTTCCTACCATTTTCGGCCAATCCGGATCCAACGGTGAGCTCCGTTTGTCCAAATTCGGCTCCGAAAATAAGGTACAAGATATTTTGAGTGTTTTATTATGGATAAATCATCATCGGACACCATGATTGCACTCACTTCCACAAATTACAATATGTGGAAGCCTCGGATGGAGGATTTGCTAAATTTGAGGGATTTAGCCGATCCTCTTTATAATAATGGCGTGAAACCGGATAAAAAGACGGATGAAGAATGGACAAAAATGAATAGAAAAACTGTCGCACAAATTCGACAGTGGATAGATCATAGTGTGTTCCACCATGTTGCGCAAGAACAAAGTGCTTACACACTATGGGAGAAGCTTGGTAGCATGTATCAAGCAAAAACCGCCCGAAATAAGACGTTACTAATGAGGAGATTAGTAAACCACAAGTTACGAGGAGGTATTTCGGTGTCAGAACACACCAGTCAATTCCAGGATCTTGTGAATCAGTTGAGCACCACAGGATGGGTTCTCAAAGATGAAGAGCAGGTGATACTACTCTTGAGCTCTCTACCTGACAGCTGGGAGACTCTTGTTGTCACTCTCAGCAATTCTGCTCCCAATGGCAAAGTGACTATGCAGATGGTCACAGATGCCCTTATGAACGAAGAAGCCCGAAGAAAAGAAGCCGGGACTGAACAATCATATGCCTTCGTGTCAGAAACCAGCAGACGAGGGGGAGGCAGAAATGGAGGAAGAAGTCGAGGTCGAGGCCAAGGTCAAAACAAAGGAAATTCTCAAGTTCGCGGCAGATCACAAGAGAGAGGTATGTCCTTTGAAAACAATACTTGGTTTGAAGGATATTGCAATTACTGTAGTAATTATGGGCACATAAAAAGAGATTGTAGAAAGTTTCTACGAGAGCAGCCACAGACGAGTCAAAATACTAGCCAAGAAGATGGTGAGACCATGGTTAGTTTGTCATCAGACGTGTGTCTTGTTACACATGGTGAACAAGAATGTTTGCACGTAGGTACTCATGATGTTGAGTGGGTGATTGATACAGCCGCATCATTTCACGCTACTCCACACCAGAACTTGTTCACATCTTATAAGTCCGGAGACTTTGGAGCTGTGAAGATGGGAAACACGAGTTTCTCGAAGATTGTTGGCATTGATGATGTGCACATAACAACCAATGTCGGATGCGCACTTGTGTTGAAAGATGTTCGATATGTTCCGGATCTTAGATTGAATCTTATCTCCGGTACAGCTCTGGATTAGCAAGGATATCTTAACCGATTCAAAGAAGGTACGTGGAAGTTATCTAAAGGTTCCTTGGTTGTTGCAAGAGGCCATATTTGTGGCACTCTTTATAAAACTCATGCAAAGTTGTGTCATCCAAGTCTTAATGCTGTTGAAGAAGAGATATCACCAAACTTGTGGCACCGGAGGCTAGGCCACTTGAGCGTGAAGGGATTGACAACTCTTGCAAAGAAGCAAGTCATTTCCATGGGCAAAGGTGTTGCCCTAGATCCATGTGAGCATTGTCTATTCGGGAAACAACACAGGGTTTCCTTCAGTTCTACCAGGAAGAACCATTCAGAGTTACTCAGTCTTGTACACTCTGATGTATGCAGTATGCGGACCCATTGAAGAGGAGTCACTTGGAGGAAGCAGGTATTTCGTGACATTCATTGATGATGCATCACGAAAGGTATGGGCTTATTGTTTGAAGAGTAAGGATCAAGTGTTTGATCGCTTCAAATTATTTCATGCCATGGTAGAAAGAGAAGCAGGGAAGAAGTTGAAGTGTCTACGTTCAGACAATGGAGGAGAGTACACTTCCCGAGAGTTCTCAGCATATTGCGCTGCATACGGAATCCGACATGAGAAGACGGTTCCACGAACTCCGCAACACAATGGTGTAGCCGAAAGAATGAATCGGACCATTATGGAGAAAGTTCGTTGCATGCTGAGTATGGCTAAACTACCTAAGCCATACTGGGGTGAAGCTGTATTGACAGCTTGTTATCTTATAAACAGGTCACCTTCTGTTCCTTTAAACTTTGAAGTGCCAGAAAAGAAATGGTCAAGAAGAGATGTTTCTTACTCTCACTTGAAAGTGTTCGGGTGCAAGGCATTTGCACATGTGTCCAAGGAGTTGAGACAGAAGCTTGATCTCAAGTCAAACCCATGCATCTTCATCGGGTATGGTGATGAAGAATTCGGATACCAGTTGTGGGATCCCAAATTGAAGAAAGTTGTACGAAGCAAAGATGTTGTATTTCATGAAAACGAGTTTCATGAGTGTGCTCCAATAATCCGCCAACAACATACTCTAGAAGACGAAGTGCCTGTATCATCAAACATTTCTCTCAGCGACGAGGAGATGCATGATTCTACTGAACAAGAGAGTGATGGTTCAGCAGGTGATGATGATACTCACGGTGATGATATTCCTCAGCAGGGGGAGCCTTCATCTGAAGACGAAGCTGAAGGTACTCATGTTCGACGTTCTATGCGAGAAATAGTTCCACAGAGAAAGTATTCCACATCTGATTGGATACTTGTTGCTAGCGAGGGGGAGCCAGCGAGCATCGCAGGAATGAGAGAAATAAAGAAAAAGGTGGAGGGGGAGATTTGTAGGGAGTTTCCACCTTCTTTCTTGGAAGTTGCCAAGAGACACCTTAACATGGAGGCACCTTCTTGGAAAGAGCTCTCCAACAAATAGGTGTGGGAGAAGATATGGAGATACCTTGGAAGCTTGGATGCAACTTCCTCTTGTCTCCAAACTAGTCCTATAAATAGAGTGATCCATTGTTGTTCATAGTATCAGTTTAGAAAGTGAGAAAAGTGTGTGAAGAGTGAAAATACACTTAGAGTAGAAGTGTATTGGTGAGGATTGGTTTTTTGTAATAGTTGAGTGTGAGAGTTTGCTCCTCCTATTGTAATTCTGTTCTTGATATTGAATAGAAGAATTTTCCATTCCCAACACGGTCAATGGTAATTTGCTCAATTGTTCAGCCGAAAAACTGAAGAGGCGGAAGTTTTACTTTTGCTTATATAGTTTTAATAATCTTTCATTCTTTTACTTTATTATGTAATTCAACAATTTTATAATTGTGCATAGTTGACTACTTGACTAATTGTTTGAATAGTATAGTACTCCGATCCATAGTAAATTAGTGATGTGTACGGCATATTTGTATCTATGATACTCCCTCAGTCCCTCCCTATTTATATATTCCCTACATTTGGTTTTGACACAATATTTTAAGATAGAATAGTGTAGAAAAAGTAGGAGAGAGTGTGTAAAAGTATCAAAGAGAAGATAAGAAGTAGATAAGTTGAGTATTTTATAAAGGATAAACTTACCAAAAATGGAAGTGTATGGAACATTTAAATTCATCCCAAAAAGGAAAGTGTAGGGAACTTTTAAATACGGAGGGAGTATTTGAATTAGAATATATGATTAAATTAGGCTTAAGCTTCTTGTTCAGAAATGACACGTTATGTAGATAATAATTACATTAGGTAACTACAATATATTTGAGAGATGTAGTTATGATGAAAATAATGAGGTCAATGATGATATGTGATTTATTGTGTATTATTTTAATATTTGATGATTAATTTACAATTTGAGATTTGAGAGTGCTAATTTACTTCTAAAATAAAAATGAGAACTTTTATCTTGAATGTTAAAGAGACAATCAAGTAAAAAATTTAAGCGGTGACGAAAGGCAGAGGACATATAATTTATCTTGTATATTTACATACTCCGTACTTCGTACTAGTGACTAAATATAAGTTCAGGCTATGAAGCCATTTAAATTAGTGAACGAAGTTTCATATATGAAATTAACTAATTACTATATCAATTTATTGTTGTATAATTCTTTAGGTCATTTCGTATTTTTTTCAACACCCGCTTAAAAAACGTTCTGGTTCCGCCACTGTATTTAAGACAATATATCATGTATGCACATTTAAGATGGTAAGGGTATTTTTTTACTTTGATTTAAATGTAATATGGAGTATTATACATACATCACTTTTTTTATCAAACTCTCCAACTTTTACCTTTTAATCAAACTCATTCTATTTACAAACATTATCTACTTTTACTATAAATCATTTTTTCAAAAATCACATATATAAATCACTTTTAAAAAGCATAAGCAAACACAAACAGAGCCTAAGTGTTAATCCCTCAAAACTATTTTCAAATTACTCCAAATCAATTTGATTCTTATTTGAATTTAGTTTAACTTATACTTGAGTTCAACTCGACCAAATTAAATTAAACTCAAATTATAAACAAACTCGATTCGAAAAGCTCGCAAGCTACTCGTTTCTCGGTTAATATTGATTTTTTAGATTAATACATATGACATTATATCATATATCCATAGAATAGTTCCATGCATAAAAATTATACTTATCTTTTACTAAAATATAATAAATATTCACATATGGGTCCCAAGTGAGGTAAAAGTCTAGGGGGTGAATAAACTTTTAAATCTTTTCAATTTTCAATCTTTTTTCCTCTTAACAGAATGAGTTCCAATATCTTTTGGGGGATATTGAAATATGCAGCGGAAGTCTTGACCTCAAGAGTGTGACACTTTATAGAAACAAAGGGTATGACCCTTTTAGTTGTGATGAGATGGATGAAACAATGGTCAATTGTGTTTTCCAGAATCAGCTGACTCAAGAAGCTGGCTGCAAAACCTGAAGGAGCTGGCTGTCAGAATTTGGTTCACTTAGGGGGTGCATAGATATCAAGTCTATAAATACAGTGTCTTAGTGAACTTAGTTCATCTTAAATTTAAAAATATCATAGACTGAGGACCCAAATTAAATCAATCTTGATCATAGCTTGATTTACTTGCTTTGTTCCACTTGACTGAGGCAACATGGTTGGTCTTTGTCTTCTAGTGACATGGATAAAAAATCTTCACTTCAACTTGTTTCCTCATTTCAATGCTGAGATAAAGATGATTTATCTTTATTTCTTTTACGCGTAGAAATGTAGTATAAAAGCTGAGTGATGTTTCAATGCTTCCTTACAAATAACAAATACTTGTTTTAAATAAAATAAATTCAAAAGAAGTTTATAATGTGATAAAAATCTCTTATAAATTTACTTTATATCAATTTGTTATTTTGACTGCAAGTTGGTCTTTTGTTTAATTGTTTTTGTGATAAGAGAAGAGTGAGTTGATTTCGGATGCTTTAACTGGAAAACATATTTTCAGCCGGCTGCCAAGTTTTCAGCTGGCTGCCGAAATCTGTGTTTTCAGTTGGCTTCCTTTTCAATGAATACCAGTTAACTCTTTTGCATACCTTTTCTTTTGGATTCTTTTCTTTTTGTTTTATGGTACGTTTCTTCTCTTTTTAATACTCTTTGCTTTTCTTGAGTACTTATCACTAATATAGGAGCACATTACAATTAACAAAGTAGAACAAAATAAGAGAATCTAGTCTAATACATGAATAAATAAAAAGGGGTGACATCGTCAAAACAATACATATTAATCATCAAAATCTAGGGGACCTAACATATTTCAAATGAGAGCATGATCTAAGAAGAGAAATGAGAATGATTCTAAAGTGTTTTGACTTGGGTATAGTGCATTATGTGAAATAAAAATATGCAGTATCAGAAAATAGAAAATGTGCATTATTTTAACTATAAATTTGCACCTCCACGAATCATAATGTGCATCATCACAAATCGTTTTCACTTGATAAAGAAATTCAACGTGTATACCGCTGAAGTTTCCATTGATATTGATTTAGATGCATGGTAGTATTTTTTGAAGGAGTGATATGGTCGCACAATCCCAGGGAATGTGAAGGAGTGACATTAAGTGAGCCCAGGCCCCACAGGAGTTGAAGTCACTGAGATTTGTACGCCATAAACTTATATTTCTTTCATGTGGAATGCGGGCTTAGTGACTCATATGTCTTCTGGTGTAGCGACTGGAGGTACTAAGGTGTGAAGAAGACATTGAGACTATAAGTTGTGGAAGTAGATTACGTTAATGTGGGAACGAGGCATAGTGACTAATCTGTGCGTAGTTGTAGGGGCCAATGACCTGATTGCTGCAATGGGCAATGAAGTCACTTTGTCAAGGTGTTGTCAGCGACCATCGCCAGTAATTAAAATGTCAGTGACTCCATCGCCGCTGTCAAGGTGCCACCGTTGCCAAGGCTGCCAAGCCACTGTCAGTGACCTCACCACTCCGACATCAAACTTCACACATGAGGGCAAATGGGCAATGGAACAAAGTTGTACGATCATGTTGTTGTTGAATATGGTGAAGGAGAAAACACAGACAACACATAAGAGAGGAGAAAGATGGTGATTCAATTCACACGGAGGAAGAGAGCGATAGGGCAGCGGCGGCCGCCCCTATGCCAAAACCTAGTTTTGGTCACTGCATGTGTTGTGTGAGGAGGTAAGGGATGAGAGAGGCAAGTCATCATGAGGGAGGGCAAGGAGGGTGGCTTGTACGTTCCGGCGGTGGGTGTTGTACTGTTGATGTCGTTGGGGCGGAAGAGTGTTTGTGCATGGATAATGGCTGCGTGATATGAAGAACTTAGAGAATGGGTAGGATTTTACAATTTACATTAAGAAGGATTGTTAATGAGGAGAGAGAAAATATTTATAATTAGAAAAGATTTAAATATTGTTACAAGAGATGCAACATGATCAAACTTACACTCCATTTCTAAAAAAATGAGCTCTACATGTTACATTTTGCGAAGTCCAAAAAGAGTTTATGAGAACCCTATCCAATTTAGCCCAAGTGGTACCCCTATGCCAAGTAAATAGTTCCCCGGTAGAAAAGATTTAAATACAGTAGAGCCTAGGAGGTGTATTTGAATTAATTAAGTCACATTTTAGGAAAAAATAGAAAAGAGTCATACTTCTGGAAATGCAAACACCAATAGTAATATTGGGGCCATTTTTTCCAATTTATACTCCCTCCGACCCAAAATTATTTTCATTCTTTCCATTTGGGTCCGTCCCAAATTTATCTCTTCTTTCTATTTTTGGCAAAGAATTTGTGGTTCACAACCATTTTTACACATTCTTACACATTTTTCTCTCATCTGCACAACTCTCCACCACACAATTCCCACTATCTTAAAAAGTATGCCCAGTCAAAACAGAAGTTTTTTTTGGGACGGAGCCACGGAGGGAGTACTCCGTATCATTTTCTAGATTACATAAAACTCGAATACACTCGAGCGGGTAAAAAGAACGGGTGAAGTGAACCAACATCTTCATGGGAATAGAGAGATACGGAGTGCAAAATGAGACAATTAAATGGAAAAGAAATGAAAAAAGATGTGGATATCCCTAAGCACCAATAACACATGTGAATGGGGAAATGATCAAGATTTTGTGACAGTAAAGCATTTCTGACAGTTCAGGATGGGCATGACATCACGGGAGAGAGGCAACGAATCAATGCACGTTTAGACACAGGTGTCTAGAACACGAGTTGTAGGAAAATACTGTCTTCAACCCGCACAGTTTTCGTATTACAATGATGTTTACTCAAATCAGTCCCTCAAGTTACACAACAAAACAGAGCAAAACAATCTTCAAACATGTTCATAAACAAGTGTCACCTTCCCGTCACATAGACCAAGAAGCATGTTGTCGAAGCGCATAAACCCTTAACACATGATATATTTCTCTAGACTACAATTAACACCCCAAGTGAATCTATAACTATGCAAACTGCTGAAAATAGTTATTGTTCCAGAAATGGTCAAGTGGCAAATCAAGGGCTACGGGAAGAACCACATCTTGATGAAGATCGCCAGACCCATTTGGAGAACAAAAGCAGCAAGCAGCACTATAGAAAGTTCATTTGGTTGCTGTATGTGGCGGTTCTTAATATTTAATGCAACAAAGCCAGCTGATACACCCCCGGCTACTAACATGATCACCCACTTTAGAAATTCCACTGGGATCATCAACAAAAACTGCAATATATATTATACAAAATACTCCGTAAATGGTAACATTGAAACCCCTATTAAAATGGTAGAATGGAAAATATGAAGGCGAACAAGTTCAGGTTAGGCCTCCTGGTATATATTATGACGATGATGAAATCTGCATCGGTTTCAAATTCCGAAATTTCAAAGTTGATCAATTTTCCTCAATTGTTATACATCCCTTTGTATCAAACTGTAAGCTTCTCGTTTGGTTGGAGGGCAAGTGGAGAGAGAAGCTATAGACTCCTACAAATTCCTCTTAACTCAAACCCCCAACTTTATGCACTTCAGAGTTTTATTATTCTAAATTCCTTAGTAGCCTTTCTTTTATCAAAATTGTTCTACATTATTATTATTATTATCGTTGTTAGACTGTTACACATATAGGCTATTATATCTTTAATTACAGCATTAATTATATGAAATATAAAATTGTTGTATATTTTCTAAATTGTAATTTCTCCTCCGACCGCCGTTGAGCAAAATAAAACACCTTCATAAACTGCCTCCCCCCAAATCCATCTCTTGAATATTTAAACAAGATACTACACAACCAATGCTTAAATCCACTCCAATTTCTTCTTTTTTTGAGAAAATTCCCAAAATAGTAATAAAAAAAATAGGACATTTCCTCAAATAGTAGTTTCACTGTTTTTTTCTTGAAATAGGACTTGTTCAATCTTATTTTAAGAAATTTTTATTGTTTTATTCTTGTAATAAGACCATATGAGTCCTAAGTTTGAACTTTATTCAGGTTCCACTCTTATTTTGAACAATTTATTTTCTTTTTTTTATGGATAAGAACACATACTTATCAAGCCCTAAAAGGCATAAATTAGTGTGAAAACAGTATTTTCCATTATATAACCTTTCTTATTGCCAGAGATCATCATCAATGGAGTGCAGATAATGATAAAAAATATAATAGACTTACCGAAGTGGGAATGAAAATGAATAAGGAGTATCCCCACAAGCACCAAAAACGTACCAAGCTAGCATTTGAACCAAGATACTGAAGCAAGAAGTAAAACCCTAGTGGAACAATGAGTAAATAACCATATATTGAGCATGCTGCCACATTCACATAGCTCACGTCGAAGGTCCAAGATGTACTAGTTTCACTTCTTTTGTGCATCACATATGTTGCACAGTTTCCAAAGGAAGAAATGACAAATACCAATGTTGTTGCAATCCAGATTAGACCGTAGCTGAAATATGAATGCAAAATGGAATTCAAATACATTGTGTACATCATATTTAGATACATGGCGTGCAAGAATTTTGAACTTACAGATCAGGGTTAGCATCAATTATGCTGAAAAAATCTCCAGTTGTAGGATTTAGAGAGCTCATCAATCTGTTCAAGACAACATCTGTATCTACGTTAAAATATTGAGCATATGATGAGATGCTTAGTACTCCTTTCCAGTTGTTTGTTGTTTGTTGCCCATCCCCTCCTGCAAGAGATATGCAGGTTTAGATTCCAAGCTGAAAACTTAACGTCCGGAAATTCAAATGCTGAACAGATGATGAAAACGGGACAAAGGGCTGAATGCAAGTGGTTACTCAGGATAGACTGAACAGTCCTACCCTAATAAAATTCATTTTTAAAACCTCTAATAGGATTTAGAACGGATAAGAGAAATTATATTAATTCCTCATAAGGTTTGGAATTAGGATGGTAGGTATCTGCTTCTCATTACCCAGCATAAATTTAATTAATAACTCCTAAAGTAAATATACTAAACTACTTCACTCTTAAGAATAAATAGTCAACTAGTGATTCAGACTTATTTGGGGACTTTTGGGGCCTGTTTACTAACAGAGATATTTTCCTGTTTTCTACTTCTGTTTTTCGTTCTCCAGTTTTCTGTTTTTATTTTTCAGTTTTTCTATCTCCAATTTTCTGTTTCTATTTTTTAGTTTTCCATTTTCAAATCTGAAAATATGTTCATCAATTTTTTCACCCAGTTCACCAATTCCACACCCTTGACCCCTACCCTTACCACGATCTTACACTCTACCCATACTCCCCCACAACCCTTCATACCCACTCATACCTACTCGTAGGGGTCGGGGTAGGGAAGCTATGGGTGGGGGTGGGGGTGGGGTAAGGGGTATGGTCGGGGTGGGGTGGTAAGGTGTAGGGGTAGGGGGTTGGGTGGGGGGTAGTGGGTAGGGTTTGGGGTAAGGTAGAGGTAGGGTATGGAGTTGAGATAGGATGGCGGTAGGGTGGGGCCGGGATTAGGGTGGGGTCGAGGTAGGGAAGGGGTAGGGGGTGGGGGGGTAGGATGGCGGTAAGGGTGGGGGGTAGTGGGTAGGGTTGGGGTTGGGGTAAGATAGGGGTAGTGGGATAGGGTGGCAGTGGGGTGGGCCCGGGATCTGGGTGGGCCCGAGATAGGGGAAGGGTACGGTGGGGGGTAGGATGGCGGAAGGGTGGGGTAAGATGGTGGTACGAGGGTGGGAGTAGGATGGCAGTACGAGGGTGGGGGTAGGATGGCGGTGGGGTGGGGCCGAGGTAGGGGCATGTGGTAAGGGGTAAGGGGTAATATACGGGTGGGGGCAGGATAGGGTGGGTCGGGGTGGGGTCGAGGTGGTAGGGGGGTGGCAGTAGGGTAGGGTGGATCGGGGTGGGGCCGAGGTAGGGGCATGTGGTAGGGGGTGGGGTAGGGTCATTATAGGGAAAAATGGGTATGCGGGGTGGGGTTGGGTGGGTAGGGTAGGGTAGGGTAGTGGTAAGGGGTAAGGTACGAGGATGGAGGTACCAGAATGGAATCGACATCGGAGCGGGACCGGACCCACCACTAGGTGTAAGTATGCAAATTCATTGCAGCGGCACTATAGCATTTGCGTTTTCCAAATTTGGAAAACTAGTAAAAGTCACTTCTCCAAATCATTAAGGAAAACAGAAACATGTCTCATTTTTTCCGTTTTGGAAAACGATTTGGTAAACGCGTTTTTCTTTTTTCCTTTCTCCAGTTTTCCAGGAATTTCTTTGGTAAACACGTTTCTTGTTTTCTGTTTTCTAGTTTTCCAGTTTTCTGGAAAACTGGAAAATATCTCTGTTAGTAAACAGGCCCTTGTATTTTCGTTTTGCAATAAGATCAATAAGTGATCCTTTGTTATTGAAAATATCTAGGTATAAATGGAACAGGTTCAAATGGGTATCTGGAAAATGTGACAAGAAACATTAAAAGGGGCCAAACTCGGGTACTTCTGGAAGAGATAGGATCTAGGATCTAAAACTAAACGGGCCAAGGATGAATTTGGGACTACATATGATAAATGGGGAGGGTAACCTACTGTCAACAACTCATTATTGAATAATATGCTCATCAACACTTGTGAAAAAGAAAGATCCCTCACTTAGATGAATGAGTTGGGTCACATAATAGCAGGACATAAATACATAATTATGTTTGGAAAACACATCTAAAAACATTATAACTATGAATGTAGGTTAGTATCCCTATATTATGTCCTCTCATTTGCATTGATACTTGTACACTTTTATGAAATTAATGTACATAATTGTTTTTGGTCAAAATTATTTTTGGTCAAAATTATCCTCTACTTCCGTCAGCTAAACTAACAGCGGCTCAACTCGTCCACTAACATTTTTAGGAAGAATACATTACGCTTTATTTGATGTTTTGTCAACTTTGTTTAATTTTCAAGTTATTTTGTGTAATTTTCAAGTTATTTAAATAATGTCATATGCAAGTATTTAAATGAATGTTTTACAAAATATCTGATATTTGTAGCAAATTTTGTGTAGGAAAATCTTAGTAACACGGATCGAAAAGAAAATGTAAAATTTTCTAAATAGGAGTAAAAACGTTTTGAAATTCCAAGATATGATTGTCATATTTTTATTCCCCAAATAGGAGTACTTTCAATCAAGTTTGGCGTTACCTGACTTTAAGCATGGTAGTTTTTTCCAAATTTGGCAGAAATTACTCCTATTTAGGGAATACAAACACAGGGGTCCTATTTTGGTTTTTTAAAACATTTTTACTCCTATTTGAGGTAATTTTTAATTAAAAAGTTTTTTAATCCTACAATCAAACAAAAGGTTAGTCATATACTTTTTATGGCAAAAAAAAGTTAGTCATATAATCAGTTTTTATATTTCAAAGACTACCATTAATATTTTAGTCATTTTTCATATATTTACAAATATTTCATATTTTAAAACAAAAATATAGCAAGATCATATCACATGCTCGTTCAAAAACATCACATGCTTTTAAATATAGGCATAGTTTCCACACTATTTGGCAGACATGGAATATAGCTGATCTGGCTATTTATGAAAAATACATGATACAAAGTATTTCATTAATTATTTACGATAAACAATATTACTTTATATTGGGCAAACTGGACAAACGCTCTCACGCTTTGCGTGAGCAAATGCTAGTCACCATGATAAAACCAAATTCGAGGGTGGGGGCCGGGGGGTCAAAGTCGAGTGCCTGAATTCAGTGAATATGTTCAAGGACCTAATCATTAAAGTTTAAGTGTACTACTCAGTGCGAAGCTCAAGCACAGTTTCTTTTTCCTCTGTTTTCTATGTGTGGGGTGTGTGTGTGAAAAGAGCATAATCTCTGGACCACATTCATCTTCCTTTTTGCAAAGAGGGAGATTTTAACATGGACCTACAGACACAAGTAAGGCCAGCCCCCTGAGAATTTGAGCCAAAAGCTACCCTTTTTAATACTCCATTTGTCCCATAATCTCCCTACTTGCTTTTAGCACGTGGATTATGAAATTGAAATTCTATAATTGAGATTTACTTAGAAATAAAATAAACAATATCTACCACACAATTCTTTCCTCAAAATAAAAGAGAAGGATTTTTTGGACAATCAAAAAGAGGAAGTGAGAGGAACATTATAGGACGGTGGGCAGGGCCGGAGCCAAGCATGAAGGTATGATGTCAAATGACACCACTCAAAAAAATTGTTTCTATATGTATATACATATATAAATTAGAATTTTTAAAAATGACACCATGTATTTATTGAAAACATGGCCAATAAATGACAAATGACACCACTCAAAAAAATTGTTTCTATATGTATATACATATATAAATTAGAATTTTTAAAAATGACACCATGTATTTATTGAAAACATGACCAACAAATGACACCACATGTTTTCCAATATTTACTTCAAATCCTCTCTATATAACATTTTTTTTCAAAGTTATTTTTATCTTTTATCTTTCTTATGTTATTTTATCTTTATCTTTATCTTATCCTTTTTATATGACCTTATCTTTTTATTTTTCTAATCTTTTATTTCTTTTGTGCTCCGATATCAAGGATTGATCTATGTTAGGTGTTTTGTACTCCAAAATCTTTTGAAAATAAGATTTGTATGTTATTGTTGTTTTTTATTGAAACAAAAACCAATAAAATAAAAATTATTATCCAAACACAACTTTGAACGTTGTTGGAAGTCAAATGTATTTTTTGTTAATGCTTACTAATTTCAAAGGATTTGATATTTTCAATATATACTTTTGTTTTAGTTGATGTATGAATACTATAAACGAAATAAGTATTGAATGGGGAGTAAAGTGAACGCAGGAAATTAATAAGTAATGTTATAAGAATTTCTCAGAAAACCGTAAAAGGCCATTCTTATCAAAGCTTAAAAATTTTCAATTATTTATATGTTTATGTGTTAATTATTTTAAAAATGATTAGTTGTTTACTCCACATATGTTTATGCATTAGTTATTTATATGTTTATGCTTTATTTTTTTGCTAAAAAAATGTTTTTGCTTCATTTCATTTACAACATGCATTACTTAATTTGTTGACACCACTCATACTCTAGTCTGGCTCCGTCCCTGACGGTGGGAGTAGTGAATAATCCAACACCTTTGTTCAAATGTATGTCTCCCTCTCCCTCGCCTTCTGCTCTCCCTGACCCACTTATAATCGTCCCTAACTATACTTCACCTCCATGATTACTAAATGTAAGTTTACTTTCAAGATATGACATTCAACTAATTATTACTCATCACTTGATTGTGTTATGAATAGAATAGGACACAAGGAACCTCCAAAAAGTAAACCAAAATAAAACAATGAGACCAAAAACAAAATACAACCTATGTGGAAACTGGATTAGGACAGAAAAAGTCACCGCAATACGTATCCGGGTCTGCAATTATGGGAAGTAAAGTGACGCATGCCTAAGATATTGTCTTTTGACCAATTTAATTCTCAACTTGATTTCATTTGTGATATCTTATATAAGTGCAAACTTTGATGTATGGAGTTAACACTTTAGCAGGTTAACAATAGGATTAATGCCTTTAATTTCTTTCTTTTATCCAAGTGCTAGTTAGAGTATTTCTACTGCTCTAAAATGACCTGCTAACCTAAAATCAATATTTGGGTCTCCAGTAGTTTCAGAGAGCACTTAATCATGCTATTAATTTAAATGATGCATACCACTTGAACCTCCAACAGTTTGATAACCCTGGCCACCACTCCCACCACTATCTGGAGGAAATATCTGTAGATTCGCTTCAGGTACTATAAAACATTTAAGGAAATAAATTAACAAGTGTCTGTTAATAGAAATTATCAAAACAGAACAGAAAGACATTTCCAGTCCCAACTCCAACATACCATTGGGTTTATTGTTAGTTTTTTCTTCAGTGATAACAGCCTGCGTGAGATTAAAAAAAACATCATAATATGTGAAGTTGTGAACAATAAACAGCTGCAAACTGAGCAATCTCTTTTATCTTTTTCTCTTCTAGGATAAGTTTCAACCGGCACGAAAGGCCAACTATTCAAGTCCGTTTCTGGTTCATAATTCAACCAAGCTAATAATGGCCTAATGGGTTACTGGAGTTTGTTTATCATTACCAATTTATCACTTTGAAGGCTTTGGTTGGAATATCTAGTTGTGATCACAATTAAGTTTAAAACTTCAAACAATGCAGTGGCTTTAAGATTTTATCACTTTTGTCTTTTAAAAATATTTCAACTTTAGTAACATTTGATGACTAATTAACTAGTTCTCCAGTTCCAAATTTGTCTTTTTTTGGTATTGTTTAAGCTCAAACCTTTATTAGCAACAACAAACAAACTCCATATAAGAACGTATTTCCCTGTCTATTGAAATTTGTTGTTTTCTATGTGATTTTTATAGTGACAAAGATTAGAACATGTTATTTGTATTCTTAATTTTATGTTGTCCACTCAGGAAAAAAATCACATCCTCTTCTTCCCAGAGAGCAAACGTCTAACGGTCTAACAATAAGCGTCTCATTTCAGTAATTAAACCAAAATACAACAAATACTGCAACAACAGTTAAAAAGTTTCAACTTAGACTAAAATTCGATACTATCTCGTTGAAAATTCCTTACATTTCAAGCAATCGCCACGAATTAATGATAAAAAATATATAGGTTCCGGAGCTAAACCATAAAGTTGACTTTGGTTACAATCATATGACGCCTTATTCATGTCAATAAGCGAAGAGTGCTCACCGGGACTGAGCCGAGTAGGTGGCTGCTGGGAAGGTTGCTAAAAGAGTCGTCCATCGTGAAACATGCGGCGAAGATCTACAAAACAAATCAAGATGGCACCTTTTAGCTGGCTCAGATTATCACTCCGTTTCGTAGGATTGATTGCCAGTACAAGGAAGATATCGAATTGCTCGACAGAAGAGCCAAACTTTGAACGCTTGACGATGAAGCCAACGCTGACGATGGCAGAAGACGAAGTGCCAAGTACTTTTTTTATTTTTTATTTTCTCTCGGTATTTTTCTTTGGGAAACTTAAGAGCCGGTTTGGAGAACTCTGTTTTCGGCTTATCAAGCTTATCAGCCAGCTTTTTCATCAAACACGTAACTCTTACTTTCGCGCGCTGAATTGTGTAATAAGCCGAAAAAGTAAGGTTGGAGTTACTTTTCTGGTTGTATTGGCTGAAGTTACTGTAGATGACCATTTTAGCTATTTTTATATATAATTTTTTCTTTAATTTATTAATAAAATATATTTTTAAAATATTTTTTTCTTAAATCAGCAGAATCAGCCAAAACAGCCCCTCCAGCCAGAATATCATAAATTTCAACAGAATCAGCCAAAACAGCCACTCCAGCCAGAATATCATAAATTTCAACAGAATCAGCCAAAACAGCCGATTTTGGTGCTACCAAACGAGCTCTAAATCTATAGTTTTTCGATCTCTTTCAGGTTTCGAAATTCGTCTATCTTTCGGATCCTGAATTGATAAAATTATTTATTTCATTATATTTTTGTGTATTTCACTACTTCTTTATCGTTCTTTTTCGATAAAAGATGTTTTCACACTCTACTTCTGTTATATTTTCACTTTTCATCCTTTTTCTTAACTGTTAACTTTTTGTTTATTTCTTCTTGATATTTTAATTCACCATCACTATTTTGTTCTCCTTTATGCATGCATAATCATATTCTTCTAAGTCCATCTATGAATTTCATCAATGATGGGTAAAACTTTTTGTGATAAAAAATTAGAGAAATGAAACATAAGGAAAACTAAAACTATCGGGGTAAAGTAAAAAAATGACATATACTCTATACGCGAAGGGATAGATGAGAGAAAAATTAACTAACAATGGGGAAAATAAAAAGAAAGCTAAAACAACTAATCATAAATCACTAATATGTCAAAAACTAGCAAAAGGATGGGGTGAAAACCGAAAAGGGACAAAAACAATGAATTCTAAGATGGCGAAAAGGGGAAAAGGAAGAAAAATTGAATAAAATAAAATAAAATGAATAATGAGAAGGACACAATAGAGATCTTTAAAAAAGAATTAATGGAATAGTAATACATACATATATAAACAAGAAAATAGAGTAACAATGGGAAAGAAAGAATGAATGAATGAAAGATGCTGTGGAGAAATTTCTAAAAAGAAGATGAAAAGGGGGGGAAATGATGGGATGATAAAAGCAAAACGAGAAATTTCTAGTGAGAAATAGGAAAATGATATAAGGGACTATATTGAGAAGATTGGTGAAATGTGAGATTATTTACGTAAGTTTTAGAACAAAGAGCAAAAAAACCTGGTGTAACAGCCTCATCATCCGGTCACGGACCAACGAAAGAAGATTGTTTACAAAAATGAGATTATTCCGAGATTACATTAAAAGTGAGATTATTTAGATAAGATAAGTGAAAGGTCGTATTGTTATTGTCTATTTTTCCAATTTTTTTTATTAATTGCAAAGTGTTCTTTGTTAAAGTTATCATAATTTTCAAAAAAAAAGTTAATATCATAAAATATAAAACACTTACAACCGTCACAAAACTATATTAGTAGGTTTATAAAAATGTGACCATCATATTCACCAACTCACAAATACATACGGTAGTCATATTTTTTAGTTGGTGAATATGATGGTCACAAATTAGTAAACTCATTTGAATAGGTAGTCATATTTTCGTTATTAAGCTTTAGAATGGTAATATTTATGTAATTTTTTCATATTAGTATCAAATATACCACCAATAATCATGGATGTCAAATAGGAATGGAAGTTTAACTAGTACTTCCACCCATGCGTTGCACGGGATACAGTTGCGGTCAACTGTTTTTTTAGTGAAGAAGCAATAGAGTAAAAACGATAAATATTGGTACATTTATTATTAGGCCAAAATATTTAAAATACCCCAAACTTTCAAGGGGTGTGAGGTAAGGACCCAAACTTGCATATGTAATTTAAATACCCCAAACTTTGTATAGAAAGTTTTTTATCACCATGGTCATGTATTATTTTAAAATTTAAATAATGCAATTACCACCATAAATTTACATTTTTGAAATAAATAATACATAGCCATGGTGTTAAAATAACTTTTTAGAAAACTTTTGGGGTATTTAAATCACATTTGAAAGTTTGGGGTGTTTATCTCACACCCCTACAAAGTTTGGGGTATTTTAATTATTTTCCCCTTATTATTATTGTAATCATTATACCTATTTAGATTTTTTTCCAAAGCAGCCATCATCTTTATGCATTATATAAAATATTTCAACTTTATGACTATTTGTATAAAAACATCTAATGTCCTTTAAAAATTGTACTCCCTCCGTATTTTAATGTTCCTTACGTTTGTTTTGGGCACAAGATTTAAAGGAGAATAATAGGGATAATGAATAATATAGAAAAAGTAGGAAATAATGTGAAAAAGTAGGAAATAGAGGATAAAAAGTAGAAAAAGTAAGTGTAATTGAGTATTTTTAAAGGAAAACTTACCAAAAAGGGAAAATATATGGAACTTTTAAATACATCCCAAAATGGAAAGTGTGTGGAACTTTGAAATACGGCATGGTCCGGTATGGTCTGAACTTATTTGATAAATGTCTGATATTTGTATATTTTATAATTGTAGAAGTCAGATTAGGTCTATTAAGGTCAAGTTTGGTGAGGTCTGCGATTGAAAAAAGTTCAAGTAAAAACATCATAAATGACTCTCAAAGGCACATTGGCACATATACCCTTGATACAACACACGCACAAAAATATGACTCATAAACTCAAGGTATACCTCATTTGAATCATAATAAGAAATAGCACTCATAATTAATAGAAAAAACTATATGTATGCTACTAACATAGTTTTACCAGACAAAAATATGACTAATCATTGTGTACGAGTAAATAGACAACAATCACGAGAGTGTATTTAAGAGTAACATATCTTTATCTTTGTATAATACAAAGTAATAGAGCTGGGGCAACAATTGGAGGGAAAGATCCCGCCCAAAACAAGGGCAAAATAGAAAATTAATGAGAAAAGTAAATTTGGTAATTAATTGTATTCAATGAAAGATAGGAAAGAAATGTATTATGCATTGATCAAGCATTAATAATGACATCTACACAAATATTTACACGAACATTGTCATATATGCTCAGCTGGCTATAATTATGATGTCTGCCTAAATCCTAATAGCATATGATTGTTCCCATAAATCGATAAAAGTTCTTTTAAAAATTATTTCCTTACTTCTTCTATAAATAAATAATAAGTATGTCTACTTTAAATTGACTATATTACGTATAACATTTTTGAACAAAAAGTTAAAAGAATGGCAAGAATATTATCCGTGAGGTTTCAATAGATAAAAATATGACCATTTTACACCAAGACAAAAAAGTGACCATTTAATTTTAAAAAATAATTACATGCACACCAACTCCCTGCCATACCATCGAACTTTATCTCTGCGCTCCATCCAGATCCACACCCATCTTCTCCATCTTCTGTCTTCAAGCTCCGTCCAGATCCACCAGGCTAGCCGTCTCCATCTTCAAGCTCCTTTCTCCGCCTTCAAGCTCCGCCCAGATCCACCATCCAAGCCGCCTCCATCTTCAAGCTCCATCCTCCGCCTTCAAGCTCCGCCCAGATCCGCCAACCAAGCCACCTCTAATCGCTCCATCTTCAAGCCTCGTCCTCCGTTTTCAAGCTCCGCCCAGACAATGGCCGTCGCCACACCTTCATCTCTCACCGCCACAACAGGTTAATGCCTCGTCGCTCGCTGCCATTGCAAATCCGCCGCCCGCCGCCATGCAAGTCCTTTGCCAACCTTCTTATTCCTCTCCTTCTGTCTCGTGTCGGCGGTGGCGGTAGGTGGTAAGATTTAGTACCACCTAGCTAGGGTCTGAGGGAGGGCGGGGGTCATGGTTGCGGCAATGGTATTTAGCGGCTGACGGTCGAGGTGTGGTGGCCGGATTTGAAGACCGAGGTGTGGTGACGGGATCTGACAGCTATGATTCTACGGTTGGGCCATGAGGGCAGAATAACAAATTATTATGCAAGGGCTCAGCTTGGAAGGGGTGTTGGAACTTGAGGAAGGACATTACACAGGTGGTGGTGGCCGGAGTAACTTCCAACGGATGGTGTCACCAGAAAATTTAATGTCACCATAAAATTTTCCGACGGTCATAGTGACAGGGCGGTGACTGCAGACGGAGTAACTTTTGACGGGTGGCATCACTGAAAATCGGTGTCACTGGGCAGTGACGGTGTCCCTGTCGTGTCACTATGGTCGTTGTCACTATGGCCGGCAGCGGCGGTCACCAGTGGGAGGCGGTGGGAAGGGGTGGAGGATGTCACTGTGTCTCGTGTCACTGTAACGTGTCACTGTAGCAGTAGGTATACAAGTAAGCTTGTCACTTATGAGTCACATTTCTGGAATTTTAAAAAAAGATCACTTTTTTGTCAATTGCCCTTTTATGAGTAATATTCAAGGCAAATCCCCCAAAAAGTTCTAAGATTTATTAGAGTCCACTTTTTAATTATGATGCCATTTGTAATGATAATATATGTATATGATTAATTATTTCCTTACAAAGTTTTGCTTTAAAGTATTCCTGCCATATTATATAGGCTTAAATATGATTTTAATCCCTCCAAATATAACACACTTTGTTTTAAGTCATTGCATTTTTTTTTTTGTTTTTCATCCCTGTAATATGCCCTATTTTGTTTTTAGTCCTTCTCTAATTACAAACCACACTACTCAGAATTTTTTTTATTGTCAGTAACATAAATCTACTAGAAATATATAGAAAAAATTCATATGAATAATCCCAACTATTAACCATCTTCCCATATTAATCCAAGCATGCATAATTCTAGAATAATCTGAAATATACATGAGGTATTCTCACATTGATCCATGATTACTGGTAACCTACTACACCGGTTAAAAAAGGGAAAAGGGAACTAATGTGGCTTTCTCGTTAGGAGGGGTTGGCATCCCATCCCAATGTCTTCATCTTCAAATCTTGGGTGAAGAGTGAGAGATGGTCAGCGTCTCACCGAAACTTCTAGATTGGGTAACTTCCAAGCTGGTGATGGAGATGATTCTACTGAAAAAGAACGGAATCGGTCATACGGAGACGATGATACAAAGCGGTGAAATGATGACTGAATTCTAAATTGTTTAATTTGATTTGTTTCTTGAAGGCGATGAGCCCTATGGAACAAAAGAAATTACTGCTCGTAAATTCATTTCTCAAGAACAACAGCCACACCTTCTAGTCTAATAAGGTGGTCTCTATACACTTATGTTGGCCGGTTGGCCATTCTTCATCATTACATCGCCAAAACCCCTCAGAGGCATCGATGGCACCAAAACAATTTTGTTTTTTGTAGAACTTTATAATAAGAAGAAAAAGGGGAAAGGAGATGGGTGAAGAAAATGGTGGACATGTATGTGAAGCTGGTCAAATTAAATTTCTCCAGAAGAATCATTTAGAATTTTCGAAAATAATACCAAAAAGGGGGAGGCTGGCGGATGAGAACTTGTACCGAAATTCGAAGGAAGAAAAGGAGACGAGAACATGAATCCATGAAAGATGGAAGAATTTAGGAAAGATTTTAGGAAAGATGGAAGTGAGGCCGAATCAGATTAAGACACGTCATCAAATGACTGGTTGAATATTTTTGTTCAGGTTATGGGCTTATTTTGAGAAGATATCCACCAAAAGATAGATTATTTTAGAATTATTCATATTTGGGATTAATATCGGAAGATTGTAAATAGTTGGGATTATTCTTGTGAATTTTTCCAAATATATAAACGTATCCTTTTATAATTGTTTTAAGGCTAATATCAGGGCTAAAATAATATTCAACTAAATATTCACATTCTTAAAATATACTACGTATATTAAAAGCCTTTAAAAAAATAAAATTAAATACTTTTTTAATAAAATGACAAAGTATTAAAGGAAATCTATGAGTCGGGATTAGTTTCAGATCAACCGGAAGTTGATATCATCGGTGATGGGCTAAAAACAAAACTAACATAAATTGCAAGGATGAAAGAAAAAAAATTGCGGGCCGGGGATGTAAAACAAAAAAAATTGCGGGGATGTAAAACAAAATGTACTATATTTGTCGGGACTAAAAACATATTTAAACCTATTATATATTTGTATACATGCTACAAATTGTAATCTAAAAAAGTTGTAAAATGTTTTTGTTATCGTGTTTTATCAATTGCACATTATATAGTACGAGTAAGAAGCAATCATTATTATCCATTATCTATATGAGTAGTCTTCATGTCAGGCCGGCCTGACGGGATGCTCCGTCCGTCCGAGGGCATTTCGGGCACTTCCCGGTGGAATTTTTTGTTGAAATGTTTTGAGCATGTTCTTCATGACGTCTAGTTTGTCCATACCAAATTTCAGCTAAAAATTCAATCGGGAATGCACTCAAATAATTTCATGAAGTTAACTGGGCAGTTCATACATATAAACTGCCCAGTTAACTTCAAGAAATTATTTGAGTGCCTTCCCGATTGAATTTTTAGCTGAAATTTGGTATGTATAAACTAGACTTCAAGAAGAACATGCTCAAAAAATTTCATCAAAAAATTCCACCGGGAAGTGCCCGAAATGCCCTCGGCCGGATGGAGCATCCCGTCAGGTCGGCCTGACATGAAAATTTGTCTATCTTTATCTTTATATAATATAAAGTAATAGAGCTGAGGCAACAATTGGAGGGAAAGATCCCGCCCAAAATAAGGGCAAAATAGAAAATTAATGAGAAAAGTAAATTTGGTAATTAACTGTATTAAGTGAAAGATAGGAAAGAAATGTATTATGCATTGATCAAACATTAATAATGACATATACACAAATATTTACACGAACATTGCCATATATGCTCAGCTGGCTATAATTGTGATGCCTGCCTAAATCTTAATAGCATATAAGTGTTTCCATAAACTGATAAAAGTTCTTTTAAAAATTATTTCCTTACTTCTTCTATAAAAAAATAATAAGTATGTCTACTTTAAATCGACTATATTACGTATAACATCTTTGAACAAAAAGTTCTAAGATTTATTAGAGTCCACTTTTTAATTATGATGCCATTTGTAATGATAATATATGTATATGATTAATTATTGCCATACAAAGTTTTGCTTTAAAGTATTCCTGCCATATTATATAGGCTTAAATATGATTTTAATCCCTGCAAATATGACAGACTTTGTTGTTAGAACTTTTATTGTGGGTCAAGTTTGTCTGTTATGTCTTGTTAAATAAAGTAGACTAGTTATACCATTTATGGTATTAGATTAGTAATTATTATGTAATAAATAAGGTAAAGGGAATAAGGCCCAAAAAGGCCTTGGCCCAACTTCCAAGGTTTACCTAAATCAGTAACCTGTACAGCGCCTATAAATATGCGCCTTGTGTAAAGGTACCGATATCGATCAATACACATTAGCCTTACGCTGCCCAAATAGTTCTCGATAAAACTAGAAGAAGAATTTCTCTGTTCTCGATATTGTCTTATCATTATCAGATCTTCTTTTCTTCTGTTTAATCGTTGAATACCATCTAGCTGTGTGTTAGTCTGCATATACTGGGACCAACAACTGGTATCAGAGCCTGCTCGAGTGTGATCGTCGAAGAAAAGTTTTCGAAGTTTCTCTGTTTTTCATACTTTTCGATATATCTCTTTGTAATCACTGTAATCTTGTTTCTGATCGATAAACTGTAAAAGTTATACCATTGGATTCGCCATTCAGAAATGAACCAAGGGTATATCTTACTTTTTGATTTCAGTAGATTCAGTATTTTTGATTTCTCGATAGTATGAGTTCGAAAAGCAGGGTTCTCGACATTTAAGCAGGTTTTTTCAGGACGAAAACTACACAGGAAGACTCTCGAGATCGAAAACTTCACAGAAAAGTTGCTTAAACTGTTTAAAACTGAACTTTTGATTTGCAGGATTTCGATACTACGTTCTCGATACGAGTTCTCGAACTGAGTTCTCGAGATTGCTTTCTCGATACTCAGTTTTCGATACTAAATATTTAAAACTCTGTTTTTCGAATTGCAGGTTCTCGATACAGCTTCTCGACACTCAGTTCTCGAACTTAGCTTCTCGATACTGAAGTTCTCGATACAGCTTCTCGAATCCAGCTTCTCGATAAACAGGTTTTCGATATTCACTATCGAAAACTGGTTCTCGATAGAACTTCTCGAACCCTAGTTTTTGAATATTTTTTCTTGAATTAGGTTTTCGACATTCTGCATCTTAGATTTTCTTTCTGATCAAAACACTCGACCGATCTGTTAAGGCTCAATCAGCAAAGATGGAAGCATTAGCACTTGGAAATGACAACAGACCACCCATCCTCAGAAAAGGCGAATATCAAATGTGGAAGACAAGATTCTTGAACTTTCTGGAAGGAAAAGATAATTCATCTGCCATGCTTGAATCGCTCACACAGGGTCCTGCTGAGATCTATACAGAGATAGACACCTCAGATGTAAACAACCTCGGCCCCCTGTTAACTTTGTGAAAAGACTGAAGACAAAAGGCGAATACACTGAAGCTGACAAGTTGAGAATCAAAGCTGATCTCATGGCAAAAACATATCTGCTGCAAGCTATCCCCAATGATATCTACATTCTGATAGACAGCATGGAGACAGCAAAGGAAATGTGGGATGAGGTGAAGAAGTTAATGATTGGAACTGATCTTGGTTTGAAGACAAAGAAAGCGAACATCTTGACTGCCTATGATGCTTTTAAAGCCCTACCTGGTGAGGCGCTCCATGAGACGTATAACAGATTCGTACAACTGATCAATGAAATGAGAAAGATCAAAGTTGTCAAATCTAATATGGAAATGAACATACGTTTCTTGTCGAGCCTGCCGTCGGAATGGAGAAGAACTGTTAAGAATCTACGACAGCACCTAGACTTGGATGAACTTGACCTCTGCACTGTCCATGAACATCTACAACAGTTTGTTAATGACACTACTGAGATGGAAGGAAGCTTCTCTGCTAATCCTTTAGCACTCATGATTGAAGCTAAATCAAAGAGTTCATCCAAGGGTCCGAAGAAGAAGAAGGCAGTCAAGATGGAGTCAGAAGAAGAAGAGAGTGAAGAAGAAATGGACGTTGAATCTGAGCTGGTCGATCTACAGAAGAAGATGGCTCTACTTACCAATCAGTTCAACAAAAGGTTTGCCAAGAAAGGAAGCTCATCAAACAAGCTCCGAACCTCCTCTGCCAACTACAAAACAAAAACCAATGTTGTTGCAGCCGAAGACCCTCTCAAATGCTTTAACTGTGGAAAAGCTGGACATGTTATCAAGGACTGTCGCTTACCAAAGAAGAGGGACTTCAACTATTACAAGCAAAAGATGTTGTGGAACAAGCAGAAGATGTTCATGGCTAAGCAAGATGATGATAGTGCTGCAACACTTACTGAGAATGATCCATGGCAGGAGGAGAGTTCAGATGAAGAAGAAGAAGAGAATCTGGCCCTGATGGCGTTTGTGGAAGAAGAAGAAAAGGAAAAGGGTGATGCTGCGATCCCCGGGAAAAGTCAAAGTTCAAGCTCGAACATCACTGTAAGTACTTCTGAACCCTCTTGCTCATGCACCTGCAAAGTTCATTCCTTACATGAAAAAGATAAAACCATAAAGGAGCTAAAAGGCAGATTAGATCACAACTACAAAGTGGTACTTGATACTCTAGACAAGAGTCACTCCCTGAAGTTACAACTAGAAAATGAAAAAGAAAGAGTTCAGAAACAAAATTTAGAAGCAGAGAAGCTTACACAGAAAATAACTGAACTAACTAAGAAGGTTAGTGACACAGAACTCGAACGAAATATTGCGAAAGCAGAAAACGATTTTCTACGCAAACAAAGATGTGCTCTTTACACAAAAATCAAAGAATTAGAAGATCTACTAGTCAAAAAATTACAAACTAAACAAACAATTTTCTTAAACCAAAACAGGGACACTCGGTTTTACAACTCAAAGGAAGGTCTTGGCTTTACTAACCCCAACAATCTGAAAAAGGTTGATTGTCTCCAACTCTACAACATAAAGTACATGGGGTTAGGATTGACCAAGTTGATGGCTTTTACCTACGGGAAAGAAACCGCAGAAGAAGAAGAGGTAAAGCGGTCAAATCCTTCAAAAGCCGAAATTCCTTTCAGTTATGATTCCCTGAACAAAAGCTATGAAAATGCTGAACCTGTTTTGTCAACTGATGAGAGTGTGAGTCTCTATCCTTCTGAGAAGGAAGTTGTGTCAGATCCTGAACCCTCTTCAACCTCAGGTTCAAGTGGAGAAGAACCTTATATCCCTCCACTTATCAGAAAATTTGAAAACTTACACATTTCTTTAGAAAATCAAAGAAGAAGTTTTGAAGAAGAAAGAAAAGAATTCGAAAGTGAGAGGGAGAAGTTGTTGAAGGAACTGACTATTTTATAAGAAAGTTCTCAATCTGGCACAACTTCACAATCATCTAGTGATACTGATACTTCTCAAAGAAATTTGAACAAATCTAAATTTTTCCAAAAGACATTCACTCACTCCAAATCTCCTTTGGAAGCAGGAAGAGAAGTAAGTAGGAGATTGGAGAGAAGAAGAGAGTGGAAGTTGAAGAGAGAGGAGATTGCTGAAGGAAAGAAGAAGATGTTTTCTGAGAATAGAAAGCCTTGCTCGAATGCTGTTTTCTATTCCAATAAGCGTGGATCTAGTTCTTTGTCACAGTCTTGTAGTTCTAGTTCAGTCTTGTGTCCCAAGATGAATCATTCTAAGTTTAAATCTGATACTTTCATTATCAATGAAAAGTTGTTTACTTCTGGGTTTAAGAATCCTTGCAATGATACTTGTGGTTCTGATCATGATGAAAATGATGTTCGTGAGAAAGAAAAAGGAGAGCGCAAACAAAGAAAACAGTCTGAGAATAGAACTGTAGAGGGTGTCTATAATCTTCCAAATTTAAGATATCCTCTTAGAGTTCATTCGAAGAAACATTTACAACGTCTCTCTAAAGAAGAAATTTTCAAACCTTATCTCACGAACCAGCCATTCACACGTAGAAACAATGACTCTGTCTCCTCTGCTCCTAAAATCAAACAAAAATGGATACCAAAAGCTGAACTTGAAAAACAAAGAACATTATCTGAAAAGGCTCTTGACCTTGGATCACAGCTGAAAGAAAAATTCAAAAAGATACTCTCAATTGATAAGGAAGGACCCATCCTGTGGTGGGTACCTAAAAGTCCTTAATCTGTTTTGCAGGACGGTCATGTGTGGCACTTAGATTCTGGCTGCTCAACCCACATGACCGGAATAAAAGAACTGTTGAGCAACTACACAAAGTGCTACGGAGGAAATGTGAGATTTGGAAACAATGCAGCATCTCCAATCCTAGGATATGGGGATGTCATCTGTGCAAGTGTCACCATCAAGGCTGTGTCATACATGAAAGGACTGAAGCATAATCTGCTAAGCATTGGACAGTTCTGTGATAGTGGCATGGAAGTGAAGTTTATAGCCAGACAATGTTGTGTGCTGGATAGGTTTGGGAAAGTATTATTGACCTGCACAAGAACTTCCAACCTGTACACCATTGATCTGAAGAGCGTACAATTACCTTCTTCCATCTGCCTGTTATCCAAAGCTTCCTCTGAACAAAACAGTCTATGGCACAGACGCCTGTCTCATCTAAACTTCAAAGCAATCACAGCTCTGTCTTCCAAGAAACTTGTGAAAGGGCTGCCTCCTTTGAAGACTTCCGCTGACAATCATTGTGATGCCTGCAGACTAGGCAAGATGAAAAGGAGCTCTCACAAGTTAAAACCTGTTCCATCCTCCTCCCGACTGCTGCAACTACTTCACATGGATCTGTGTGGACCGATGAGAGTTCAAAGCATCAATGGACGCAAATATACACTGGTCATTGTGGATGACTTCTCTCGGTACACATGGACCAAATTTCTGAGGACAAAAGATGAAACAGCTGCAACCATCATAACCTTCATCAGGACAATCCAAAATTTTCTACAAAAGAGTGTGGAGATCATCAGAACATATAATGGTACCGAGTTCAAGAATCAGTCTCTTGCTGATTTCTATGGAACTCATGGTATCACACAGCAATTCGCTGCAGCAAAAACACCACAACAGAACGGGGTCGTTGAAAGAAAGAATAGAACTCTTGTTGAAGCAGCACGCACCATGCTCATTCAGTCAAAGCTTCCCCATTTCATGTGGGCTGAAGCAATCAACACGGCGTGCTTTACTCAGAACAGAACATCAATTCACAAGCGCTTCAACAAGACCCCATATGAAATACTTTTCAACAGAACTCCTGACATCTCATTCTTCAGAGTGTTTGGCTGCAAGTGCTTTGTTCTAAATGACAGAAATGAAAGAAGCAAGATGGATCCGAAAGCTATCGAAGGAGTATTCATTGGGTACTCCACGCAATCAAAGGCATATCGGGTCTATTTACGTGAACGCAGAACAGTCATTGAGAGTGTCAATGTTGCATTCTATGAAATGGCTGACTTTGCTTCTGAACATTTCTTGATAGAACCCACACTCTCTGCTCAAAGGAAGCAACCTGATGAAGCTGAAGCAACAAAGCAAACAACGGCTGACAGTGCGGTTCTTGACTCTCTATTTGAACATTTCTATGAGAATGCACGCACTGCCAACCAACAGTTACCAACAGAAAGTGCACAACCACCATTCATGCCTGACCTCAGTGAAGAAGAAGCTGATTCCACTCCTATATCTGATCAAGAGGATACTGAGGATCATGGCACAGCAGCAACACAAGCAACTTCACCAGCACAAGTTTCAGAAATACCAGTTCAAGCAGACACAGAACCTGAATCGACCCATGTGCACTCCACTCCTCAACAAACCACATCTACTACTTTTGAGGACCCGGATCACCCCATCATAACTCCAATCCCTCTAACTCATGAGCGGAAATGGACGAAGGCACATCCTGCAGAACAAATTATTGGAGATCCGAGTCGTGGAGTTTGCACAAGAACGGCTACAGCAAATGAATGTCTCTTCTCTTGCTTCATCAGCCAATCTGAACCAACCAAAGTTTCTGAAGCTCTAGCAGATCCTGATTGGGTGATCGCAATGCAGGAGGAGATAAATCAGTTTGAAAGATTAGATGTATGGACCCTGGTGCCGAGACCCCCAAAGAAAACAATAATTGGCACTAAGTGGGTCTTCAAGAACTAGAAGGATGAAGACGGTGTGATTATAAGGAACAAAGCCCGACTGGTTTCAAAAGGATATAATCAACAAGAAGGAATTGATTATGATGAAACCTTTGCATCGGTGGCCAGAATTGAAGCAATCAGGTTGTTCCTTGCTTATGCTGCTCATAAGAGTTTCATCGTCTATCAAATGGATGTAAAGACTGCGTTTCTAAATGGCGAGCTGAAAGAAGAAGTGTTCGTGGCACAACCGGAAGGCTTTGTGAATCCTGAACGCCCACATTATGACTACAAGCTGAAGAAAGCTCTGTATGGACTAAAACAGGCACCGAGAGCCTGGTATGACGCACTATCTGATTTTCTTGTGCAATCAGGCTACTTGAAAGGAAAGATAGATCCAACTCTTTTCATCAAGCGAGAGAACAGTGACATCATGCTGATACAAATCTATGTCGATGACATCATTTTCGCCTCGTCCAATCCAAACTTCTGCGAAGAATTTAGCAATTTGATGCGCACTGAGTTTGAAATGAGTATGATGGGAGAGTTGAACTTCTTTCTAGGGCTACAAATCAAGAAACTGCCAGACGGAATCTTCATCAGTCAGTCGAAATACATCCATGAAATGCTCAAGAGATTCAAGATGGACAGCAAGTCAACCATGAAAACCCCCATGTCTCCCTCACAAAAACTCGACTCTGACCCTTCTGGGATATCAGTCGATGCTACCAACTATCGGGCGATCATCGTTTCCTTGCTGTACCTGACATCTAGTAGACCGGATATTGTCTTTGCAACCTGCCTGTGCGCTCGCTTTCAAGCAAATCCAAAGGAATCACATCTGAATGCAGTAAAGAGAATCCTGAGATACCTGAAAGGAACAGTCAACTTAGGACTTTGGTATCCCAAGGACACGGGTTTTGACCTTGTTGGTTACTCAGATGCTGATTTCGCAGGTTGCAAGTTAGACAGGAAAAGTACATCCGGTAGTGCTCAATTTCTGGGAGAGAAGCTAGTCTGTTGGTCCTCCAAGAAGCAGAACTGCGTGTCCACTTCTACAGCCGAGGCAGAATACGTTGCGGCTGCTAGTTGCTGTTCACAAATCCTATGGATGAGGACACAACTCAGAGACTATGGCTTCCTATTCAACCATATTCCCATCTACAGTGACTCCCAGAGTGCCATCGCCATAACCAGCAATCCCGTTCATCACTCGCGCACCAAGCACATCGACCTGCGATATCACTTCATCAAGGACCATGTGGAGAAGGGAGATGTTGATTTATACTTTGTTAACACCGAGCTTCAACTGGCTGACATATTTACTAAGGCACTGGATGAAAAGAGATTCCAGTTCCTAGTATCTAAGTTAGGCATGTTGAATCTCGATCCTATGTAACTGTGTTATCTCCATGGTCTGACTAAAATGTGTGCGTGTGTGGTGTGCGTTGCATGTGTTGAGGGGGAGAAAAGGGAGTAAATAAAACAAGAAGAAGTATGTTCATACTTTGAGGGGGAGAAATTAGAACAAAAAGAGGGAGAAAACAGAAAATGTGACAGAAAAGGAGTGTGAGTGTGTGAGAAAATCAGAAAAGAAGAAAAAGAGTGTGTGTGTGTGTAGAAAATCAAAAAAGAAAGAAAAAGAGTGAGTGTGTGTGTTTTTCATTTTTTTGAACTATGAGAGTGTAAATTGGGTCTCAAATCTATTTTAAACCTGAACTGGGCCCAACTCCAACAAATAGGCCCAGAAAACTTCTCACGAGGCCCATCAGTTCAATTTTCTCGCATATAAAAAGGACTTCGAGAAGCAAAGAACCCATTTTCTCGCATTCTCGAAGTCCAGAGCAAATTCTTTTCGCAAACAAGTTTCTCCAAATCCTCTCTTCTCGAAATCCTTCTCAAAATCACTCAAAGGTAGAAATTAAGGATCTCGATCTTGAGAATCAACAATGCCAATGATTTCGCATATCAAAACATGTTCTCGAATTCATTTCGAGAATAATCTTCTCGAACTTGGACCTCGAGAACCGTCTTTCTCGAAACCAAAATCTAAACATCGAAAAGTTTTTTTATTATCGTTATATATTTTGTGTATTTGCAGGTGGTTCTCGACTCTACTCCAAGTGCGAACTCGAGAAACTTAGTTTCTCGAAGTTTAAATCTCGAGATTGAACTTCTCGCTATTTCAAAATCGAGATCCGGTTCTCGATGTTTAAACCTCGAAAAGACTCTTGGATGTTTAAATATCAAAAACCGGCTTCTCGAAGTTGAAATACCGAGAAGTGCTTCTCGATATTTAAACCTCGAGAAAGTGTTTGTCAATGTTTAAACATCGAGAAGGACTTTTCGATATTCCTACCTCGAGAACCATGTTCTCGATGTTTGGGTATCGAGAAGAGCTTCTCGGTGTTTAAACCTCGAGAACCTACTTCTCGACATCCAAATCTCAAGAAACTGGTTCTCGTGGTTTACACTTAGAATGATTTAGATGTCCCACCTGTACATAACTGATCTGAAAATTGCAAAAACAAAAGCTGAACAAATAAAATTTTCAAATGAACATTTGTGCTGACCCAATTCTTTCAGTTAACAATGTCAGGAACAGACAAGAATACACAATCAAGCAATGAACTGTACCCAAAAGAGAACTGGGTCCCACTTTATGACAACAACTTTCAATTGGACCTGAAGCTCTTCAAATGTCAGGACCCAGTGATTCTCTCCATCCTACAGAAGCACTACCTTTGGACTGCATTCAACGAAGCTAAAGCGGTACCAATGGTATACCTGCAGCAATTCTGGGGCTGCATGCGAACTGAGAGCAAGAAAGATCGGTCCAAGATCATGACCAAGCTGAATGATGTAAGAGTGGTGCTGACACCCTCTACAATAAGGGAGACTCTGAATCTCCTGGTGCTCCAGAACTATACACCGCTTCCCTCCAATGAAGATCTGATCACAGACATGAAGAAGCTGGGGTATGAAGGACCATTACCCCTGATCTCAAACTTCACCATCTCAAACCTGCCCCACCCGTGGAAGAGTCTGTTCGGACTAGTCAACAAGTGCCTCTCTCCTAAGCACGACGGACATGACAAATGCAACAAACAAATTCTCCAAATCTTCCACGGGATCGCCTTCAACATCAAATATGACATGGCTCAGCTCTTCTGGACGGAGCTGATGGATCAGGTGAAGATGAAGGAGAACAACAAGGGAAACACCATTCCCTACGCTCGGTGGCTGGCGCTGATGATCCACAACATTATGGAGGCCACCCCGACAATGCCAAAGCGTAAGGAGGACAAGCACTTCACTGCGCCCAAGCTCAAGTACTTTCAGAGAGACAGCAATAAGGCTGAAGCACTGCCTATCCCAGACTCACTGCTTGATCTAGTAAACCCGAGGGATAAGGCAGTCACTGACTACAAAGAGTCGTTGAAGAGAACGGTTCCTATGGTTCAGCAAAACCCATCTGGACCGTCCCCGGGAACTAAGCCGAGAGCAAGTGAGGGTAAAAAGAAGAGTGCCCCCAAGCCACAGAAACCAGTGGAAGTCCGGCCTAATGATGATCAGTCTGCTAACTCTTCCGAGAGGACCCAGACTGCTGAGGGCCACCCTAATGCTGAGGACACTGCCGATGAACCATCAAGCCAGGCCCCTTCTAATAAGGCTGGTGGTGAGGCCTCTGATAGCATGGCCAAGGGAAAGAAGCGGAATGATGATAATGATGATGCAGATGATGACGATGATGATGATATGGAGGGAGTCCTGATCAGTAACAGGAAAAGAGCTGGAAAGAGAGCCATTCCGATAGACTCCGACTCCTCATCGGACAATGAAGAGGCTGCTCACATGTCCCGACCACTTAAGGGCATTGTCATCAGTGAGCAGCGCTCAAAGCACAACAGCGACAAATCTGCATCATCACAGCCTAAGAAGAGGCTAAGAAAGAAGAGTGCAGTGGAGGAGGAGCTGGCACTATACGATGACTGTGACACCTTCGTCACTATAGACCGAATCACGCCCCTAGAAGCAGGAGCTGACCTTGTCAGTTCCCGGGTAGAAGTCGCAGCATCCGGTTCAACTGCGCATGCACAGCCATCTCCCAGCCACTCTCCAGCCTCCCAACAGGCTGGAGTTTCAATAACTCAAGGGGAACTTTTACCGACCTCACTGGTTCCTTCCGAATCAGTTGAGAGACTTAGTGGTCAACAGCCCCGGACCACTACCCCCATTCGTTCTATCACATCGAGTCTAGGTGTCACCATTCCTACATTTTTAAATTTTTCTAGGACACCTACACTATTCACTGCACATACAGGTGCACTCACCCTGAATGCAACGACCGGAGTGCAAACTATGATGGTCGGAAGTCCTGCTACGCCAACAATGCCTCGATCATTGAACGCAGGCCACACATCAGCTATCTTCACTGATGCTGTGACAACAGTTACGACCCCTGTAACTGGAACCATTATCCCCGAAGACATCCTCTTATATCTGAACAGCTTTCTAGAGTCTACCATTAAACCATGGGTGCATGAAGCAATAACCGCCAATGCACAAGACTCTGGAAGTACCCCAGTTGTTCAGGATATAACACCCAAACCCCAAACAACACAGCCCCCAACCATTTCCACGCCTGTTTCCAAACCCCTAGCCATAGAAAACCAACAACCATCCACATCAAGGGGAACCCAGGATACAGAACTAGTATTCTTCCCTACAACGACCAAACCTAACCTAACCACCGTACCCTTCGAGGATCTTGTAGCTGAGATCTACGACCGTATACTAGACGTGGAAGAAGGCAACCTCACCCCTCTTCAAAAAGCCCTTCTCCATGCTCTAGATACACAGAACACATGCCGTGACAGTCTCCGTGGCGCCAAACGTTCACATGAGGATCCTGATGATTCGGATTCTCATGAGGGGGAGAACAAGCGCCAGCGGATACTTGAGCATGTTGCTTCTACTAGCCAACCCTCAAAGCCAAACCAACCCTCCACCTCTACCAATGAGCAACCCACTACTTCAGCGAGCCATAAATCCTTAGCCACTCTTTCTAGCATGGTCGAGCTAGACATAACATCCCGAGGTGCATCTCCTATAGATGTTGACCAAGGACGGAATGGAAGTCCTGATGATGCTACCACGAGTACATCTTCCTACTCAGGCCATCAGCTAGAACCTAGTTCAAAACTGATGTCAACGGGCAATCCTGAGGATCCCGGTGTTACACCCGACGAATTATCACCTCCGCAGCAAGAACAAATTCCGTCCAGTCCCTCGGACAAACTTGAAGAAATCCTGGTATATGACAGGTGGCCTCGTAAGTGGACGGAATGGGATGATCTGAGAATGGAAACAGAACAAGATGACATGCAACGGGATTGGATGCTTATGGAGCTTCTTAGAAGATGTGCTGAAGAGATGATTGGGCTCGACAAAGACGAGATAAAAGAAGGAGAAAAATACAAGGAGCCTGAATCTGTCACTAAGCAAAAAACTACTCTGAAACCTCTGGACAGTGTCAGGATTAAGACTCCCTTTCTGGAAGAAATCAAAGAACGAATTTGGCGCACACCTGAGAAGATCAAGACCTACAGAGAACTTCGGATGCGTGACATCAATCACCTCAAAGGAAGAGACAGAGGTGGAAACTTGTACATGCTAGGACACAGATCCACGGGAGAACGACGACAGATTTTGAATCATAATCTTGCAACAAGCGGATGTCCAGTGCAAACAATCCTGAAAGTAACAGAAGAATACTTGGAGAAGATCAAATTCATGGTCTTTCATCTACAAAGAACTGATGGATCAACATTCATCTGTCAAGAAAATGATTTCTTTCTGCTACACATGGACGATGTCTATCAAATGTTTATGAGATGCAGAGAACTACCAGTCCATAAAGATAGACTTGCAAAGGAAGGTTTTGAAGCCATAAAAAGGTTCATGATGAGACAAATTCGATATCATGGAGGTCATGATCTTCAGATGGGCCTGGAAAGGAATTATCCCAAAGTGAATCTAACAAAGCCAGACCTTGACAGACCAGGGATAGAAGACTTCCCAGAAGATCACATCTTTGACAATCCAGTCTCGGTCATCTATTTGAATCATGAAGGAAAGAAGCGGCTTCTGCTTGTCAAAGAAATAAACAAATATTGCGATGGAACACTAAAGATCATCAGAAATAGGCTGCAATCAAAAAGGGAAGAACTTGTCAAGAAGTCAACAGAAGCTACAAAGGATGAACTCAGGGAGCTGGAAAGAACAGAAGATATCCTGAAAGCCATAAAGACACAGCTTGAGAACAGAAATTCACTCAGGAGCTATGAGCATGCGCTTAATCTCAGAAAGAACTATTACAAAGCTCAGAAGTGAAGAAACCCAGCAAGACGGCACTTGACCACAAAGGGGGAGATTGTTAGAACTTTTATTGTGGGTCAAGTTTGTCTGTTATGTCTTGTTAAATAAAGTAGACTAGTTATACCATTTATGGTATTAGATTAGTAATTATTATGTAATAAATAAGGTAAAGGGAATAAGGCCCAAAAAGGCCTTGGCCCAACTTCCAAGGTTTACCTAAATCGGTAACCTGTACAGCGCCTATAAATATGCGCCTTATGTACAGGTACCGATATCGATCAATACACATTAGCCTTACGCTGCCCAAATAGTTCTCGATAAAACTAGAAGAAGAATTTCTCTGTTCTCGATATTGTCTTATCATTATCAGATCTTCTTTTCTTCTGTTTAATCGTTGAATACCATCTAGCTGTGTGTTAGTCTGCATATACTGGGACCAACATTTGTTTTAAGTTCTTGCAATTTTTTTTGTTTTTCATCCCTGTAATATGCCCTATTTTGTTTTTGGTCCTTTCTAATTACAAAATCATACTACTCAGGATTTTTCTTATTGTCAGTAGCATAAATCTACTAGAAATATATAAATGTATCCTTTTATAATTTTTTTGAGGCTAATATTAGGGCTAAAATAATATTAAACTAAATATTCACATTTTTAAAATATATATTAAAAGCCTTTAAAAAATAAAATTAAATACTTTTTTAATAAAATGACAAAGCATTGAAGGAAATCTATGAGTCGGGATTAGTTTTAGATCAAACGGATGTTGATATCATCGGTGATGGACTAAAAACAAAACTAACATAAATTGCAGGGATGAAAAACAAAAAAAAATAATTTTGCAGGGATGTAAAACAAAATGTACTATATTTGTAGGGACTAACAACATATTTAAACCTATTATATATCTGTATACATGTTAGAAATTGTAATCTAAAAAAGTTGTAATATTTTTTTGTTATCGTGTTTTATCAATTGCACATTATATAGTACGAGTGAGAAGCAATCATTATTATCCATTATTTAATTAAGAAAGTACAAAAAATAACCAATTTAAATACCAATAGATTAAATGATTTACTTTTTAATACCGCGTAATTTGTGAATGTAAAAAAGGTAGTTGCTACTTGCTACGAATGCAAGCATTTTAAATGATAAGGATATACGACATACATACTCCATAATTTCTATAAATAAGATGTAAAATAGTTCCAATTATCTATTTTTTCTTTCTCTATTTGGATATTTTAATCTTTATTTTGTATTATATAATGTAGCCGAGTGACTATATATTTTGGAGCCAAAATAGGGCCACATAGAGGGGCAAAATAGTCAAAATAACTAGCCAAAAACATAATATCTCGCTCATGAAAGAGTAATGAATGTTGGTAGGTGTTTAAGTTCTTAATTTCAATTTTAGCTTTTACACGTTTATTTTAAACACAAGCTTTTAGTTAATTAAGAACATTCGTTTGATGTTCAAAAAATAAAAACCGGAAATTCACTTTTTCAAAAAAAGTTTTTGTACATAGTTCCTTAATATTATTTTAAGCCATACATTTATTTAATAATATTTTCAATTTTTCACACGATTTGCATTTTATAGATATATGTATATATATTACTCCTTCTGGTCCTAAATAATCTTCATGGTTTGACTTTACAGTTTTTAAGAAGGCGATTTTTTTTTTACTTTCCCACCATACCCCTACAAAAAGTAGATAAAATGTAGTGGGAGAGAGAAAGTAAGTATAAAGTAGGTAATAAAGTAAAGGTATAAGTGTAACTTTATATTAAAAACTTTCCAAAAGTAGAATTATGAAGGGGTGTTTGGATCTGATTCTTAAAATTAATTCTGCTCCTTCAGAGAGCAAAAGCAGAAGTTGGAGTATTTGGGTGAAAGTATAGAAGTACTTTTGGTGCTCTAATTTACTCTTATAATCAGTTCTTATAGAAGCTGGAGGGAAACCAACTTCTGAAAACTAATTTTGATTCTGCTTATGCTTTAAAGAAAAAGCAGAATCAGTTCCAAACACCCCTAAATAAGAATATGAAAATTATAAGTTAATCTATAATGCTCATTCTAAAACAATGTGAGGGTCCTAATATCAAAAAGGTTTTTCTCTTCCAAAAAAATTTCTCTCCCATTAAATATCTCCCTACTATATAAAACGTGGAAGGGAGTTATCTTGGTTCTATTCCGTTACTACAGCCCTCACGTCTTCTTCGTTGTTATAAGCGGCAACTGCCTAACGGAAAGGGGTTGCTTATTTCACCTGTCTGTCAACCAAATACAAATATCGCACCATTTGATTACCCGCGGTGGAAATTCCGCTGACACACTTGCTATCTGCGCCACACGCAGTTGCCTTTGTGCACGCAGCTACCTTTACTGGTGCTCTCCTACAAGATCGATGTTCTTGCTTTTCCACCTTTTTACCGTTGCGCCTGTGCGACAGATCTATGCCGCCGACGGGGGCGTTTGGACCACTAGCCGCCCCAGCGAGGCTCTCGTTTGTAGAGACGGTAAGGGACTCCTACCATGGCCATCGATTGCACTCCCAAAAGTGCTCTTTATTCGATTTTGACTCTGTGGGGTTCCCGGTCATTGGAGATTCAGCGGTCTCTTTCTCCGACGATGATATCCAGGTTTACTCCTCCACTTATATGGTCGTTAATATGCCTGATAATGTTGTCCGGACTATTTCTGTTCTTGATGAGGTTACTCCCAATTCTGATGATAATAGTCTGAATCCTAATGTTGTTTTAGCCATTGATGAACCAGTGCTTATCCCCTGCGCTGATACTTCTGATACTTCTGCCCCGACTGATATCCTAATGTTGTTTAGCCATTGATTTTGGAAGCACCATTCTCAATGTTCCAATCACAGTTTAATACATAGTATCAATATAGTTAGCTCAACTAAATCGCAAAGTTTAGTTACTGTAATAAATACAACTGAATAATTAATTTAAGTGGTGACATTCCCCTTGATGCCGATGATGCTTCTGAGGCTTAGAAAGAATATGAGGTCCATAAGGTTAACCTAATGTCCCTAAGGTTAATAGTGTCAGTGTTAGTGACGACAATGTTGTTTATAGAGGGGCTGTGATGACAATTCATTTTCTTGAGCCAGTTGATGGGCATTACGGATACGACCTGTATCTTGGCGCGGCAACACACTGACTAGACCAGAATATCTCACGTGTCTAGTGTGTTTGCAGCCATGGCGGCGTCAAATGTTTCTCTTTACCTGTTAGTGAGATTTGTCTGAGCCTCCATTGTTGTTCATTTATGGAAGAGATTTGTTTAATGCTGCCACCTTAAAGTTTAAAACATTTAACTTTTCTTTTAATTTCTTACTATATATATAAAAGTTCTAAGAAGGTTAGTTTAGCTGTTAGTGAGCGTTGTCTGAGCCTCCATTGTTAAAACTTGCTTCATTCAAGTAAGTCTCTCTGCTGCCTTTGATTTTGATGATCCCTTGGTTGCCTCATGTGATGCTAAAGTGGTCCCTGACTATGCTATCTCTTTCAAAGTACAGTCTGCTGCCTTTGGTATTGCTCTTATCATTACTGATATTGTCCCAATTGATATTGATTTAGCTTCTTTTGAAGCACATCCTGCTGCAATTGACTCTGGTTTAGCTTCCCTTGTTGACAAAGTCCCTTTTGACACCGCCATAGCTATTTTGAATTACAGTTTGCTGCAATTGACTCTGGTTTAACACCTACTGCTCTTCATATTGTCCTTATAGTTGAAACGGTTGTGACTGCCTGCAAGCATGCAATTTCTGCAGTCACTGAGCTGGATTCCGGAGTCGCCATTGCTGTATGTGAACACCCTACTGCCAATGATAATTTTGAGGCTCAAGTAGGAAATGAAGAAACTCTTGCTGATCCTACTTTTTAATCTGCCAAAAATGATATTATACGCGCCAAAAAATTGTCCGGTGATGATACTCTATCCGAGGACAGACAACCACATCGCTATTGTTTCCTTTTCAGGTATATTGGATACACTATGTACTATTTTGGTTGTCTGCGTTCAGTCAGCCTAAGCAGAGTGAACCAGTCGGGTTTATTCCAGGTTTTTTGCTTCTCGTTTCATTTGAATTTCCAATTTTTATTTACATTTTATTCTTGCTTTTGTTTTGCTTTCCTTCAGCTGAATCCATCTTGTTTCCTTTGGTTTCCTTGTTTCCTTAGTTTTTGTTTTTATTTTTGGGTTACTCTATCAATCTAAAGTAAATAAGAGAGGGATGCTATTATATCCTTGATATGTTTCTGTTGGTGAGATGTTTCTCACTCTCTCCTCGCTTGGGTCTAATATGTTAACTGACTATATTGATAATCAGATTGATCAAGAGCGTGAGAGTGAGCAGATTGATAGAGCATTATGGAATAATGTGCTCGACATATTTGTTGAAATTGGAATGGGACAAATGTATTATTATGAGAATGACTTTGAAGCTACGATGCTAAAGGATTCTACGCCTTATTATTCTCGAAAGGCCTCAAGCTGGATCTGAGACGATTCATGTCCTGATTATATGTTGAAAGTTAATATTTTTACCCTCTCCCCCATTGGTTCTGCTTTCTGAATCTTGCTTCACTCTGACATTCTCCGATCACAGTCATTTCTAATTATCTTTTTTTTTTTAATCTCTAGGCTGAGGAGTGTTTGAAACGTGAGATGGATAGGGACTCCCATTATCTACATTCAAGTAGTGAGACAAAATTGCTTGAGGTTCTCTTTGTTGTGTTTTGCTTTTTGTTGACAATCTTGCCAGCTGCCCTTTCCTTGACAGATATATTATCAACATTGGTGAAGCTAATTTTCCTGCCATTTCAAGTGATTTATTTACTTATTTATTATTTCAGCAAGGACAACATGAGTTGTTAGCTGTGTATGCCCCTCAATTGCTTGAGAAGGAGCATTTTGGCTGTCATGCAGTACTCAGAGATGACAAGGTACTCAAGTAACAACTTATCTATTGAAGTCTTTTCATTTGTCTATTTAGAAAGTCACAGTCAATTAACGCCTTTAATTTATCTCTTTTCTCTTTTTTTCTCCCTCTTTTTCTTTTATCTTCTATGTTCTTTGTCTTTGTTATGTTCTTATGTTACTTTTATCTTTTATCTTTTATCTTTCTTATGTTTTTAGCTTAATCTTTATCTTTATCTTATCCTTTTTATCTCACCTTATCTTTTAGTTTTTCTTATATTTCTTTTCTATTTGGGTCTTTTATCATGGATTGATTCATGTTAGCCGACCTCGAAATCCTTTGGGAATAAGGCTTGGATGATGTTGTTGTTTTAGGTGGAGGACTTGTCAAGAATGTATACGCTTTTCTCTAAAATACCTAGAGGCTTATAACCTGATAGTTTTAAGCAGGTATGAGATCTCACTCATGCACTCTCTCTGAAATTGAAGATAAAAAATCTAAGAGTTTTTTCCACTTTTAGTCCTCTGACTATTATGTCACTGATACTTTTGGTACTCGACTTTGATTTTTTCCACTTTTAGCCCTCAACTATTATACTAGAGACACTTTTGGTACCCGTCTTTGAAAATTTACATTTATAGTCCTTCGACTTTCATAAAACTGACACTTTTGGTCCTTCAACTATTACAATAGTGACATTTTTAGTCCTTCACTTATTGTGTCAAAATCATAATGGAAGGACTAAAAGTGTCAATTTGATAATAGTCAAAGGACTAAATGTGGAACACTTTGAAGTCGGGGACTAAAAGTGTCACTAGCACAATAGTTGAGGACTAAAAATAAAAAAATTAAAAGACGAGTACCAAAAGTATCACTGACACAATAGTCGAGGGACCAAAAATGGAAAAAAATCAAAAATATAATCACTCTAATACTTTGTGGAACTACTTAGTATTGTACTTTCCTTTTTGTACCATATAACTGCTGAAGGCATTACACTGGTTGAACAAGCTGAAGATGCGGCAAGCCATAAAAAGGTGGATATTTGTGATACCTCCATAATGTTTCTGTGCGAACTGCATAGAGTGAATTTTACTGTTTGGATATCATGGCAGTTCTTGAAGTGGGGTTATCAAGCTAACAGTGGAATAGATTTCTCTCTTTGCATATAGCTTGGCGAATGGCAATATTTTCTTTTCGTGTGGTTTTAGAGGAAAATATATTACAAAGTCATAGTGTACTTAAAGCCTAAATGGAAAGTTAAAACTATCCTCTGAGCAGTGACTTTGTTTTACAGGCAGAAAAGAAAGATGTTGTTGGTATGCAGGAACAGGTATTCTTGAACTCTGGGTCTTTCTAAAAGTTCCTGATATTTAGGCGTTCTTAAAGTATTGGTTATTCACTAACTAAGAAACATTTTTGTGATTTACCACTCCAACTTTTCACTCCCATCACAATGTAAGAAGAAATTAAGTTCTGGTGCGATTTTTTTAATTTTTATTTATTCTTTTATTTTTTATTCATTTTTTCTTTTGTGTAGGTCACAGAAGAGCAGCTTGCTGGCTATTTAGTGTGTATGGGCAAGTAAGTGAACATTTTTCAAAACAATCCCAACATTATTCATATACCTTATATATTTAACGTCTACTTAAAAATAGATTCAGTTCCGTTTAGCATTTATATAATTAAAATAAATAAGAAATATTTTGAACAAATATATAATATAAGTTTATTGAGTTTGAGCTGATATTATATTTTGTTTAATATTTTCTTTCTGTCCAGATATCTCCTATGCTTTCCTCCTGATTTTCTTTCCCTAGCATTTCCTCTGTTCCAAACCAGCCCTTACAGTATGTTTATGTTTTGAAAATGGTAATGACATTCATGTTTTAAAATGTCAACTAAATGGAAATTTGTTATATTACTACTGTTGTGTTTTAAACTTTCTCAAGGTATGAACTGGCATCTGAGAAACGCTATTTGAGGCAAGGTGACTTAGGGCGAGCTTTGAAAAAATTTCTAGCTGTAGAAAAACATTATTTGGATATCACCGAAGACCGATTTGATTTTCATTCATATTTCTTAAGGAAAATGACACTTAGAACGTATGTGGTAATGCTGAAGCTTCAAGATCGGCTCGACTCATATGCTTATTTTTGAAAAAGCAGGTTATGGTGCATTAAGGTAGGTGCTTCTCATTGGCTTTCCAGTCTGAACATTGATGTGTATTTTTTTTGTGATTCTCTTTGCTTTATCTTTGTTATGTGACATGCTACATTAGGCACTGTAGACACATAGCTTAAAATGTTATTCAATTCATGGACCAGATTAATCACATCTTTAGAGCATTTTGGGTTTTAATTGTTTTTGCACTGCTTTAGAGTTTAATGTTGTTTTGTTAACACAAAATTGACCATGATTTCGTTCCCCGTTGTATAATCAAAGGCTCCAGACTTTTTCAAGTCGAAAATATTTGATTTTGACTGCTTTTATGTTTGAAAATGTCTTACCAGAGATTTAAAAACCGTGTTGGAATCATTCACAGAATTCCTTTCAAACCCATGCGTTTATTGATTGTCTCATCTGCACTTTACCGACTCAACATTTAATTGTTTTTTGGGAGTCCTTTGTTGTATATTTATACACCTTTTTTTATATAATCGTGTTTCCACTCTTTACCAAACATTGGGCCGGAGCGCCACGCAAAGCGCGTAACACTGATAGTTGGTAAATATAAAAGGAAAAAGGTGAAGATATAACATTGGTAACAAAGCTTTTCTTTCAAATGTTCTGTTTATATTTATGTAATAATATAAATGAATAAATATGTAATAATTTTTGTCTCTAATATTCGTGCCTCAATAACTTAATAAATATGTATTTGTCCTCCCATGTAGGCTTTCAGTTGTTATCTATAATAATTTTTATAGAACAAAATTTAGCAAAGTGACTACAAATATTGACAAGAAAATTCTCGCCTGAAGTAAAGTTAAATTACACATGATTATTTTTACCATAATTTGTGATGACATTTAGAGTTTCTCCAATTAACAAATGTGGACAGTGCACACGTGATATGAGAGAGATAAACACATAAAATTAAAATGTAAAACATTTCTCTCCTTATTTGATCGGTAGTATATGTTTTTGGTAAGTTTTTCTTCACAATGTCTAGATGTAGACATTGTAATTGATGTTGTTGAGAAAAACTTACCAAAAACTCATAAGATCATGGAAAGAAAGAGACACAAATGTCATGAATGTTCTTTTGTGTCTATCTTTCTCATGTCACATATGAACATTGTATGCATCCATTAAAATAATTACCTTTGTCCCATAAAATTAGTCCTATTACTTCCCTCCTTGAATAATGTGTCAAAGTAATACTTCATTCGTCCAAAAAAGATTAGTCAAATTGACTTTTCTTGATCAATGGTGGTCAAGTTTGACCAATAATATTTCTTAATACAAAATTATTTAAAATATGAAAATTATATGAACATATTTTTTATTAAAATCTTTCATAAAAGTATGAAATATATAAATTACACACAAATTTAATATGACCAATCTTTTAGGGACAAATGTACTATATAACAATCTTTAAAATACGAAGGGGGTATTGTCATTATATTGTTTCCGGCAGCTAATCACTGCATCTACTAGAGAACTGTTAGTCACCAATTTGTACAACGTGTCTATGATGTTACCGTTTAACAAAACATATACTATAAATGCACGAAAATACGGCAAATAAAAGTTTCATGAGGCCCACTAATAATTGTACCCTGGAGTAATTTCATTCTCACGTACAATTATTGTTATACCTTATTGTTTATTTTAATTTGACTTGAAATTTTTTACGATCCAAATTTTCATTTTCTTACCGCAGCTATTACGTATATACTCTGTAATTAATAAAAGTAACAACACATGATTGTCCAAAAAAGGTAACAACACATAAACTCTATTTTTGTTAGGGATAAAGCTCAAATTGGACACTATGATTTCATGTGAATCTCATATTTGACACTAAGGTTTCAAATGGATCAAATTAGACACTATGATTTCATATGTATCTCACATTGGACACTAAAGTTTCATAATTCATAGGTTTTGGACACTCACTTATATTGGATAAGGATCAAATTGGACATTCACTTATATTAAATTATGAAACTTAGGTGTCTAATATGAGATACATATGAAACCATAGTGTCTAATTTGGTCCATTTAAAACCTTAGTGTCAAATATGAGATTCTGATGAAACCATAGTGTCCAATTTGAGCCTTATCCCTTTTTTTTATTGGGAAAAAGGGCAAATAAGGCCACATACTAACCAAAAAGGGTCAAATAAGGCCTTATTTATGAGGTTCTGTCCGGCCTTTTCCATTTGGGGTGGTTCTCGGTGGAATTTTTTGATGAAATGTTTTTACCATCTTATTCATTAAGTCTAGTTTACTCCTACCAAGTTTCAGCTAACAATTCAATCGGGAAGACATTCAAATGAATTCTTGAAGATAACTGCACTTTTAATTGCGCAGTTATCTTCAAGAATTCATTTGAATGTCTTCCCGATTGAAGTTTTAGCTGAAATTTGGTATGAGTAAACTAGACTTACTGAATAAGATGTTCAAAATATTTCATCAAAAAATTCCACCGGGAACCACCCCAAATGGCAACGGCCGGACAGAGCCTCTTAAACAAGGTCTTATTTGACCTTTTTTTTTGTTAGTACGTGTCCTTATTTGCCCCTTTTCTCTTTTTTATTTGACAAAGTTACACATTGACACATTGTGTAAGACCATCATAATACTTAATTTTAATCAAATCATTGTTCAAATCTAGATATATCTCGTGCATTGCACGATTAGTTCGTCTAGTCACTAATGTATGATGAGTAACTGCTATCTAGTCACCAAATATGTTACCATTTTGGAAAATTTTAAAAGAAATCATATTTTTATCTTTTAAATTTAATTTAGTGATACCAACAAAAATCTTTAGGGTTTTTTACGAGAATATTATTAAAATAAAACTTATTTACATAAATATGATTATTCATTACTACTACGTAGTGTTGTAGTAACTAAAGTTCAAAACTTGAACATGAATTACTATGATTTCATTACTACTCTAGTAATGAATCATATTTTTGTAAACCATCTTTATTTTGGTCATGTTTATATAATTATTTCAAATCTTTAATACTCTGTAATTGAAAAAACCTGTAGATATTTTTATTAGAGTGGAGGTCAATAATATTTGGGGCCTACTCATTTGTCGTTAATATTTGGAGATTGGAGAAGTGGCATGACGATTAACGACACATGAGCCGGAATTTCGGAGATCAGACGTGTATGGTATCTGCCGTTGTTTTTCCGCGCAGGTTTCCATCCACCACCACTCCCGTCCGGCGAACGCCAGCTGCGTCTTTAGGAGCCAAGAGTTACCCCCACACCCCTCCGCCGTTATGATCCCTGTGAGACCTGGTTTTTGTAGCAAAATCAGTTTTCCTCTCCTAAGAAGTTCTTTCTTTTGATTTGTCAAGGCCAGGCTAATTAGGATGTCTACGGGTATGTAATACGAGAGTTGTAGTTTATGTGTTTGATCCATTTCTAGTCTAAAACTTGACGCCTCAACTTCGGGTCTGTTAATTATCACATGATTCATGTTGTATGCTTGTGAATGATCGGTGAAGCTGTTGCAGGTGAAGGTGAATCACCAAAGCCGCTTATGTCACCTTACGATGAAGCAATGAAGGCTCTCTTTTCTCTGATAACAAAACGTAGTCGTGCTGATACGAGCAACAGCGGCGACAGATTTGATATACTATATGATTACATCAAGGTAAAATGCAAATTCTGGGAGAATATATAATTTTATTCACATGCGCACACATAAGAAAGTCTTGGTAACATGGTGGTTTCCTGGCTGGAGCCATTTGAGGAGGTATTCGGTATTTACACAAATCTTGGTGTAACTACACACTACAGGTACTTGAACTGGAGGAACCATTAAAGCAGATGAAGGTTATCCATGTTGCTGGTACCAAGGGAAAGGTGAGGCCTTTCCTCTTTATTGTTCCCATTAATATTTCACTTTTTAAGAACTCACTTTTGGTACGAAAAAAAGGAACTCACTTTTGGCATTGACTTTTGGTATATTTTCCAGTACTTTAACCTGCTTTGGTTCAGAAAGTATATCTCAATCCAGTTATGTTTATCATGTAGATACATATTCTTAGTCTTGTTTAGTACAATCTATCTATGATTTCCTTGTAAACTTAAGTATATTAGAAACATGGGAACACATAATGAGTAGGTACCAGGTAGCTAAAGAATAAAAGATGACAGAAGACTTAACATGCATTGTTATTGATGACTAAATTTCCAACCTTTTTTGTTTGTTTTCATTGGTGGTTCATTGATTAATTTAATATATATTTATTGTATGATGAAGGGTTCAACTTGCACTTTCACAGAGTCTATATTGCGTAGTTGTGGTTACCACACTGGGCTTTTCACATCTCCGCATCTCATTGATGTTCGAGAAAGATTTCAAATAGACGGGTAAGTGTACATGTTTTGCTTTGGGCACCATTTTAGGCACTAATGTTTATCCTCTCAATATAAATCAGACATTTGATTGATTTTTCTTTGGGCACTAATGTTTATCCTTTTATCCATGAAATCTATTTTGGTCGCCTATGATATCCTTCGAGAGGGTTTTCATTGCTACATGCTTAGTCATTTGTAGTAAATTGGTAATGGCTTATCACTTTATCTGATGCATCATGTATTTTCAACTAATTAAAGACTTATTCTTGCCTCTTGGCTTGCACCTTACAAGTGAATTTTATTGAATTTCTCTTTCGAATAGGCGGTGATAGTAAATCCTAGAGACCTTTAATTTTTTCCTTCTTATCCCTTATAACTTTTATACATATTTCTGTAGTCACAAAGCTTTGAATGTTCTCATAACTCTTCTTCTGTCACTCTGTTCTTTCAGGCAAAACATTTGTGAAGAAAAGTTTTTGGCATATTTCTGGTGGTGCTATGATAGACTTAAGGCATGTAAGATAATGTCTTAGCTATTTATGTATTCCAGTTGCTCTGTAAGTCCACCGTTGTGAATATACTAGCATTAAACATGGTTGTGGTCTCTTTTTTCTAACTGTTTCTGTTTGATTGTATTTGTGCTTAAGGTGCGTGCAAGTAATTCCACTATAATCTGTTTACAGGATAAGTCCTCAGATGAGTTGCCGATGCCTACATATTTTCGCTTCCTCACATTGCTTGCCTTCAAGATTTTTGCTGTAGAGCAGGTAACACAGAGCATGCTGTCTAGTATAACTGTATATGTATATCAGTCCTTTAACTGTATTATTATTAAATAATTTCCATGATGCCACCATATTTAAATGGTGGAATTTTGGCCATCAACCATCTACTATTGCATAACTTGTATTTCCTCAATCTGGATCATATGAAACTGTGCAGGTGGATGTTGCTATATTGGAAGTTGGCCTAGGTGGAAAGTATGATGCAACTAATGTGGTAGGGAGTTGAAAATAATACTACATACTATATTTCATGTAGTAGGGATGCATTTGGTCTGGAAAGTTTAGTTAGACTGGAGTTATGAGATGTTGTGAATTTGATTGCCTTTCAGGTTGAAAAGCCAGTTGTTTGTGGTATATCTTCACTTGGGTATGACCATATGGAAATTCTAGGTTAGTGCTTCATTATTCCTACCAGGTAATGAGTGTCTTTTATCTGGGTTTTCTTTTTTCTTGCTCTTGGTACCCTCTTTATGTAAGCTGCGCCAGGACACAGTTATCTGCCCAAGTTTACTCAAGAGCTGATAATTCCATTCCCCGACAGGAATTATTTTAGGAAATTGAAATCACAGTTGTCGGAGGAACTTGTTTATGGTTGCATTTTAGCACTTCTATATGGCTATTCTATTTGTGCTGTTGGCAATTATAGCATTTCTCATTAATAGTTGATCAAATCTATAGCTTATTTATTAACCGGAATTTTGTAGTATTTATGAAATCTGAAGAAGCTGTGAAGCCTATGAAGCTCCTGCAAATTCTGCAGGCACCAAGATTGCAAATTATGCTTATCTTTGGTTCTCAATTGTTGATTATAGATTTCCATTGTGGTCATTTTGATACTCTAAATGCACTGAAAACCAATCATTTGAGTTAACAAATAGTGTACAGTGGATGTGCTATGACATTCCAACTTCTTCAGCATAAAATATACTGTTTTTTTTACAAATACAGAATCATACATCCCACTATCTTTGCGGAATGCGGAAGTAACACTCATATTAAAGAAAATGGAACAGTATGGTTGATATTGAATTTGTAAAGTATGGTTGAGTTTGATTCCAACTAATATAACCAAATATAGTATGGGACAAACTCATTTGGACGACTAAAAAAGAAACATAGGAGTTTGGGACAAAGATAGTGGGATGGAGGGAGTATTACTTACTACGTATTAGATTATTGGAGTTGAATACATTTTTTATTCCTTTGGTTGGTATCCACTTTCAACATTCTCACTACATAACCTTGGTTGGTCCTTGCCCTAAGTTGCAAGTGGAACTAAAATTTTACTAAGTATTTCTTTTCTAGGTTCATGGTCAAAAGGCTGGTTGCAAATATCATACTCTAAAATTTGTGATAGCCTCTCTCTAATTATCCTCTTTCGAAACTGACATTGAGCAGGAAATACTCTTGGGCAAATTGCTGGAGAAAAGGCTGGAATCTTCAAGGTTTCTTTGAAGTCATAAATGCTCATTCTTTCCTGTTTTCTACCAATTGTATCTTTTGTCTTTAGTTTTCTTTCTACTTTATATTTTTTTTTATTTCTTTGTGCACCTAACATGTTTGTTTTCTAATGCAGCATGGGGTTCCGGCTTTTACTGTGTCCCAACCTGATGAAGCTATGTGTGTGCTGAAAGAAAAGGCTTCTGAATTGGATGTAAGTTTAGATTTGTTTAAGCAGTTATGGCTTGTTCACTTTTTAGGATGGATAAAAGATAATGGATAAAGAAATTGATTTTTAGTGGAATTAATTCAAACCCAACACCTCAGAGGAGGATGATGATTTATCCTGCAACAAATGAGGATTCGACTAGAGCTTCAACTTTTATAATGGTACCTTGCCGCTTGACAAGGGATGAATAGTTAGTATATCCCACCTGGTCTATGAAGTAACCAAGGCCTAATATCATGAAGTCAATGTCTCTGATTGCAAATTATTGTTTTTCATGTAAGAGTTTGATGTAATCCTCGTTCTAATTTCTAATCAACTTTTACTTGAACTGATGTAAAAATATTGACTTTCCTATATACAGGTAATTCTTGAAGTGGCAGCCCCATTGGATTCCAGTTTACAGAGCAGCGTTCATCTTGGTCTTAAGGGTGAACACCAATATATAAATGCTGGTCTAGCTGTGGCACTATGCGCTACTTGGCTTCAGAGAAGCGGACATGCTGAAATTCATTACGTAAAAGGGACAGTGAGTTACAATTGAGTGAATTGACAAAAGATATTCCCTCTTTCTTTGTGCTATCTTGCTTATATTGGTGTTTTTCTTATTATTATTGCTTATCCATTTTTCCTGTGCTTTCTTGTTTTAAAAGATAATATTCCCTCTGTCCCAAAATAAACTTCATAATTACTATGGATGCATCTTTTTATCTCTAAATTTGTGTACCAAAATTTTGTCCTATTCAGTTTCAGTTTTTACAATTCATAATTCACTAGAACTTTTAGTATAGTTTCAAAATTATGTAAATTGTAATAACTAGCAACATCGTAAAGTGTAAAACGAAGTTTAATATGGGATGTAGGTAGTAATAATATAATTTATATTTGAGCTTCTTGTATGGACATAGGCATCTCTGCCTGAGCAATTTCAGAAAGGCTTGGCAAATGCTACTTTACAAGGAAGGGCTCAAATTGAACATGATAAGGTTACAGAAAGTGAATGTGAAGGGAATCTTGTTTTCTACTTGGATGGTGCTCATAGTCCTGAAAGCATGGATGTCTGTGGTAAATGGTTTTCTCTTGCCATTAAAGATGACCAGAGGCAACACAGTTCTTGTGAAACTGAGGGGCATGAGACCAGAGCTTCACATGAACCACCAGAGGTGGACCATTTCCAGAAGTCAAAGAAAAGTTCTACACAGGTATGCTGCTTATTCATAGATAATTAATACACAGGCCCTAAAAGGTTTTACCATTGTTGTTCATGTATATAAAACTGAGTATCTAATTAAAAGAGTATATAGTACGCTTATATACATGCATGCATCTTGTTCTCTGAGTTCAACCAATGATGACTTTTTATTGTCAGTCCAACAACTACAACTTGAGATACCTTCATTCTTCTACTGTCTCACGCTTTTTTATATGCTGCCAAACTGAAATTTCTGATGAGTGCAGATTCTGCTGTTTAATTGCATGTCAGTGAGGGATCCTCAGCTGCTCCTTCCCCGTCTGAGGAGTGCTTGTGCAATGCATGGTGAACACTTTAACGTAGTTCTTCATTTAAACTTAGGCCTCACTAGTTAGCATTAATCGACTCATTCGCATATTCTGATCATCATCATATTACCAGAATAAGTACGCCATTGACTTATTTAATTGCATAGGATTTTACCACACACTCTTCTTAACTGAAATTTCACGAGACTTAAATCCAGCCAATTTGCTAATAAATCTTACCAAATGGGATCTTAAGCTTTCTTGATACTTTCAAGGATCTTGACTTATTTCTAATTATTATTTAAAGTGTTAAGTGTAAACATTATTTGACTTTCTCCAAAAAAAACAGAGGTTGCCTCTTTTCTAGCCTTGAAATCTTATATTCATTGGCAGAGCTTATGCTTTATAATATCTTTATAAGCTCCACGGCATCAATGTGCAGTGGGTTTGAATGTCTAACAAGCATTCTCTGATAGTCAACATAATTGGGTTCATTTGTAATTGTTTGCTACTATACCATGTAAAAGGATTGGAGTGTTAGCATTTCATTTGGAGCCAACTTCAATAGGATCATTTAAGAATTAATTTTTTCAGGAGTTTACTTTAAGAAGGCACTGTTTGTTCCTAACGAACCATCATTCAGTTACAATGTCAACACCAGTTCCTTGGACCCTGCTGATAATCAGATTGATATTTCTTGGCAGTTGACTCTTCAAAAATTCTGGGAAAACTTAGTTTCAGAGAAAGGTATGCATCATTGAATATTTAAGCAATTGTATTTATGTTTTTTCCCCGCATAATCTCTTTGACTAATTAAAATTTAAAAACCCTACTATGTAAATGAAGGATATGAAAACTTCCTCGAATTAGTTTATTCGGTTAATAAATGAAATGCTTCCAACATATATAATTTAATACATTAAAGGTGGTTGATAAAAATTTAATGTTTCCAACGTTTTTTAAATTTCATGGAAATTTAGCTGAGAGTGGCCAAATCGGCAACTTTAGCACCATAAATACTCCATTTCCATAGAAAAAATCATGGGGTTGGTGGACCATGGGTAATTCTAACAGCTTCACTACATAATATGGCGATCTACTTACAGGTAAAGAGATGGTGAAAAACGTGGATCAAATATGTGAAAGGGTTGATACAGAGAAAGGAATCAGAAGTTGTGAAAACAGCACCGTGTTTCCGTCACTTCCGGTTGCAATTAATTGGCTCAGGGATAATGTTCGTAAAAACAAGTCGGTCCACTTTCAGGTATGATCTTATCATTATTTATCAATTCATCGTGCCTAGTTGAGGAAATTTGCATTTGGGACACAATCAGTGTGGTAAGCTGAAAAAATGGGGCTACCAAACGGCCACCTTGCTTTGCTTAAATAATACCTCTAGTGTGACGAAGGTTATATCTTTTGAAAAATTAAGTAGGTTAAACCAATCCTGTCAAAACCCTTCCCAAACAGGTCCCCATCATCCTGAAATTATTTGCTTATTGTTGAGCTTTGAGAATGGAATCCGTTAAGATTATGCATCTGAATTGCAAATAATAGAGGAATGTGTTTTTTGCAGGTCCTTGTAACTGGCTCTTTATACTTGGTGAGTGATGTACTGAAACTAGTAAAGAAATGAGGTTCTATACAAGCTTTGGGTTTCTTTGTTTTTCACTGCAACAAGTAATAACGAAAGGAAATATGCAAATTCTAAAAGGAAAAAACACACAACACATACGTGATGCTGGTTGGTTTTGCATTTATTTGAATAATTAATTCTAGGTTGCATTTTTTTTTACATTAGTGACATTCTTATGCGTGGACAAACAGATTCCCCATCAAAATTTCAAAATAAGTTTTCTTGAATATTTCGTTAGCATGTGACCGTTTGGTAAGTGCTAGTTTTAGTTCTATGGACTAATGTGAAAACTTATTTCCCGTTTTACGAGCCTATTCATTAATCTACTAGCCATTTTAATTCTCCTTTAACTGCAAGAGGAGCCATTTCAAAGGAGATAAAGATCTTAAATGGGGGGCAGTAATAGCCGAAGAATTTAAGAGCTCGTTTGCTAACAGAAATATTTTCTGTTTTTTCTAGAAAATTGGAAACTGGAGAAAAGAAAACGGGAAAATATGTTTTCATTCTCCAAAATTAAAAAATAGAGACATGTTTATGATTTTTTTCTTAAGTTGGAAAATAACTTTTTGGGATTTTGCAAAATGAAAAAACATGTGGCTTTAAATAAATTGCCCTAATTAAACATATGAGCGTAAAATAAAGATATATAAAATTCTGAAAAAATAACACTTTTTGGGTTTGTTTGGTTTTCGGCGGATTGGGGCAAAACCGCTGCATTTTGCAGCGTTTCCCTTTGAAAAAAAAACAGCGGTTTGGGGTGACCCGTTGTAAAACAAACACCCCCTTTATGTGGTTGTAGGACTTGTAACTCTAACCGCAACAAAAAGTATACTAACATTATTTAACTTGAAAACTATTTGTGTGGTAAGCTGTGTCTTTTAAAATAAAACTATTCGAAAAACTGTTGTGAATGCAATTTGACACGATTATAAAGTTTGAGAAGTTTGACCGAACCAAGTTGACATAAACTTTAGCAATTTGACACACCTCTATTTGGTTAAACCAAACCATTTTGCCCACAGCCCACCCCTAATTTTTTGTCTAAAGACTAGTTTGGTTGAGGGTTTTGGAGGAGAGGGAAGGGAAGGACCGGAGGAGTCATATATAAATTTAAAATTATTTTTACATTTTGAAAAGTTGAAATAAAATTAACATAAAGTAGTATATAAAAATACATGGTCTAACTAATTATATAGTTATTTATAGTCAAAATCTAACAAACTCTAATAAACTAGTAAAATGAAATATTGAAATATCAATGTGTCCCTCCTTTTACCCCCGAAATCCCCAAACCAAACAAGCCCTAGGAAAGACGACTTTTTAAAAGCATAATACAAAGTCTTTCGAAAAAACTAAATTCACTCCCACTATTGCGCAACCTCAACTTACAAGTTTTCTTTGTTCCTAATATTTCTTTGTGAGTGAAAAAACTAAATTCACTCATGTGGAGTTGATGTACTACAATGACATAAAGATAAACAAACAATGTTTCCTACATAATATATGTGTAATGTGTCCATGTCGACTGTTGCGGTAGAGCGAGAATTTAGTGGTGTCGGCAATATTCTCGTTGACTATAAGACTCATTTGAGCGCAAGCTTACTTCAAACACTCGTTTATTTTCGTGATTAGTTAAGCGCCAGCAGGGGCAACCCTTAGTGGGCTCAGCAGGGGCAAGGTCCACAGGCCCAAAAGAATAAAAAGAAGTTTAGGCCTAATGTTTGCTCCTTTTATTGATGGTGAGGTAGACTCACTTTTAAGCTCAATTTCTAGGGGTAGACCCACTTCCGGTCCTTTCATCTACTCTTGTTCAGCCCTTTTAGAACTTGGAAGAACATGTTAGTTTTATACTCATACTAGGGGTGGACCCACTTCCGGTCACGGATTGGCTGGTCATGGTCTGCCAGTAGTGAAGCCCGAAACAAGTCCAGGTCCGGTCCGATCATGACCCGACATTATACGGATTCTGGTCTGGTCCTGAGTACATGGCCAGTCCTGGATTAGGGTTCGGGCTTTGATTGAATTTTTTATATAAAATAAATAAATAATAAATGCTACATATTAAAAAATGAAATGCAAATTTATTTCAAACACTACATTGACTTAGAGTACTACACATGTATAAATTACAATTAAGAATACTTTAAACTTTAAATACATGAACTAATCGTCAGAACCACTTCCGGCGTCGGTTGTCGTTTCCTCTAACTGGTGATCCAGTGCTATGTTAATTTCTTGTGTTCTATGGTGGGCCTTCAACCAATTGTAGATGCAAATAATCGTCTCAAGAGATTGCAGGCTCAATCTCGTTCTATAATTAGTCAGGACGTTGTCGGATTAGCTAAACTCTTTGTTCCGCAACTATTGAAACCAACATCGACAACACTTGTTTCATCATTTTTGATAAAATAAAATGGGGCTCTTTCACCAGTGGAGAATGTCAAATTCTCTCCATCATATTCAACAGGAAACATTAAATATAAATAAAGCTCATTAATTGAGCTTGTGCAACGGCAAAAGTAGATTTATTTTTTTCAAAAGATTAGATATTGCAAATTTAAAAAGATTTTTTCCTTTAGATGAAGAAGTCGTCGGTTTGAGCGAGGGAGCATGTTACCATATTTTGCATGAAATTCATTAAATAAATTATGAAATAAATCACTACTCTCATTGAATTGGGCTTGAGGGTCTTATAGGGTGTCGTCGTACATAGGGAAAAGTAAACACAGAAAGCAGTATAATAGTACTCTAATGTTCGATAAGTAGCAAGTTTGAAACAAGGATCAAGACACACATATAGGCAGAATATATAAATAATAGTTTAAAAACTTTTCCTTCATGAAATCACAAAAATAATGAAACATAAGTAGCTTGTGAAAAATAGGTTACTAGTAGGTGAATAAACATGAGAAAAAGATTGAGTAGCGCTATGAAAATAAACTAAAACGTTGCAAATTTTCTCCATGGTGTTGATGTCAACCGGTTCTATAATATAATTACAAGTTTCTTTCATAAAAGCATACAATTGGTCCTGGAATCCAAGAAGCACAACAATTAAATTATAAGTATCATTCCAACGAACAGATAGATCTTTAAGGATATGACAATACTTAACACATTTCAATAAGCACATCATTGCATTTTAAGTTGAGTATTACCCCCAAATGATTTTAATAGCCCCTTAACTTTCTCTATCACGCACAACGTTGACGGAAAAATTTACCCATCAAAATAGGATCACATAATTCACGCATTCTATGTACACCAACAATATTATTACTAGCATTATCAAAACATATAGCAAACACGTTCCATGATATTATCATCGATGTATCTTTCATTAAAATCTCGAAAAGCGATAACTCGTTCATGCATTTGCCAATAATCATCAATCTAATGTACAGTCACACCTATATAATACAAGTGATGATATGTATCTTCCCATTTAGCACTTCAATTAAGCTAATCCGACAACGTCCTGACTAATTACTTTCTATCACGCACAACGTTGACGGAAAAATTTACCCATCAAAATAGGATCACATAATTCACGCATTCTATGTACACCAACAATATTATTACTAGCATTATCAAAACATATAGCAAACACGTTCCATGATATTATGTAAGGTAGGGGTAGGGAGTTGGGATAGGATGGCAGTAGGGTGGGGTCGGGACCAGGGTGGGGCCGGGGTAGGGAAGGGGTAGGGTGGGGGTAGGATGGCAGTAAGGGTGGGGGTAGTGGGAGGGGTTTGGGGTTGGGGTAAGGTAGGGGTAGGGTAGGGAGTTGGGATAGGATGGCGGTAGGGTGGGGTCGGGACCAGGGTGGGGCCGGGGTAGGGAAGGGGTAGGGTGGGGGTAGTTTGAGGGGTTTGGGGTTGGGGTAAGGTAGGGGTAGGGTAGGGAGTTGGGATAGGATGGCGGTAGGGTGGGGTCGGGACTAGGGTGGGGCCGGGGTAGGGAAGGGGTAGGGTGGGGGGTAGTGGGTAGGGTTTGGGGTAAGGTAGGGGTAGGGTAGGGAGTTGGGATAGAATGGCGGTAGGGTGGGCCCGGGATCCGGGTGGGGCCGAGGTAGGGTAGGGCGGAGGTAGGATGGCGGTAACGGGGGTGGGGGTAGGATGGCGGTGGTGTGGGGCCGAGGTAGGAGGCATGTGGTAAGGGGTAAGGTAGGGGTAAGTGGTAATATACGAGGGGTGGGGTAGGGTGGGTCGGGGTGGGGTTGAGGTGGTAGGGGGGTGGCGGTAGGGTAGGGTGGATCGAGGTGGGGTCGAGGTGGTAGGGGTGGCGGTAGGGTAGGGTGGATCGGGGTGGGGCCGAGGTCGGGGCATGTGGTGGGGGGGGTGGGGTAAGGTCATTATAGGGAAAAATGGGTACGCGGGGTGGGGGGTAGGGTGGGTAGGGGTAAGGGGTAAGGTGCGAGGATGGAAGTACCAGAATGGAATCGACATCGGAGCGGGACCGGACCCACCACTAGGTGTAAATATGCAAATTCATTGCAAAGGCATTGTAGCATCTGCGTTTTCCAAATTTGGAAAACTAGTAAAAATCACTTCTCCAAATCATTAAGGAAAAGAGAGACATGTTTCATTTTTTCCGTTTTGGAAAACGATTTGGTAAATGCGTTTTTCTTTTTTCCTTTCTCCAGTTTTCCAGGAACTTCTTTGGTAAACACGTTTCCTGTTTTCTGTTTTCCAATTTTCCAGTTTTCTAGAAAACTGAAAAATATTTCTGTCAGTAAACAAGCCCTAAGTTTTTACAAACGTTCTCTAATCTACTTCATACGGCCTGCGTGACATATGCCTACGCAACATGACCCGTCATCTTACCAAGACAACATGGAAAAGTTATTGTTGCTTGAGAGTGGTTACTTTATGTAGAATCTTCATTACGAGAAAAGGAAGTCTAGTTGTGCCATTGCTTGTTTGTGAAGATTTGTTTGAAGATGGTTCTGATAACTATACCTAATTAATAAAAAAATTAGAGACAAAATCGAAGTCAATGGCGGAATATGATCAGATTTAGAATGCAAGTCTAAATAAAGGTGAAAATTGTCAATGGGGGAAAACGGAAAGAGAGAAGCGGATCGAGTGCTGTAAAATAAAGGAGATGAAGGGGTCACATGGAAGAATTCGATTTGCTTTTCTCCCGGCAACTTTCGAACAATAGAATAGTTAGTAGGTGTGAAGAAAGAAATTCTTGATTCTTCAGTTTCTCCGATCAAAGCCAATCCTACGCCGTCCAAAACCCACTCTGCAGCCTCGCCTTTTTACTCCTCACCAGATTCCCCAATTCATCTTCCTCCCCACAAGCCAAGAATCTCTTTCTTCCCCACAGATTCTCTTTCTACCTCAAAAAGTTTATTAATGATGCCCTTCTTCATCTCCCCCACTCTTTCTCCGTTTCCTTTTATCCCTACTCTTTCTCACCTTCCGTCCGTTACTTCTTTTCATTCTTGGCCGCCATTTTCTTCTTCTTTTTCTTCTATTCCTCCATAGCATTTAGCAATGTCTTCTTCAACTACTGTCAACCACCTGTCTCAGCCTTGCATTTATGGTAATTGTCCTATTAAAGGTTACATCTTTTTGGGGCACGTACATTTGTTCATTTGGGGCTTGAATGTGTAAAGATTGGATTTTTAATTGGGGGGTTTTAAGCAGGGCATGTTGTTTCTTCATACTCAGAGAAAAAATCAAGCTTTATGAGATGGATGAGTAAGATATTCAAGGGTAATTCAAGTAGTGGCGGGGTACTTCCAGCTCGGATGCCACCTCAGCGTACAGGAGATGAAAGTTCTGTTTTGCGCGCTCCTGTTAGATCATTGGTATTTGCTATGCTCTCTTTTTTTTTAGCCTTTTAAATTCCTGTTGTTCTCTTTCAGTTTTGAGTATGTTATCATAGAATTCTGTTAGGTAGATTTTTCGAGTTAAGAAGTCACATTCTTGTCATTCTTGACTTGCTTTTTCTCTCTTAGGACGAGGTGGAGGGCATGCCAATCTTTAGTTATATCTGCAATATTAAGTGCTCGTTTCTTAACTGATATTTGGCTGTAATTTAATATGATGTAATGGCTGAATCTCCTGATTTTGCTAGAAGTTAAAGTATACTTTTAACTCTGTATTCTGCTTAATCTCATGATAACCAGGCTAAAGTCCAGATAATTCTTCTAATGGGGTAATTTGAGTTTGCACCCCATTTTATTGTCTAAATTGGACTTTGCACCCTGTTTTTAAAAAAACTTTGTTTTTGCACCCCAACCCCTTATGAAAAGAAAAAAATGCCCCTCGATCAGGAATATGTTGAATGCCAACATAATTTTTAATGGAGGGGCACTTTTGTCTTTACGGGGTTGGAGGTGCAAAAACAAAGATTTAAAAAACGGGATGCAAAATTCAATTTAGACAATAAAATAGGGTGCAAACTCAAATTACCTCTTTTTCCAAACAGACACTAAGGCTCGGTGGATAGTGGTTAAAAGTTATTTTTCTTTATTTTTATCTTATAGGATGATCGCTGTAGAACCGATATAGAGGAATTAGACCGTGCTGTTGCACGGCCTCTACCCCAAGATTTGAAAAGACCAAATGGTACATGTTTCTGTCGTTTTTCTTTTCGGTTAACTTACATACCACTTTATCCTATGTAGTTCTCTTGAAGAGTTTTAATTTGCATGTTTGTCAGGATACAAATGGAAAGAGAAGGATGACCTTATAAGGTCTCTTCATGATGGCCTTAATTCTTCATCATGCCCCCCGTATGCCCCTCCATACGCTGCCCCGAAAGCCTATCATCCAAGGAGCATTAGGTAATTTTGACACAAAAGTTCATATGATGCTTCTTAGGCATTTTTTCTCTAATAAGTCATTTTAGAGATGATTCTTTCTGTTCCTCCAGAGTATGTGGTGGCTGTCGCCAGGAAATTGGCCATGGAAATTACTTGGCATGCATTGGGACTTTCTTTCATCCTGAATGCTTTCGTTGTCATGCATGTGGTTATCCAATCACAGAACTCGAGGTATTCTGTTTTCATTTTCTTTGTTGTGGTGCAAAAGACAATTACTTTTGTAAAAATAAGTTATTTTGATGTCTCTAGATCCTTTTCTCACCTATTGATTTCCTTTGTTGATTCAAGTTTTCTCTGTCAGAGAAGAAGACATATCATAAGTTGTGCTTCAAAGAACTCACACATCCTAAATGTGATGTCTGCCATCGATTTGTAAGTATATTACACTTCTGTGTTTTTAGTCCAAAGTTGGGCTATAATGCATAGTATGTGTAAATCTGAGGCTTTCAAAGATTGAATCCAACTAATTGTGTAGTTGAAGGCATAGCCTTATAACCCAGCCCTTTCTGCTAAAAATATATTACAATAACAACAACATTACCCCAGTGCCGCAAAGGCTCCACCTACGGTGGGGTAAGGATGGGATGGATGTACGTAGCCTTACCCCTGTACTAAAGCACATAGAGACTATATCCATGACCCATGATGAAAATCACGTCGAAAATTGAATGGACTGACCATTGCTTCATAAAAAAGAAACGCAGACAGTTTAATGAGCTATTTTGCTTTATTCCATCATATTCCCAAGCCAAAAAATAGTGAGTCTTTGGCTCCATTGGAAATGATGGAAAAACAAAAAATATATTACAATCTATAATATCATCTTTCATTTAAACCATCTTTTCTCCTAAGTGAGCTAATTAAATTGCTTGATTTTGGAATTATGATCTGCATTAATGTTCTCAGATCCCCACAAATGGTGCTGGCTTGATAGAGTATAGGTGCCACCCGTTTTGGTCTCAGAAGTATTGCCCTTCACATGAGCATGATGCCACTGCACGATGCTGCAGCTGTGAACGCCTAGAGGTAGGACGCACCTTAAGTCTATTTTTTGTAGAACAAGTTCATACATTAGCTGATAAGTGACTATCTTGCTTACAACTAATACTTTCTTTCTATATTCTCTTTTTATTGCATTTTTACAGTATTTCACTATTCATGTACCTTGCTCTGACCATTTTTTGTACTATTGCATCAAACAATTCATTTTATATATCTCAAACAATACTAGTTCTAATAAAACTTCATATATAATGAACTGCATCAATGGTCAAAGTGACATACGTGAAAGTCAAATGGCTGCAACTATAAAAAGAACGGAGGTTAATATAACTTATACCTGATAAGTTAGTTGATTCATATACTGTTTGGTAAAACTTTGGTGATAAGCTAGACTAGAAAATCAGAAATATAAAAATGACTTAAAGAATGATTTGAGTACTTTTTAAAATAAAAAGTGAGGCTAAAATGTAAGCAAATTCATAAATGTGTTAACTTACTTGAAGAGCTACTCCATTAAACTTATTTGAAAAAGCCTTCTTTAAAAAAGCCAATATTGTTTGTACTGCTTTTATTTTTCATGAAGTCACGGGATGCAAAATATATATCGCTTGAAGATGGACGGAGGTTATGTTTGGAGTGTATGGAATCTGCCATCATGGATACTGGGGACTGCCAACCGTTGTACCATGCCATTAGAGATTATTACGAAGGCATGAACATGAAGATTGATCAGCAAGTCCCTATGCTTCTTGTTGAAAGACAGGCCCTTAATGAAGCTATAGAAGGGGAGAAACAGGTATACACACCTGTTTCTTCTTCTTCTTTTTGTTTCTTGGTGTTTTTTCGTGGAAATAAATTGTAACTTGGGGGAAGAAATATATATAAATATAGGGGTTCCATCTGTTTCCTGAAACCAGGGGTCTATGCCTATCCGAGGAGCAAACTGTTACCAGTGTATGATTCTAAAAACAACTTTACCCATCTATTTTTACGATTTTTTTTAATCTCGGCTGAGTGATTTTTATTATTATCATGTAGGTACAAAAAGGGTCAAGAATGGGAGGTCGTGGCATGGTAGGAGTGAGAAAACAGCCACAAAGATTGATCCGAAAAAGTGAGGTTACAGCTATATTAGTTTTATATGGTCTCCCAAGGTAATTCTTGTACTGGTTTCCACTTCTAACATAGAATAGAATGGATACTTTTAATGTGATCCCTCTTTTCTTTCACGATGCAGATTACTCACCGGAGCCATACTAGCACATGAATTAATGCATGCATGGTTACGTCTTAAAGGTACAAAATCTCACTTAAGAGGTTGTTTGGGATGTCACATTTTCTGTGAATGTTAGATTGGAGGAGATCATAGTTGTCATGACGCATAGCGATTGCCATGGCTCAGAGGCATTTTTCATGGCACATGGCGATGGCGCATATAGCGCATATGGTGCTATGGCGACGGCCACTTTTTCATGGCGATGGCGCATATGGCGCGCGCCATATCTAGACATTGACAACTATGGAGGAGATGCGTTTGCTTAAAATAATCAGAATGTAAAATGAATGTGTTTGGTTAGAGGTTATCTTATCTAATACACTTAGGATGTTTTTACTTGGACTACTTTCAGTTCCAAACCAGAACAGATCAGACCAAACCAAACTTAAACAAACCAGACTAAACTTAGACCAGGCATATACCAAATCAGACCAGAAAATTTCAGTCCAAGTGGTAGTAAATTTTTACCATTTACTTTCGTACTTTTAAATCTGTTTTCGCTCTTTCCACTTGGAGTGACCAATATTCCAAAAAGTGTGTAACGGCTGAAACAAATTTGGAAGAGAACAAATGAAAATAGAGAAAGTCATATTCTTATCTAGTTCTCGACTTCCTATCTCCCTAAATAATGTTTAGTACAGTATTCAACTATTCATGCGTCAGTCAACTAAACATTCTTTTAATCTTGGCCCATGTAACAATTTTTTTATTGTACTCAAAATCACATTTTACGATTCCAATCGAACTTTTAGTCTAGTTTTCAAATGCAATTTTAATTATTAATACTCATTCATTCATCATCATTACCCCAGTGCCGCAAAGGCTCTCACCTACGGTGGGATAAGGGGTCGCATGTTCGCAGTCTTACCTTTGTACTAAAGCACAAATAGATTGTTTCCGAATGACTCATGGTGAAAATTACGTCGAAAATTGCATGAACTAACCGCTGCTTCATAACAAAGAAGCGCAAACAGTTTAGTGAGCCATTTTGCTTTATTCCATCATATTCAAATTAATACTGATTTAAATATTATCAAGAGAGAATTCACATTGCAAACTTAACCGAGAACGTTAATGTGAGATGTAGGTGTACTAATAAAATAGTAGTATTGTTTGGTAATGATATACATAGTAATTATTAAATACCACTTGGCTTCTCCATATCTTATTAAATGCTAAATAACTCATTGGCAATTGTATATGGGACAAAAGGCTTATGTGATTAATGGAATCTCAGATAAAGCAAACCAAACATCAAATAAATAGATAACAGTCTAAGATGTAGCAAACCAAACCCCGAAGTGTGTGATAGTGACAGGTTAGACATTATACTCCTTTTGCAATCTGCAGGTTTCCGCAATCTGAAGACTGAAGTGGAGGAAGGAATATGCCAAGTGCTGTCTCACATGTGGCTCGAGTCAGAGGTGATGCCTGGGCTCAGAAACATGTCATCAACATCAGCAGCCCCATCCTCATCAATGTGGGCTCCATCATCGTCTTCATCATCTTCGAAGAAAGGTAAAAAGTCTGGGAATGAGAACAAACTGGGAGAGTTCTTTATGCATCAGATAGCTCACGACACTTCGCCCGCATACGGAGAAGGATTCAGAGCAGCTAATGTAGCTGTGAATAAGTATGGTTTGCGAAGTACCTTGAATCACATTTATTTTACTGGAAGTTTTCCCTGTTGATCTAAACCAAATCAAAGTTTGCTATCTCAATCTGCATTATATGCACTTTACACACAGGAATTCTCGGAATGTTCCCACATTTAGGGAAAGTTTCAGAAACCTTTCGGTAACTACTCAAAAAATGTTTTAAATGGTTGATTTCCCTTTGTTAAATGAGACCTTTCCTCCTGTCGTATTTAACTCTACAAACTAAAATGAGACATTTCTTCCTTGTCATGTTTCCATCCGTTCCAATTCTGTGGTCTTTGGAATTGGGCTTGACCAAGTTTTAGGTTTGAAGGGAGAGAAGTTACCTGGTTTATTTTATGCATTTATTGTTGTTTTTATTTTTGGCGCTTCACATCACCGACTTTTTTATTTTTTCCACTTTCCTGGACTCATATGATGGGAAAATTGTGGAAGGAAAATTTGGCTCCATAATTTGGAGTGCAAGTAAGGCATAGCCTACTTTTGCAAAAATATAAAAACTAAAAATTGGAAACAAATATAGGGAGAGAAGAAACTACAAATTAGGAATTCAAGAACCCAGGTTTTTTAAAATAAACATTTGAAATTTATATACAAATAATCCATGGTCAACAACACATTAAAAATGGACACGAAGGGACAGGAGTAAGTAACAACACTAATGATTGGGGAGGAAAGGCGGATGGTGTAAATGTGTAATCTCAATTTTCGATAATGGAAATATAATTAGGGTGACTGATTTTATTTCATGGGTGGGGCATTTTATTATGTTTCCCCGTTAAAAATGAAGCAACTCCACTATTTTAAGGAAGAAAGGTGAGACCACTACATTGGAACAAAGGGAGTACCGGAGTACCCAAACAGGTTGTGACCAAAAGCTATCTTAAGGGCTAAAACAAAGATCAATTATAAACTGATGCCTTTTTCAACTTGTTTTTCAAACATAGAAGAATCACATACAATGTCAGCTATCCAAGAATGTGATTAGTACAGCAGAGAGGAGCTACACCTTTTTTATGTAAAGACCAAAAAAACGTGAAGAACAATGCTTACACATTTGAGACTTCATCACCATCAACTGTTCTTCCCTCAACATACTACTACATACTGGGTACTATATATGCAACAATAAGCTCTCCAGGAAATTAATCATTTGACCAATTCAAATAATGTGATGTGTAATAATAATAATAAGCCCCCCAAGTAAATAAACTATCCCTCTAATTCTATAGACGCATATCCTCTTGTTTTCTGATAAATGACTACCGTCATGAAGATATATTTGACAGAAGCTGCTTCACTTTTTCTGAAGACGTGTTTGAAAGAATATCCTTCACTTTCTCATATGTCATAAAAACAATGCCAATGCTGGGGACAACTTTGTAATATTCTGGAAGGATTCCTCTATATAAACCGCGCACCCCTTCTGCATTGATTATGTGTCGAAGTGTACCAAAGAGACCGTTCTTGTAAACACGGGCTCGACCCCCTGCCCCTTCCAACTGCATTCTTCTCCTCACAAGGTCCAGAGGGAATGTCACTAAGTATATTTACATACACAGAAAATGAAATTTAGTCTCCAAAGAGGAATTTTTTCTATTAGCATGCAAAACAAGGTAACACACATTATCTGTCGCAATTTATACGCTTCCTCAATTCAAGTATGAAGGCGTGCGCCTCACGGAACTTAACCATATAACTTTATTAAAATATAATTATACTACTACATGAAACCCTATTCCTAGAAAACGATACAACATCATAGTCATTCAAGCCATAGTCCCATAAGAATTTAGGGTCAGCTAACATGAATCAATATACGAAATTGGAGCTAGAAAGATTTAAAAAAAGATAACGTCAAGGTAAGATAAAGATACAGGTAAGAATAAAAGATAAAAAGGACAAAAAAAGAGATAAGGAAGAAAAAAGGATAAAAAAGAAAAAGAAAATGAGATCAATCCTCCACACTTATATTCTCCCTAAACTTTGCACTCTCCAAAGTCATACTCCCATCTAACCTAAGAATCCTTAAAAAAAGTTACTAAAAAATGATACCATCACAAAAATACCTTACGCCATTGAATAAGCTTAATAAACACCTTAATGAATTGTTATAAAATAAACTGTTAATGGTAATTTTAAATTGTTTTATTAAACGTATTGCATGAAACCTATTTAACCTAATCAACGTCCCAAGATGCCTAGAAGAGTCCATTCAAATTGACCAAGCATCGCACAACTTCCCACCGCCGGGATGCCTGGTCGACGCCGTGATAACAATGCTTAGGGTGACCCTTCATACTCCCTCTTACCATAGCAACCATCCTTAAGGGTACTTTTGCATTTTTGTAGGGGTGGTGGATTTTGTGCGGTGCTTGATAGTGGGATCCTGAGCATTTTTCTGCATGTATGTCAGTATGTGTGTACAAGAAGTGAGTCCTAAGAGAAAATTGAGAATATATTTAAGACTTCAGCCCTTCATCTCATAAAAATGGAAGGATTAGATAAGTTTTTCATTAAAAAAACATGGTGGCTTGTACATGAAAAATGAATATGTTGAACTTTATCTGCTCCAGTTAAAGTTTTAACGTCCACCACCCATGGAACTTTAGTGGACATTAAAATATCTCTAGGACGATGGTGCAATCTTTACGTGTATGATATGATTTACTTTTCATCGGTGAACGATGCAGACTAACCTTGAGTCATTGACATGCCAAATATTTCACCTCATTTTTCATTAAATAATCTCTTGCCACCTTCTTCCACCCCTCTTTTAGGGCAAACAAAGGCTTACTCAATTTTCCTCTTTTAACTCCTAATAAATGTAGCGAGGTTTATTTCCATTTAATATCTTTCATCTGGTAGATATACCAAAAGTGGCATAGTTGTTGTAAACTTGTATCTTATTTTTTATTCTCAGATCAATACAAGGCCTGCCACAAAAGAACAACTTCTAAGTTCTAACCTTTGAGGTTTAATATTAATTAGGGAGAAATAATACGTGAAACCTAACCGAGAAGCATACCTCAAAGAGGACGCCTCTCACGTTTTGTTAAACCGCAAATAGATATGGCTCCTGAAAAATAGCCACACCGCAATGGGGAGCCAACTGCATGTTTGGAGAGCCATGTTATCCAGTATGTGTTTGAAAAAATAAGGGTTATTTGATAAAGACAAGAAGCAAGTTGTATTTCCTCAGTTCTTACTAATGTTCTCATTTGCCTTACTGCCCTTACATACATGGTTGTAACTTTAGCTCTAAGGTTAGATATTAAGTAAGAAGAAGCCTGCACCTCATCCCGCTTCTCTGCATCAAAAGCATTGAAGACAGCTACAGGCATCAACATCTATGTTTCAATAATACCATAACTGTTTAATTAAAGAATTAGTAATAATTAGACATTTTTAAGGACAATTAGGCTGACCTGTTTACCACTTCCTAGTAACACATCTCAGAAGGAATTGAAATATAAAGGGACTAAATGAATTGTATCAAGCGTTAGGCAGCCTAAACATGGCAGAACCTCGAAATGAAAGTACTACTTCAAATAGAGTGATATACTTTACTAATTGATACATGTAAGCATGCTTATATTGGAATACACTCCAATCTCGGACTAATGGTCTGAATGTCTGATGTATTTTGCTTTGTTCAGTGATAACCAGATTTAGTACCTGTTGATGATGCAATTCCTGACATACTGCCACAAGCAAGGCTGACCAAAACAATGGAATCACCTGGCCTGGCATCAACGAGTAGAAAAATTCTTTAAAAAATCTTTATAGCCATTATAGAAAAATTATGTCAATCAAATCCTTCATAAACATCTTAGTACACCCATAGTCATCATGGTGTATGGTGACAAGTATTTTTCCATGGCGATGTCACATTTATGGCGTCACCCCATGACACAAAATAAATACTAAATGTGTGAACCATAGACACTATGAACCTATAACTCAACCACCAAAATATGAGTAAAAAAGTTGAATAACCACATTCAAACCAAAACATGTGAAGAAAAAATAAGTTAAAGTAGTTTAAATAGTTTAAATTAGTCAAATACACACATCTTTTGAATACCCTTTTGCGCAGCTTTTTGACTTAGCGTTAGTTGCACAACTGACTCTGGCTTTAAGTACGCTGGCGTCTTTATATACTTGGTATTAGGGTTTTATTAATACTATGGGCTGATTGTTAATTAGATCATTAGTAATCAAAACCATATTAACGGGCTGACTGGTTAATTAATGATCAGGTCCAATGGCCAAAAGTAACTAAAATGTTGAAATCTGTTTTAAAAGATGGCGCACATGGCATGGAGATGGCGCCAATATGGCAACGCCACATGTTTTAGTCATCACCATGAAGTTTTTTTGTGGCGAAGGTCCTTCATGTTATCATACGGCACATGTGGCGTGCGCCACATAGCGCCGTCAACAACTATGAGTACACTTAAACACAGAAACATAACTAAGATGGATAACCTGTGAATCTGCCAATATGTACGTGCAGTGTCATAAACTGAGAAGCTAATTGCCAGATTAGGACCAACGCCCTGCAAAATAAATGCAAGGCACAGTCAGGAAACATTAAGGCAAAATCAGCACTTCACAGCAACAGAACAATAGTCCAGTCCACTTCTTGATTCAAAAAGAAAAAGAATAAGTCATAAAACAATACCAATAGAGTTGCACCAAGTCCTCTGTAAAGGCCTCTGACCCCTTCTTCCCTTTTAATGGTATTTAATGTGTGCCATATACCTCTGTAGTATACTGTACTTGTCTGCATAACCAAGAATGCTTAATGAAGGGTATCTATATAATAAAACATAAAAATCAAAAGGAGAAAAGCTTTACGGGAGTATATGATAAAAAAGTCTATTTGCCTGTGCTGCAAGACGTGTCCTGACAAGATCAAGAGGATATGTAACAGAAGCAGCAGTTATTCCAGACAAACCACCGCCTACAAGGCGTACACAAAGGTCTGCACTTAGGTTCTCTCCTTGACTTTGAACTCCCAACATAAACTGTAATAACTGTAACATAATTTGAAAAAACAAAAAGGTTAAAATTTGAAGTAATGCTCAACAAAACCCATCTAGTCTTTCTGCTATACATTAGATAAGCAGTTTTTAGGACATGTCTACCAACATTCTTGTAGCGCTCAAATGCATAAAAGCTTATGGAGGAATAAGGAAGCCGGTGAGCAATAGTGACCAAATTTCCCTTCCAGAATGCCCTAAATCCTTCTTCACTAACAATACGGGAAGCCTCTCTCCATATGCAGGCCTTTTTCAAGTGTGCAGCATCTGTGTGCATTCCTTGCACCTATAATATAGTAATATTCAGTACAGTGCGGCCGCGGGGATGGGGAAACCCATAGAAAAGGTGAAGGAAATGATGATAAAAACATACTTTCCAAAAAACACATCATTCACAATTTCAGAACACTAAGACAAAGTTTTCTGCTGATTAAAAAAGATTGAATCTCAAAATTTGAGGTGCATGTTAAAAAAATCGAACTAGCAAATATCAGTCAAATGAATTCAGACATGATAAAACAAATAAAGAAAAATCAACAGACCTTTTGAAAAAATTAACTCGAGCATATACAAGAGAAAATGACATATCACTATAACGTACAGGGAACGGATTCAGAATATGTTGATGAATAAACAAACACAAACTAAAATTAAGAACCTGAAAGAGGATAGTTAGACGAGCAAGGGGCGCCGTACATGTTTTACTCACGGCACCGGCTATGCCCCCTGCAAGAAGCTGCGATACGGTTCCGATCTGGGATTGCTGGCTGTGTCGCTGCTGCTGTTGATGGTGTTTGATCAGTTTGCGAGCGGCGCCACCATCGACTATCACCGCCCCGTGTCCTGTGTTCAGCGCCATCTGTCCTCCGCCGCCTCCTTCCACCGACACGCCGGCCCTCGCATCTGCCTGCATCTCTAAGCTCTTGGACAGGACGAAACTTTTGCAGCTTATGCACCACAGCTTTTCCCAGAGCAAATGGCATGCTTGACCTGTAATTCCCTCTAAACGACGACGTATAAGTGAGCTGCTAATTGATGTGGTTTTTGACATTTTTGGATGCCTCTATTATAGGGCTGACATTTTTAACCGAAAACCGAATGGAAAAAATTGAACCGAGCAATAAAAAAACGAATCGAAATCGAACCGACTTAAATGGGACTCGAAAGTCAGGACCCGAGTATAAATCGTTTCGAACACGGTTCTGTAAGATTAAAAATCGATTCAAACCGAACCGACTTTTTATTAAATACGGAGTAATAATTATTTAATTATTTTATTTTATTTGTAGCTTTGAATGTACTCCTTAATAAGTATATGTTGACTTGCGTCCAACGATAAAAAAAGGCTTAAGGGTCAACCCCTTATATAAGAGGTTTTGCTCGCCCGTCGCCAATTGGGGCGGTTTCTGATAGAATTTTTTGATGAAATTTTTTGAGTATCTTCTTCATTAAGTCTAGTTTACTCATACCAAATTTCAGCTAAAAATTCAACCGGGAAGGCGGTCAAATGATTTTTTGAAGATAACTGCGAAGTTAAACAGCACAGTACATTTCGGAAAATCATTTGACTGCCTTCCTGGTTGAATTTTTAGCTGAAATTTGGTACGGGTAAACTAGACTTAATGAAAAAGATGCTCAAAAAATTTCATCAAAAAATTCCTATCGGGAACCGCCTCAATTAGCGACGGCCGGGCAGAACCTCCTATATAAGGGGCTAATTGAACACTTAAAGTCAGTTCAAGGGTTTATCTGATTCTTTACCAAAAAATTTAAAGCAGCTCATTTGCAGCGCATCTCGCGTCAACTCCTTCCCACCCGAGTTCGATTCCACAAGCTTGGAGTCCTTTCAGTTTTGAGTTTTCTTTAGTGCAGACTCCTCATAACTTAAGCAGGTGGCAAATGATGTTCCAGGGCTCTTATTAGCTAGTGATAAAGTCAATATTTTGTTAGTATAGGATTTTATTCGAAATTCATTCGGTTTTCAACAAAACTAAGGGCTTGTTTGCAATCAATTAAAAAAAGTGATTTTGGCTTTTATTTAAGAAAAAAACACTTATTTTACCAAACACTATCAACTTTTACTTCCTCGGTTTTCGTATAGAATCTACTTTTTACTTTTCCTATTACACAAAAAACACTAATTTTACCAAACACTACCAACTTTTACTATTAATAACTTTTTCCCAAAAAGTGCTTTTATTTAAGCACAAGTGGTTGTAAATAGAGCCTAAAAAACCAAACCGAAAGTTCGGTTTCCGAGTAATTGGGTCTCGAACATTATTGGTTCGGTTACATAATTTGTCAAACCAAAAAAAAACGGTTCGGTTTAAATTTTTAGGCCTACTCTATTAACGGCAAAGCGAAAAGCCGAAAATGCCTACAATAAAAAGTGTGATGTGTTGGTATTCTAAGAAATTGAAGTGTGATTGTTTTCTTCTAGTAAAATTGCGAATTATCCATTTTGTAGGATGCTTTTGAATTGTTTTCAGACCTAGATCAGACTAGATTAGATCAGACCAGACCAAACTTGGACCGTTATAAAACACACAGAGATTAGACATTTATCAGACCAGATCAGAGTATCAGACCAGTTCAGACCAGACCAGACCACACCAATTCAGACCTGACCACACTAAATCAAAAAATTACGGTCCAAGTAAAAACATCCTTAAACTTAATTAGTGTAATTTTTTCCTCTATTCAATCATTCATCCTAAAATTGGGGTAGGATTCGTTGGTTCAAGTTAGGTCATGTTTTTACTAAAATGATAACCTATTTTTACTAGGACGCTGCATGGTAACAGGGTGCTCCTAAGTAAAAACAAGACTCTACAAAACAGTAGGAGTGCATTTCTAGAGTTTTTGTTGAGAGAAAAAAAATCCCCCCTCAACCTGTGAAGCTCTTCTCAGAAGTAAGATGAATGTATTGATGTGTGCCTGATTATTTAGTATAGCCCCCCTCAATTAAATGTCCTTCAATTGACATGTTGATGATACCAACTTGGGATGTAAAAAAACTTACCCGCAATGACCCGCCCTGGCCCGAGACATTTGGGGCGGGTCCGCCCCGTCTTGCAAATGAGGCGGGTCCGGGTATTAGTATTGACCCGTGCCGCCCTGACCCGCTCAGTATATAAGTATACATAATTTTTCTTAAATTATACTACAAATATACTTCAACATACATATGTGTGTATACAATAAATCATTTTTTTTATCTTATTATATATATATATATATATATATATATATATATATATTAGAATAAGATGAACAACATATTATCAATGTCTTCTTTATATATAGCATTTTAATACATATATTCAATTATTAATATAATTAAATAGATTAACTAACTATTCAAGTCTTAGTATTTTTTCCTTAATTTTTGAAATTTTTAGCGTATCATGAATTTGATTTAATATATTAATTTTTAATTACTCCGTATCATTTAGAGATAAACTTTATGTAGATTCAATGGGTAAAAACTTCCCACAAATAAAAATACATACTAGCAAATTAGGTTACGACGGGGCGGGTCATGGGTCAACAAGTTTGGACCCGTGCAGGTCACGGGGCGGGGCGGACCCGCCCCGCCAAGTAACGGGGTGGGTCCGGGTCTTGCAGTACCCGCGCCGCCCAGACCCATTGCCATGCCTAAATTACCAACTGATAATTCATTGACACCAATTGATATTTCAAATGATAAAGAAGGATACCGATTGCTGTTTCATATGATGAGGAGGAATACCTATCAGTCTTCTAGCGTAAACATTCCTTCTTCAAGGTATTTCAACATTTAGAATCTTGCTATACGAAATAGATATGCTAGGATCCTTCATGTGGCTTGAAATATCTCACTGTTTGTAGACATCATCAAAATCTACTTTCAGTGCAATATGATCCTAACAATAATCTTTGTGTGATGTTATTGATGTTGCTTATCGAGAAGTGCTTTTCGATAAGGAAATTAAACGATTTCGATCGTTTGGGCCTTCGCTTTTCGATGTAGCCTGCGAGAAACCCTTTTCGATGTTGCTTATCGAGAAGTGCTTTTCGATGAACCCTTGAGAACCTGTACTTCGAGAAGTGTATTTCGCTGAATCCTCGAGAACCTGTACTTCGAGAAGCGTATTTCGCTGAATCCTCGAGAACCTATGCTTCGAGAAGTCTTTTTCGCACCTGCAAGCTTTTCGATCGAGAAAGCTTTCTCGAGTCTCGCCTTCGAGAAGCTAAAGATGACCGGTTCTCCAGAATATAGCTTTTTAGAAGTTATAGTTGTTAATATAGATGTTTGGGTTATACAATCTTGTTAGGGACTTGTCCAAGATGTTCCTAGAGTTCTCAAGGAGTTGAGAAGTGGCAGGAAAAGTCGCGGGAGATCGGCGTAAGTTCGCCGAAAATTCGCATGAGGTCAATCGGAGAGGTTATGTAACACCTCAGCCCCACAGGACCCGAGGTAGTTACTCCAAACATCTAGTACTGTCCTCACAAACCGCCACGAGCCTTTACCGCGCATTTTGTCCTCACTCATGCGCGCCCTGAGAAATTTTCCAGGGGTCACCCATCCCAAGACTACTCCCGTGCAAGCACGCTTAACTTTGGAGTTCTTGGGTGATGAGCTCCCTTAAAAGGAGATGCACCTCTATTCGTATGAGTAGTACTATTAATCCGTTTAAATTAAATCTCAAGTGTTACAATCACCCCTACTTAGGAACACAACATCCTTGTTGCGCCCATAAACCAATCTCAAATCTCAATCAAATCCCAGAATCCTCCCCCGCTAAGTGCCCGCCCGATATCCAACGGGTCAACACACTGTCGCAGGGTTGCTCTAATACCACCTGTAACACCTCGTCCCCGCAGGACCCGAGGTAGTTACTCCAGACCTCTAGTACTGTCCTCACAAACCGCCACGAGCCTTTATCGCGCACTTTGTCATCACTCATGCGCGCCCTGAGAAATTTCCCAGGGGGTCACCCATCCCAAGACTACTCCCGTGCAAGCACACTTAACTTTGGAGTTCTTGGCCTCTTGGGTGATGAGCTCCCTTAAAAGGAGATACACCTCTGTTAGTATAAGTAGTACTATTAATCCGTTTAAATTAAATCTCAAGTGTTAGCGGTTAGGATATCATAAGTTTCATTTAAGGTGAGATGACAACTTTATGACTTATAACTTTTGGTTTAAGAGTGAGATTACCTAATGTAATATAAAAATATGTTTTATGAAATGATTAATTGCATCTAAGTATGTGTTATGCCATGATTTAGTATGAGTGTTATTGAAGAGTATGTTAATTGTGGTTATTTGGATACAACATGATCATCTTATATGAATGATGTTCTAGGGGTCAAAAATGATATTTTTGGATTAAGAATGACTTGTTTTACAAGTGTCTAAAATTTTGTGGCTATTGGATTTCGTTTGAGCGGCCAAACGGGCGTTGACCACCGGGTCAAAGCTCTCACCTGATCGGGTATGGGTGATACCCGACCGGGTATCACTCGAAAGTGAGTTTTCAAACCCACTGCCCAAACTAACCAATCAAGTATATCGAGGGGTACCCAGCGCATATCGCTCCAAAGTGAGATTTGACCCATTGTCCGAAAGACCCGATCGGGTATGGATGGGTACCCGACGAGGTATACGTGCTAAACACGTCATATGAGGTTTTTGAGTAGCCTAATTTAGACAGTTCATGTTAAACTCGTCCTTGATTGTTACTTGAGTGTAAATAGCGACTTTAGGGCTAGATATTATTGTCCATAGTTGAATGAATGAAATGGTAGTCATATTCGGGTTAGGATTGTGGTAGGAAAATGTTGGGGTAGAGTACCCTTGGGTAGTAAATAATCCTTAATAGTCCATGTTGGGGTAGAATACTACGCTTGGGTGGTAAATGATCCTAAATACTCCATGTTAATGTAGAGTACCCTTGAACGATAAATGATCCTAAATACTCTAGGTTGGGGTAGAGTACCCTTGGACAAACCTTAATACTCTAGGTTGAGGTAGAGTACCCTTGGGGAGTAAATGATCCTAAATACTCCAGGTTGGGGAGAGTGATCTCGGGGTGATAAATCACCCTTAACACTCGATAGAATATAGGAATAGCTCGTGGGTTAGACATTTGGGGAGACTATGGGAAAGGTTGGGTAAAGATTGATTTCTCTAAATGTTTAATACGGAAAATGACCTACAGGTCGGTTATTTTACAAGTATATACGGTATGTATCATCTTCTGGAGGGGGGATAACAGTGGTTACACGTATAAGTATGTATACATATCACCCTATTTTTGATAAACAATTTGAACAAAAGACGACAACCTGAAAAATTTAAAGAAACGTCACCAACATGTTGAAAGGGGAGGTGAGTATCATTAGCAATACTAACATGAGTGGAACCAAAATACATAAGTTTATTAACTTGTATACCTTCATAGGAAGTCATGTGAGTAGAAGCTCCAAAGTCAGTGTACCATATAGCTTCATCCACCTCTACAGTGGAAGCAACAAATGCGGGTGCAGAGTTATGAGAAAATCAAATGGAGAAACAAATTTGGCAAATAATGGATGAGGTGTATGGACCGAAGAATTCCCTCATCAGATGAAAAGTCTAATTAGTACCTAAATTGTGTGGTTTAGCACACGTCCCTGCATTCCCTGTTGAGCCATATTCGTCGCGTGCAGGAGTTGACCGACCATGTAACAAGAAGAGGGTTGAAATGAAGCAGCTGCATGTGGGGAAGTAAACTGATCATGCACGACCGAACTTCTACCATGTTTCCAAGTGTTTAAAATCTTGAACATTAACCAATACATTAAGGGAGAGGATAACAAACAACCAAGATGTAACAGTTTGATATATTTTCAGCCACTTATAGTATTCTGTATTAACAATATTATGATTATTCTGAACACAATCATATATATGAAGGGTACCCAAATAGAGCCATCAATCACGCCTAAAAGGCCATGAGATACCCAAAAAGGCTCGAACCGTGTGCTCCATGACAGATAATATTCCATGACATAAAGCTTGGTCGTCAAAATATGGGTGAGATTAGGAGAGGAGTGAGACAACACTTGACCAACACAACCATTGGAGATGTGAAATAAAAAAATTCCGAGCTTGGACGATAGAGATGAGACAGACTGTAAATGTCCAGTGAACCAGTGCTGAACCATGAAATTGGAGTTCACTCAACGGAAATCTTTCTGGGAATATGGGATGAGTCACCAGAGATGCTGGATTCCAGGGGAAACGAGTAAGGAGAGAGTAAAACGCGCTAAAATCGGAAGCCAGTCCCCAGAGTTAAAGGAGGTAAGGGTCGTTTGATGACCGACGAGGAGGCCGAGTCGACACCATGGGAGAGGCTGCATCAAGAAGAGTAGTTATTGTAGATGAGATAAAAGATAAGCACGAAAGGGATGCTACACTCTCCGTTTGAGAAGAGACCCCCGAACACACTAACAGAGAGGTGGTGGCGGCGGTGTTGACCATGTTGGTCGGCTGCTTGGGATGTGTGACGGCGGAAAGTTGTGAGAACCAAAAGGAAATTAAGGACTTCTCTGAACTCTTAATATCACGTGAGATAATAGAACATGTTACCCCAATACGAGCCGTGATAGATACATGTATATAAGAGATCAATATACAATTACAAAAATACCCATAGTATAATACATTATTAAAACCTACACTTTTTTGCATCTCCCGCTCAAACATACATGTTTTTGTCAAAAACCCATTTTCATTTAGTTCAACATTTCATGGATACCAAAACACAACAATTCTTTGAGTTTGGTGTGCTCTTTTTCAAAGAAGAAAGAAGTTTCTTGAGAGACCGTGTCATTAATTCAGAGCACTTGTACGAGGCAAATTTATTTTAAAGATAAAGGTGTGAGTTGTGACCCATGCCTCAATTTGCCTTTGATATACTCATGACGTGAAATAATGTCTATTTATTATATTATTATTATTATTATTATTATTATTATTATTATTATTATTATTATTATTATTATTATTATGGAAAGGCATTTTATTAGGATAAGAAAAAGATGAAGATTACAAATAACAAGTAGGGAGCCTAGCAACAATTTGAGCTCCAACACCTTTTTGTATGGCTAATCCTATCCTAATAAAAAGAAAATTGCCAACTCTTAACGTAGAGTCATGTCTAGCAATATGACTCTTAACACGCTTAAGAAACAAAATGGATTCCGGTCCAAGTTCCCCCAAAGTGGTGAAACCCAAGGTACCAAAACTGTGACCATTGGCTTTACAAATATCCTCATATTTATGCTTCTTCCTCTCAATGGCTCTAGCTAAAGCTGCCCCGGGTTTGAAATGTTAAAGATTAACATCCCCTGCAAAAGGAGAAACAATGGTAACATCCAAGCAAACATCTACACCCTTATCCCATCCATAGAGAAGAATATCAGCTGGTTTAGCCCCACCACCATGCTGCGTAAGAAATCCCAAGGGAGCCTCAATTCTATGAGAAATACCAGCTCGAAAACAAATGTCAGCCACAGTATCACGAACCAAATTATGCCTAAATTTTGGGCCAATCCGACTAGAACAATGTAGGGCATGATCCCCCAGGCATCCATATGACCATGACAACTAGAACAAGTAGCCTCATTCGGAAACAAGGGAATGCCAAGTCTATATGCCAAGATTGCAGTAAACTGTCTTGGACTAATTGTTTGACCAAGACCCTCAACCGGAATAGCAAGCAAAAAATCCAAAGCATGGTTCAACCTGTTACTTTTCCAAAGAGCAAGATCTCTGCAACTCATGTTATACTTAGAATCCATACCCTTGACAACACAACTAAAATACTGTAAAGCCAATGATTTCATAGGATGTGGGGCAATGACAGTATGATGTTGAGTAGAAGGGAGACCGCACGCATGGTTAAAGTTGATAAGAGCTTGCTGCAGAGGCGGAAAACAAGCAGGGATTGAAATATGTCTAAGGATTTGGGCTTGTAACTCTTTAGTCTGAATATGTGAGGCTAGGTAACAGTATAGAAGAGTGTCCTGTAGACAGTAAATACCAAGACCTCCATCATGAATAGGCAAAGTAGACAACCTGTAATGTAGTAGACCAAATCCAGCACCTTCTCCTAGGATAAGGTTATGCAAATATTGGTATAGGTGTTTATCAAACAAGGATTGAGCATGCAGTATGTATTCAGGGCAAATGGTTCTCATAGTAAAGTAAAGTTTAGAGACACCAACACAATTTCGTAAAAGAAGTAATTCACATTGAGGGTCCTTGATGGTACTTACAACATCCATCAGATTCAAGGTTTTTTGAGTTCTACTAAGGACCATATTCATACAAAAATCAGAATTATTGCTAACAGGAGCCCCAAGCAACTTTACACCCATAACCGGATTGCTAATATTGTCAGGGAAAACACCTTTTAATAGCCTGCGAGGATCCGGGGATGGCCAGTATATTTCAATTTTCCCAATATTCAAAATAAGCCCTCTACATCTGTCTTCAAGTTGGATGATATTAAGTGCCTTAGAGATCTCAAGGATATCACCTATTAAAGTCCCACCATCTAAATACCAAGCTTGAAAGTCAAGATGACAAAGCTGAGAAACTTTAAGCACAATGGGATGTAATGTAATAGCAAAAAGAAGGGGTCCAAGAGGGTCACCCTGCTGCACACCCTGAGATGATGCAAGAGTATGTGAATTATAGTATAACCTGGCTGGAGAAGAATAACAAAAGCGTACACAATGATAGATGCTTGGACAAAGCTGGAAGACCTCATGTAACATGGAAGTTCTATCAACCATATTAAAAGCATTTTGGAAGTCAACAAGTAACATGGATTTGGTGTTGTCCTCCCTATATTCATGCATAATTCGGTTGACAGAATGTAGAATAGCCTCCCCACCACATTTAATACCAACACCATATTGGAAATTACCCAAATATGAAACCATATCCTTGTTGACCATGGAAGCTGCAACCTTGGACACTAATCTCCTCCAAATTGTGCCAACTGCTATAGGTCTGACTCCACCATCAGGCTTGAGCAAAGGAGTAAGAGGAGCACTAGCAATATACTCCCCAAGTTGTGAGGGACAACTACCAGATAACAACAGGTTAACAATACCAGTGATAGAACTAAGGACATCATTACCAATGGCTGCAGCAGGACCTGTGAGTATATCAAGTAAATGTTGAGCATGAAGACCATCTTTACCACAACTAGTGCCTTTGGGGAAGCTACATAATCTGCTAAAAACCATATCAGAATCTGCAATAAGAGGTTGCACTTCATGGAGTTCAGTGGAGAAAGCAGGTGGGGGAGCAGAGGGGTGTTTAGACTGTAGAATAGCTAGAGTATCTTCATTTGGAGGAGCAACCCCATTTGAAGTAAGAATCCTGATAGCAGCAGTATAAGCGCCTGTAGCTAGTTTCCTTTTACAAAGTTGTATGTTAATATTAGCCTGACTCTTTACAGATGTAGATGCAGGCCTAGACCGAGACATGTGGTCATCAAGCAAATCCTGGACAAGATCTAGACACCCCTCACCTGTACCCCACTTATGAAGAGCTTGATGAATAGCTTTAATCTGTAATTTCCTCCTATTGCCAGATCTTTGTTCAGCACAGGTTTTAGGAGAATAGACCCTCAAGATACAAATAGGGAAAAGAAGAAGTCTAACCCACCAAACCATCTCCATAGGATTAAGTATGACTCTATCCATAGCATATTGGAAAGCTCTGGAAAAGGCCAATCTACACTGTGGGGGAATATGTCTAGTTGTATGGGTTTGAGTGCAAAAAACACGATCAAGTAATTCCACATTAAGGTGTAAGGAGTTACCAGAGCTAGGTTCACCAATTTCTGTAGAGGAAATGCAAGATGGTTTGGCAACACCATGAATAAGGAATTCCAGAACTCCAAGTTTAAGAGGTGCCTCAATAAGTCCATGCTTATTGCAGTCTTTACTCCATGAGTGTAGTTTCATACAATGAGTACACAGCCAGCATTTCATTTGTTGTAAAACCGATTCCCATGCTGTCCAAACAACAATATCATTACCCAATCTCTCCTTACAGGCATCATGTCCATCTCCATGAGCAAAATGAAAATAATCCAAATGCCTACCAAAGGATGTAAACTTAAGCCCCCTTCCATTAACACCATCCGTACAATTGTCAAAACCACGAAAAGGACAATGAATAACCTTGCCCCCAAGTTTTTTATCCAAATTTTGAGAACCAATCACCGAATCAAAAGAATCGTCTGCAGAAGCTACACCGCCTTCATGGACTTGGACCTTGCCAGACCTAGTCATGATCAACCAATTCGAGGAAGATCCAACCAATTCGAGGGCAGAACAAAAAGGAAAAACAGAACGAACAACAAAGACGGAAACAGGATAAAAGCGGAGGAGGTGATTAGAAACCACGAAGAATCAAGAGAAACAGGAGGAGATTTCGATCTCCCCCCTCTGAAACTCAAGATTCCGCCATGATCGCCAGAGCGAGAAGAGAGAGAGCGGTTATTATTATTATTATGGTTATTATTACTATTACTATTACTATTACTATTACTATTACTATTACTATTACTATTACTATTACTATTACTATTACTATTACTATTACTATTACTATTACTATTACTATTACTATTACTATTACTATTACTATTACTATTACTATTACTATTACTATTACTATTACTATTACTATTACTATTACTATTACTATTACTATTACTATTACTATTACTATTACTATTACTATTACTATTACTATTACTATTACTATTACTATAACTATTACTATTACTATTACTATTACTATTACTATTACTATTACTATTACTATTACTATTACTATTACTATTACTATTACTATTACTATTACTATTACTATTACTATTACTATTACTATTACTATTACTATTACTATTACTATTACTATTACTATTACTATTACTATTATTATTATTATTACTATTATTACTGCATTATTTAATTTTTCAATTTTAAAATAATTTCGTATTATTCATTTTAGAATACTTAATATAATACTATAGTAATTTAATTCTAACTGATTGAATATTAAAATACAATTCTATTAATTAATATTCATATGTCACTATACTATAGCCATAAATAATTAATATTATACTAGAAAAGTAGAAATACGCTTCTCCATTAAGTTTAACTCTTCATTAGATAGGTCTCACTTTCAACTATCTAACATTCAATTGTTGACATGATGTAAAATTGGAATTAATAATCTAAATTGATGAAATGGGTTCTACTCAAAATCAAAAGTTGCTCTCACCAAATCTAAAAAAGACTAAGAGGAAAATAGTGTAAATACACAAGTGAAAAGAAAAAAAGATGAATACTTAAAAATAAAACAATATATAAAGACTAATACACATGTTAAAAACACATTTTCATCTATAGATCAAACTTTTCACCAATATACATTATCTATGTATATGTTCATGCAATTGAGCGTGCAAAGGTGGTGTGCTTCACTTGGTGGCCACTCCGTCTCAAGTCTTTCCTTTGTGGGAGGTCGTCGGTCCAATTTATACCAAAAAAATGACAGAGGTCTTGCTCCCAATGAGTTCCCTACTTTCACAGAGTAGTTCAGCGATTGTGGAGGTAAATGATAGTGGAGGTAGATGATAATGGAGGGACATAGCAGGTTTGTGTGGTGGGAGGAGCATCTAATTATAAGTGGTGTAAGTCATGGTGGATTGGTCTTGAGTTCATTTCCCACTTCCCAGATAGGGAAATGAGGAAGGTCTTGCTTCTAATGTTTTTTACCTTCACAGAAGTAACATGTTCGTGTAGTGGAAGGCGCAATCAACCTGATTATAGGTGATGTAACTCCTATCATATTTGTTCTTTGGAGCGAGTATCAACGAAGGCTGACTGTGATCAAATCCGGATTTAACTGTCTAATATCTTAGAAGGGTAGTTCATGTCATCCTTTGTAACCAATACCAATGAAGATTGATTGTGGTCAAACCCGAATTTAAATTTCCAAGGGCTCTGGAGGACCGTGTATAAAATCCAAAACACAAGAACAAGCACTTGAATCATAAAAAATACTCGTATGTGACAGAGACCTATTATCGTCGTTCGTTGTTGTACTTATAACCCCACCCATGATGGGCGTTCAACGATCACCCTCTTCTTAAAACACTAACCATACTAAGATACCGGCTAGAGCAGTATTTCACGGACCTGTTCGTGACAAAAAGATCATGACAACATTGACAAGTATCCTACTTCTTCCTTACAGTAGGAACATCACCCCTGCCAGTGACGGTATTAAATGGTTGGCTCGGCGCAACTTGGTCGGATAATCCAAAAACCCACTTTTAGAACTTTCCAGTGTGCTTTAACAAGATTTCTAAAAATGGAAGAAGAAACATCCTCAACGACATAACAATTGACTACAAGTGATAATCTCAGAGACAGCAAGTCAACAAATGAACAATAAATGAACATGATAAGTGGAACATACTACGTAATAAATCCTACAACAATGTGTTTTAGGGGAATGTTTTATGTACCCAGATCCACTAGTATACTACCGTACACATCAGGCATGCACAAGCAAAACATTAACTGTCACCGACATACAGACAAATAATATGTGCACGTGCAAAACAAATTGATCGATGTATGTGAGAACAAATCTTTTGTTTGAGACTGTATCGACCCCATGACCCTATTAGTATACATATATAACGCATGATCTCTACAAGCTGCTGTCACTATATAGTTCAGCGGTTAATTGGCTGCAAGACGGAACATTGCTCTTGACCCTCCACCACACTTGCTTTTGGAGCTCGAGAGTCTGAGCTTTTGTTGGAAATGGAGGCAAAAGCTTCCAGAGGATTCCCACAAGTAGTAGTAGTCTTCATCTTATTACTAGCTTCACTTCCAAGGTAGTTTGACAGTGCTCTTTTCACTCCCAGGCCACGTCTCAGAATCTTAGCAGCGCTGCCACCGAGGAACGGCGTTACCTCTCCTCCCCTGGCCGGGCTGAGCAGTGGCAGAACTGGCGAAAGGGTAGGATTGGAAAAAGTTGATCTGAATGGGGCTGAAGAAGCAGAAAAAACTTTTCTGTGCACAATGCTATTATCAGATTGCTTAGTTATATCATCCACAAAGATCAGATCGTCAATCCGTGCCACGATATTGAAAGCCAGGCTCTCCAACACTCTTGAATAGCTCTCCAGAATTGATTTCCCCACATCCTGATGATGAAAACAATGGAATTAAAATAATAATTACTACCTATAAAAATAGTGATGTATTTCAATATTGAATTTCTGGTTGTGTCCATGAAAATAACATGTGGAGAATGTTATCCAAGATAACAAGGTGTCCTATACTGCTTTGTTTTTTAATAATCTAATAATGGTTGAGCCATAAAAATAGATAATATAATTATATAAAATAATGCGGAGTATGTGGAAAACAACTTCTTGTATTAAAAAAATGGGTGTTATTTTCCGCAAAAAGTCAAAAGGTCTGCTTGGAACTAGGGAAATGCCACGGAAAGAAAAACAGGGAAGAAAGCATTTTGGGAAATTTTAAATGAAAGTTTTAACTTTTCCTTTGTATATCCCACAGTAAAGCCAAACTTCAAAATCATATTCCTTAACCATTTTTATTCCTTAATCATATTCCCAACCATTTTCCGAGTTCTAAACATAGCGTGAAGAATATTAGTTCCTGGAAAGTATTTTATTTGAGGAATCATGAAACACTTTCCTATTAGAAATCAGAGCATAAGAATGGAAAAGGAAGGGAGGCTATACAAAAGGACAACCTTGTTATACTGAATCTTGGTGGCATCCAAGGTGGTTTGGGTCAGATTGGGAAACCTTTGTTTCAAAGAGAGCAGGAGGTTTTCTGCTCTCTGTGCAAGTAAATCCCTTTTGTCTCCATCAACCACTAGATCTTTAACAATATCCCAAGAAGATTTGGGTGTTGAACGGTTGGTATGAGTTGGGGGTCTAGCATGGTGGTGGTGTCTTCTACGCCAAACATACATTGCAGCCTCCACTCGATTTGCCATCTCCAGAGCCATATGTTCAGAAGTCAGGTCAAGGCAATCCAGCAGACACTCCGAAGAGAAGTTATCTGATGTGATATAGCGATAAACCACCTCTCCTAAGCATGCTCTCCCATTCTATAAATCAAGACACTCATTCATAAACATTACATAGATGAAATGAATCATAAAGATGAAGAAAACATGTTAAAGAGGTTTACCACATAGGTGACATACACTTACCTTTGGAAGAGCATCTAAGTACGAATGGGGAACTTCCATCTCCGCTAAAGTAGAGCTGTTAATCGCCATTACAGCTTTAAGGATTTGACTCGTGCATTCGCGTTTGTGATCTAGCTGTTTTCTTGTGGAAACAGAGAGACCACCTGGCGGAACCCTTGGCACTGGCAACCACCACTTTTCTTCTTGTCGCGTGACTGTCGCCTCCTTTATGAAAGAGGCTGATGACCCATCCTTCTCTCCGCCACCGGCGCCTTTGTCCACATACCAAAACTCGGTGCTTGTGAAACTATCTACAATTTCCTGCACCATTTTATTGGATTTTATCATCAGATAGATATTCTCTGCGGGTAATAGATTGGGGAGAGGCAAGAAGGTGAGTTAGGCCTTACAATTAGCATGGTGTCAAGCTTCTTGAGTGCTGGAAGGTTAATAAATATATCTAGCCTTGGCCTGCTACACATTACCTGAAAACACAATGGGTGTTCAGCAAAATATCAGTTATTTTTTCAAGCCTGTGAACTTAGCAGCAACTTCTACTATACACACTCTTACTCACTTGGGTCCTCACCTTCTGTTTAGGCTAGATTTGCCACTGAACTATGGAGCTTTGGCCCAAGTCACGTGCATACTTGGTTCTAAATTAGAAGGGTTCTAAATTTTGACCTCATTTACTCCAAATATGTAATTTGGACCCAATTTAGTCCCCGAGGTACAAAAATACACTTCTTGATCAAAACAACGGTGCATGCGGTATTGCATCTAGTCGGGCTCAAATTGAGTACAAGTGAAAGTTGAGCACAAAATTGAGTAATAGTTTGTACTAGAGGGGCTAAATAGGGTATTAATTTAATGTAACACTACTGCTCTTTAAGTATTACTATCCTCCGCCCCCCTAACTTTGGTACATGAGGAGATGATGTGGTTATTAAGAAAAGATAATTAATGGTCGGTATTGAATTGATAAAGTAAGAACGATTTAGAACCATAGAAACATTAGCAAATTTGGTATGAGACAATGTCAGTGGGATGGACCAAAAAGGAAAGATGGGATGATCTTAGCGGGACGGGGGAATTTACAATGAAGTTGCCTGAGACAGTGAGGGAAACCGTTGATATTCATTCTAAAAAAGCCCACACACAGAGAGAGAGAGAGTGAGAGAGAGACCTCAAGCTTACTTCCATCAGGAAGTATTTGCCAAGAAGGTATTAATTCAACAATATGATCACTAACAGCAACAAGCCATTCCATCTCTCTTCGCCACATGGATATCTTTTCTGGAGGAAATGGCTCCAGCCTCCAGAACTGTCCAAATACAGTGGCTGAGACAAATATATGCATGTGTTACTAACATTAAAGTCCGGTTATCATCACTAATAATAATTACGAACAAGGCCTAATTCAATTTCATCAATAGTAAGAGAAAACTCATCCTGTCAAAACACCAAGCCATTAAAGAATAATCATAATCAAAAGGAGAGAGTATGTTTACAAATTACTTACCACAAAGATTAGTTATGCCATTTGAAATGGCCAATGCCGTTGGAACTCCTTTCCCACAGCCAGACATATCTTCACCAAGCAGCAATTTTGAAAATCTCTCTTTCATCATCTCCATTTCTGCTTAAGTAAGAACCGTTAAATTCAGAACAAATCAAAGGTCAACTACCAGGTACAAATTCGTTTAGATTTTTATCAAGAAAAAGAGAAGGGGGCAACCTGGGTTTTTCAAGTTAAGCTTGTTTAACCGGGAATGATCTCCATCGTCTTGTTCATTAGCCTGGCCATGCATCTCTTTCTCTGCTACGCCTTTCCTCAAACACTTGGTAGTTTGGGCCTTCCGGATGGGCCAACCCAGAGGTGACTGCGAAAAATAGTTCCCCTTCTGTTCACTCTCGTCGGATGAGGACTCTGAATAACTAGATCCCCTGGAACTCGAGTCGATCGGTGACTCTGACATATTAGACCCGTCTCTCCTCTTGCTCATCTTCTTCTAAGCTCGACTCTCCACTTCTCGAAATGGCTTCAACTTTTCTCAAAACTTCAATTAAGTAACACTAACTCAACGAAGTCAAGCTAGCTGAGATGCTAGTTTAAACCCATCAAGAATCTTACTTTACAAAGTTCAAATCTTTCGGTGGATTACATAAAAATGATGGTTGATGAGGAGTGTGGAGCTAGGATATTGGGTGTGGGTGTGTTTTTGGGATGATATGGGACTGCCTTTAGCCAAGATTTCAAATCTGAGGAAAACTGCCTTTAGCCATATCCCAACGTCTCTCTCCCATTTTTTAAAAAACAACTAAAAATGGCTTTGGACGTCATAGCCGTAGAGGCGACGGATTTGTCAACCATTTGGGAACTGTACTTTTACCCTTGCCTAAAATAGTCACGGAAAATGGCAAATGTTTTTATTCTTACGGGTGGCAAATACAAAAAACAAAGAGGTAACCTTTTTTTGGAGTAAAGGGTTAGTTTGGTCCTTGAAGTTGCAAAAAAGGCGTCAAATAAGTCCTTATATAGAAGATTATGTCCGGACTTGCCATTTGAGGTGGCTCCCTATGGAATTTTTTGATAAATATTTTTTAGGATCTTATTCATTAAGTCTAGTTTACCCATACCAAATTTCAGTTAAAAATTCAACCGGGAAGACATTCAAATGAATTCTTGAAAATAACTGCACTTTTAACGACACAGTTATCTTAAGAATTCATTTGGATGTCTTCACAATTGAATTTTTATCTGAAATTTGGTATGAGTAAACTAGACTTAATGAATAAGATGCTCAAAAAAATTCATCAAAAAATTCCACCGGGAGCTACCTCAAATGACACGTCCGGACAGAATCTTCTATATAAGGACTTATTTGACTCCTTTTTTGCAACTTCGAGGACCAAACTGACCCTTATCCCCTTTTTTGTGAGTATATAACTTCGTAACAAAAACAAAACTCGGTTTTGAACACTCTTAAAAAACAGAAGAGTGTACAAAAAGGGGCGTACGTACACAAAAAAGTGCACACCAACAAATTAGGAAAAATGCAAATTAATATCAATACTCCTTATTTTTATACTACATGTATTTCACAAAAATAAAATATTTAGAAAGGTTCATAATAATAAGAGACAAAGTGTCAAATTGGTCCAGTGTTTTATAAATAAGAGTTTTATCCGGTGTTTTATTGTCTTCAACAATTTTTTCTTCCAAACTTCTTCCATGGTCTTTTTTCTATTTTCTTTCGATAGCGATTTCCAAATTCCAAACAGACTCTAACGTTATGTTTGAGTTCCAAATAGGCTCTAGTACTGCACAATTTGCTCAATTCGCACTCCCAAGTCCTAACTCAAAAAAGCTCTTATTCGACCCATCAACCATATAAGGGCCTATTTGGTAACGGCTGTAACGACTGAATAGGCTTAAGAGACTGAATGTGCTGAAGTGAAAGTGTTCGGTAATATGTTGGTTGAAATGGTTGATTGCGTGTAAAATTATTGTAAAGGGTATTAGTTTATTTGGGTTAAATATATGGGTGTGAACTTTTTTAGCGGATTAATTCCGCTTGATTAGGTGATTATAAGAATGCTTAATTAATTTATTATATTGAATTTTTCGAACAAAATTTTTCGAATAAACGATATTATTATTATTTTTTTTTGTAAAAAATATGAGTAAATGAATTTCAAAAATACCCTTTCTATAAAGTATATACGGAGTATCAAAAAACTCACATACACTTAATTAAACATGCGGAGTATTTATTGAGGTTTATTTGAATTTTATTTTACTACTAAAGTCCAACTACTCAAGAATAATAAATAGTCGAGAGCTTGCTCCAACCCTATTGTTGCACCTATGGTTTCAACGTCCATAATAAAACGTTTAGATCAGAGTTTTAATTTATTACGTAATATTCTTTATAATTCAATAATTATATGTCTAATGTCTTTTTATGGTTTTCAGTTTTATTATGTCAAAATAATGTCTACTGCAAGCCGACAACATTTTTTTTATGTTTTGTGAATTAGGACCATGCTATAATGTAATTAATAATGTTATTGTTATATACTCTGTATATATTGTGGTTAAGTACTTAAAAATAATTACGGCTGTAAATCCATTTAAGTGACTGAAGTTTCACACATTTAGTTATTATCTGAATTGTTTTTGTATAATATGTTAGGTTCATCATGTTAAAATTCGTTATACTTAATGAAGAGTCTTCAAAACCTTTTACAGAATAAAACAAAAGTACACAATGGGGTATAAAATAAAAGTAGCTTTTAAACACTTAAATGTTATCCTCTTAATGTGCTCGGCTCTGCGTAGCCGCGTTCTCTCCTAGGGTTTGCGCCACTAGGTCGTTGCTCCGATTTCGATCTGTTTCGATCGAAGATCGTTTTTTTCCTGTCTGTTTTCTTCTCACCAGTTTCGTCATCAAGCTAAGGACGGGCTGGGGTCTGGTGTTTCGGGAGAGATGCTGCGGTCGGAGTTGCTTGGCGGCTCTGTTTGGCTGAATCTCGGTCGAGGCCGCACAGAAGGAAGAATTCAAACCAGGGGCCTTGTGCCATTGGTTTCGATTGGGATGGAAAGCATGGGTTCCGGGTTCACTCGTGCTATAACCACAAAGATTAAAGAGTTGCCAGTGGAAATTGTGGTGGATGGTGGGTTTGCAAGGAATGTTTCCAGATGAATGGTTGATGATCCGCCCCCCTCCTGAGCCACCGTTGAGGATGATGTTTGAAGCATGGATTTGATTGCTTTGTCAGTTTATTTTATTAATTTTCGTTTTACTCCATGGTCGGTTTATTATTGTTTTTACTATTCCTTTTGCTGTAAAACTCTTACATTATGTTTGGGGGTTGAGAGGTATATGGTGATCGTTGTTAGCTTTAATTTGTCCAAGTTAGGTCTAGCGAGTTATATTGTTTTCTCAAAGAAGATTAACTCAGAGTCTCGGTCAAAGACGGATGCTTACATGTGGTCCTTTTACGTTCTTGTACCCCGGCTGAATGCTATTTTAATGATATAAGCACTTTACGATATAAAAAAAGACACAATAATCTCGTATGTGTTGAGTTCAATTCTGATGACGTTGTGGTTGATCCATGTTTATGAAAACCTATTGATGATTTTGATTCTTCAAGTAGAGATCATGCATGTCCTTCAATTCAAGAGTACTTACATACGGTTCCTGGTAAGTCGGTTGAGACTTTTATCCCCCGATAAAGTATGTGAAAGATTATACAAAGTTTTCTACAAATGTAAACTCGCAATGCAAAATTATCTTCAGTCATTTCCCAGAATAGTTAGTGTAGTATTAAGATGTAAACCTTAAGTTTTATAACACTTTCAAATTTAGACACTCATTTGTGTTTATTTTATAATTTCATTATCAATTAATTAGTTTTGAGGTTTCATATATTCTAGCCTTCTTGACATCCCCTGAAAAAGTTATGGTTTCGTCACTCCTTTCAATGCCATTATTTTTTTTTATACAAATGGCAATATTATTTTGCAAGCATATTTTCTTTATTTTAATATTTTATTACATTTATTTGATATTATGTTATTGTTGTTATATTAATATTGGAAAATTCATTTTTTTACATTTAATGAAAAATGCAAGAGAAATTGCACTACATAAGAGTAAATATGTTTGAGGATTCCAAAATATAATTGCTATTTTTTTCTTCCCAAAATAGGAGTCATTACTGCCATGATTGGAAAATATGATCATGTTAATGCTTAGTACTACAACTATTTTGACAATAATGACTACATATTGCAAGAACTCTGCCAAAAATATTTCAAAAATGTGATTGATTTTAAAAAGTACTCTCTCAATCTCATTTTGTAAGATATGTTTCCTATTCACTTGGTCAACACAAATCACTCTTAATCTTTTACTTTATATATCAAATTTTTATCAAATTTGATTATGGTTTTTGTGACTTTATAAAACTTTTAATGTAGTTTCTGAATATGTAATTCTTTTTTTCTAAAAATAATTGAGTGTGGACAGGGATCCGTTTGCTTTATCGTCGGTCACACATCGTAAATCGTAAAGTGTCTTACAATTCGGGACGGATAGAGTATTAAGTATCAATCTTCTCCTTCTCACGACCTGAAGCAGACATCTCCTTCTCACTCAGATCGTTCATTGCCCGACCGTTAAAACCATTCCACCGTCGTAGTCGTTCGACCACCACGAACTCGGATCGAGATTGCTTCACCTTCTCCTAATTTCTGCATATGCGGTGACAACTCTCTCTCTCCATCAGCATCGAGCTTCTAAATCGGTCGATGTGTAAATCCAACGGCGACGAATGAGAGCCGATGACAACAATGTATGTTGCAATGGAGAACATCTAAAATACCGAGGAGGCAAGGTATCAAAATGGTTGTAAGCTCTGTTCTAAAAATCGTTCTAGGCGTCCGACTAGTCCCCGCCTAGGCGCTAGGCAGTGGCCGGGCGCCCCGATTTTCATCTAGGCGCTCCGACTAATTGGTTTGCCGTCTAGGTGAATTAGTCGGCCGCCTATGGCGCCTAGTTGCCCGCCTAGAGCGCCTAATCGGCGGCCTAGGCCATCTAGATTCGCCAAACATTACTTTATTTTTTAATTTTAATTTTCTGAGTGGTATACATACTTTAGCTTTAGCTATGGATATAAAGAAATGAAGTTGTAAATTAAGATAACACTATATATGTTTCTATATATACCTAAATTTCATCATTATTTATATTTATAACATAATGAAGTTAACTGATTAGTTATCATATACTACGTATGATTGAATGTGATTATTCTTTTTTTATGGTTGAATGTGATAATTCTATCATTCATGTTTGTTAATGTATATGTATATATGTATTTTATACACACAAAAATATAATATTACTTATCATATATATGCAAAAATATAGATAAAAATGCAATTTCTTTGTCTCCGATTAGTGCCCGACTAGGCGCCCGCCTAGCCGCCTAGGCACTAGGCGCTGGGCTGGCGCCCAACTAGCGCCTAGCGCCTTTTAGAACATTGGTTGTAAGCACTAGTGGACGTCCTACCCGGAGAATAAGAGACCAGGAGTGGGGACCCCATGGACGACCGGACCGGCTGCGTCACTGTGAATCGAGCGGCGTCGGACTTGTTGGAGATCATCTCCACAACAGTAGAGACGAAGGAAGTAACGGCAACATTAGACAAGGTACAAGATGAGGCAACACTTGTCTGCGCCACAGTGGATGTGGCCGCCGTCGTTGTAAAGAAGGAGGTAGCTAAGTCGAATGGCATGACGGCGGCTGCGGCGGAAGATTAGGGTGGAAGGTGCCAAAATAAAAAATTATATCTGAACTTTTGAGAGCATGTGAAATAATGAAATATATTATCCTTTTATAAGCACTGACAAATATATTTATTATAAGAGAAATAAATGTCAAATAACCCTGACTAGGTATATTATTACAATAAGGGCTTTGCATATCGAGCGGGTAACGATTGCAACAGATCTGGCAGTGGCGACAACTTTGTCACGTTATGAATTGATTAATAACTAAATAAGTAAGATTAAAATAATGTACTTTTTTGTCTGAATTGGCTCAAGTTAATATAGAACACCTCTTTTTTCCGGAAATAACCACACGTGGTGGCGGGAATGCCGGGGAACACTACCCAAATTTATTAATAATAAGTAGATTACAAGAGAATTTAAGAAACGGTATAAGAAAAAGCATACAGTCAAAAGTCGGAAAAAAAACAGGGGTTTAAGAGTTGCAGTTTTTTTAAGGTAGCCCGACCGAAGCTGAAATGGATATGTTATATCTGTTATGGAATTGAATAGCCTTTCAGAGATAGGGTTGGTAGGTTTTTGCTTCCGGTTTAGAAATCCTGTATCGTGTGAGTGTCGTAGCAAGTTTGTGTGGAGAGTCCAGCCTCGCATCAACAGGGTAAATGTAATAGTCATCTTCATTTTGTGGGCGTCTGGATTGACTTCTTGTGATCATCGGGTGTGATGTGTATCCCACCTCGTAGAATAGTTGTTTGGCTTCCGGAGATCCGTTTGGGGGCATTGCACTATATTTCTTTGCCTTCACCGGAGTAATGCCGTCTAGGTCTACCCGTGGTGGTAAATGTGGATGACCTGGAGTAGAAAAGTTAGTAATAAGGGGGGGTGTACTCAGATATATCATCATTGGACCAGGGTGGATCAAGTGTAGTATCAGCAGTGTTATTTGCTAAAGATGGATCAAGATGTTGTTCTTCATTTCCAAATTTAGCATCATTCGGGATTCCAAAGTCAGGACTTGCACGTGTAGTTTGAACTCCCTCGATTACCGCCTTTTTACAGGTAGCCACCGGGGGTTCATCAGCATCCGTGCCAAAGCAACAGACCTAGGAACCTGGTTATGTGCGGGTGTGTAAACCTGTGAATCCACAGGAACCTCAAAAATCATAGGGGCAATTAACTCAGCATCAAACATTCCTTCACTGGCAGTGTTGCCAGAAGTACACACATCAAGAATTATCTCAACTTCAACATTAGGATCGAAGGCTTCAATGTTAGCAGAAGTATTGTTGGTAACCGGAGCTTGGTTGTTCATGGTGCATTCTGTAAAATTTAATGCCGCAGGGGCAGATTTCGGGTCATTAATAGGTTTTGCACAATGGGCAGGTGCAACAACTGGTGTCAAAACCTGAGCAACAAACGGAGGGGTAACCAGTGCATCCACAGAGTGAATTACATTATTATCAGGATTAATAGGAGCTCCAAAAGGTACACTAAAAACATCAGTGGTCTGAACCGAGGTAACCATGTTACTATCAATAGCAGGAGGCGCACTACAAGCAGGATGATCCTGAACCGAGGCAATCGCATTAAATTTTTTATGTATTTTTTTCTTAATTTTACTAATAAAATATACGTAGTATTTTTGAAATATAATGTTTTTCATAATTCAGCAGATTCAACTAATTCAATTAGAATTTCTTAAATTTCACCAAATTAAACTTATTCAACCTATTTTAATGGTACCACACGCCCCATTTCTTATTGTTTTATGATATTATGGTGGTACCCTAAAACTAAATAAAGTAAACATATACATAATTAAATGGTTATTCCATGAATAGAAATAAATCATAAATAAAATATACATTTGATAAGTCTGATTTGTTCATATGTTTTCACTCACTTTTAATAGTGTTTCTTGTTAAACTCGGGGCAAATTGAAGCACTTTTCTGCGTTTTTGTTGCATATATGTTCATGTTCGAAATTAGTGTTGAAGTTTGTGTTTTTTTTTTTGTAATTTTTGATTTATTAAAGTGTTTGGATTGATTTTGTGTTTTTTTCACTTATTTGTACTTTGGTTATTTTGGGGGTGATTTGTCAAATTTAGCATTTTACTATATTTCATTAAGTTATCTTTCAAGTACATTAATCAAAAGAAAAATAGAAATGCAGCTAAGCTGCGTGAAGAAAAAGAAAAACAAACAAAATAAAGAAAATAAAAGAAAACAAAAAAAGAAGAAGTCAAAAATAATTGCAGCCCAGCTGCGTTGAAAAGAAAGAAAAGAACAGGCAGGGAGCAATCAACAAAAAGCACATGGCTCTCACTCCTTTCAGCGGCCAAATAAAAGGAAGAAACAAAGAAAGGAACGGCCAGCAGCATATGAAGGAAGGAGGCAAAGGATTGAGCTATCAATTCACACCCGCAATCATTAAGCGGCAAGTAGCTCTGGGTCGGAAGGAAGCTGCACTTAGCAGCAAGAACGGGAGAATACACACCAGCAATCATTCAGCCTGGGAGTCAATTCTGGATCGGCAACAACTGAAGAAATTAGTCGGCAGTAGCTCAGGTAGCAAATAGTTTGCTGGGCATGGAGAGAAGGAGCTGATCCGCAGAGATGAAACCTGCTAGCAGAAGGGAAAAGGAGAACGCCGGCTACTGAATTTTCGGTTTATTTCATCATGTTTCAGTTTCAATCTTAATTATTTCATGCTTAGATTCTTACTTTAATAAACTTTAAGTCTAATTCCTGGAGTATTTCGTATTCAGAATTGCTATTTACTTGGACAATTGCATTTGTTACTGATGTTGAATTACTGCTCAACTATATCAACATATTACTCTAGCTCTTTAGTTAATTGTCTTAATTTCTTGATAAATATGCTAGGGTAATTCTCCATGGGGTTTGGATTTGGATAAAATTAAGGTTAATGGGTGTTCTTGAATATTGAATTGAATTTGGGAAAATTTTCTAGTTTTTAGGACTAGTTGTTTGAGATGAAATTGAAAGAGTAATTTGTGAAATTGATCACTTCACTTGTGAATTTTTGGAAGATTAATTCTTTCTTGTCTATGAGTTTGGAATTAATTTAGCTCACATCTCACACACCCTAAACTAAGCCTAGAAATAGGACATGTTAGGGAATTAAAATCAAGTTCTTGTCTATGAGAATTAGTATATCACTATTCTTAAATTGGAGAAATTTTCCCAAATTTGTTCATAATTCAAAGACACCCAAGATCCTTAATTTCAAATCTAGACCCCACTTTTAATTAGTTAAATTTTTCGTTACTAGTCACATTGAATTTACCTTTAAGTATTTTATTCTCGAAACTTTACTCATCCACATGTTTTCTAGTTTAATATTTTAATTAGTTATAATTCTCTCTCTCAAGTTATTTGGCATGTTCACTAGTTTTAGTTTACTCCTTAATGTCATTTAATTAAATTCTCTGTTACTACTTTTGTTGTTTAATTTTATTTACTTAATCATTATCACAATTAATCGTTTGAGAAAGCTTGCAACGACTCGTACTAACCGGTGACCGATATTAAAACCAACACTTCCCTCCGCCACTCCTCAGAAACACGATACTCGGGGATAAACTTTTCCATCCGGAAGGTTAAACTCCGTTTTACTACAACGCCGCGAAAGCGGGTTATCAATATTCTCTTTAGTACGTAGTATTATACAAACAAGAGTTTTAGGGTCATTCAATGAGAAAAAATTAATACTCCGTAGCATATAGTCATATACAATATAATTGCTATCGTAATTATCTTATATTGAAAATATATTTTGTAGATACCATAATGAAGATGGGAAAACATGCATGAATCGGAATGACAAACAACAACAATAATAACATAATAATAACACTAAATGAATTTGTAATAGAAAGTGTAGGTGACAGAACACAAATTGGATTTTTTTTAGCAATATAATGCAATGAGGAGACTCCATTGCTCCAATAATCTTCATCATTTCCTTGTCATCAGCCTAATATCCTCAATGAGACGGTCCATATCTCTGTATGAAGTGCCACTTTGTTCCTCCACACTTTGGCGGGCTAATGCAGCCATTTCACTTGCCCTTTTCAAGAACTCCTCTTTTCTATCCTCCATAACCTCTCGAATCATCCGTTCAATGCTTCCCCTATCATACACGTCCTTCATGTCCACCCCTAACCGCCACACCTCCTGCACGAATCTGCTGTTCACCTGCTGGTCCACAAAGTAGGGCCAGCACATCATGGGCACCCCCTCAACTATGCTCTCCAGCGTAGAGTTCCACCCGCTGTGGGTGAGAAACCCGCCCACAGACGGGTGGCCCAACACCCGCTCTTGTGGGGCCCACTGCACGATGCAACCCTTCTCCTTTGTCTCCTCTACCAAACCCTCGGGGGCATCATTGCATGACCCCGAAGCACATGGGGTCACAGACCCGGGCCTTTGAACCCAGAGGAATCGTGACCCGCTATTGACCAGCCCGTGCCAAAGTTCCATGAGCTGGTCTCTGCTAATAATGGCCAAGCTTCCGATGCTCACGTAGACGACGGATCGCTCCGGCTGCCGGTCGAGCCAATCCATGCAACTCATGTCCTCCTCCCATAGGCTGTTGCTGATGGATGGCAAGGAGGACTGCAGTCGAGCCCTTAGGTGAGAGTGGAGCGGGCCGACAGCATAGATGTTGGGGCACACAGCTCGAAAATGAGAGATGACGGGCCCATCGAGGTGGTCAAAAGTGTTGAAGATGAGGCCTTGGGCTTTGGGAAGATGTTGGTCTTCCTTGAGAACAAGTTGGATGGTGGGATCGTGGATGTTTTCGGCTCGACAGAAGTTGGGCAGGTCTCGGCGGCGTATGATGCCGTCAAATCCCGGCGCACTCCTAATGGGGGAGTCCAAATCACTTCCTGCAGCATACATAAACCATTATAAAAATGGCTTTAAACAGGACTAAAATTTAGACAAAATGTGCAAAATAAAACAACAGAAGTTTTTACTGGTCCGATCTGACCTGGTATGGTCTGCTAGATGTCTAAACTCTATGTATTTTATAACTATCCAAATCTGGTATGATCTGGTCTGAACTGGTTTGATATGTCTGGTCTCGGATAAAAAACAGTCCAAGTAAAAACATTTTATATGTGCTTTATTTCTGAAATAAGACTTATATGATCTTATTAAAAGTATAAAATGTCTCCTGTTAGGAGGGAATAAGTCATGAAGAAAACAATGATGTATATTCAAATAAAGCATTATTTGAATATGTTTATTGTTTATGTTTTCATATGTTTTAAACTACCGTAGTCTATATGTGCATTTTGTTTATGTTTCAGACTTTTAGTCTTATATAACAAATTTTCTCAAACAATTATTGAATCAACTTATCTTATTATTACACATACTCATAATAAAATACTTTTTACATCTTACTTGATTTTGTCAACTTTTCTTTTTTGTTCGTGGCTAATTTCATTTCTCTCACCTCTCCACAAATCTCAAACATTCAAATTTTACTTCTTTGAATTCACACAATTATTTGAATCTACGTTAGTTATGTATGTTTTCCATAAAAAAAGAGCACAATTATTTAAATAATAGTTAAATAAAGTAATTCAACAATACTTTGAAAAATATTTTTCACGAATATATTAGTATATAATACCCTATAATGAAATCATCGACCGTGATGTTATAAATGTTAACTATCATGGAACTGTCATGGAATTTTAGAAATTTTGCGTTATTTCACTCATATTTTGAAAGCTACCCTTGATAGTACGTCAAAAAATACTCTGTGATAGTTTACATTTCCCATTACAATTAACATAAGCTCTTTGACGGAATTATTACTCCCCGTCCATTAAGACTTTGTCATCTTTGAATATTTTGGTTAATCATTTTTAATTCTGAACAATTATATATTTTTATATAAAGTTATTTATTTATAATATAAAAATAATATGAAAATATTTTTTTGTTAAAAGTACTTTCATAGAAGTATAAAATTTATAACTTCTACGATATTATATAAATCAAAATTATGGTCCAATCTTAAATACCATTAAATTAAAAAGTCAAAGTTGATAAAGCTTTAAAAGACTGAGTTTTTTTGTCTAGGAAGAAGCCATTGTCAAAAGGTAAAATTTAAGTGATGACTATTTTTCTATTGTTTCAAAATTATTGAAATGAGAAATTGAGAAGGGAAAACTATCAAATAAGCCCCCGTACTATGCCGAAAAAGTCAATTAGGCCCGCGTACTTTACAAACACTCAATTAAGTCCTCGAACTATTAAAAAACATTCAATTAAGCCCTTTTAGTCGGTAAGTAACCGGTTTCCCGGTTAAACGGCGACGACGGCGACGATGTGCTCGAACACTAGCAACGGCGGCTGCCGGGAAACGGGTCACATTTAACCGGGAAACCGGTTACTTACCGACCGAAAGTGCTTAATTGAACGTTTTTTAATAGTTCGAGGACTTAATTGAGTGTTTGTAAAGTATGAGGGCCTAATCGACTTTTTCGGTATAGTACGGGGGCTTATTTGATAGTTTTCCCAATTGAGAATGATTATGAAGCGGTCCAATTCATCCAATTCACTGCTCGTTGATTCATTATTCATGTAGGAGGTCCCAAGTTCGAAACTTATTGGAAGCAATTTCAGCCCTATTTAACTTTGGTTCCTCCAGCCATCTCCTTTACCCGTATAAAAAATACAAAAATACAAAAAAGACTAAAAAATATTTTCACCATTGAAGAAAATACTCTGGAATTTTGTACGTAATAAAAATGTGAGAAAGATCATTTATTCATCATGAATGTTTGGTGCATCGAAATTTCGCACCCGAACTTGGACCAGAACCTCTTAAAAACAAAGATTAAAAAAATCATTTATGGGACCACAAATTTTTATGACAACTATTTTTGGGACTATTCCAGCGTACTTTTTCCAGGCAAACAGCAGAGCCTTATCTTTTCAACAAAAGGTATTACCAAGGTACAAATAATACTACCTCTATGGCTCTATTTTTTTTACTCCGTAATTAAATACGGAGTAATTAATATGGCCATTCCATTTCATTTGATAATAAATGGATCTATCACGCGCATGTGAGCTTGGAGGTGCTACTACGTATTTCCTAAGACACTTTCCAACCTCAGATATTTTTGCATATCAAAATAGTCTTTCGGACTATTTTTCAGAACTATTTATTTAATACGGAGTACCTAGTAATTCTAGGTAGCACCGAAACTCTCCGGAAATGGTACGTTTCTTGTTTCGGAAACTCTTTAGAAACTCTTCAATTCTTCAAATAAACCTTTTTTGAGCAAAATTTGATGTTTCTCGTTTCCTGTTTCCTTATGATTTTCGCGTTTCCGTGCAACAAAGCAATCATACTCTCTCCGTCCCAATATAAAGAACACATTTGTTTTTTCAAACATTTTTAAGAGGGACATTGTTTTATACTCCAGGGGGTTTGGGGAGGGGGGCTGGGAGGCCTTTAGTAATCAGGGCTGAAACTCACTTTATTGAGTTTCGAATCTTTATGTGCCTAGCGGATTTCGAACTCGAGACCTCTCACTAGGCACGGTAACCTCACAACCAGCTGGGCTTGAATGCTTGATTTTTTTTAGGAGGAACACTGTTTGCAACTGTTTGGACACTGTTTAACACTATTTAGACAGTGTTTGGCATTGTTGGACACTGTTACATTGTTTTGTTTGCCAAAAAGGGAAATGTACCATTTATATTGGGACGACCTTAAAAGGAATATATGCCTTTTATATTGGGACGGAGGGGGTAGTTTTTTTAGGCTCACCGCAAACCAATCCGTCAATAAATCTAATCTCCCCCAGTTTATACGTATTTACTCGGTCTATTCAATTTTTCTCTGCAATCCAGCACCGTCAATATATTCACTGAGAACTTATTTTTTTTCAATGAATTCCTTACTTTTATTATTATACATTATTCTTTTGCCAATTCTTTTTCATGAATAATTATAATTTCAAAAGTAAAATATTTCGATGCAAAAATAAATAAATTTGGAGTTCAATTTTTTCTTAAAACTTCATACCTATTTTACAAAAAACTTATAGAAAAAATGTAAAAAAAACATTGTATCTAAGTTTTAGCTTTCAAATATATTTAAGAAAAATGTTGTGCATGAAATTTCAAATAATTGAAATTTCATATTTTTTTAAAGATTTATATATAGAAAATTGGTGCCATTTGAAAGAACATAAAAAATTATGAGTTTTGATATATTTTTTATAAAAATCAAATTACAAATTAAAAAGTTGTGATAGTTAAAATAAATTGAGATTTTTGGTTTAAACGCTCAGCAATTCCTGCCGCCAAATCCTCTCTCTTGGAGTGAACAAGGGTCTTACTCCCCCTCCCATGGGTTTCCCCAACCTACTCTAGAGCCCTCTAATACAAAAAATGGCTTGGGTTGCATCATATTTTGAGCGAAAACCTTACATTTGTGAATTCACACCTCCCCATTGCGGATAGCCTTAGGGGTAGGTATATGAGCTTCATTTAGATTTTTATTGATTTTCAATACCATTCGGTTTGATTCATATTCCTCAGGAATCTGTGATTCCAGCTAATTCTCTCTCCTCAACACAAACCTCAACCGTACAGTTTTTACTTTATTAATGTTCATGTCGATCAAACTTGGCAAGATTATTAGGGGCGGAGGTAGTACTACAGAAGTAAATTGAGGGAGGAAGAGAGTAGTTTGATTTTGGTTAAGAAATTCAAAATGTCCTTAATTAAGGCTCTGTTTGCAAACTCTATTTATAAGTGTTTTTGGCTTTTTTTTAAGAAAAAAACACTTATTTTACCAAACACTACCAACTTTTACTATCTCGATTTTCGTGTAGAATCTACTTTTTACTTTTTCTATTACACAAAAAACACTAATTTTATCAAACACTACCAACTTTTACTACTAATCATTTTTTCCCAAAAAGTACTTTTATTTAAGCACAAGTGGTTGCAAACAAAGCCTAAGAGAATCAGCAGGAATATCTAGCTAGTCACATCACCTATTGCCAACTCTGTTGTGCTTGGACAGTTAACCACTCCCTATAAAAGAGCAAAACTTTACGGCCAATCACAACTTATCGGAAGTGCCAAAACTGGTCAGGAGAGTTAAATTTTTAAGAGTACAAAATGCTTTTATGTCTGACTTTTAATCCAAATAAATTGTAATTTTATAATCGAATAATGACAATGACAAAGATTCTTAGGGTCTGTTTGCAACAGCTTCTGCTTTTAAAAAAGTGCTTTTTTTAATGAAATGAGGAAAAGTGATTAAATAAAAGTTGATAGTGTTTGAGAAAAAAGTGATTTTGAAAAGTAAAAGTGGGTAGTGTTTGGTAAAATAAGTGCTTTTTGTGTAATAGAAAAAGTAAAAGCACTTTTGACGCGGAAGCCGAGAAAAATAAAAGTTGTAGTGTTTGAGAAAATAAGTGCTTTTTTAAAGCAAAAAGCTGAGAAGTGCTTTTTTAAAAGCAGTTGCAAACCAACCCTTAATCAAGGTCCGAGTCTTGTCTTGAATTCTTGAACCATTTCCGGACGCATTACCCATGTTTTATTGTTCCAAGAAAGGTTGAATCGCCAACCCCAAGCGCCCCCCACACCCCGACCCGACAAGACTTTTGAGAGGATGTAAGTCACGATGACTCAGTAAGTAGAGTGGCAGTAGGCCCATGCACCCGTGCGCACCAGAGGCCTAACCTTATTTCAGGTTCTGTGACCTCCACTCGGTCGTTGCGGGGATTCGAACCTTGGTCATTGTTCCAAATTTCCCACCACTCAACCAACTGAGCTATCCGTGCGAGTTACCCATGTTTTATCAAGTTACATCCTAATGGTGACACCTCACTCTCAAGATCTAAATTGAACTTTAATACAAATTGAGAGTAATACATATGACATTTTTTTACCCGTTTTCACAATATCAGTCCACTCTGGAAGTTTCATCTTTCCAGAACGCTTAAGGCGGATGTTGTATCAACCAGTCTTAAGCGTCTCAAAAGATAAAACTTCCAGAATAGACTGATATTGTAAAAACTAGTAAATATGACATTTTTTTTTATAAATATCTAATTTAGAGAATATGTGTATGCAGTATATATCTAGAGAAGGTTCTAGGACACATACATTATCTCCGGTGTAATTAATATGTGTATGTGATTCAAATTCTCATTTTACACAATGCTCATTAGAAGTTTAGAACTATCACACACATATAGCGTCCAATTCCGGTGAGAATTGTTCTTTAGATAAGGCTTAATGAGAAAAAAGTAAGCAATCCTAAGTTCTTAAATTCATATGATCTTGTTAAAAGTTTCAAGTGTGATCTTTTTTTTCATATGATCTATTAATATGATCTAAATGGATCGTTTAAATTTGGTTTGTGATAGTTTGATCATTTCACATTTAACCAAGTCTAATACAATCTCGCCTTCTTAGGTAATAACTCCAAATTTAATTTACACTTTTTAAGTATTCCCTCCCCTCCTTTAAAAAGAGTATTCCTTCACATTTTAAAAAAAGTGTTCTCTTCCATCTAAGTTATTTTCGTTTTATGAAGAAGTATAGGATGTTCATGTATATAATTTCTCTTCTATTGTCCTACACAATTTCAATCATACAATTCTTTTTTCCTACTTTATGTGTGAAGTTAAAACATCATACACGAAGAACATGGTAATATTATACCAAGTAGATGCTTATATACATTTTATGTACACCGGTGGACGTAGCTCAACTGGTAGCGAGAGAGTGCCACAAGGGTTAGGTCCTGAGTTCGAATCCCGGCAACTGCGATAAGAGGTTACTATGCTAAAAATGCATAGGGCCTCTGCAAGTACCGGGGACGGAACCCCACTCTCTATCTGTCAGATTGTGATCAGGACCGTCTAATGAATTTGGAGGCCCCGGTTCCAAATGTAAAATTGGGGCCCCACTTTAATATAAAATATTAAAAAAACTCAATTCAAATACTTATACTTAAATTAATTGAATACTTATTTAATAATATAATAATTTTTTTATCTAAAACTTACTTAATTCTTTATTTAAAGTAACACACCTCATTATTCAAGCAATTTAAGTAAATCATGAGAACTAAAGGACCAATGAAAATAATAATAGAACTATATTTTTATTCCTTACTAATTGTATTTTACTGATTATTATAAATATATTAATATATAATACTAATACATTTTTAAAATTTGTGACCCCATAAATCCAGGGGCCCTGTTTCGGAGAACCTAATTAACCTCCTAAAAATGATCCTGATTGTGATTATAGTCCAATTTACATCATCTCATCGTGTCGTCCGGTCAGTGTTGGGGGCCCTTATGGATAAGGTGTCACATGTAAACCATTACATGCTCATTGTCGATATCTCTTAGTTTGATTAGCGTCTATAAAAAATCTATATCAAAACTTATCAGAACAAAAATCAGTGGTCCCAAAGTAGAAATTTTATTTTGGAATGGAGTTATATGTACTCCAGTATTAGATGTAGAAAAAAATAACAAATTTCATACACCATCCGTGATTTAATTTGTCTCTTTTGTCATTTGGAAATTCAATAATTATTATTTGTCTTATTTCTATTTTGTCAACTTATTCATTACTTCTTATATTCTCTTTCCAGTTTGAACTGTATTTTCTTACTACCTCCGTCCCATTTATATTCTCTCTTTACGGTTTACGATATTTGACTGACGATAAAGCAAACAAATCCCTGTCCGCACTCAAATTATTTTTAGAAAAAAATTACATATTTAGAAACTACATTTAAAGCTTTACAAAGTCACAAAAACCTGAATCAAATTTGATAAATTTTTTATATATAAAGTAAGAAATTAAGAGTGATTTGTGTTGATCAAGTAAATAGGAGCTGAGACAATATAAATGGGATGAAAGAGTATTTTCTTTCCAGGTTCCATCTTTTTATTACTTAGTCATACTGTTTACTATATGGTCCTTTCTTCAAACATTTTAAATTACTGTCTTTCGTATTCCTACTTTTTTTGGAATTTTGATCAAGAACCTAGAGAGATGAAGGAAAAGAGAATATACGTATAAAGAGTAGCTTTATAAAAACATTAGGATAACATATGATTAGGAGACATTAGTATGTGTCACAATTTGACAAAAAAAGTAAATAGATAGAGTGGACACTGGACGTCCAGTCATGCTCAACAAAATGTGTGGACTTCCCTAATATAGATAGGGTCACATACATTTTATGGTAACAATTTTGTGTGACAAACATTTATTAATTTTGATGAAAATTTTAAGCAACATTTCATCTTTATAAGTATTACCTCTATTTCATTAACTAAGGAAATTTGCAATTATTCAAAAAGTGAATGTACATGATTGATAAAGTAATATTTCATCCGTCCTATTGGACTTTATCAAATTTTTCTTTTTTGCTGTCGCAAAAAATATTTGTCACTTTCATCAAAGATGATTGTCATTAATTAATTAATTAAGAAAAGTTTTTGAGTAAATAGAGAGGGGAAAGAAAAGAGGATCGGAGGACCAACCTGGAAATGGAAGCTCTCCGGCCTCAATGAGCTTGGGGACACACATATAACTCCAAAGGCCACAAGGACTAATGGTATCGAAATACAGAAGCTGCACGCCGGCATCCTCCGCCACGTCAACGGCGAACGAAAATATGCCGTCCACCACCAGACACGTCACCGGGTGATCCGAAGCGCCGGCGGCGAGGACCATGTTCCGGAAGAGTGGGCTGGTGGTTTCCTCGATGCTCTGGATGAGTTCCAGGATTTGATCTGCGGTCCTGGGGCTGTCCTCCGGCAGGCCGTCGGGGACGGTGGCGAAGCGGAAGAGGGGGTACTTGGCGAAACGGGGATCGACGTCGGTGAAGCGGAGGAGGCGGCGGTGGACGTAGAGGGTGTTGAGGAAGGTGACGCGGATGTGACGGAGGCAGAGTATTTCGGCGAGTTTGAGCATGGAGTTGACCGGGCCTTGAAGGGGTAACGGGAAAATCAGTACGTGGGGATGGGGATGAGGAGGAGAGACATCATCAGTCAAAGTCGTCTCCGCCGCCGCCGGAATATCCATTGAAGATACAGAGAGTGTTAGAGACGGAGGTTTGGACTTTGGAGGCCGGGCGGGCAGTTACCAATGCGAATAATGAATCTTTGGCTTTTGAGACGCAAAAGTACAAGTAGCTAGATTGTATCTGTCTTGATAGATAGATTTTACAAAAAGCATAAATAAAACTAAGAAAGAAAAAGGACACAGTGAAAGGGGGCTACTGACTACTGTTCTTTTCAACTCGTGAGTTTTTTGACCAAATACCCCCAACTAAAAAATCCCTTCACTCCCTTACCCAACCTCGGACACCGTAATTCTGCTTTTCAGAGCAACTTTCTTTTTGTACACAAAAATAATGTATACTTTTTGCAAATGAACGGTTTGTCTACACAAGCATATAGGAATATACCCAAGAAAAAGTCAAGAGAGTTGCTTGGGTACCCCAATTTGTACCCCAAAGTGTACACCGTCTGTGTACACAGACATTTGAGTAGAAAGTTCTGCCCTCTTTCAAACGAATTGTCTGTGTACACAGGCAATTTGGGGTGGGGACAAATTGGGGTACAATTTGAGGTACCTATAGAATTTTTGGAAAAAATATACATAAAAAATGTCCACGATGCATCTAGCCTTTTCTAGTTTTCTTTTACTTCGTTAGAAATACTATGAACAAACAATAATCACAAGGTTCTATCATGTGTAAAATTGGAACAATATAATCTGTAGGGGCACAAATGAGGGAATTGCTTACAAACGTATAGTATGACCAAAACGAAATAACAAAGTCTTTTTCCGGTAATTTGTAATTTTCCTCAGTTTTGATTCATAAAATCAAGATAGGTTATACATCCTCCATTCTTAAATAAATGCAACACTTTCTTTTTTTTGGAAGTTTCAATATAAATGCAACGTTTCCTTTTTAGGTTAAAATGACAACCACTAAAGACTAGAATACCCTTTGCACCCATGTGATGTATTCTTACCCCAAATTAAATATCCACGTCGTGCCAGGCTACCAGCCCTTCATCTTTTTCATGTACTTCTTCACTTTTTTAAATTAGTTCTGTCACCTAGACTCCTCTTCCATGGTCATCCATTTTTTTCATTCCATTCTTTCTCTATGTCATATTCTTTAATCTTATTTCCACTTTTTTGGTTTCAACTTACATTTCAGTCATCCTCCTTCCATTACTTTCTTTCTACCATTTCCTTTCCAATTACTCTATATTTTTTTTTAATTTTACATCCGTAGAAAATCCTAGAGCTAAATCTATTGAATCCATCCGCACTTCTCATGATTCCCCCAGCTGATTAAAAAATTAGAATTTCGGAGAGACCAACCTCGGATGAACTCGATTGTGGATAAAATTGACGAATTACAAATTGACAATAACGAAGTATCGGAATGAAGAATCAAAAGGGTCTTGGGAGACTGAAAATCTAGATTAAGAGGTGTGATAGTGTGTTGTCTTTAGATCGAGAGGTGTAGAAGAAAGTAAAAAGATGATGGGCAGAAAATGGGTAAAGGGTAGAACCGGATAACATTTACTTTATCTGTATTCCTTGGTCCCTGCGCCCAGCCCTATGTTGCATTTATATCCGAACGAGTTTTTAACATGAATATTACCAAAAGTCTTTGGGGTTTCAAAAATATGACTATTGATGAGGAGAGGAGCATGACCTTGATGAGGAACTCATACGTCAACATGAAAGTAAAAATAGGATAAATAGTCATACTTTTGTTAGTGGAGTTTAAAGTAGTTATATTTATGTAATTTTTTCATAATTAAACTAGCAGTGAAGCGGTGTTAATTATTAAAGAAATGTAGACATGTGACAAGTGATAAAGGGACAAAATTGGAAGACTTTGAAGACATGACTTTCATTGTCAACAAACAAAAGCTTGAAGCTATATATCGAATACTAAGAGCATCTCCAATGCTATAATGTGCACGGTGCACATGTGGCATGAGTTATAGCCACATAAATATTAGCAAATAAATTATCTCTCATAATTTGAATGATTTTATACAATTTCGGTAAGTTTTTCCCTGCAATGTCAACAACAATGTCAACATCTAGACGGTCTCCTTGACATTGTGGAGGAAAATTTACCAAAACTGTATAAAATCATTCAAATAAGGAGAGAAAGAAATTATTTACTAATATTATGTGGCTATTTCTCATACCACGTGTGCAGCGTGCACATTATATTTTATCATTGGAGATGCTCTAAGCCATTTCACAACTAGTAATTCTTTCATGCCCAAACAGTTGCTCGTTCTCGAGCAAGGGAAAACCAAATTGACATGTAAGGGCATAAGGCCAACCAAATTTTACTAAATTCAATGTAGAATGACTAGTACACATGTCAAAGACAAGTAAAAATATTTAGTTCTCGCAACATATCTTTTATTGGTGACCACTTAGAGAAAAGATATGTGAACGACTAAAACACGTATCGAGAAATCTTTCACATTCATGTTTTTCAACACGCCTCTATCACATCATGTTCATATGGCATGGGTATGTAAATGTGCTTTCTCTATTCAATCTCACAAAGGGCTTTATTTAGTAAATAACCTATCCCAAATGAGGAAACAATCACTCAAAAGTCGGACTTTTTTTTTCAAGTAGCACACTCTAAGTAGTAGCATAGAGTAGTATACAAGCACTCATGAACACTACCAAATGTCTAAGCTGTTTACATGAAATCCACACGACCACACTACGAAAGATGCTAGGGAATTAGAGAGGCCTCAGGCCTCAATGTTGGCTAAATACAATGACCTGTGTAAGATGGTGATCGAAACATATGTTGTTTTGTTGTTGTTTTTCCCAAGAAATAATGGGGGGTTGGGAAGCTCATATGTATGAAGATGTTGGAAGATGTCAAACCAACTATTCATGAAACTGTTAATTAGAGCATTAACTATTGTAGACAGTTTGCGAATCGAGTGACTCTACCAAGTGAGGCTGTAATGACGAGTTTTTAGTTTTCCCAAATTCATTGTAAATCATTTTGGCAAATGATCTATTGAATTGATCAATACATTGTGGATTTCTCTTGAAAAATGGTTTCATTAACATAATTTTTTAAGGAATCAACATTTGATTCAATCCCTGCGGGCCCCCAACATCGACCGGACAATTAGATGGGATGATGTAAATTGGACTTTAATCACAAGCTGGCAGATAGAGAGTGAGGCTCTGACCTTGATATTGCAGAGACCCTAAACATTTTTAGCATAATAGTCTCTCTCATCGCAGTTGCCTGAATTCGAATCCAAGACTTACCCCTTGTGGCACCCCTATCTACATTTGCAATGACTATGAATATACGATAATATATTTATAGTAACTATAATCACAATTAATTTTGCTATAATATACACAATCTTTTAGTCACTATTTAGTTCAATCTAGCTGCCAAAAGTATTGCTATCACTCTAATTTCTTTATAGTAGTATATTCATCAATATTAATGCACATTTTGATTTGGAAGTGATTCGAATTAAGACATCTACACCTATTTCTGACGGTATCACAACCACATGGTGATAGCGTCATTATGAAAAATACGCTAATGGGCTTTACATTACCATCATATGAACACCAAACAAATACGCGATCGAAGTCATATGAAAAATTCATTATACGGATGAATTATAGGCTTTACATCTGAAATAACTTCTATTGAGACGTTCTAAGACTCATTGTTTTTTGTGAGCTTAATGCAAGTCATTTTTCTTATGTCATTTATGAGATGGTCAAGGCTAGTGTGGGAGGATCCTCCGGCATTGACACTTTCTTTGGCTAACCTAGAAAGTTGGAGGATGGATTTCTTGAACTCTTGTCTCCGGCTTCCCATGAGTTCAAGGACCGCATTCTGAATGGTAACCCGATCACACCTATCTTTGATATCCAACCCAATCTTCCACACCTGACTAACCAGCCTGCTGGTGACCATCTGGTCCACACCCAACGCCCAGCAGATCATCGGCTTTCCGGCAATGATGCTTTCCAAGGTCGAGTTCCACCCGCTGTGGGTCAAGAACCCGCCCACGGCCGGGTGAAGTAAGACCTCCTCTTGAGGAGCCCAACTCACTATATACCACTTATTGTTATTCTCTATGCATGAATTATTGACGATGGTTTCTTTCAAAAGCTGTGAAGAATCAGCACTGCCTTTTGAGAGCTGATCATCTTCTGCTGAAGTCGATTTTAAGCTATTAGGCCTGACCACCCACAGGAACCTGACGTCGCTGTCAACCAAGGCATGCCAGAATTCCAAAAACTGGGCCATGGTTAAGGTGGCTAGGCTGCCGAAGCTCACGTACAAGACTGACTCATCTGGTTGCCTGTCAAGCCACTCCATGCATGTCCTGTCTTCTTGCCAAAAACTGGTTGAAGGGGGGCCAAGAGCTTCCCGTTGTCCGGCGAGTCTGGTCTTCAGGTGTTGTTGGACTGGGCCGATCGTATATGTTTTGGGGCAGTAGCTGCGGATATTCGAAACAATCGGCCCATCTAGCTCTTCGAATGAGTTCAGTATTAGCCCATGGGATTTGGGTACAAAATGGATTTCGGCCTTCACTAGCTCACTGTTCTTTTCTGCCCAGGGATCTGATTTGGCCCGAAAGAAATGGGGAAGGTCGCGTACTCTAAGCAGACCTTCCATGCCTGGTACACCAGCCACCAGCCTGTCCAGATCTTCTCCTATTAAGGAAAAGGAAGATCAAACCAAAATATTCAAATCTTATCAATTCATTTTCGAACTCAGTGATTCCAAGTACCTGCTTATACAAACATCTCCTAACCAGGAGGAAAGGTTCAATGTTTTATTCGGTGGGTGAAAGGCACTGAAAGCAAACCAAACCAATTTGTACTAAACTCAATACAAATTGAACCATATGTAATTTAGTTTGAAATTGGTAATACTTCTAAATCGAATTACGTGACATCAAACTGAAACTAAAAAACAATTAAAATCATACTCCGTGATAAACTATATCAAAATAAACTAAGACACAATAATGTATTTATTTGTTATTCTCCCATTGTGATTCATATGAATCCGAAAACAGAAAAAAACAAACAAAAACCCAAACATCGCCCCTATTCTAGCATGCAAAGCGTTGTTGGTTTAATAGAAGGGTATATGATGCCCAAAGACTGAAAGTGACACTCCACTTTCAAGTTTCAACAGAAATTTTGGATAGACTAAGAGCTTCTCAAAAATCATTTTTAGCCATAAAACTAACTCATTTAAGACCACCTTGGTGGCAAACCTGTAAAAAGGTATATCCCTGTAAAATTAATAAATACGTAGTAATTTATATTTCTCCTTATTTCAATTCTTTTCTTTTTCGATAAACTTTTCTTCACAATGCTAAGCACAATTAAGATCGTGAAACAAACACGGTGAAATTTTGAGCTTCAATTATAAAGTAAATTATGTTGAAGTCCTGCAATGGTAAATTGTAAAGCAATAAAATGTTATATCAAGATTTTGTGTTACTCCTATCAAGTTGATGTGTCTTCACAATTTAAATTTATGTGTCTATTTCTAATGTCACACGTCCATCTTGTACTTCTTTACAATGGAGATGATCTAATGATTTATAACATTGAACAGATATCGGTAATCAAACATGTACCATTTGCCTAATTGGTATATATGTGAGTTTAAAAAAAACATGCGTAGTTGTACTTCAGGAAATGCAATTCAAATGTAAAGATTGTTACGCCGAAACAACGTCCAATTTCCATCTGTCACTTTGCTTTGCGTATTATCCCGAAACACGGCACCGTTAATGGCTGGATGGGATGAAGCACGCATTTGTTGAGACTTTTCTTCGATTGTAAGTTGTAACCCTTTTTTGGGCAATTGATGATAACCTTTACTGTAACTTTGAAATTTTTAATTTAGGCTTTTATATCAGTCATTGCAGTTAAAACCCTGAAATTTTAACTGCTATAAGGATGTTTTTACTTATACCGTAATCTGTCTCAGACCAGACCATACTTGGATAGTAATAAAAATACAAAGAGACCAAACATTACCCTACCAGATCAGTTCAGATCAGACAAACAAATTACAATCCAAGTAAAAATATCCTAATACGTGAAGTGTGTGTGTATATATATATATATATCTTTACTTTGTTAATTGATTAATACTTCAGAATTTTTGTAAATTAGGTATTATTATGACTATAATTTGTAATGTTAAAGTATTATAATTAGTAATGCTTTAAATAATTACTAACTAATAATCATCATTATGACTAAAAATTACTAACTATAATCATTATATTTTATTTTTTTATTGTTATTACCTCACGGTCCACACCAACTACTCTACTACTACTATTGTGATTACTACTCCCTCCATTTGGATGTCCCAAAAAGATTTTCCGTTTCCATTTAAAGTAAGAAATATGTGACTAAAGTTAATTCTCTCTCCTCTGCACAAATTTCAACCACACAGTTTTTACTCTATTAGTCCACGTGAAAGTCAAAGTTGACGAACCTTTTCGGCACGGGAGAGTATTAAAAGTAGTAGTATTTATTTATTTATTCATTTATTCATTTATTTTTAATAAAAACCGTTCCGAACAGGAACCGGCGGTTCTGGTTTCAAATTTTCAGAGAATCGGGGATATATGAACCTCCGGCTCCAAACCGGAAGTGCAGGTGCTATGCAATTCCAGTTCCGATTCTAGTTGAACTGCGGATAGGTCTAGATACTTAAAAGTTAAAATGGTGATTACGATGTGATATCCTAAAATATTAGATACTCCGTATAACAAATGTATTATTAGATGCTACAGGGGGGCAATTCTGCTGATCATGAGATGTCCACAAATTCAAAAATCAATTGAGTGAATTATTTGATTGAAGTAGGCATATCGATCTTAATCCAATGTTTGTCATTAATGGGAAAAGGTGCAAATAGGCCCATGTACTAACCAAAAAAGGTCAAATAAGCCCTTATTTAGGAATCTTTGTCCGGCCGTCGCCATTTGGAGTGGTTCCCGGTAGAATTTTTTGATAAAATTTTTTGAGCGTCTTATTCATTAAGTCTAGTTTACTCATACCAAATTTCAGCAAAAACTTCAATCGGGAAGGCATTGAAATGAATTCCTGAAAATAACTGCGCAGTTAGAAGCGCAGTTATCTTCAAAAATTTATTTGAATGCCTTCTCGATTGAAGTTTTAGCTGAAATTTGGTATGAGCAAACTAGACTTGATGAATAAGATGCTCAAAAAATTTCATTAAAAAATTCCATCGGGAACCACCCCAAATGACGACGCCCGGACAGAACTTCCTAAATAAGGGCTTATTTGACCTTTTTGGGTTAGTACATGGGCCTATTTGCACCTTTTCCCGTCATTAATTAACAGTACTTTAATGCGAAAAATGTTAGGTCCAACCATTCATATATAATTCCAATGGTCAAAGTATTGCTTTGTATTTTGTAAAATGCTCACTTATGTTTGATTTCAATAATATATGTTATAATAAAAATAGTACAAATAAACTATGCCCAATTTTTAGCAGCAATATGTGTTTTTTGTGCATAACTATATATTTTTTATAATGTGCATAAATATAATTAGTTGACAATAATTAAGATGAAAATAAATATTTGGAAAAAGAAGGTAGTAGTAGTTTGTGAACAAAAAAATTATGATATGAACCCGTTTGATAACTCTTATTTTTAGGAGAAGCCATATCAGACAACATTTTTGTGAAACGCCTAATCTTTGATTTCATGTGCTAAACTTTGTAATAATCAAAATAAGTAAGATTAAAATTATTTTCCTGGTTAAAATTACTATAGAGGGTCATTTTAGTTGCTTTTCAAAAACAAAATTATTTTATTAACAAAATATATTTCATATACGGAGTATAATATCTTATATTTCAGCAAATTCAGTCAATTCAAGCGCTTCAGTCAGAACATCATCAATTTTAACAGATTCAGTTAATTTCAAGTGTTATCCAAAGTGACTCACAATAATTCAACTCAAAGAGTGAATAATATAATCTTCAGATTACTTCAAAAAATAATCTTCAGATTAAACTGCATGTGCCTAGGGCTTCACTTTACTCACTTTATATCAATAAAATATTCAGATATTAATATTTATTTCGTTTTAGGACTGATAATAAATGTGCTCATTATGACATGTAAATAGTACTCCCTCCGTCCCAAAATTAACTTCCCGTTCGGTTTACGATGCTTGACTGACGATAAAGCAACTCGATCCCTGCTCACACTCGGATTATTTTTAGTAAATAAAATTTACATATTCAGAAACTACATTAAAACCGCTACAAAGCCTGATCAATAAAATTTAAATTTGATAAAAATTTGATATAAAAAGTAAAAGATTACGAGTGATTCAAGTTGACCAATGAATAGTGAATGAGAAGTTGTTTTTGGGACGGAGGGAGTATTATTTAGTACTCCTTCTGTCCAGTTCGAAAGTTCACGTGGACAAACGATACAGTTTTTTAGACAAGCGATTAAATAAAGTAATTTGATAAAAAAACGGAAAGAGACAATTTAGAAAAACTAAACACATAAAGTGAAAGTAATTAAAGGGAAGGGGATAAGTAGGGGTCGGGAAAATTGTGAAACTTGGCATGCAATGAGTATGAAATAAAAATTTGAGTAAAAGTGTAATTAAACAGAGTAAATTATTTCCTAAAATGGAATGAGAACTTTTACATGAGACATCCAAATAAGAAAAGTGGGAACGTTTTTTTACTGAAGGAAAGTGAGAACGTTAATTAATTTTGAACTGATTAAATAATTTATTGTAATTATTGTTTTCAGTTATATTAATTCATTGGGAGTAAGTAATTGTGTAGTTGCAACTAAAATAGCCCGTATGTTTGACACATTTCGACTTATTTGTCGGATTTTCACTAATTAAGTAATTTTGATTTCAAGAACTAAATTGTGTAATAATCAAAATAAATAAAATTAAATTTTTTAGTGTTTTTCATATAATTTTTTCTTGGAAAAATTCCCGGGATATGACTAAAACAAAGTGAGTTTCTCAAAATGTGAGTAGTTATGTTTTTTCCCCAAAGTATGACTGAAAATATATATATATATACTTCGTATATAAAAGAAATATTTGTTATATTAAATTTTGGAAGGACAGAAATACCCCTTTTCTTAAAAAAATGCATTTTACACTACTTTCGTCCGGGTAAAAATAATGCACTTTATGAAAGAGTCATTGCACAACATTTATTGCACTTTATGTTGTGTTCACAACACGAGATTTAATACATTTCATGCAATTAAGTTATGGCACTTCAGTTTATGGTTTTTTATAGTTTTGATAACTTTAGTTTTTACGTTTAATTAAATATAATGCACTTCATGCGAGTGTTATTGCACAACATTAAAAACTTGTTAGGATTTCATATACCTTTTCATTTTAAATTTGATAATCACACTTTATGTCAATGTTAATGCACTAATTATTGCACTTCATGTCATAATCACATTATACATGGTCATATCATTGCACTTCTTGTACCAATCATTGCACTTCTTGTGATATTCACAGAATTCAATACAAATTATTTATTGCACACGATCTTCAATCGTCTTCAACCTAGGGTTCATCTTCAATCTTGGGTTCGCCTTCAACCTCGACCACCTTGGTTGAAGAATCTGAGTTGTTTGAGCAGCAGTCCAACGCCATTCTTTGAGAACATTAATTCTCAACCCCAATTTCAAGAAATACAAAAAGAAAAAAGGAGAAGGGGAAGGAGAAGGAGGCAACCATGCGGCGGGTCTGCGGTTGGTGAGCGGCGGCGAGCGATGGTTGTGCGGCCGCCGGCTAGATGGCGGACAATACATGGACGTCGCACAGCGCCTTGGAGCCCAGGTCGAGCGGACGATTGCACTAGCTACCGACGATTTACACCCAAATCGCAGTTCTGTGCAAGGCGGGGGCGTTGGACGGTGGGCGGAGACTAGGCAACGTGCGGCAGTTGGGCGGAGGGGCGGCTGCGCGAGTGAGTGTTGGAGGTTGTATCTAGGGTTGTAGAATATGAATAGGAGGTTAGAGTTTTATAAGGATAAGCTAAAGAGTGTTTTTGTCCATAAAAATTATTTATTAACTATTAATTACGAATTTTAATTAATTATTATGAAATGTAATATTATTTTGGGAAAAAAACTAATTAGGTCATAGATTGAGAAAGTAAGAGAGTTTTAGTCATATGGGGGATAATTATTTCTTTTTTCTTTATTTCAATAATAAAATACATTTTAGATTGAAATTTTCTATAACTCAACAAATCTAGTCAATTCAACAAGAACGTTATTAATTTCAGCAGATTTAACTGATATAACCAATTCTAATGGTACCAAACGAGCTCTTAATTTAGCTAGTTCAATTTAATTACATTAAGTAAGTAATACTCCCTCCGTCCCAGGGAGAAGTTCTCAATTTCTTTTTTTGGTAGTCCCAACAAAAAGTTCTCATTTCCCTAAATGGAAAGTTATCCCACATCAAAACAGTGTCAAACAGTGCAAAACAGTGTCGAAACAGTGCCAAACAGTGTCGAAACAGTGCCAAACAGTAAAATTTACCCCTCAATAACTTTATTTCCTAAATATGTGTGAAAGTCAACCCGGGAACTTCTCCCTGGGACGGAGGGAGTACTAATTAGAAGAGATAAAGTAAATCTAATTAAGAATATATAAAGTGATTTTATAATCAAATCTCTTTGTAATGTACCTTTTGATTTTTTATATACTCTCATATTTTCATTTAGACGTTACAGCAAGACTGAAATTTTGAAAGAGGGGATGACAATAAGTAAAATTACACGGACTAATGGACTATGATCTTGAGAAAAGTAAAATGAACAACAAATTAACTACTCTGAAAGGACATCAAAAAATTGGACAAACAAAAATGCAAAAAATGGCGAAGTATAATGATGAGACGGAAGAAATATATTGAGTAATCATGTAGGGCTTGAAAATATTGAGAGGGGCCGAATACAAGTGGTACGTTAAGTCAAATATGAATATCTTTTGAGTAAAGGGTCAGTTTGGTACTCGAAGTTGCAAAAAAGGTGTCAAATAAGTGCTTATATAGAAGATTCTGTCCGGACGTGCCATTTGAGGTGGCTCCTGGTAGAATTTTTTGATGAAATTTTTTGAGCATCTTATTCCTTAAGTCTAGTTTACTCATACCAAATTTCAGCTAAAAATTTAATCGGGGAGAGATTCAAATGAATTCTTGAAGATAACTGCGCTTTTAACGGCACAGTTATCTTCAAGAATTCATTTGAATGTCTTCCCGATTGAATTTTTATCTGAAATTTGATATGAGTAAACTAGACTTAATGAATAAGATGCTCAAAAAATTTCATCAAAAAATTCCACTGGGAGCCACCTCAAATGGCACGTCCAGACAGAATTTTCTATATAAGGACTTATTTGACCCCTTTTTTGCAACTTCGAGGACCAAACTGACCCTTATCCCAATATCTTTTATACCGAGTATTTTTTTTTTTTAAGCTTTTTCATATTGACTCAGATTTATTACTGAGTATGTAATTTGATTCGATTTGATTTGTTTTTTAAGTGTAATCTGATTTGAATAAAAAATGATACTATGTTTGGTGAAAGGTGCAATTGCTTTTATATTAAAAATGATTTTTAAGTGATTTTGGAGAAAATGTTTAATGGTAAAAATTGGTATTTATTGAAAAATGCTTTTGAAAAAGTAAAAAAGTTGGTAATGTTTGGTAAAGTAAGTGTTGTTTCTGTAAGGAAAAATTGATAGTAATAATCTCAACTATTATAATCTCAACTATATTTCAGAATAATCTCAACTTTAGTTAACTTCCGCCAATAATGATCCTTATAAATAAATTCTTGCAGTTTCTAAAATGGATGAGAAAAGATATAACAAGTAATCCCTATAAATAATCCAAACTTTTTTATCTTACACTTCATTTCTTTTTAAAAATCACTTATTATAGGAGGTAATATATGGTCAGGGACCATTATTGATGGACGGTCCTGTCGGTCCATATGGTTGGGATTATACAAAGATAATCAATAGTTGAGATTATTGTTAGCGAACCGGCAATAGTTGGGATTATTATTTTCAATTTTTCCTATGAGTAAAGATTAACTGATAATGTGAAAAGCAATTTAGGGAGTGTCTGATCTGATTCTTAAAAAAGTTTCATGAAATAACAGAATTAATGGACGAAAGTAGATATTGGAATGTTTGAGTAAAAGTGCAGAAATACTTCGGAGCGTTCCAAGTTACTAAAAGTAATGTTTTAGAAGTGCAGAAATACTTCGGGGAAACAAGCGAAAAACTAATTCTGATTTTGCTCTTTTTTAAAGTCAGTTCCAAACACCCGACACTATCAACCAGCTTGAGGCTTTTAGCTTTTTTTAGGTGATTAATTTAAAAACAATCGTTTCACTATTTTCAAAGTCAAAATTTGAAAAAGACTCTTTTTAGTTTATTTGCAAAATCTGGTTTGGTGCGATGTATTTGAGTTTGAGCATTGTGATTTGATACTGAGGCCAAGTGAGAACAGGTAATGTGAGATTTCATAGGATTTATTTGTTTGACTAAAAAAATGAAATATGGGAGCATTGTTTGTTTAGATACCTTGGATGGGAAGCTGTCCAGCCTGAATGAGTTTGGGAATGCAGAGGTAAACCCAGAGACAACAAGGGCTGATGGTCTCAAACGCAAAAACTGGAACCCCAAACTCAGTCCCACTCTCAAAGGCGTAGCCAAACATGCCCTCCACAATGGCGCACGTCACTGCTGACCTCATCATCCTCCTGATGACCGGCTCCGCCGCGGTGCGCACGGAGCCGAGCAGGTCCCCCAGGTGCTCCACCGACCGGGGGTGGTCCTCCGGCAGCCCGTCGGGGATGACTTCGAAGCGGAAGGCGGCGGCGTACCTCCGGAGGCGGGAGTCGACGTCGGTGCAGCGGAGGAGGCGGCGGTGGTTGTAGTGGGTGGTGAGGAAGGTGACGCGGAGGCCGTGGAGGCAGAGAAGCTCGGCGAGTTTGAGCATTGAGTTGACGGGGCTTTGTATGGGGAGGGGGAAGAGGAGTATGTGGGCAACGGTTTTGTGTCGGTTATCCATTCCCACCACTGATTATTGATTCAGACAACCAAAATCCTTTTGATTCGATTCCTCTGCTGCTGTGGTTACTCCTCTCTCTCTATTTCATCATTTCTTTATTTATATAGATAGAATAGATACTCCCTTCTTACTTACTTACCAAAATAAAATAAAATAAAATAAAATAAATGCACCCAGTTGTCGTTACACCTGACCCCTGGTTTCCCTAACGTAATTGACCCGAACACAATTCGGATCTACTTTTATTACCACTCTATTATTGATTTCACTTATCTCCGCATTTATTCACGGGAAAATTCACATAAATAATATTTCCTCCGTCCCTCAATTAAGTTCTCACTTTTTTTTTGGGCGGTCCCTAAATTAAGTTTACACTTCAATATTTTTCTTATTTGACAAATTATCTACATCAAAACAGTGTCAAACAGTGTTTGAACAGTGCACAACAGTGCACTCTCCACAGTAAAATCAATTTTACTTTCTTAATATGTGTGAAGTCAAACCGGGAACTTAATTGGGGGACGGAGGGAGTAGTACTTCTGTCACTTAAAATTTTGTCAAGTTTTACCTACACGGGGATTAATAAAGTAAAAGTTATGTGGTTGGGGTTTGTGCAGAAGAGAGATAATTAATTGGAACAACAAATTCTTTACTTAAATGGGAAAGTGGCAAAGTTAAAGAGACATCCATAAAAAGAAAGTTAGAAAAGTTATAAAGGACGGAGAGAGTAATACGTAATTAAATATAAATATGGTTATAGTTATGCGTTGACAAACGTGAAAGTCAAACTGTTATAACTATTAAAAAACAGATAATAATTTTATTTGAGTGACAAACGTGCTTGGTGTACACATTTTTGTGTGCATCATTGTCACACTTGTCGGTCTACACAAACAGAATGACCTGTATACAAACACTAGTTGTTGCAACGCGCGTTACGAGATGGAGATTGTGCCCAATGTGTTTTTGCAATAGGGATCATGTCCAATATGTGAATTGGTGTGCACATGATATATGCTAGAGAAAAATGATCATGTTTGTGTAACATTGTGTGTACAACATGAATTCCCTTTGCAATAACATTGAAATAGAATTCCCGAATAGAATAATGCGGAATATCATGATTGCATTATTGGTGTGTAATTTATTAAAATGGGAAGAAATAGACATAATATTATGTCATTAGAAACAAATACAGTGTATCATGGGAAAATATGTTTATGCTTGTAGGAGCGATAACATTCAAAATGAAACAGAATTGCAAAAATGAAAGTATTAGAATGTAATAACATAGTTTGGCGAGTCGTGGAATGGTTGAGATTGTTGCGCAGTTTGCGTCACACTGTTTTGATGCGTTTCACTAAAGGACTTAAAGTGATTGTGATGTCATTGGGTGTAATGTGATTGGCATGATCTGCTCCATCCATCCTTATCACGTGTAGTGAAGACTCGTGCAAAGATGTTATGACATAAGATGTGCTTGACTTGCGTGGATAGTTGTTTGTTGAACTCTTGTTGTCTAACGAAGACCTCAACTTGACTATGTACTCTTCCTTAGCAAGACGCTTGTTTGTGTATGGGAATGAAGCTTTTTTCCCCTACCAAGTGCAAAATAATATCAATGAGTTCCGAGGGACCACTAAGATTATGTTTTTCATTCATCTTAAAACAACTTTTCTTAGTTTATCAAGTTTATAATCATTATTTTTCAGCATGACCTTCAAAACACGTCAATGTCCTATGGGAAAAACTATATACTAAGATTCAACATAGGTATTTTCATTGAAGTAACACAGGAAGCCTGTAAAGCTTATAGCTATATAAGGTTACTGTTAGTCTGAATTATGTTTAAGTTACTAAATCTTTCTTTCACTATGAAGTAAATGACCCTTCAAACACTTAACATCATGCAAAATATAAAATATAATAATTGAGTGTAAAAGTGTTTTAGAATAGTCCTCCCTATTTTCAAATTAATAGTTGTAATAGAATATATTGCATTAACTTTATCCAACTTAATGTTTGGACCATCCAGGTGAGGTTATAACTTAGGTGAGATAATAACTCAGAGTATTAGTACTTCTAATATTGATTACATTGGCTAGCCAAGTATCTTAATGTAGTTAAGTTTGAAACATCAAATTACTTAATAATATTAACAGTTTTTTAAAAGACATAACATGCTAGAAATTGCACAATTAAGGCTTATTGGTTTATTGATCTTGTGATTCACTGCCCCTCATAGTTGGGTTCTTGATCTTTGGTAAAACCAGTCAAAATTTATCAATAGGAAACACTTTAAGTTTGACATCTTGAGAGTAAAATCAAGAATTTTATGTCATCAAGAATGCAATGATTCCAATGAATAAAATGAGCCTTTAAGCATATGAAGTGAGCAAACCATCATATTTTTTTTTGATTTATTTGTCTTCACTTGGTTGTTATTAATAAATACTTTGTCATAATGTAACGTGTTTATATGATTTAACATTTTTTTTTGTTGCACATCTTTCAATTTTGTAATTTATTGGTTTTGTTATCAACCGCCAGGAGTTCTAATGTTGACATTGCAGCCATTACCATCAAAATACTTTTGGTAACTACAGTTAGTATTGGCTTAACAGTGTTTTCACTTTTCTTGTTTGTTGATTAATATATATTGATTAATGAAGCATTAGGATGAGTAATGAAGCATTAGGATGAGTAATGAAGAATTAGGATGATTAATGAAGCATTATGATTCACTTGACGATGTTATTAAAAAATCTATGGCATATAGTTGGCGAATAAAGCTTTGGGTGACATTCTTAATCAATTTTACAATGTAAACAATGTTTATGGGAAGAGGAAACAAATTCAAGAAAGAAATACACTTGGGTTTCATTTTTGAATGCTTAACATTAAATCCTCCCTCATAGCCTCATATGAAAACATTAAACGATAAATTAATCGGGTAGTATTGGGGATGATGTTACATGTGATTCTACTTCCATGACTTGCCTGCTTGTCATAAGCAGTAACTTTTCAGCACACAACCCAAACATTATTCCACCAACAGTTCCTGTCTCATCTTTGATTGTCACATTTACTTTGGCCCTGCAGGAAGGATATAATGTGATTTTTTGAGGAAATGATGTATTCTTATGTTGTATGGTGTAATACAAGTGGCCTACTTGCCTTGGAACGCCATAAGCATTTTGTTGACCGCAACTCATGCAGTGAAATATTGCGTCACAAGCTGCGTATTTTATTTTGGAGCAATGGTTGCAAGCAACACACCAGAGGCTATTGTTTTCTAAAACCAAAGTGATTGTCCCTTTGATCCAGGTAGGTTTCCCTGTGAGTGTTTACGGATCACACAAAGTAGAATGGATAAGGCACACACATGTAATGGATTTGAAGTAATTTATATTTTGGTTTAGATATTATTTTGGGAAAATGGAAACTAATAATCCAACCTTTTAGCGGTCTTCTTACAATAATCCCACATTTTGGTTATTCTTGAATAATCCAACCTTTGCATCTCATCTTCATTCATCGGTCCTTGACCGGTTGATTACATGTTATTCCAAATTATTTTCTTATCTTTGCAAGTCATTATACTATAAATCTCACCTTTCACAAAGATAATATTTTGCAAAGATAAGAAAATAACTTGAAATAGCAGGTCATTAACCGGTCAAGGACCAGCGAATGAAGATGGGGTGCAAAGGTTGGATTATTCTTGAATAACGAAAAGGTAGGACTATTGTAAGAAGACCACTAAAAGGTTGGATTATTAGTTTCCATTTTCCCTATTATTTTTGGTGATTTATTGCATATGTTTGTCAATGTTTTTACAGTATAAATGGTTATTAATAAAAAAAACATGTCATATAGGTATTGGAGTGGAAAAATGATGTATTAGCAACATACTTGAGGAATGATAGCGGGGACTTTAGCTATTGTAGTGATTGTTTCGTTGTCAGGATTGGCAAGATAGAAGCAATCATTCAAGAACTCACGACCAGCCTTCACGGCATCAAGGGTGGACTTGTGGTCAATAGCCCTACACACAGGTTGATCTTAATTAGTGACATGTTAAATGGTGCGTAATGTTTGCGTGGATGTATGTATTATTTTTTGGCAGGGAAAGTAGACTTTACCATTGCATCAATTCTGCAACGCGAGGCAGGTCGGAATAGAGGGTGATGGTGGAATGAGCCATTGTGGTTAGAGATACTCCTATGTAGTAAGAGTAAAATTAGTACTTGGTGCAAATATGTAATATACGGTATAGGGTTAAAATAGTACCTTTGAAGTCGGTAGCCTTAATGTCTTCTAGGCTTATTATAGGATACTTTTTTTCATTTAGCTCCTCAAAGATTTAAACTCCACTGGTTAGCGCTAGTTTATCCCATAGTGTGAGTTGCACCGGTTTCAGCCTGTTGGGAATGTGTTGGATTTATATGAGTGCATGAAGTTGCAAAGAACTTTACAATAAGATTACTGATAGGTCATACTTACTCTTCATCAACGGCAATGAAATCCTTGATTGAGCGGACACCATTTGAAGTCGGTTGGGTTTCTTTTGGAAGTTTGTCGATGACAACAACGACCATTGCTACAGTTTTAACAATGATATACATAGACTTCAATATACTATTTTTTATAATATGTCAAGTAAGGATTTTTAAACTTGCAATAAATATATCAGCGTGTTTAGTGTCAGTGCGTGATATTTGTGTATACAGGCAATGTTGCTTACATATGTCCCGCCCAGTCTTCATGTGCTGATAGAGCTCGCTGAATTTCGAGACCCTTCTTTCTTCAAAAACTTCAACTTCATTTGCATTTTCACATGGTTGAATAGCTGTTCTACGATTTATAACCCATGTGAACCCATACCTCTTATTTGTCACTCTGAAGGAGTTCTGTGGTACGCGGACATTAGCGTTCGAGATGTGGTAAGACGAATTGAGCTTCATAGTCATATCATACATCTCCACGTCATGGTCAAATACCATGGCTGAGATGCGGATGCCCCGAGTAAAGGTAGTAAAATTTGAATTTAAAATGACATACCTTTGAAAACGTACAATGCTTGCACAAGATAGCTTACAATCTGCTCAGCCCTAGAGGGAATACAGGACAAAGAGCATTATGTAAGAAACCCATATTTTCGGGGGGGGGGGGGGGGGGGGGGGGAATTAATACAGACCTACATAAAAAAACATGTGCTTCACATACAACAGATAAACATATATAACATCACTAAAGAAAAGAATAAGAAGTAAAATAATAAGTTTAGAATATCACCAACAAATATTTTATACGCACAATACCCTGACCTTCATTCAAGCTTATTACATTGTAGAGAAGAGATAACATCACCAAAGAAAAGAATAAGTAAAATGAAGTGCCGACTTGGAGTTCAACATTTTTTAAAAATAGTTTTTCAGGAGGCCTGGAATGATGGGTAATACTCATATTTTAATCTTAGAGCACCTGAAATGTGGAATAATCATAATAAATAGAGAAACTAAATTAATGCATTTGATTTCACAAAAAGTACTTTGTAATATAAGTTTTTAGCACTCCATACTTTTCTATAAATGGCAAAGACAGATATATAAAAAGTACTTTTTTCTATATAAAAAAGTCCACATATGGCAATTGGTTTGTTCCTCTCTTAGTGATATTATTAAATTAAAAGTACCGGTTACCTTTGTTCAAGATTCCACGCAATAATAAAACCTTGACTGTGAAAAGTGTCAAATATGAGGGAGACTATAACTTAAAAGTATAACATAGTACGATTTACTTAAATTAGCAAGAAGGAAATGATATGATCTAGTATGGGATCAGCCTCTTTCTTTGCCTATGATTTACCAAATTATTGAATTATAGGAGGAGTTTTTAAGCATTAGTGATGTTAGTATACTGTGATACACTGCACAGGCAGCCTACTCAAGTCTTTTTGTTGTAAATTGACTGTTTAACACAAAATAACTGATAATATAAATAGTGTTCCTTAAAGGTTTATAGAAAACACAAATGATACTTATAAACATCCCACATTTCAGCTTATTTCAAAAGATTGTTGAAGTTAGCTTTTGTTCTTTTCTGCTGAGAGGTTACCTCATATATAGTAAGTAGAATGATACCAGAATGTTCATTTAAAACTTTACAAAGGAAAAAGAACATATAGAATAACTCCTATAAACCAACAATTGCACTGGTATCTCTTTAGTCAAAAAGTTTTTAACTATTTTTCTATTTCTAAAACTTGATGCTTTTATTTGGTTTTAGTTTCAAGTCTATTACTTTCTATAAACAATGATTATCAATTTAATAGGTGTAGACCATCATATGTTTGCCAAACTGTTATTTCATTCTAAAGTGCATCAATGCTTTGCTACATAATTTATAATCCTTCCTAGAGATGGTTGATGGGGAGCCTGTGAAATATGTTTCCGTCTCTAGAGAGGAGCTGCATGCGGTTATAGAACACTTTTCATGCATTTTATGTCCTACACAATATCTTACTGTGATGAACTAAAATTAAATTTTCAAATATACCAAAAAATTGAATATTAGAAAATGTGTTCCAATTAAAATATTCTGGAATAGAAATCCATACCTACTATTTACTAAAATGGTATATTTCCAAAAGTATCTAAAATCAAACAGATGATTGTATTGCTATAAGATGGTTATCATCCTATAAGGTCCATTCAGCTAGAAAACGGTTTTTAAAAAGTTAATAATTGAAAGAATGATTAATTTGATAATAATAGTTATTGCTATTGGCATCTTGATGACAATAATTGATGAAGCGTTCTGGGTTATAAAATTTGAGATTGTATAAAAAATTTAAATGTTAAGATGGGTTTCCAGAACACTTAATCACATGGAACATAATTGTTCAATACAGACTCTTATGATGCAAAAGTTTAAATAAAAGGCTTCTAGACTAAGCATGTTTTATGTTATAAAACATAAAGATGAAGTGTATAACTTATTTAGTTTTAAATAAATGTAGCCAAAATCTTCAAGTACTTGTTGATTGACACATAACACATCAACATGGGATTGTAAAGAGACACTGATTTTGAGAGACATATGGAAATGTTTTGAGAACTACTCTGTATAACACTAGGGCTGGGTTCGGTTTGGGACCCGAACCGATTTGTCGGTTTGTAAAACCGAACCGTTTTTTTCGGTTTTAGGAAAAATGTAAACCGGAACCGAACCGATGTAGAATCGGGAACCGGTTTTTCGGGAACCAAAAAATCGGTTCGGTTTAACTGGGACCCGCTGAACTGATGTAAAATCCTTTAATATGCAAACTAAGCCTTGTAAACATATTTTTGCTGCTAAACTGCATTTTTTTAAGCAAAGATAATAAAGAATATGTAGAGAAGACTCTAACCAAGTACTGAATCACTTGCTCAATAAAAAATTCACACACAATTTCAACTCTTCAGCCGTTCAACACTTTTTTCAACTCTTTAGGCGGCATAGATGGTATAATCCATAGCTTGTGAAGAGGAATGACAGAATGATGATGACCCGATTTCAATTATTTTCGTAGCCTAATGGAGTCAGGCATTTGGGCCAAATGTATTTGAAATAGAAGACGTGAGCTTTTCAAAATTTATAAAATAAAAATAATGATTTTTATAAATAATATATAATATCGGTTCGGTTCGGTTCAACCGAACTTTAGCATACCAAAAACCGGTACCGAACCGATCTAGACTTCGGGTCCCAATTTTTGGATCCCAATTTTTTCAGTTCCCAATTTTCGGGTCCCAACTTTTGGCGGTTCGATTTTTTTCGGGTCGGTTTTCGGTTTTCCGGTTCAAAATGCCAGCCCTATATAACACTGTCTTCAGGTGCAAAAACATCTTGCCAGAGTTATAACCAAGATTGTTGAAGACCCTTTTTGAAACCGTTTACTATCTTTTGTTTGTTATTAAATACATATGTGAAAAGATAGAACCTGTAGTAAAGCACTCTTAATGGACTGACAGAAGTTTAAAACGAGCATCCCCGCCTTTGTTGATATCATAACGCAAATAAAATTACCATGAGAAGTATATGTGCATCTGTTTAGAACGAGACTAAATCTCAAGATACTCTTCACACTATAGGTCCATTATATTGTTCATTAGAAAAGGACTAAACATCGAGAAACTCTTCATAAAATATAGGCAATCATACTGAGTTTATAGAAAATATGATAGTTGAGTGTATTCTTATTTAACTGAGTTTACATGACTTTTCTGTACTTATTATCATGGGGACTTTGCAGCACCACCTAACTAAACCAATTGCATCTGCTATCTAAGAATAAAGGAAAATTGAGAAAATAACTAAATTAAGTATCACCTTGTTGTACTGATGTTTTTGATAGTTTCAATCTTAGTATTGCTTCTATTGTACTGCATCTTAGGGAGATTTTAAAGCAAAAAAAAAAAACATTATGAGCTGCATTTGATCTTGATTTAAAATAAAGCCTAATTTTAAGTTTTTAAGATACACTTCTACCTTTAAAAACACTAACTCAACAAGCCTTACAAGAACATATTTAGAAGTAGAACAACTTGCTATGCCTCTTTGAGTGATCCTTAGATTGGCTTTAGCTTTATATAACAGTTTACTACAAGCCTTAAAAGAACATATTTATAAGAGCACATATTAAAAGAGCCTTCATTTTAAAATAAGAGAAATAGAGAATATGCTACTACCGTATTTTAAACTCGCGCTTTATTTCTTCAAGGGTGTATTCTATATGAGTTTAAGGCTATTTTGGAGGAATACACCCAATACCACAAATGCAGGACACAAATGATTTAACAAATCTAGAAAGCTCACAGTTGATAAGGATTGAAAAATAACAGTTAGAAAAAAGTTTATGAATTTCGTCTATCCAACATCTCTCAAAACCAAATTTAGTGAATAATACAGGGGAGCTTCTGGTCAACCTGATATTCTGATCACATTTTGGAATGTTCAAATTTTTGGTATATTTGAAAATTTCAAATTACTCCATCATAGTAAGATGTTGTTTGGGACATAAAATGCATGAAAAGGGACTTCTTAATGTGTGACTGTGGACTTCTCGCTTTCTAGACACTTGTGACCCTACCTATCACTTATCCTGCAAATAATCAACCGGAGCTGTACACAAAATGGCCAAATGAGTGATCAGAAGTTGCAAGAATTAATAGTTGTGTGCCAAAAGTGAAAAGAAAGAAAGTCTAATTTAAGGATCAAAAGTGACATGACCTAAAAAGAGTGGGACCAAAATACTTTCTCACTACATTGTTTACAAAAACAAATAAAATGGTAATTGAAATGTTATCTGATCAGTTATTAAGTTATTCCTTCAATTTTTGAAAAATCTCATTTGCAAATGAAGGATTGACTCTGCCCTCCAAAACCCTACATCCAAACTGAACTTAGATGAAGCTTTTCCTTGCATATCAAAGTTTTTCTGTTTGTTTTTTCAGGAGAATAAATGAATTAAAGTCAGAAATAGACGAGGCCTTAGTGAATCCCTAAGCTATATGTCCACACCAAGTAACAATTCCATCAAAAAGAAAAGATCGAAGAAACAAAAAAATGATGAAAGCACCATTAATTCTGAAGTATAGCCAGCAGGGATGCAAATTTTCAGATCAATTTCACCAGATAACTTGCAAAGCAATCATTCCCTAGATAAGCAGTGGAGTACTAATTAAGGACTTCAAAGTACAGGCAGAAAGAAAGGCAGTACAAATTCAACATGGATAGAAGACATACCGGAAAAGTGTGTGCAGGTGGCGAAAATCGTCTGCCAATTGAATAAGATGCATTTATAGGGCCATGGGAGAGAAGGATCGAGGTTGGCCGCGCCAATTGGAATTCCATAACTCGCACTAGAGAGGAGAAGGATCGATTTGCAGTTACAAGCGGAAGTTAATCATTTCATAAATGCGAGATGAATACTCACCTGCAAGGAAGACGAAGGGATTAGCGACTCTGAGGTAAGGCTGCGCGACCGAAGAGCGCGAGTCGAGATGGAGCAAGAGAAGGGCCCTGCGTGTGCGGCTAAAGTTGGGCCCTACTTGTGCGGCTAAATATGGGCCGGTGGGAATTACAAACGGAAGGAGTAATAACGGAGGTAGCGGAGTCATCATACTCTACGGGAGATATAAGGCAGACAAATTGCAAAATTTACCAACATTTAAGCATAATGTACATGTCAACATAGACACACAGCTCACAGGACCACCAACAAAATATCTATACCCAATACAAGCAAGTGTGTCAAAAGTGTACAAAAATAAGTTAGTCATATTTAAATAGTCATACATTATTACCTTCTAGATAATGTTTAAAAAGTGCTACTACGTATAATATTGAGCCCATTAGGCCAAAAACATTCTACGTACCCAACCAAGTGGCACTTTCTTTTACCTGGCATATGAAGCATTCCCGGTTTCAAGATCTGTTCCCTTCCATTCCTTTATATATTTGAGTTTTAACTTTTTCAGTTGCTTTTATAGTCATTAATTAACTTCTTCTCTGCAAAAACTTTAACTGCGCTGTTTTTTACTTCATTGCTTTAACGTGTCTATCAAACTTGTCAAATGTTAATCTGGAACAAACATTGCAATAAGGATTCTCATGATTCTCATTCCGACCACTATATCCCACAAAACGAGCTCCGGCTAAGTACAGGTGAAAATGTTCTCCTGGGTGAATATTGAACATTTGAAGTAACCGGACGAAGTTAAAAATAGATACACATTACAAAATTCCGCCCCAATCCTCTTCCAGGAAAGAGGCTTCTAACATAAGAAAAGCCACACATATGTTACTTGAGAAGTCAACTTCAGGTTGCAAATTGAAGCGTAGCATAGGCATTTTGAGGGATTGAAACTGTTAGTTCGTTTCTTCTTCCTCCTCCTCCTCCTCCAGGGCAAAGCGGCTCATTTTGCATTGAATGCTGCATAACGTTGGCCCTTTCAGTAGGACGATTGTCAAGGCTACTTCTGATCCACGCCACGTTGTTCAAATCTTTGGTTATAGCTGCCAGCTCTTGACTAGAAACAGGCGGGAGTTCCTCAAACTCAACGAACTCAGGCCCAAGCAATGATCCTTGAGAAGAACTACCCCTTGGGGGCCCACAGCAACCGTGACCACAGTGTGAAGGAATCACAAGCTCGCAAGATGAGTTAGTGACAAAGTGTGGGTCCGAAAAGAATGGGTGGGTGAGCAGGCCTCGTGGGGCAGGAGATGGATTATAGATGTTAAAAGCGCCTATTTTAGCGACAGGGCGGGAGATGGAATGTGGAGTCTCTTTGGGGCTGCAATCCCCGCAAGCACCTTCTGAGGGCTTATTATGTGTGTTGATGTAACCACATGATTTGGTTTCTTCAGAGGATGCCCCAACCCGGTCGGTACTACTCGGGTCATCGCACGTATTCTCACATTGTAATGCAGACCTATCTGTTGCTGCAAACCTACGTCTTAGAGTAGAGTTCCAGTGGTTCTTGATTGCGTTGTCGGTTCTGCCAGGGAGCATTTTTGCAATGGAGGCCCATTTGTTTCCATGAATTGCATGTGCTGAAATTATAATCTGGTCTTCTTCATCTGCATCAAGTCATGTTGTAACATATTTAGCTGAGACGGTTTCACTTCAGAATAGACACCATCAAGGCCTTTGACTGAAAAATAAATGCATTCTTTGATAAATCAAGCATAAGAAGCGCAGTAATGGAATCATATACAACCAAAAAGAGAGGGTAATAGGGGAAGGAGATTTAAAAACAAAATATTCAAGGAGACAGAAGCCAACTCCAACCTACATATTCACAATAAATTTGTCATTCATTTGATTAACTACTAGGGAGAACAGAAACTCTAGACGCCATGTGTGTGGAGTCTGGGAAGGACTGACATTATATCATTCCCTTCAATTTCCAACTAATGTAGGATGAAGAGATTCCATCCATGATCATAACAAAAGACACAAAACAAAGACATTATAAAATCCAAAACTCTCTGAACTAAAAGTGTACATGGTAATTGTGGCCTCAAGAGGTCGGCCAAACTAGAAGCCAAATATAAATGGTGACTGGACCAAAAGCAAGGAAAAGCGACGCTTTCTCAGAAACCTGGGATTCATAAAAGTAACACAGATGATGGTGCGCTTAAGCGCACTTTTTGTCACTTTTGACAAGTTTGGCTTACATCTTTGTTCAACGTTCAACTAACTTCTTTGGTACAGCGAAATTATAGGGTATAAAGGGTTAATTAGCCAGGATCTGAGGTAGAAAGGAGGTGGTATGGCCCCTTCCTAGCATTTAGACACCTCCCGAATTAGAATAAGAGAGAGACTACATATGGCTACGTCTAAAATGGGGAATTATGTTTTCCATTACAACATATCTTAGACTAAAGTGCCATTTTCCCTTTTACTTTTCCCTTATATATTTGATGATGCACAAAGAATTGCAAAGTGATGTATGAAGTATTACATATCATCCCCACCATACTTTTGGGTTTCAATATACAAACACAAGACCAGTTTATATACACCCGTCACCATAATTGACTATCAATCCAAAAATATGATCTTCGAGAGTGAAATATAACAATCAGGAATGCTATAAAACCACATATAGATTTACAAAATAAAGCTTGTTTTCAAGCAAATGCACACACAAAACATACTGCTTCATGGTCCATTGGACATGATGTGAGTTTCTAAGAGCCTGGATATCTGTGAATCTAATAATTTTTCTGAGACATTTACTATCTTAAGTGAGCATACTTGCAACCACAAATGAAGCATACTTGCTAACCGAAACTAAAACTAGGGTGTTTAGAGCCCCCACTACAAGACATAAACCGTGAATTCATTTACTCTACAAAGTTAAAACTTAAAAGATGTGTTAGGTTCAAGAGTCTCAATAATAAAAAGTAGGATGCTATTTTAGGTATTGGAATGATTATGAATTTAAGAGTTTTGAACAACCTGATGACAACTTTTAATCAACATGTAGCCTAACTACACGCAACCTTAAATCCTTATGTCAGTTGGCTATATTGTGCTATAGGCTATAGTACGAGCATGAACTCTCACACTTCAAGTTCAAAACAAATAGATGTAGATCTGGACCACCCAGCCCCAACATATGCCATTTTGCATAATAGAGCTAGCGCAATCACCAGCCGAAACGATAACAGAAATATGCCCATTTGCAAACCACTGCTTCAAAAAGCTGAATAACTTTTTTTGGGGGGGGGGGGATAGAAATAGGAAACAAACAAGAAACGATTAACAAAATTCAGCTCCCAACGAATCCATAATCAATTAATCATGATATAATATATAGGTATAGTCAAATCACAGTACTACACTATCTAAATATATAAATCGTGTCAATTTTTTGGATGAAAAAAATCCTTACATTACTGATTTTAGAAAACCATGATAATCTTACATGCCTCGGAAAATAACAAAAAGCAAAAATATTCTACCATTTCTACCCATGCAAGACCAGTCCCCCTTTCAGATTGCGGAATGGAAGAAAATACTACTAAGAAAAAACAATGTCTTAAGGGAAACACAGTCCTCAATGCAGCTGCAAAGTGCATCAGCTTACATAACACTTTTTACCTCAAAAGATAATTGACAACTTCACACTTCGTAGTGAAAGGTTACTACCTTAGATATTAAAACCAGCAAACATCTTTCTTTAGCATGTGCCCATCTCACTTCTGTGTTCCTACTTCCTAGTACCCAAAGCAGCTAAGCAATTCAAAAAATAAGTCATTGATTTAGGTATAATTCTAAATCTGCATAGACCAATTGTTGTTCACATGCTCCAGGCATGAATCAAGGCCAAGACCAATAAGTTCCAAGTTAGGGTGATTTACCAACAAAGCAGGACCTTCTAGTTACTTGATAATTTCTCAGTGTGCCAAGCTTTCTAATACTTCACACTAATGAAGTGATGAGATTGCTCTAAACAGGACACCACATAGATTTGAGATGCTAATTCTAAGGATATGTTCAGAAAAAGAACAAGTGTGAGAAAAGAGGCAAAAGGTTATGATCCCAAGGTTCCTGGTTCCCTACCGAAGGAAGATTCCTGGTTCAAATTGACTGATAATGCGATGCTTTTAGAATAAAAATGTTCTAAACAAGACTTCTAAATACTGTCTAAAAGCTCCAAATTTAAGCGAAGGATTCACTGCTGGACCAGTATGGCATATAAGAGCTAGAGAAATGATTTTATCTATACATAAAAGCAGGCATGTACTGATTCTACATTGCAGTGAAACAACTTGAACTGCTGCTCTTCAGATGCACATACTCTGAAACTTGCCAGTCTATTGGCTTTTTTAGAGCTAAGAGCTTGAATAGAAGTTTTAATTTCTAGATTTAATGTCATATGCGCAAAAGTATGTGTGCAATTCACCATAGTAGAGAGCGAAGTAAAGCATTGTCAACTTGAACCTCAGTACCCGAACCCGAGCCAACCAAAGCAGAAAGGCATAAATACGAAATGACCGAGTACAACAGAGGAATAAAGAGCTACGCAGTAATTGTCAAGAACGATGCAATAAAAAACGAAAAATAATGACACGGGTGACATGAGAATGTATGGAGATCCGAAGGAAAACAATTGACCCAAGTCAACATCAGAAAATGGTCAAGGGGTGGGATTGAATCGGAAATGGTGCAGGTTTTACCGGAGAATGGTTTGCGTTTGACAGCAGGGTCAAGCTGATTACACCACCGAAGGCGGCACGACTTGCCAGAACGCCCAGGGATTCCTCGGGCGATCAACGTCCAATTCCTCGCCCCGAACTTACTCACTAGTTCGCACAATACCGCGTCTTCCTCTGGCGACCAGGGTCCCTTTACTTTCCCACCGCCTCCGTTGTTCTCATCTCCCCCGCCGTCGAGCACCATCGCAGAGCCACCATCAACCGCGACGGAGCCGCCGTCGACATCAGTCAAGGAGGCGGAGACAGTCGGCGGTTTCAAATCGTTACCCTCCGTTTCTGCTTCCATGTTCTCTCTCTCTAGCTTTTCGGTTTGTTGAGCTTCTCTCTCTAAAAACAGACTCACATCTTCCGTATGTGTGTATATATAGTCCCAACCTTCCTAACTGCAAAGCAGTTTGCAGTAACAGAGAAATTGAATTTATTATTTCAGGGACCTGTTTGTTAGTAAGGCGGTTGTTTTTATATGACGATTGTGACCTCCGGCTTTAGCTCTCGTATCCCGCGTCATATTACCAACCGAAAGGGCGCCTTAGTAATTTGATGCGGACACTTCTTTAATACGCCAGTAACCACCACCTCTTTTCAGTTTTCACAGAGATGGCCATTGGAATTTTATCACACTTTGTTCGTCATTGCTCCCATTCCCTTTCTAATGAGTTTTTCCATTCACAAATTTTGATTCTTGACACAATATTTAAGGGGTGTTGGATCTCATTCTGTTTATGCTTCTTTTTAAAAGAAGAAACAGAATCAGAATCAGTTTTCAGAAGCTGGTCCCCTCAGCTTTTAAAAAAACTAATTCTAGGAATAAATTAGAGCAACATAATCACTTCTGGACTTTCACCCAAATACTCCAACTTCTGTTTCTGCTCCATGAAGGAGCAGAAACAATTTTAAGAATCAGATCCAAGCACCCCCTAAGAAGCAAATAATAAAGGTAATGAATAATGTAAAAAAAAAATACTACCCTCGTCCCTTAAAACTTTGTCAAAGTTGATCGACACGGAGAATAATAAAGTAAAAATTGTGTGGTTGAGATTTGTGCAGAGGAGAGAGAAATAACAGAAATCATTAAATATTGATTAGAGGAGAAAGTGGTAAAGTTTTTTAGGACGTCCCAAAAAAAAAGATGACAAAGTTTTAAGGGACGGGGGGAGTATGAAAGAGAAAATAAAAGTTAAATAAGTAAAAATTATTGAGTATTTTGAAAGGAAAAAAACTTATCATAAAGGAAAAGTATAGCAACTTTTAAATATATCTCAAATAGGAAATTGTAGCAAACTTTTAAATATGGATGAATTACTTCTTTTTTTTTAATATACCAACTATATACATTATATAATAATCAAAATAAGTAAAATGGTAAATAATACTCTCTCCGTCTCATTGGACTTTGCCAACTTTCCTTTTTTTGTTGTCCCAAAAAACTTTATCACTTTCTTATTAAAGCATCTAATTTGTGATTCTGCACATTTCTCCCTCCTCTGCACAAATCTCAACCACACAGTTTTTACTATTCTTATTTCTCACCTACTTTGCATTTGACAAAGTCCACCAGGACGTAGGTAGTATAATTTTTAGAAAGAATGGCCAAAATATTAGTCATATGACTAATCTATGCGAATCTCCAGGCAGGCGGCGCTCCACCTTTGCCTCCGTTGCATCCACGCCACCAACTCCAACTCCATAGAGTTGTTATTCTTCTCCTTTCTTCTTTCTCTTCTTCTCCTTCTATGTGGATGGTGATCGAAATCCTTCAAATCCATAGGTGACATGAGCGATTGGCGCATGCGGCGGGCGACAACAATGGGTGGCCAGCGACGGCGAGTGACGACATGGTGAGTGACGAGATCAATTGGAGATCGATGATCGCTCTTCTCAAATCTCAAAGGGCAAGGAAAGATCAGATGGGCTGGTAGAGCGCTCAGGGTTGCAGCAACGCCCGAGATTGTGATGCCTAGATTTTCTCACTTACTATGGTGCACGGATACGGACACGCCGATACGCTAACACACGAATATGAGTACAACGATACGATAACTTCAAAAATTATAGAATACGGGTGCGGGGTATATTGATAAATAACAATATAGGGTATAATTTACAAATATATATAATTCAGAGATTCATAAATAAAATAATAATAGTACTAAAAATTAACAATTATAATAAAATTTCAAAGATTAGACTTAAAAAAGCTAAAGTGTTGATATTTTGATTTAAATTCAAATAATGTTTTTGGTTTTCTATTTGCATTTACATCTACGTCATTTAACAAGACTGATTTCAATTAAAACTCATCAAACGACAAATTGGCAAATTATAGTATTCCAATATGTTGGCTAAAGGGTCAAATAGGCCCTTTTCCCGATCGTGTAAGCTCAATTCAGTCCCTGAACCAAAAAAAGTCCAATTCGCACCCCAAACCGGCAAAAAAGGGGTTCAAATTTCATTTTTTTAAGGTTCAACAACCGGTAAAAAAGGTCCAATTCGCACCCCTAAACCATTAAAAAGTGTCAAAATTGCAATACATCGAAAATAAAAAACAGAAACAATAAAAAATTAAAAAATGACCGGTTGTTCACACGTAAAAAATGAAATTTGAACCATTTCTTGTCGGTTCGGGTGTGTGAATTGAACCTTTTTTTAGTTCAGTGACTGAGTTGAGCTAACACGACCGGTACAGGGGCCTATTTGACCCTTTAGCCCAATATCCATACTGCCAAAATCATCTTTATTATTGTTCCGCATCTTGTGGTGGCTTGGGCGGCTACTAAATTTTCGTCATGGCGTGTATGAAATCGGGGTTATAGGGTTAGATACGTGTATCAGTTCACATATACGGGTATCAGAAGTATTTATATTTTTAAAAATAAGTCCAATACTTTTATTAAATTACGGATACGGACCAAATACTTACAGGATGTGTATCGGTGAGTATCGGTATCGAATACATATTGGATACGCGGATACGACATCGGGGTGAAGTATCAGTGCACCATTATATAGCTCACTTAATTGGGGATAGGGATTTGGGGCAAGGGCAGTGCCAGGGGCAGGAATACCGACGGTGTAGCAGTCACTGCCGCGGCGGCAGTTAGGGCTTGACCGCGCAGAGCGCAGAATGGGATTGGGGAAATTGGGGAGAGGAGTTGAGAGGGGCTGGGGGCTGTGGATGGGGTTTTGGGATTGGGGAGGGTAGGACTGGGAGCTGGCTACGACGGTTGACGATTGTAGGGCGGGGCAGATGACGGTAATGTAGGATTATGTGCAATTATGGGTAGGCATAAAAACCAAACCGGTACCGAACAATGGCAGATCCAGGAAAAAATGTTATTGGGGGCATTAATTAAACACAATGTTTTAAAAGTCACTAAACGCTAGTTGGGCGATGACTGGTCGCCTAGCGCCTAACCCACCTACATGGGCGACTAGGGCACCTAGGTATTTTCTTTCATTTATTTTTAAATTTTTGATCATTTCCTATGAATTTTAACTTCTCTCCTAATAATTTTATATAGTATTTTGACAACAGAAAGAACTAATGTAATCATTAAATGTTATGCTTTTTGTAGTAAAATTATCAATAATAAAATAGTTAATGTATAAATGAAGAGATAATGGGCATTTTAATCTCTAAAAATGGTCATATACCGAATTACCGATATACATTCTTAAAACATTATAGGGAAAAGTACGGAAAAGATATTTGTGGTTGAGCCCGTTTTCAGATAGGGTCATGTGTTACATTCTTTATCAAAGTGGTTCATGTGTTTGAATTCCGTTATCACAAGAGGGTCACACCGTTAAAAACGTCTGAAAAAGACCGTTAAAAGTAACTCTGATTTTCAAAAGTGCCTGAAAAATTAAAAGAAAAATACGGGAAGGTGCACCTCAATAAGACGACCGGTAGGCCATCTTTCTTTTTTTTTAGCCACCCTTGTCACCTGAAAGTCTACCGGAAAAATGATATTAGCGAAATCTGTTTTAAAAAATACTTCAAACAGGTCTGAAAAATCCAAAGGCGAAGGTGGTTTGGAGGTCATCTTGACGAGGCGCGCCTTTCGGTATTTTTCTTTTAATTTTTCGGGCACTTTTGAAAATCAGAGTTACTTTTAACGGTCTTTTTCAGACGTTTTTAACGGTGTGACCCTCTTGTGCCAACGGAATTCAAACACATGGACCACTTTGATAAAGAATGAAACACATGACCCTATTTGAAAACGGGTCCAACCACAAGTACCTTTTCCGTACTTTTCCCAACATTATATACATGTAAAAATTATTTTTGTTGTAGGAATATAATACTTTTGATCAAATGGTGTTTTAAGAAAATAATTGGGCCGGGAACAAATTTAGTCTAGGCTGCTAGGGTGATGAGGGGTTTGCTCTGGCCACGTTAGGCTCATTTAGACCCACTACAGGATCATCGAATCATATTGCTCCTTACAGGGTGATTGGTTCTCAGTCTGGTTAGAGGGTCGGTGGTTAGAAATATTCCCCTTTTCTTCTGTTCCCCTTACTGAATGTTTTATTATCAATTTAAGCCGTCTTGTTAAAAAACTGATTCTAAATTTAGTTTTTTTTTATCATCAAAACATGCCTCTATTCATATCAAAAGATTCATGAGGATCATTACATCAAGCAAAGGGAAAATAAAACAGACACCAACTGAAACCCCAACAACTACGACTGTAACCCTATGGTGAGACTTTGAGACGGTCACCCCTGAGAGAGCAACACGAATCGCTAACCATGTAGTGGGCTTGACACAGCCAAAACTATTCCCATAGATCCAACCATACCCAATGACATAAAGAGAGGCAAAAAACTCAAACAAACTGTCAAACCCAACAACAAAAATGGACGCAAGAAAATAAATAACAAACAGATAAAAACTACAAGAAAAACGTTCACGAACTCTAGCACCTCGTGCATCCCATGGTGGTGGTTCAGGAGGAGGTCGTACCACTGGTACCATGCTAATTGATCCTCCATGACCTTTGGCTGCCAAAGACCATGCATCAATCATCCGTCCCTGCATAACCAAACTCATCCCTGCTCCGTGCGACCAGAGTAAGCGGACAGGCGGCGCCGATCTTCTCCAACGACGACAGCAACGCTGAATCCTCGAACCTTGACCACAGCCGATCTCCTCGAGCCATGACAACAAATCTGCCCTCCACCACCGATCTCCGCCCTCCGCGTCTGACCTGGACTCCAGTCGAGCACCAGCGACCAAGGGATAACAAAGCCGATCTTCGATAAAGTCGAAATCGGAAAAAGGCTCCAGCGGCCGACATAGTCAAAGCCCTAGAGAGAAAAACTCGTGATCGCTCTACCTTAGCCAAAAGCAGACCACTGCTCCGCGGCCAGATATGCGAACAAGAACAGCCGAACTTCGATTAATATGACCGAATTCGGAAAAAAAGCCTAGAGGCGGCTGCCCTAGGAGGCTAGGAGAAACGATTTCGCCGATGCCATGTCAAAGTTTTCCTAAATTTAGTTAGTATGATTAGCACCTAAAATAAGAGTATACTGTTTTGTGATTTAAATTTGTACGCAGTAGAAAAATATTACTGATAATAAATCTTTTACTCTAAAAATAAAATGACACAGTAGTTAATATTTGAGAAAATGTCTTAAATTGGGCAGTTCTGATAATTCTAATTTAAATATTTTAGATGATAAATTACAAAAATATTAACTAGAGCTCATTAGAGATGTACAGCAACTCACTTATTTACCATTTGACTCCAAATGTCATGAGAACTAATTGAGACTTCTTTATAATGGTGTCTAGTATTTTTTTCTTCTATGAACGACTTTTATTAGTATTCTACTGGTGATATATTTCTGGGATTTTTATGATATTCTCCAATGGGTATGCTACATTCTTTCAAAGGTGATATCCGATGGTTGGTAGGTGTTTAGCGAAATTCAAGTAATGATTTTTTATGAGTTCTCTTTAAGTTTTACTGAGACTTTTTTCGGCAAGTTTTACTAGAGACCTTTAATTTATGAAAGAAGAAAAATGTAGTGAAGACAATGACAAAAGGCAAAAAAAGGTACACAAAGGGATGAAGAAAAAAGAGGATAAATCATAAATGTATCTAAGATCCTTAAAGGACAAATATGGAATGATTTATATGTATGTTTTGTAATTTTTTTTTGAACGGGTGTATGCTATGTAATAGGAGCTAGAAAGTTGCTCAAAGAAAAAAAAAAGTACACACTGGTATTTAAATTTGACCCATGTTTTATTCTTGGACGCGACAATTTCTATTAATAATATAGCGAAAATCCGTCTGTTTTTTATTTTTATCCTCTTATTATGCAACATCCTGCAAAAATTATCTTCAATTTGCAACATTATAAATATAACCTCAATCGTTAATAGTGTAGGATCGAAGTTTGTTCATTTTTAAGCGGATGCAATGTTTAGGCGTTAGACGCTAGTAGAACGTCAGTCCAGTGCCTAGGCGTCTTGGCGGGGACAAGTAGGAGACATAGAAAATATAGTTTTGAGAATATTTCTGCATAAATATCAAAATATGATGAGTAATGTTGCATGCATGAATGATAGAGTTGTCACATTTAATAATATATTATACCTACTCACTTAAATCTCGCTTGGTGACTTGGTTTTTCGCTTTATCAAGTTTATTAGACAACTTTTTAATCAAACATGTAATTTTTTATTTCGCGCGCTGAATTCATAAATCACCAGAATCAGCAAATACAGTCACTTCAACTAAAACTTCATAAATTTCAGCAAAATCAGCCAATTCAGCCAATTTCACTATTATCAAGCGGGCTCTTAATTTCATATATGTAATGAAAATTATTACATATATAAAGGTTCACATGTATAATTTATATAATACATGCATAGTTTTTATCTTAATCTACAACTAGTAGTTTTTTCATAAGTGTTGTTAAAGTTAAAGATATATATATATATATATATATATATATATATATATATATATATATATATATATCTTAGAATACTAAGATAAAAAAAACAAACTAAAACGTTTGACGAATCTAGACGCCTAGGCAACCAATTAGGCGCCTTGGGCGGGATACTAGATGCCCTAGGCGACCGACTAATTCACCTAGGTGCTAAATCAATTAGTTGGAGCGCCTAGACTAAAATCGGGACGCTCGGCCATCGCCTATCGCTAGGCGAGGACTACTCGGCCGCCTAGACCGTTCTTTAGAACGGTGGGCGGAGGCAATGTTTACAACACTTAAATTTTAAGCAATTTTATTTACAGAAATTGAAAGATGGGAATAACATTTCAATACGAAAAATAAATGATGAACTCCAAGTACGATTTCCCCTTGCATTAATTTTTGGGGTTTTTCCTCAAATAATACTAATTAAAAGCATTTGGACAAAAAAAGATACTTTTCTTTTAAGTTCCAAAAATAAGACTAAATAATACTTAAGGGACTATTACACCCTTATTAAGCCCAAACCCACTGGCCTGCTACAGTAACCCGTCACAGTGACCAAATGTGCAGTGACCAATGTTATAGTTACCAATGACATAGTTACAAAATCCACCAGTGACCAAAATCCATTAATGACCAAAATCCGTCAGTGACCAAAAATCCGTTAGTGACCAAAAGTCCAAAACCCGACAGTGACCAAAAATTAAAAATCATTCTGTTACAACAGCCCATTTACCACCCGAGCAGTGACCACCTGGCTCATCCAATTACAATTACCTGATCCGTCCAGTTACAGTTACCCCGTCCGGCCCATCCAGTTACAGTTACAGACCTGCCCAGTTACAGTTATCTGACTCGCCCAGTTACAGTTACAGTTACACGACCCGTCCAATTACATTTGCATGACCCCTCTAGTTACAATTACCCGACCCATCCATTTACAGTTACCTTATCATTCCAGTTACAATTACCCGATCCGTCAGTTACAATTACCCAATTTGACCAGTTATCCGGTACGAGCATTTACAATGGCCCGCTTAAAAATGAGCGCCGCCAACTATCACCTAGGCCATTACCGGCGACCACCACCGACGGCGACCATCGCTGCTGTCGACCACCGCTGCCATCCTCCACAGGCCCTGCCCCTACCACGCCCCCGGAATTGCATCACCCCTGCCCCACCAGTCCACCACCCCAGCCCTGCCCCCTGCCCAACCACTCAACCCAACCCCGCCCCTGCCTCACCCAACCCCCTGCCCCATCACCATCCATCAAATCCGGCGACTCCAGTCCAACCACCGCACCCCCCATCTCCGGCGACCACTGTGTCTTTGCCGTCACTTCCAACCATCCCCCACAAGCCCTGGGCAGCCCCCCTCCAATCCCCGACCAACCTAGCCCCGTTCCAATCGTCCACCAGCCCAACCGGATACCCCACCGACGTCCGTATCCAGCCCTAGCGGCCGCCGTAGATATGAAATTTGATCCGAAAATTCAGCCTTCACTGCCCCTGATTGGACAATCTAGCCGCCCCTGCTGCGTCTATCATCACCACGGATCTAAAAGTCACCGCCTCTGTCATTTCCAATGGCTTGTTGCTGAAAATCGCCGTCGGAGTTGCTCACTTATGTAAATTTGATTTTGACCCCACTGAATAATTTTTCTGGCTCCGCCCCTGCACATTAGTGGAGAACTCCTTGATTTGATGAGGAAGTACACAACTTGTTGTTGATTTGTTCATGTATGTGGAATACCTCTAAAGAAATACATTCCTTAATTCTTAATATAAGATCAAAATAAAAATACTCAAAATATATGACTTAATAATCTTATTGTGTTTACAATTTACATCATAATAACTACTCCGTATTAAAATATACTCCTATACAGAGTATACGGTAACCTTAATTACATTTTAAATAAATAAATCTTTCTTATGAATTATACATAATTTTTTGTTTTAGGAAAAAGCTATCTGTACAATTTAGTGCGAAATTATATAGAAAAAATTGCCTCTATATTACTACCGGAGTTTTCATTTCAAAAAATATGACAACTTTTCATTTTTCCAAAAATATGACATTTTAAAAAACCCCAGCCGTAATCATCTGCATATTTCCGTCGCCCCATCTTCCCCCATCGCAAGTCGTCCATCTTCTTCGCTCCCAATCGAAGCTCATCGTCTCATCGATTGAACCAGAGACGAAGCATCCAGCGAACTCGGAATCCACATCTCTATCGCCTGCCCCTGCAACGCCGCCATCTCCACCAGGCCAGAGTCGTCGAGAGCTTGTTCGCAACCTTGCTTTACATTCCAGAAGCTGGAAGAACAGATCTGGTCTGCTTTTCATTCGATTCGTTTTGATTTCAAATCGTTTCGTTTCTGTCCTTCGATTCGTTCTTCATTGTCTTCGTCCTCCCTATTTTCCTCTTTGTTCTTTGCGTTCAACGACTGTATGACTAGATGACGGTTAGGTTTTGGGATGCCATGAAGGCAGGGGATGGGATCTGGGAGGCTGGGAGGGGATATGGATAGGAGGGGGCGACTGTAGGGGTTTGGAGCTGAGGATGGAATAGGGGAGCAGGGGGGGCAGTCAGAGGTTGTGGGTGTTGTGTCAGGGAAAGGGAGAGGAGAGGACTGGGGATGGTGCAATGATTGTGCAGGACTGGGGCTGGGGTGTGCTGGACCTGGGGTTCGGTGGCTGGCCGGAGTGGTGGCCGAGACTGTCACAAGGAGCTGCAGTGGGGAGGGTGCAGGAACGGGGCATTCAACGACATCCATGGAGTTGTACAGGGGGTAAAAACCTTGAGGTGGTGGTTGGGGCGGGGGTGGTGCAGTGACTGTCGTGAGGGGGTGGGGCAGTGATGGTGGTGTGCGGTGACTCTGGAGGTAGCTGAGGGCTGAGAGGGGGCTGGGGAGTTGGCGGCGGGCTGGGGATGGGGGATGGGGAGTTGAGTCAGGCTAAGGCGGTGGCCGGGGGGTGGCGGTGGCGGTTTGCGTCCGTTTTGCGTGTCACTATGGCTGAGTAACTGTGGTTGGTGGGCCAGCAGTCACTGTGGCCGGAATGGGGTGTCATTGTGGCCAGAATCGGTTGTCACTATGGCCGGAGTCACTTTGGCCGGAGACACTGTGGCCGGAGTCACTGTGGCGGCGGGGCAGTCACTGTGATCGGTGGGGCAGTCACTGTGATCGGTGGGGTCACTTTGGGCGGAGTCACTTTGCTCGGAGTCACTTTACACTACAGGGTTAATTGTAATGTTGATCACATTTTTAGAATTTTTAAAAACATATCACTTTTTTATCTTTTATCCTATTTTTAGTAATATTGGAATAAAAAGGCCAATTATATATGGAAGCTGTAGGCATAATTCGACTAGCGCTTCATTGACGCGTCTGCTATTTCTCCGTCGGTCGCGCCCTCCTCCCCTGTCGCCAGCACCACCACCACCACTTCATCTCCTCATTCTCGCTCGCTTCTGCATAAATATATTTATTATGTATTGGCAGATTTAGCAAAAGGTATTATTAATTAGTTGTCTCTGAATTGTGTTTTGTTTTGGTTATGAAAGTTGAACCAGATCCGTTTAAGGTTGACGCCTTTGTTCTTCCCTCTAGATTTCCTCCCCTTGTTCGCGCCTTCTTCGAGCCCAGCTTGCAGATCCATTTCTGATATTTGTTGTTCCTGGGATCAGATCGGCAAATGTCGGCAATGAAGACGACGGGCCGCTTCTTCACGATTGGGCTCGTGGCGGCGTGGTACTTCTCCAACATTGGGGTCTTACTGCTCAACAAGTTCTTGCTCAGCAATTACGGATTCAAATACCCGATCTTTCTCACCATGTGTCACATGACGGCTTGCTCCCTGCTCAGCTACATCGCCATTGCCTGGATGAAGATGGTTCCTATGCAGACCATAAGATCTAGGGTTCAGTTCATGAAGATCTCCGCTTTGAGCCTCGTCTTTTGCGCTTCCGTTGTCAGCGGCAACATCTCTCTCCGATACCTGCCCGTCTCCTTCAACCAGGCGATTGGTGCCACCACCCCGTTCTTCACCGCCGTCTTTGCCTATCTCATAACCCTGAAAAGAGAGGCTTGGTTGACATACGTCACTCTTATCCCAGTTGTCACTGGCGTGGTCATTGCCAGTGGGGTACGTTTTCCTTGTTTCTTATTGCATCCCATATTTAAACTTTTGCGTAATCTTTGTAGAATTGCTTCTTTTTTATTTAATTCTTATTTATGGATTTTCAGCATTTCCTATACATATGTTAGCAAAAGTCTTTTGGCAGCATTGCTTATAGCTTTTATTAAAACTAAACTGCTGCTATTTGATCAGCTGCACTTTCCTTCAGCTAATATATTGTTGCAAGCATTTTCAGCCTTGTATGTATCATAGTATCCTGCACTGTGTAAACTTTCCTATAGGATCGTCTTTGATTTGTTTGTCTTTTCCTCTGCTCATTCATCAGCTTGACCTTACCAGAACTTATATATAGTATCTGTGCTATGCTCATTTTTCCAAGCAGTTTATTCCCTGTCTTTGCATTTACTATATTTAGCATGTGGCCCTTTTCAATTTAGCTAAATTCTCTGTTTCTTTTTATGATTCCATTATTCCAGGGAGAGCCCAGTTTCCATTTATTTGGATTCATAATGTGCATTGGGGCTACAGCTGCTAGGGCACTTAAGTCAGTGCTTCAAGGGCTTTTGCTTTCTTCTGAAGGGTAATAGTTGTTACCCAACAGTAATGTACATTTTTGTTTTTCTCAACATTTTTGGATGTAAAGACCTGAGGCTTTAGTTTTTCATTTGTTCAAGGGAGAAGCTGAACTCCATGAATCTTTTACTTTATATGGCTCCTATTGCTGTTGTGCTTCTATTGCCTGCAACACTAATCATGGAGGAAAACGTTGTTGGTATCACCTTAGCACTTGCAAGGGAGGATTTCACAATCATATGGTTACTCCTATTCAACTCTGCACTTGCATATTTTGTAAATCTGACCAATTTTTTGGTTACAAAGCACACCAGTGCGCTGACCCTACAGGTATTGTTTCTTGATTTTCTGAAACAAAGATATATCTATGATACATCTATTCAAGACATTTTATGGTACTAGTTAACTTGCAAACATTTTGAATGTCAGACCTTTTGGGGGAAATATTTGGTAAAAAAGGGATCAAAAATAGATGAAAATAAAATGCTATTAAAATCAAAAGATAGACTAAAACTCAATTGATTTATTTTCTATATTCAGTGATATTCATTTTTACTTATTTATGCATGTTATACTAAGACTAAAAAATCCAAGTATAAGTAAAATTTCAAGCGTGGCAGATCATATTTTGCTCTCCCTTTCATTTTCCATGTTAAAACCAAGCATAAAAAAAGCATGGCATTTTTCCTTTTCCTAGAATTTCCCAGGAGCCAAATATTCCCTGTGAATATAATGTCCATATTAGAGGATCAAAAGCTTGGTTTCTTCTTTCTGCTATCTTATTTTCACAATTTCTTGATCTTTGGATCTAATGATGGGCTATTCTTTAACTCAATCTCCCTTCTCCAATATGATAAATAAGCACATCACACTATTATCCTCCCATTTATATGTTCTGCTTCATGACAAAATGACAATATGCTGTGAGTGATGATACCTTTGGTTATGGTTTTCATTTGATTGATATGGTAGATCTTTTTTAAACCAAGAAAGCAACCACCAAATTCGCTGGGTAAAGGTTAGGGTGACTGTACCAAATTAGATTTAGAAGTAGTGATACAGAGGTTGTGAGACATTATACCGAGGTCTAAAGTCAACCCTCTCCAAGAAGGAATTCTTCCCAAGGTTACAATAGGCAAGAAACTAAGGGGAAGTGAACCTAGGTACAAGAAGGTTCAACCAAAAAGCTGTCATGATCAAAATATTATTTATCAAGCTCCTTTCATATCAAAATACTGCGGTTTTCTCAAGTCCCGATAGCCTTTGTCCATGGGAATAGACCTACTGAGAGCTCAGTAGGCCCAGGCTTCTCCACATAGTCATTCAAAGCAGCAGTCGAGGAAATTACAACCTCCAAAGGAAGAATAAGATCAAATGAAAGGCATGGGGGTGTTAGAAATCATTGCAAGAGAGATTCGAAATGAAATCCCTCCACCCATTTGCCTACTGCCTAGACCAACTCCCTAGCCAAAGTGTCAGTATAAAAGACCCAACATCTTTTCCAGCCCATCAACTAAATCAGGCCCTGCAGTAAAAGAAGTGAAGTCTGAAAAATACAATCAGTAACCCATACTATTCAGTGTGAACAGTATGCTAAAGCTTCCGAGGTGCCCAATTTATAAGGCAACATTGTGTTCATAAAACCTTAGCAACTTCCTTATGTAGGGAATTCCAGTTTATTCAGCATACACACAACACAATGCCTCTAGTCTTCCTGTTGAAATATTTGCTCCCTGTGCCTAAAAATGATTGTGTGTATTTTCAAGTCATTTCATTGTTTTTCTTCCTTATTAAATGGTGCGTGTTACTGTTTCCATGTTTGTTTGGAATTCATAAAATGCTAGGAAACATAAAAGAGGAAATTATAATTGAAGTTGCTCACTTTTTTTTATCATTTTTCTATGACGTAATAACTAAGATATTTTAACGCACATGAATGTTTTTTTTTTGAAAATATTAATCATATATCATTATATTATAAACTTATATACTCCGTACATAAAACCATACACAGGAAAATCAACATTCATTATAGTTTTTTCTTTTACATTTTCTGCGTTCCAAACAATACCACTCTAGTGCTCATGAAGGTTTGATGATGGGTTCTTACAGGTTCTGGGGAATGCTAAAGGAGCTGTTGCTGTCGTCGTGTCAATATTAATATTCAGAAACCCAGTATCAGTCACAGGAATGCTCGGCTATACTCTCACAGTTTTTGGTGTTATTCTCTACAGCGAAGCCAAGAAACGCAGTAGGAAGGATTGATGTGGTGAAAAAAGTATCAAATGTATAAATTCTACTATTAATTTTGCATTGCGCTGGGAAGGTGTAAAGTTTCGAATGCTAGAAACGCATCTCACTTGCCCTGCAACTGCACCTCTGGATTTTGCCATCAAATTTGCGTGGTGAAAATGGAGGAATATGCGCCTACAACCACCACGTCTGCCAAGCCAAACAGGGAGTAGTAATAATTAACATTGGTTTTCCTCCATTCTTCTCACATGGAAGGAACTTTTGTTATTTTTAAATTCTTTTGGAAAGAGATTGTAAAATTCACTATACACAGCTTGTGTTATAAATTTTTCATATTGATGGTTTAAGCACAACACCTCATAGCTCATATTCCAAGTGTTTTTTGTGTCCGTTCAGTATTTGCTGAACCGTAATGGAACGTGATGTAATGCGATCAAAACTCAACTATGATTATTGATATGATTATGTTTCATTACGGTTTATCAATTGTCAACTACAGCTAGCTGCCTGAAACTGCTTCCAGTTTCCTGTGCTATCCTATTAAAGAAAGTTAACAGTTTGAACCCAATTAAGCTTAATTAAGTTTTTATTCCCCAAAAAATATTGAACTTAATTCATCTTAGGTTTAGAAAAATTTGAAACAATGTCTATGTTTGAATAATATCGAAGAGAGTTATAACTTATAAGAGACAACTATGAGGTACTATTGGGCACAAAAATTTGAAAAAGAATCGGGAAAGTTATATTCCCGGGAATGTAATATGGAGGGGAATGTTAAACCCATCCATGCCTCAGGTTATCTCACATTCTTGGGGTGATCTAATTTCCTTCCGAAAATACCTTCAATTAATCATCTCTTTTCATTTAATTTCTTTCTATATTCAACTGTTATCAAATCTTTGTGACTTTATAAAACTTTTAATCTCTAAATATGTAAATTTTATTTACTAGAAATAATCTTATAATTGGTGGGGATCAATTAGTTTCATGGTTAGTCGAACATTTTAAATTGTGTAACATCCTTTTAGGTGTGACGAACGGAGTATTAATTATATTTGAATGTCTATATATTCGAGGTAAGGGTCAGGTTGGTACTCGAAGTTGCATAAAAAGGGTCAAATAAGTCCTTACTGTCCGGCCGTTGCCATTTGAGGCGGTTCCCGGTGGAATTTTTTGATGATTTTTTTTTAACATCTTATTCATTAAGTCTAGTTTACTCATACAAAATTTCAACTAAAACTTCAATCGAGAAGGTATTCAAATGAATTCTTGAAGATAACTGCGCAGTTATCTTCAAGAATTCATTTGAATACCTTCCCGGTTGAATTCTTAACTCTAATTTGGTATGAGTAAACTAGACGTAATGAATAAGATGCTCAAAAAATTTTGTCAAAAAAATCCACCGGGAATCGCCCCAAATGGCGACGGCCGGACAGAGCCTCCTATGCAAGTTCGAGTACCAATCTGACCCTTACCTCCTATATATTCTTGTTATTTGCATAATTTTTTCTAAACTTTTAAATTTAAAGGTATTTATGTTATACTCCCTCCATCCTAGTGATGGACCCGGTTCGGGCCACCCGGCCCGGTGCTTCGGGTCCCAAACCGGTCTTTTGACCCAGACCGTAGGGTTTAGCGGGGCGGGCTCGGGCTGAAGAAAAGGTGACCCGGCCCGGTCGGGCCCGGTTCGGGCCAATTTGTTTTTCCAATTTTTTTGGGTTCCCCCCGGGTGGGGCTGGGTGTTTTGGGGAGGGTTTGGGGGAGGGGGGGTCAGGGGGGTAGTTAGGAAAGCAAAAAAAAACAGGCCCGAGGCTCGGCCCGAACCAGACCCGGTGGATACCCGGGCCGGTTCCGGGCCTACACCTTAAAACCCAAAGCCCCACCCGGCCCGGGTCCACCACTACTCTGTCCCATTTAAAGTTTCACGTACACTATTCTCTTATCAACATGCATTGTTCGTAATCTTTTACTTATATATCCAACTTTTATCAAATTTAATTTTTCTTGATTAGGTGTTATAAAACTTTTAATTTAGTTTTTGAATATGTAAATTTTATTTACTAAAATAATCCTATTAATGACAGAGATCGGTTAACTTTATGGCCAATCAAACATCGTATACCGTGTGGGAACCTTTAAGTGGAACTGAGGGAGTAAGAGTTATAGATTATTTAAGTTTTGATGAGTGCATTTCTAAATTTAATAGCGAAATTGGTCATTTTTTCATTATTCTGAAAACAAGTTTTACGAATAACTTGATCATTTTTTAAATTTTTTTGAGATGATAATAAATATATTTATATTACTATTTGAACAACGTTTGTTTTCATTTCTGTATTGGATCTAAACCTTTTTACATTTAAACATATTTTACTTAGAAATAATTCAATTAGGTTTGATTTTATTTATTATTAAGATATTTCATTTTTCTTTAATTTTAATCACTTTAGATGTATGTTGTAATAGATTTATTGCGTTAAGAGAAAATATTTAAAGGGCATAAAAGTAATTCATCATATCTGCAATATAAGATATCTTTCAACCAAATAAATTATGACACATCCCCTTGATGTTAACCAAACACAAATGGGAATGAATTAAATACATTCCCATCAATCTAACATACCCAGCAATCTGACATTCTCATGATAATGTGACATTCCTTGAACCAAAGATACCCTAATGGTTATGTACTTATGTTAGATTTAAATGTTGTTGATATCTAAGAGAGTTATAATTTCTAAGAGACAACTAGCCTTATTTGATATGATTGATATGCATCTTAATGGTTATGTTTGATTTAAATGTTTTTGATATTAGATTAGGTATATTAGGCCAATACTATTGGGAGGTTGTAAACTGTAGTTCGTATACATACATGATACATCGAATAAAGCACATTCATCTCCTGCCTTCATCTTACGAACTATTACCTCTAAATTATATAGTATGGGTAGCAATTATCCACCCGTTTCTAATTTGATTTCATTCAAATAAAAAATGACGACTGCTATCTATGATTTTCTCACAGATTAAATGTATAGCATTTGAACAAGTAATTTATGAGAAGATTGATTGATCATATGAAAAGACAATTCATCTCATATGCCTGCTTGTGCACATGCCCGCGTATATAGCTAGGGGTGGACCGGTACTGTTTGTACCCAGCCCTTCCCGGGAAACCGGTTCCTGTTCCGGGCCTAGGCCTGGCCCGAGGGGGTAACCGGTTCCGGGTCCTGAAAAAGGCGGCCCGGCCCGGCCGGTTCGGGCCTCTTCTTTTTGTTTTTCTGGGTTTGGGCTGGGTTTAGGTGGACTTGGTGTTTCCGAGGGGTTTGGGGGGTGGGGGGTGGGGGTGAAATAAATAAGAAAACACACACACACACAAAAATTGAACCGGAACCGGTAGACTCCCGGGCCGGTTCATCCCTATATATAGGGATGGACATCATTATGCTACCTACCGGTAATGGTTAGGTGTTATTACCAGTAATGGGTTGGTTGACTAAATATACACATACATACAGCCTTTCAGATGGAACTATATACATGTGTTGATGGACAAATATTATGTCCCATATTGTACAATTCCATCATCCTCAACATAACTATCGTATGTTAAATCTCCTGCTGAGAATCCTTACAATATTACTCTCGGGTTAGCTTGGCGCGGTTCGTGTTTGTTCCACTTATGCTTTAGCTATGTAGTTTACCTATGCACGTGGATATGACTTAAACCTTGCATGTTCATCGACTTGAGCATCAAGCCTCATATTTTAAGATTCAATTGCCGTCAAGGCGTCAAGGTTTTATTTTATGGATGCAGTTAATCATGAAACCTAAATGATTGTGCAGAATTGCAGAAATTTACATTCTAAGAAGCACTCTAGTTTTATGCGCAAGGAGGACCAATATACATGTGCATTCCGATAAACCCCACACCGGGCTGTGCTCCAACTTGGACTCTTCATTCTTTATCATAAAACGTTAAAACTGAACAACATGTGTTCTTTGGAGTTCAGAACATTGTGAATAATCGAAATAACAAAACCAGTGCACGTGTTTGGCATATTTGAATTTGCTATGCTGTCGTTCAAAGACTTAAGTTGCTTCCTGGGAGACGCTTGCCTTGTAACTTAAAAACCAACTTCTCATTTAGGAATCATGACAGTTTACTAGTAGAATAATATACGTGTGTTCAGCAGTAAACAACGATTTTCATGTTTTAAAACCCACTGCCTCCTTAAGGTTATGCCATAACTACTAGCTCAAATTGTGTTTAAAAGCTTAGCTTTTAAACCTTCCATTAATATTTATCCCATAATAGGAGTAATAATTTGAAAATTTCAAAATAAGACTACCATATTTTTATTCCCAAAATAGGAGTAATTACTGCTACATTTGAAAGTAGTGCTGGACTCGGTTCGGGCTGGGCCCGGTTCGGGCCTTGAACCGGCCGGGCCTCGGTTCACCAAAAGGAGGGCCCGGGCCCGAACCGGCAGGTGACCGGTTCCGGGCCGGTTCCGGGCCAGACCGGGCCGGTTCCGGGCCGGTTCACCCGCCCCATTTTTTTTTTTTTTGATTTTTTGGCTTCTCTTATTTAACCCCCTACCCCTCCCCCTCAACCCCAAACCACCTCAAATGGCCCAAAATACCTAATCCAACCCAAAAATTAAAAAAATTTCAAAAAAAAATTAAAAAAAAAATTATTCCGGCCCGGACCGGGCCCGAACCGGCCGGGCCGGTTCACCAAATAGAGGGCCCGGGCCCGGAACCGGTATCCACCGGGCCGGTTCGGCCCGAACCGCCGGTAGACCGGGCCACCGGGCCGGGCCGGTTCACACAGTAACCGGGCCGGGCCGGTTCCGGTTCGGGCCGCCCGGCCCGAGTCCAGCACTATTTGAAAGTCTCATACTATCAAAACATGACAGTAATTAGACCTATTTTGGAATAAAAACATGATAGTCTTATTTTGAAATATACAAACGTTTTTAGTCCTATTTCGGATAATTTCTTACTATGACTGGTAAATTATGACCAAATCACCAAACTTAGATGAATTTTAGCACATATTCTGTGTTTATTTAGTTGCTCCGTATGATTTTTGAAGAAAGACGTGAAACCACCAATGACATGCAAACCCTCTGAATTAAAATTATGTGCTTTGACTTGCACATATTTCCTTGTAAGTTGTAACGAATAATTCTCATTTTCTTATAGACTGATTAAAATTATACACTGGTAATAGTTTATACTCCGTATCATATTAATGGTTTTTGTCATATATTTAACAGAGCCCAACTCTGACACAATTAGTGTCAACGAAATAAAATGGCTGTGTTCAAGTCTGTGACGTAAAAAGCTACAATTACAATTCACAAGGACTCAGTGGCAAACAAAGTTAAGTCCAATTTACCTTCTCTGTTAACAATGTATAAACCAACCCAAAGAGAGTGAACTGATGATACTTTCTTTTCTTTGCTTTTTTTTTTTTGTTCTTCATTCCTGTGACAAATCCCTGGGATTAATGATCCCTAGTAATCTTCTATCCTGAATGCTTACACGTGAATAACAAATATATGGATATTAAATATGTAAATATATGTTCCTTGGCAGAGCTTAGAGGTGAATCAATGGTCGGTCACTTAGAGTTGGAAGGAACTCCAGTTAATAGCCGTCTAGCACCTCTCACAAGTTCTTCCTTCACCATGAATAACACAGCAGCAGCTAGAACACTCTGTACTATTTTTGTGCCCATCCCTTTGTAAAACCCGTAAAAACCTTCGTGGGTCATCATCTTCATTATGGCATCCGATGTGCCTAATATTCATTTTGAACCCAATTCTTTATCAATAATGGTGTTATCAAACTACGGGACCTATATGTAGATTGAAAGTGTCCTTTTATAAAAGTGTGTCATAAGTTACTCTTCCCATAAATAAGAGTCCTTTTAGAACACTTATTTTGGTTCCAATCAGAGTTCTATCTGAACAACGGCAACAATAACAACAAAAAACAGCTTTCAACTTTTCCTTGTATGTTAGGCCCCATTGGGGGGTGGTGTTACAGAAGAGTGTCTCAAACCAGTTAAGTATCTTAGATTGAGTTAAACCAGCAAATAGATTTAAAAGTAGTAATGGAATTGATGATTTCCAACAACTATATACCTCACTAAATTTACAAACTTGAAGCATGGTCGAACATGCCTCTTTTTGGGAAGGAGGTACTACAAGTATATGGCACCCGTTGTGCTAAATTTAAAAAGGAGTTGACTGACCTTTATATTGATGTCTTTTATCACTGCCAAGAGTTTGCTTTGCCTGAAGTCTTGACTGCAAGGAAATGGGATTATTTAACTTATAGAACAGTTAAGTGAATAACTCAGATTTTTAAGTGTCAACTGTTTCTGAAACCTTAAAGACTTAAAGCTAACTGTTAACTCTTCGAAACAGATTTTTCCAGGATATGTCAAAACTCAAAAGTACCGGTTAACCATGCAACCATGATGCAGCAACAAAGATAGGAACAAAACGGGGAATGTGTTTAAAACTAACCAAGCGGATCATTCCTCATTAATGTTTCATTTCATGGCTAATGCTTTATCACGGCAGTTTAGTGATCTGAACCAGACACTATTCTAACGAAAAAACAAACAAACAAAACTAATAAAAGCAGACATCACTGGCTGAGTGAAGCAGTAAACCAGCACAGCAAAAAGCACATATAGTTCTTCTGTTATTCAAAACATAAATATATGTGGAGAACAAGAGTAATGGCCATGAAGTGATAATGGATTAAGGTAATACAGTTGTGGACCAAACTAAGAGCAGACCACTATGGAATTGGGAGGCATTGTCTTCCTACACAAGTGTGTCTTACAATTTGTGATTGAATGAGTAATACAATAAGATGATCTAGGTATTTCAAATAGATTAGTAATGGCTAATACCACTGTTCTACTCAATAGTGACACGCGAACCATCGCCAAGATACTCCACTCAGCATTTATGGGCATGCGCAAGCGCACACACAATGTTAGTGTAACGGCACTGACAATTGAGCTAATAAAGCCAAATATTTATATCAACAGAACAAAAAGTGATAGAGCTGGAATAACTCTTAACTCATGTGTTGTACTGTCACTCCAGTACCCCAAAAGATGCTTGGTGGTAGAAACAACCAGGGCATGCTAGGAATTCTTGACCTATGGGTTGGACAACCACGCAATGAGGCTACCTGAGAACTTTGTGCAGAATCTAGGGACGCCTATCCCGACATCAAGCTTGAGGGAAAGCACTTTCTAGCGGAGGGGAGTGATTTATGGACTCTTACACTGGTCGATCATAGAGGCAGTGACCATGCAGCACATGAGTCGAGATCTTTTCCAGATCCATCTCTTTTGATTCATAATCCATGGGTACTCAATAAGTAGCAAAGTTCGTAAAGACTTTATTTACTAGTTAGATTAGCGTTGTAACTCTTTTAGACAGTGTTTAGAAACTCGGACTGCGCTCACCCGTTTGACAGGATAGACCAGGAACCGGAGGTATAGCCAGTCTATCATACAGTCTGGCCAATTTTGAAGTTGATTAAGCGATCAGTTCTGGTCCGCTTTTTTCTTTTTCTTCAAAAGCAAACTAATCTCAATTAATATAACTGATACATATGAGAGTTGAATAAAGGAGCTCCCTTTTACATTCATACTCTAAACCCACTAAACTGTGAAGACAACTGACAACCATTTTCATTCCAAACTTGCATCAACCATAAAGCTTTATCTATCATTCTATCACACAATAAAGCCATAACTAAAATATAATATGCATGTGGGATTCGAACACAAGACCCTTCTCTCAAGCTCTTAAATATAACCCACTAAAGTGACCAAACTATGCGAGGAACCATACTATTGCAAGCATTAGAAATATAGCTTGTATTTTTCACGATAATATCAACTGAATGTTTCTATTATTCGATATATATACACTATCTATCATCTTTATGAGAATACACACACAGGAATTTTATTAAATGTTGACCATCAAAATGAGTGACCACTAAGCTCTCTCCAAATGTTCACTCCAAAGTTATAACCCATTCGCTTATGTATAGGAATACAACTCTATGAGTTGGATGAGAGTATAACTTTGGAGAGAGCAAGTGGAGGGAGAATACACGGGTGGAGTATTGATCTCATTTTAGCTTTTTATCTTTTTTTTCTTCTTTATATCTCTTTTTTCCTTTTTATCTTCTTTATCACTTTATCTTACCATTTTTATTTCATCTTTATCTTATCCTTTTGTTTATCTTATCTTTTTTTAATATCTTTTTTAGCTGTGATTTTATATATCGACTCATGATCCAAATTATTCTGGACTAAGGCTTGGATGTTGTTATTGGTATATCATTTGTCTTGATTTCTCTGATCAGCTTCTTCCTACCAGATAGGACCATATGTCTATCATCTTCCAACACATCATTTGTTGTTAATTCATCCCCCATGTTGCTTCCCACACAATTACACAAATCGTATTTCTCCCTTAGTGGCCCGAATCCAGATTCAAAGAAGTTGTTAATGTTGGGTTATTTTAAATTGAGAAAAGGGTCAAATAAGGCCTACTATTATGAAATAGTCACATAAGACCATGTACTCAATAAAGTGTCATATAAGTACCTCTACTTGTAAAAAACAATCAAATGAGTCCTAACGATCTATTTACAACCTCCTAATCCTGGTTTTAGCTTACATGTCGATTTTTTGACTTGTATTTCAACCAATCTTAGTTAAATATTCGACGTATCTCATATAATCTATTCTAAAAAGATGGTCAGAAGTACGCTAAAACCGGGATTAAGAGGCGTTAAATAGGTTATTAGGACCCATTTGATTGTTTTTTACAAGTAAAGGTACTTTTATGACACTTTATTGAGTACATGGCCTTATGTTACTATTTCATAATAGTAGAAGGATTTATTTGATCCTTTTCTCTTTTAAATTAGTTGTTAATGTGTTACAGTATTACCTAGTCCGTTAGATATGATGATATAATTCTTATCAGTTATCACTTTCCAAGTTTTCCATGTCAGGTGCTAAAGTGATATGAAAGCTTTAGTCTTAGAACACGGTCACTAAAAGAAAAGATGGTTATGTTTTTAATCTATTTTCCTTTCAAGTTTCAACCCCTCATGAAGAAATCAGACAACTTCACATTCATACCTTAATACCAATGTTTAATAAACCGGACTGGACCGGACCGGACAGGCCGGGTCTGCCCGGAAACCAGTGAGCGGTCACATTACTTGGTCCGGTTACCATATGAACAGTAAACTTTTTAAAAATTGTCATCTCTGAGGTTCGATCCCGAGACGTATCGGTAGGTTGTCCAAATTGTTAAAAATTGTAAGTGTTGCAAGCTCCTTAAATATATTTGATACAATTTAATATATTGGTGAAACTTTTTTTTTGCAACATATATTGTTAAAACGTAAAAAGTAATAATTGATTTATTATAAATATTATGATACATACTCCCTCCGTCCCTTTATATTTAGCCAAACATTGTTTTTAAGTCAATGATGTTAAACTTTGACCGATTATATATATATATATATACACACACACGGTAATATTGATAATATAAAAATGATATAAAAATGTTCTTTGTTAAACATACTATCATAAAAGTATAAATTTATGAAGTTTCACATAAATACATTAGCTAAAATAATGGCTTAAAGTTTATCATCTTTGACTGAAAAAATAAAAAGAGATATTACCCGAAATAGGACTAAAACGGTTTTAAAATTCCAAAAATAGGACTGTCATGTTTTATTCCCAAAGTAGGACTAATTACTGCCATGTTTTGGCAGTACCAGACTTCAAACATGACAGTATTTTCCAAACTTGGCAGTAATTACTCCTATTTTGAGAATAAAAAACATGTCAGTCCTATTTTGGAATTTTCAAACTGTTTTAGTCCTATTTCGGGAACTTTCCCAAATAAAAAATGTCTAAATTAAAAGGGATAGAGGTAGTATTATTTTTACTATTGTACTATCTTATTATGAATATAACATTGAACTATAAGTTAAAAATGCTTACACAATACTTTTAAGATTTTATAATGAGTGTAATTCATATTTATTTTTTTAAAAAGTGTTTGATATATTTAAATATTTACCCCATAAACAAAATCATATCTAAATAATTTATAGATCTAAAAATAAATATCTAATAACATTATTGATTCAAATCCTATAAATATTTTTAGAATATGATGAATGTGTGAATATATTTTAATATTAAATATTAAAAAAATGCGTAGGAAGTATTCAAATATAAATACTTTATTCCTATTCAACACCATATTGAAATATTCAAATATTTTAAAACTAAATCAAATACTACATATGAAATACTCCCTCCGTCCCACTTTAAGGTTCCCACGTGGTTTACGATGTTTGACCAACCATAAAGTTAACTTATACCTGTCATTAATAGGATTATTTTTAGTAAATAAAATTTACATATTCAGAAACTATATTTAAAGCTGTATAATACCTGATCAAGAAAAATTAAATTTGATAAAAGTTAGATATACTCCGTATAAAATAAAAGATTAAGAACAATGCACGTCGACCGGAGAATAGTGGATGGGAACCTTTAAATGGGATGGAGGGAGTAACATTTTTGAATATATAACAAAATTGCTTACTAAGTACTTCGTATAATAATTACGGAGTACTTTATTAGTGTGAAGAATGATTATTTTTCATTTTTTATATATAGATATATGCTTTTACTTTTTACTATTAAATTTAGATATAAAGGTTGACCGGTTTTTTCTGCGTTGACCGGGATGACCCACCGGGTCCGGGATGGCTCGTGACCCGATCGTTCGACTGGGCCGCTTCCTGGTCCAGATTTTACATCATAGCTTTATACATGGGACGTTCACATGCACATATATGGATGATGGCATTAACTCACTAACTGGTGATGTTTTTACTTGGACTGATTTCAGCCCCAAACCAGATTTAAACATACTAGACCAGACATAATCAGATTAAACCAGACTAGATTAGAGTTTGACGGTTATAAATACACATATACCAGACATCTACTAGACCAGAAACTTTCAGTCCAATTAAAAACATCCTAAAGCCATCATCAAACCTCTCATAATAAAAAAGGCATCCGGATTAATGTCATTGCACCTTCACAACAAGCACAGGATATGTTACGACTGTAGCTCCAAGTTTTGCCAATGCTCCAAGCAAAAATATCTAGCCAAGGTTGGTTCTTGTATCAGTTATGTACTAAATACTCCGTCAAACAAAATGAAAATTAGATTGGGTTTACCTCCAAAGCAGTGACATCAGAGACTGTATTTCTAGAAACACGTCGTTTTCTTAGATTTTTTAACAGGGTCTCATACAGCATAAACTGTATGGATGGATTGCTTACCTGTTTAAAAAGAAAAGAACAATCAGCAGCCATTATCCCCATAAAAACATTTGGAATTCTTGTATCAACTCTCACGTACCATGATCAATGTCGGGACAACACCTTTCCAGAATCCCCAAAATCCAGCTTCATCATATACTTCGTTTATCTGGGAAAGCAAATGTTTCCTATTAGAAAATTAGAAATTTTTAACCAAGACTGTAGTATCACATACAAAGTAAATGAAAGAATGACTGATTCTTTAAAGCTTAGTGCAATGGTTTTTTCAACGTATACATATCAGTTTCTACTAAATCACGAGTAAGTGCGATATTAGAAACATAATTATGCGCACTGCATGGGTAGTCCCGTAAGGAGGAGGTTCATCTTCTACGGGAATCACATCCTCTGTCATCATAGCTCCAGCTGAGCTATTTTTAGATTGTTTCGAATGAGTCTGCACAAATGCAAAACAAAAGGGAAAAGTTTAAACAACTCCGCAAAAGCTGTGAGAGAATTAACAATAATCCATAATCAATACAAGTTGATGACATAAAACATTAAAGATATATCTTCATTCCGCGATACATATTTACTATTTTCTGTTTCCCCATTACCAATATCTAATCTTCAAACTCATTGTCCTAATAATCTTCAAACATTAATAGGTTATACAGAATGGTGGCTTGGCTATATACTCTTACTCGTGTTACTTCTTCGAACCTTTGAGCGTGTAGCCATGTATTGCGCCCTAACTAAATATCAGATCTACCAGCCAACAAAACTCAATTTCGCACTGCTGCTGACTCATCAGACTTACCATCAAGGCATTAATGCATTCTTGGAATTTCTGTAGATTTAGTGGGGGAAGTTAATCAAAGCTTGGAAGACAGATAGACTCATCTACCTCTGCCAAGGGAAAACACGAAAAATAGTACAACAAATCAACAACATCCAAGCCTTACTCGCAAAAGATTTTGGGGTCAGGTAACATGAATCGATCCATGATATTAGAGCCAAAAAGAGAAGAAAGATAAGAAAAATAAAAAGATAAGGTAAGATAAAATGGATAAGATAGAGACAAATATAAGATAAATAACATAAGAACATACTACGTAAGAAAGATAAAAGATAGAAATAATATAAGAACATAGAAAGATAAAGAAGATAAAAGATAAAAGAAAATGAGAGAGAAAAGAGATCAATCGTCCACACAAATAAGAGCCATACTCTCATCCAACCCGAGGAGCATATAACTTCTGATTTCTCTGATCCAAGTCTGTTTTGGTCTTCCTCTCCCCCTCCTCCCCGCCTTGTCTCCCCACTGCTCAACTCGTCTAACAAGTGCATCACTCAATCTTCTATGCACATGACCAAACCACCGCAATCGAGACTCCTGCTGTATTATCTACTCCGTGAGTACTCGGCGAGTACTCTCAACTCGGGGGTGGGCATTTCGTTTAGCACTCCAACTTAGCCTATCCTGTTTTCCTGCGTTACTCGTCGAGTACTCAGCAAGTTTCTAAATTAATGAACACCAAATACAGATCCTTTTTAGTATCTCAATACTTCTCCGCAACTTGTCTAATAAGGTGAACCACATTAGTTGTTGAGCGTCTAAGCATAAAACCAAACTAATTCTCCGAAATTTTCACACTTTTTCTTTGCTCAACCACTCGCTCCCAAAGTCTCATGGTGGGACTCATAAGCTTAATCCTTTGATAGTTGGCACATTCTTGTACATCACCTTTATTTTTTTAAATAGAGAATTAGAGTACTCTTCCGCCAACTCACTGCCATCATTTTGTTGTTTCTCCAAATCATGTTGAAAAAACATGTTAGCCACTCGATGCCTCTCTCTTTCAAACATCTCTGAGCCTCGATCGGTATGCCATCTGGACTCACTGCTTTCTTCATCCCCATCTTTCTCTGAGCCTCTTTAACTTCTATCGTTTGATTCCTTTCACAAAATCTCATCCTCCTCACAAAATCTTGCTTTACCAAACAATCTGGTATAGTTGGATCATCAATACCTTGCACTTTATTCACGTTGAACAAGGTATTAAAGTATGACCTCGACCTCTTTTATTTCCTCGTTATCCATTAGTACCCTTTGATCGACATCCTTCACACACTTAACTTTTCTATATCTTGAGTCCTACGCTCACAAAGATCAGCAAGTTTGTAAATATTGTTTTCTCTTTCCTTAGAGTCCAATTTTACATACAACTCTTTGTTCACTTTTCTTTTTGCTTCCAATACGGCTTTATTTGCTTTTATTTTAGCCTCCTTGTACTCCTCTATATTCTCATCGCTCCAACTTTTTCCCAACTTTTTGTAACATTCCCTCTTGGTCCTTATTGCTTGTTTCACCTCATCATTCCGCCAAGATGTGTGCTCTAGTTGCAGACATCCTTTAGATTCTCTGAATATCTCTTTCATCACTTCATTAATGGTCGACTCCATTGATAACCACGCATCATCCACATGTGTGTCATTATCAATACGTCATACATCTTCCTCCAACATTCAGTGAGAAAAACTTTGTTGGAGATCCACCTCGAGCCTCTACCACTATATCTTTGGCTCCACTTAATGCTTAACCCGCCTTCTCTTCTTACCTTGAAAATCAAGCACAATCATCTTATGCAGAGTGACAACACTCTCCTCAGAGATAACCTTACAATCACTGTAGTTAGTTCTCCAAATCGTCCGTACCAAAAAGTAGTCAATTTGGGTACTATTAGCTCCAATTCTATAGGTCACAAGGTGAAAGTCTCTTTTCTTGAACCAATTATTCATTACAACCAACTCATATGTCGAGGCCAAATCCAGAATGCTCTTCCCTGCTTCATTTCTAGTGTCAAAACCATGTCCTCCATGGATACTCTCAAAACCATCGCGACTAGGACCGACATGCCCGTTGAGGTCATCTCATACGACCAGTCTCTCTCTCATTGGCACCCGTGACACTACTTCCTCAAGATCTTCCTATAATTTTTGAATGGTAGATGCATCTAATCCCACTTGTGGTGCATAGATGCTTACCATAGACATGATCCCATCTCCTATTACCAATTTAATGTTCATGATGAGGTCATTCTTTCTAAAGACTTCCACAACACCATCAACATAATCACGCGCCACAATAATACCTTCTCCATTACGGGTCATCTGTCTCCTCAAATACCACAACTTAAAACCTCCGCGATTAATCTCATGTGACTTTTCTCCAACCCACTTAGTTTCAAGCATACACATAATGTTGATATTCCTCTTCCCCATAACCTCGACTACCTCAGATGATCTTCTCATAAGAGAGCCAACATTCCACGTCCCAAAGCGCAATCTAGCACCTTGTCTTCTATTCTTCACACCACATTGACCCCCACCATGTCCTTGCATATTTGACACCATCCCCGAGTATTGGAGTGGGACATCGCTTTTGGGCAACGACTTAGCAACCTTAGCATTTTTATCAACACAAAATTACCAACTCGCTTTGGGCTACAATATAGCATACATACAAAGCTTGAAAAACATGTAGGCATACAACCACAGACAAAGGTTCATGGACGATGAAGATTAAGAGGAAAAATGAGTGCAAACTACAGCCATAATGATTAAATAGTCAAGTTGATATGCTTATATTTTACACACTTTTTAGGCTTAGTTTGTTAATAATTTTAGTTAATAAAGTTGTATCTTTGTACATATTTTTATTATTTGATGTTAGTTTGTATTAGTGCAATTCTACACGGGTATTTTGTATTTTCAGGTACTTTTGATACAATTTGATATATTTGTGTGTGAAGAAAAGAAGAAAATGAAAGTTCCAGTTAAAAGTGGAATTTCAAGCAAATGAGTAAATTGAAGAAAAGAGGCAAAAAGTGAAAAAAAAAACATGGAGCAAGGATTCAATCCCTGATCACTTGGGAAAAGAAAGGCAAGCTCAACCAGTGAGCTGAATGTCTAAGTTGTGAAGGTTTAGATGGAGCTTGTTTTAATTCCTTTCAACTGCAGCAAGAAAAGACGGAAAAAAAAAGTCAATAGACGGGTTCGAACACGGGACCTCAGAGTCTCAGTAGCATTCCACTTCCACTGCGCTGCGACGGGTTGTTGACACATGAAGACGCTTGCTTGTATATATATCTAATAGTTCCGTAAATTCCAGCAATTAATGATTAATCACCTTATTATGCCTTAATCCATCTCCTTCCACACATAATCTCGAGCCAACTTCTCTCTACACCTCCCAGAATCATTTCCTCCTCCTTCTCTCTTCATCCTTCACCTCCAAATCATCAACCCATCTTCAATCACAACTAATCACTTTTTCATCCAAGATTAAGTCAAGATTAGCACCAAGCTCCAAGGATTGTCATCTATCACAAGTTTGATCTTCCTTATCTCTTTAAATCTTGTACTTTAATCATGAATTCATCTATTTCTAAGCTTCCCAACATGTATAGCTAAATAAATTTGGGGCTAGAAATTAATTAATTAATTGTTCTTATCATGTTTTAATTTGTATTGATTTTAATTGTTAAGGTTGTTCTATTTAGATTGTTGTGTCCAAAAAATTAATTATGTTGTGTTTGTGATATATATTATGAGTACTCAATCATAAACATATTGTTTGATAAATACACAAATGAACACTTTCTGAACACACCGTTAAACTTCTTTTACCTTGTCTCGGATTGAAGTTTTACGGGAGAATTTAATTATTTAATTATATTATTTACACCACGGGGTTGGGTAAATAACATAGTTAATAATTAAGGTTGTCGTTGCACTTAAACAACTAATCTCGTTTTGGCCATCACTGGGAAATGTTGACTAGTTACTTATTTTAGATGACTTGTGTTGGGTCCTAAAATATTTATCTACAACTTCTCACAATCTATCTAAGAATAAAATTAGCAATTATTTCTTTCAATAAAACATTGAACAATTAGTTATCAATTTATACCCCTACTTGTTATTGGTTGAACTTTGTGTTGATAAAAATCTCTCATCTCAATCACTTTTATTTTATTACTTTTCCAAGCAACCAAAAATCAAAAGAAACGCATTCCCAACTTTAATCCTTAGTTTGTGCTTAATTATTTTATTTCTCGCTTCTCTGTGGTTCGACACCCTACTTCCTTGGGTAAAAAAATAGTTGTGTGCCCATTATATGCTACACACCACAAGTCATAGACCGGAGATTCACATTTTTAGGATTTCAGTTTTCTGAAGTGGATAATGGTTTAAAGTTGTTCATTTAAATGCCTTAGAAGTTAAAAAATTGGAAAGTGGTTATTCTAAATTTAGAAAATTTGTAAATTGAAAGGGAGCCTTGACGCACCGGTTAAGGTGTTGTGTGATCAAGAGGTCACATGCTCACGTCTTGGGAGCGACCTCTAGTCAAGGGAAGGTTGGGCCCTTATGATGGAACCCTTTCCCGGACCGTCCCTTTGTGGGGATGCCTATGTGCATTGTGTCCCCCCCCACCCCAGAAAATGTGGAAGTTAAACATTATTTCCACTCTCTCTTCGTCGGGGTGGATGTTGACTTAAGTATCAAATGGTTAGATTTTGTCAATACTACAATGAGAACAACATTAACCCAATGCCAAAAAGTCTTCCACCTATGGTAGAGTAAGGGAGGGTCGGATGTACGCAATCTTACTCATGTACTAAAGCACAGAGAGACGGTTTCAGGATGACCCATGATGAAAGTCACATTGAAAAGCCAGCATTCATGAATATGTGATTGATTGAAACAGGGGTAGGGGTAAGGGGGGTCGGACTGACTACAGCTTCATAACAAAGAAGAGCAAATAGTTAAATGAGCCTTTGATTCCATTGGATATGGTAGAAAGGCTTCTGTCAACACTGTGCGAACATATTAGAAGAAAAAGTTTGTGATTTTTATCTGGGAGGTAAGAAGTACAAGATACAAGGTGTTTGGCCAACAGGGAGTATTAAGATCATTCTTTATATACCTCTCTGAGGTGGACGACAACTCAAGTATCTTGTGAACCAATCATCTTGTGTAACCCATGTTATCAAATTACATGGATATTTGTGAAGCGCTCACCACACTACCCACCCTTCGCACCAAGAGACATTCCATTCCATTCACTGATATGCATGAGTTTCGCAGATATTCCCAAAATAGCCCTTCGAACCCATTCAAGGCATTAGAAATTTCTTGTTATGCCTATTGAATCAACGCATGCACCTTCGTTAGTCAAAGTTGTTATGAATGACATGTTTAGACAATACCTCCCGAAATTCATCTTGATAGCCCGATGACAAATGGGTGTACAGTGACAACTTGGAGGACCACTTTAAGCATTTATACGTAGCTTTCAATCTATTAGAGAATAATCTATTTTTCGAATGCATAGAAGTGCTCATATGAGCAGTAACATGATCTCTACTTGGGTCTACTTGTTTCTTGTGAGGGTGTGGATATGGATCCTGAAAAGGTATGAACTACAAGTACTCCTTGGATTGACCAGTTATTATAGGCGTTTGTCAAAGACTGGATTAATTCCAATGCTTCTACAGAACTTATAAAGAGATTTTGCTTCTTGTGGAATACTAGAGCTGTGTTTTCATTTCTGAAGTTCAAACCTTCCACAATCTGTGAGTACTGTTTTGAGGCTACCAAATCTCACTTTGTCCTTTTAGTGTTGAATACTTGAATGTGATGTGTCAAGCCGTCAAGTCCTCAACCGAGGGAGAGGGTGCAATCTTGTTGCAGTCAGACTGTCAGACCACCTTATTTCTTATTTAATCAAGGGCTTTTCATTCTCAAACTGTCTGAAATCTACTTACGATAGAATGTCGCTTGTTGGAGTTCTAGGTATTACATAACTGAAATCGTTATCTGCTCAGCCGCCATTTTTCACTAAGACTGATGACGAAACCTTAAGTATCTCTGATCAGGGCGTGACGAAACCTTAAGTATCTCTGATGATGAAACCTTAAGTATCTCTGATCAGGGCGTGACGTGTGATTGCAACGTCTTCTGATGAAACTCTTTCCTTGCGTCTTTATTATCATTTATAAGAAAGGTAAAGAAAATCGGGAGATGGATGCCTTGTCTAGAAAGCGCACACATGCTGCTCTATAGACATCTGTTACACCTGTCAACATGGATTTCTTAAATCTTCAAGATGCTTTGTTGCAAGATCATGTTACCAGGAATATTATAAATTCCCTCATGGCCGGCCTGGAACCTAGGATTCGTGCAGATTATTCTTTGGTTGGTAATAAGTTGCTTTATAATGGGCGTTTGATTATTCCAGAGGTACACAAGCACATTCTCTTCTCACCAAGATCCTGTATGATTGTCATGACATGCTAAGTGGGGACGTGGCGGATATTTGAAAGCTCTTCAGCGTGTTTCTAGCAGCTTTTTCTAGACATACTGAAGCGGTACATTAAGCATTATAAATATGAAACATTAGCTCCCGCCAGTCTTCTTCAACGAATTTCCCAATCAGGTGCATGTTTGCGAAGACTCGAGTAACCGGTAAACTATATACCTCATGCCACTAACACTTAAGTAAATGAACTCATTGTACATTTGTATGTGAGTACGTCCATCTTTAGCAAGGATTACTGACCTGCATGCGGGTGACAACTACCCATATGGGATTAGTCAGCAGCACATTAACACACCTGTAAGATAGAAAGCCCAGAGAGTCCAAAATCACTTTTATATTAATGAAAGCAGCTGAGAAAAAAGGGGGAAGTAATTCACAACAAAACTAGTGCCAATTGAGATCATGTGAGAGTAAGAATCCGTGACTCGATGAATAATGTTGTTGACTTATTCACAGCTCAAACGTTGAGTCTGACTATATGCATTGACCATAGTTGTGATAGTTAATTACCCAGATAGAGCAGCTACTACAAGTGATGATAACATTCCAACTGAACCATCACCAATCCCTCTCCTTTTACGCTCAAGGGAAGCAGCTTCAGCCTTGTTCCTAAATATTTGATAGAAGTAGTAATAGACACCCTGTATCATGAAAATATTAGTCAATGTATAATATATATGATACTCTGTTTGCCAAAGTATCATAATGACATAGTTTGTGTACTTGGGAGTTGCTCTCTTTATGGGAAAAATGATATGATTGGAATGTTTCTTATCGAGTCTAAATTTATTGTCTTAAACATCATATCCGGTCTTGCATCTTATTTAATCTATCCCAAATTTTATGTTTTAAACACAGGAAAATGGTCAAAACCCAGAAAATTTACACAAAGGATAAATACTACAACAAACAAACCATTAAGTGCAACTGTGCAAGGAATTTCAAACATAAAGTTGTCATGGTCTTTGTATATTTCATCGAGTCTCGAATGTAAGCACACATCAATATCCACGCCAAGAAATAAAAAACATACAAACTAGATTTAATCATACATACGATAGTATATGAGATGGATGCACGGATGGATCTATTCATTGGCAAGATTTTAAAAGATAAACCGTAAGGGACCACAAATAGAGGCTGTATGGTACATTGGTACCCACAAGATTTTAAACTTTCTAGGTATTGTTGGCTATATAAAAGTTGAGGAAGGTATTCTCATATTTACCATGAGAAAGTCAGCGTTGATGGATATGTGATTCATTGAAACAGGAGAAAATAAATAAAAAAGAGTAGTAGTAGTAGTATGTTCATTATCCCGATCAAACAAGAACTGAACAAGCTCATGAAAGAATAAGAAGAAAGATCTCATTAACGGAGTCTAAGAGGTTGATTGTAGTACTTGAATGGGATGAATTAGATTATCAAAGTGGAGAATAGATTAAGGTAAAAAGTGCTTTGCTTTAGAAGATTAGGTGCCCGTTTGGAATGTCTTATAAAAAGCCCTTTTTCAAACTCAGGACTTTTTAGAAGAACACTATGTTGATCCTTTTCAATTGAGAAAAGTGATTTTAACCCCGTAACAGCTAAAACGTATGATTTTCAATACATGAAATCATTTTACTCCATTAATAGTATCAATATATTGCTTTCAAAATTTGGAAAAAGTACTTTTCATCATCATCATTACCCCAGTGCCGCAAAGGCTCCCGCCTACGGTGGGGTAAGGGGGGTCGGATGTACGCAGTCTTACCCCTTAACCCTGTACAGAGACTGTTTCCGGATGACCCATAGTGAAAATCGCGTCCATAATTGCATGGACTGACCACTGCTTCATAACAAAGAGGCGCAGACAGTTTATGTCCCAAAAATCATCACCAACAGGCTTTAAGGTACTACTGTGAAAATAGGGGAATCCTATAATAGAAATAGTTAATAAAAAAAGATCCTACGATTTAGACAATAGAATCCAAAGCCAAATATACTAAAAAAGGCAATCAATCAGTGACTCTCTGCAACCACTTAGGCCTATTTACTATAGTTTGAGGCCCACAGTATATGTTCGATAGCACATCCATGTTCTAGATATGTACTGACTACTGAGTGGTCTGTGGAGACAAAATCCAATAACTTTATCCACCCAGCAAGCTGGTATTGCCTCCAACATTGGAGATCTACTATTTTTCCTATAATGCTGTTCCCACTAAATATATACCAGAGAATTAGTGCACTAAGCAATTTAATTTTACCCTTTTCTATTTTCTTATCTTTCTTGTCTTTTTGGCGTTGACATCATGGATTGATTCATGTTAGCCAACCCCAAGTTCTTTTGGGATTAAGGCCTGGATGTTGTTGTAAGCAATTTAATCATTGAAACGGTTACAAACAACGCCGAAAAGAACATCTACTATGTTTTCACTTCCCCGGGCTAAAATCTATTCTTCAAGTAATGTTTCTTTTCATTTTCTCATGCAATTTGGCACCGAAAGCATGTAACCATATCAACAGCGGTGGAACCAAAAAATTAGTTTTAGATTATCAAAATTTTAGAAGAACACGGTATTCGTGTCGTGTTTTTGACACATTATTTGAGTTGGAGCACTTATTGATTGGATCGGGTAAATGTCAACACAAGTTCTACAAAGAGAGATGATTAATTTGATAGATTATGCAATTCCAAATGACTATTAAGGTAAAATGAGAAACTCATTTTTTGAAGTGTGCAAAAATAAGTCTCTCATGCATGCGCACATGGATGCAAACCAATCCCAAAATCAAGCTTCACATACTTGGACTTATGTGCACTGGCTGCATTCTAATTCCTAAGTATGCGGAGTGTTCATTGAAAGTGGCGGTACAACTGGCCCTAAGTGTTGTCAGCTTGAAGCATTTGACGAATTTAGATTCGGGAGATCAAAACTTTTGACTTATAATGAGTTAAGGCCAGAAGAGGATATAAAAAAACGCACCTGAGAAGCCGCCGTCCCAACCAGTGACGGTGCCAAGCCACCATATAGCCGATCCCACCCCTCTTGCCTAGCAACCTGTACGAATCGCCGTTATAATAACTCAATTTAACTAAAAGTCTTACTAAGAAGAGAAAATGAGTTTAAGAAAACAGTGCAAATGAAATTGCCTGACACATATGTTCAATAGTACTCGGCTGCTTCTTCTTCTCCTCCTTCATTTCTCTCTGCGTTTGTTGTCGCGTATTTACCTGATACGGATTTTTCATAAAAACCCGAGAATGTTTCTGAATATGAAGTGAAAATAAAATAAAAGTGGATGTACTGTTTGAAGCGGATAGGTGATTAGCTGAGCGATGATGCCGCCACCGGCTCCGGCGAGGCCGCTTATCAGCGCATCTGACATAATTACTTCGTTTAGATGGGTAAGTAAAGATCCGAGTGACAACAGTGGGCTCTGCGGGAAGGTGGGAGCTAGGAGGAGGAGAGTTTCTGAACGGAAAGATCGAGGTTCACAAAACTTAACGCTGACAATTTCAGTGTGAACGAAGGAGTTGGTAAATTCATAAAAACATGTGTATATCAGGCTTGACAAATTTTCAAAATGATGTTTCTACCTACTCTTATACGCACTTTTGTACCCACCTATGTTTGTGAAGCGTTTTTTTTCTATGAACTCCGATTCACAGACAATATTTTGCACAAACAAAATATTGTCTGTGAACCAAATTCACATACAAAAAAACCCTTCACAAACATGGTGGGTATAAGGTGGGTATAAAAGTGGGTACATCAAGATTTTTTTAATCAAAAAATCCTCATAAGATTTACGTAGTATTATTATTAGGGGTATCCTTCACAAATCAAACTTTTTCTTCTCTTTTGATGCATGCCCTCCTCCTAGCTTATATTCTCCTCGTTGAAGCGTTTGAACAAGCTATGCTTTGAACTTCGTTGGAACGCGTTCAAACCTTCCTCTTTGAGTTCAACATAACTCATCAATCAACAACATCTTCTTCTTTAGCATCTCCATTGTCGGCATTCTTCCTTCTAGGTAAGTTAAACTATCTTTAACTTTTTATTTGAAAGAAATCTACTTAGTATAAAAAAGCTTTGTTGACAATAATGGATAACTTTTTACATGGTTTTTTGAAAATAATCTATCACGACTAAACTTGTGCGCCTTAGATGGGCATATTTGATAGGTTCTACCATGATTGATAGGTTCGACCATGGTTGACTATGTTTGATCGGGTTTGACTGTGTTCTAACATTTTTGACAAGTTTGACAATTAGTTTGATTATGTCCAATAGTTTAATATTCTTTACATTCACAGATGGTTACATGTTCAACTCGGTTGATATACGTTGTTTATGATGGTGAATGGAAAAAACATGAGAATGAAGACTACACGTATGAAGGAGATAATAAAATTGCTGCTTTCGATTGGGATGCATCCAATACGGACTTTGATTCATTTTTTGAGTGTTTGTATGAGGAAACTGGTTATAAAAAGGGTACTCATTCGTTGAAAGTCTCATTTCAAATGCCACGGTTTGACAAAACTATTGTACCTTATACATTGGATAGTATAAAGGCACGTTATGTATTTCTTAGAGACAAAGAAAGAGATTCTTCAGTGTTAAATGTTGAGGTGAGTGAAATAAAATTTGAGGGGATGTGGAGGACTTAACAACATATGATGTGATGAAATGTTGTGAGAATGATGATATTTGTTTTAAAGATGCTTATTTTCAATGCAATATTATAGGTGAACAAGATTGTGGTGAATTTGAAGAGAATGCTTTGCTTACTCAAAAGTTCAGCGTACCTTCCCACGAACTTCCTACTCATGATTGTGGTCTTACTCCTACAACATAATGTGATGTCCCGAATAATGTTGCAAATTCTACAATGGAGGATATAAGTGTGCCAGTATATCCTCTAGAGATTGATGTTGGGGCTGATGGAACTTTTGATGATGGCTCTGATTTGTTCATTATATTTAGTTTGATAGTAGGGAGGACTTAAAGAAGAAATTGAGAGAATTGAAATTGCTATGAATGAGAATTTTGAGACCAAACAATGAAGAGTGATTGATCGAGATATGTACTAAAATGCAAATGAGATAATTGCAAGTGGAAGTTGCGAGCAACAGTAATAAAAAACTCTCAAAAGTTCACCATTAGAAAGTATATCAAGAAGCAGAATTGTTCAGTTGGCGGCCGCAACCGCACACACAATAAAACAACTTCAAGATACGTTGGAGAAATAGTGTTGTCAGATCTTGGAGGTTCAGAGGAGATCATTAGTTCCAAATCTATAATGAATCATGCAAAATAAGGGTAGACCAATAACATACACCAAGGCTTGGTTGGGTAGAAAGTATGCAAACGAAGCACTTTATGGCTCTTCAAAGAACAGTTACAAACAATTTCCTTCATATTTGCATATGTTAAAGAGTTCAAATAATGGCAAAGTTACAACACACCTTGAGGTTCAAAATGGATGCTTTAAGTATGTGTTTGTTGCATTTGATGCTTCCATTTCAGGATTTCAAGCATTGAGAAAATTTATTTCCATTGATGGCACATTCTTGAAGATGTCATACAATGGTATTTTACTCATCGCCAATGCTGACATTCATCAATACCCTATAGCTTGGGCTATTGTGGATGGTGAAAACAATGACTCTTAGACTTGGTTTTTTGGGCATTTAAGAAAGCTCATTGATGATTCTTCAGAGTTGGTAGTCATTTCAGATCGACATGTGAGCATTTCTAATGGGCTTAGAAAACACTATGTTGTTGTGGATCATGAGCATTGTAAGTTTCAATATCACACAAAATCTCAAAGCTCATGTCCAAAAAGATGACGGTGCCACAAAATTGTTTGATAAACTCGCGAATGCTTATACACAACAGTCTTTTATAGGTTTGAAGGAGGTGCTAATTATATTGATGGGATTGAGAAGTGCAAATGGACAAGAGCTTTCTTCCAGGTTAACCGTTATAACATTATGACAACAAATTAAATGGGGTTTAAAGTATGAATAATGTCTTGAAGCGTGAGAGAGTTCTTCCCATTGTTGCATTTTTAAAAGGAGTATAATCAAAAGTTGCTGAGTGGCGAGGTAAGAGAGTAGCCGAGTTGAAGACACTTGAGAACTCAACTAGCCCACTTACCGCCAAGGCAGAGGCTATCGTTCGAAAACGATACCACAGGGTTTCGAATTTGGAGTAATTGCAACTGGGTTGGTATGAATTTCATGTTAACGGAGTAAAGTCTGATCATGTGGTAAACTTGAGAGATAAAACATGCACTTGTCGCATTTTTTATTTAGACAAACTTCATTGTTTACACGCGCTAGCATGCTTCCATAAAACGGATATCGACTTGTATGACCAATGTGATCGTAAGTACACGCTGGACCTTACGTATGTCGCATATGGTGAAACCATATATCCTGTCATAGGAGAAGAAGAATGTGAAGCCAATGATGAAGTCCAATTGAAAATTCACCCACCTATAATTTCTAGGAAGAGAGGAAGGCTTGTGATGAACAGATTTCCATCCGTGGATGAGCGTAGGAATTGAAGAAATGACAATTGACGTGTTCGGGATACAAAAAGAAAGGACATACCTTAAGAACTTGTAAACATAAGTTGCCTACCGTCAAAATAGTAAATGACTCTAATCTGGAGACACTATATGAGTTGTAATTTAGTTTGTAATTTATCGTCCATTATTGTACTTATATTTTGTGTTTTCTCTCTATTTATTATGTTCCATAATGTATTGCAAGGTTTACTACTCCGTATTGAACATGGTCAAACATAGTAGAACAAGGCAGAACAGATAATTTTCTCCATTCATGGTCGAACATGGTCAAGCTCAGTAAAAGTTAGTAGACATGTTGATAGGTCGACCCCGATCGCCCGGTCAATCCTAATCGAACTCGGTCAATCATGTATGTTTGACCATAGGTCAAAGTGGGTAATGTCTAGTGAACCTGAATTGTAAAATTGATCATGATTACTTAATATATCGATATAATATGGATATTAATACTTGTGGTTGACATGCTCTAGTTTCCGTTCATAGAATACTTTAATTTGACACAATTAGGTCACACCTATCCCAAATGCAATTGGACTATATGATTAACCCAGATTTTGTAATTAATTATAATTTACTTAATATATCGATAAAATATGAATATTTACAGATGTCTTTGACACGTATTAGTGTCCATGCCACTTATACAATACCCTAATATCACCAAATTAGAGCACAACTATCCGAAATGCAATTTAACTATACGGTGAACCCGAATTGTAAAATTGCTAATGATTTTCTCAATATATCAATACAAAAAGAATATGCACAGTTGTATTTGACATATTATAGGCCCCATTCATACAAAACCCTAATTTCACCCAATAAGGGCACAACTATCCGAAATGCAATTGAACCATACTGTGAACCCAGATTGTAACATTGGTAATGATGTTCTCAATATATCAATACAAAAAATAATATTCAATGATGTGTTTCACATATTTTAGGCTCCATTCATACACAACCCTAATTTCACCCAATAAGGGCACAATTATCTGAAATGCAATTGAAGTATACGGTGAACCCGTATTGTAAGATTGGTAATGATATTCTCAATATATCAATAAAATATGAACATTTGAACTTGTCTTGACATGTTATGGGCTACATTTATTTAAAAAAAAAACTAATATCACCCAATTAGGTCACAACTATCCAAAATGCAATTGGACTGAATGGTGAATCCGGATTGTAAAATTGATCATGAATTACTTCATACATAGATAAAATATGAATATTTAGATGTGTATTGACATGTTTTAGGTTCTTCTCATAGAAAGCTCAAATCTCACATCTTCTCAAGGTATGGAGTTTCACGCATTTTGATAAGCGACATGAGCACTCACTTCTACAACAAAACCGTGAGTGCCTTGTTGGAGAAATATGGCGTCACTCACAAACTCTCCACCGCCTACACCCACAAACCAACGGCCAAGCCGAAGTGTCGAATAGGGAGTTGAAATCCATACTTCAAAAGACGGTGAATCCAAGCCGCAAAGATTGGAGTCTACACATGGATGATGCCTTATGGGCATATAGGACCGCCTTCAAAACTCCCATTGGGATGTCACCTTATCGACTTGTGTACGGGAAGGCCTGTCACCTCCCTATCGAACTTGAACACAAGTCATATTGGGCAGTAAAAATGCTCAACCTTGACATGGGAAAGGCGGGTGGACAGAGGAAGCTACAACTCCAAGAGCTCGAGGAGCTCCATCTCGAGTCCGATGAAAATGCAGTCATCTACAAGGAGAAAACGAAGGTATGACATGACAAAAAGATAATAAGAAAGGACTTCAAAATTGGATATAAAGTCCTTCTTTTCCGGTCACACCTTCGTTTATTTCCCGGCAAGCTAAGATCAAGATGGGAACACAATCAAGGGTGTCATGCCGCGACGTTAAATGAGGCGCTTCTTGGGAGGCAACCCATGTAAGGTACACTTACTTTTACTTTTTTTCTTAATAAAAGTCTACACTTTAAAAAAAATAGTTTTCAAAGAGGTCTGGGGAAAAACCCGCCCGGGTAAAACACCTACCCGATTGGGTACCAAGCAAAAGCAGGTCATGTGAGCAACACCCCCGCTGGGTAAACTGATAATATAAAAAGAATGACTCAACACCCGACCAGATATTGAGAGTATCCGGGTAACCTTAAAATACCCGGTCGGGTAAGCATTTGAAATTTGTTCTCTGAAATTGCCGAAAACCTGAACGGGTCACCCGAAAACCCGACCGGGTATTGTGCTCAAATACATTATGCCAAGCGGAAATCATAAAACTCATTCGGTATAGCCAAAACTAGGCCGGGTAATCGGGCAAACGAACGATTTTAACCCACAAACCAGCTCACTCTCGACCATCTTCCTCAAATCTCTCAAGCACTCAACCCTCAACCTTCATTTTTGAGCACTTGGAGCTTCAAATCCCTCCCAATTTTCTACCAAAACCTCAAACCAACCACACAATCTTCTTCTACACATCATACCCTCCATTCCTACACCCAAAAATCCACCAAATCCACCAAAATCCCCAAACCCAAAAAAGCCTACCTTCCACCATCAAGGTCTGATTTTAGCTCGAACAAGTCCAAGAAAAACCAAATTTCTTGTTCTCTCCATCATCCTTTACATCTCCACACCCAAAAGACCCACCAAACTAAAAAAAAATGAATTTCCACACCCCTCGAAGCCCCGAGTCTGAAAATCCACTACCAAGTTCAAGCAAGAGGACAACCATGGAACGTAACCAAACAAGACTAGAACATCTTCCTCCTCCTCAAATGCGTCAATTCCACAAGTTCTCAACTATGCAGACCTCAAATTCACCTCTCATGCTCACCACAAGAAGTTCCTCTAACAAATGCAAAGAATGTTATATCCACCCCAATTTCTATACATATGACATTGAATGCAATGTTGTGGTTTGATATGATGCTTGAGTTGTGCAACAACATAGGATTAACCACTTTTTTCAACATGTCATATAATATCCGCAAGAAATTGGTGTATGAATTCCTAGATTCTATTGAATTAATTTAAAATAAAGAAAACACATATGAGGATAAACTCACGTTTCGGTACAACAACATACCAAGAACGTTGACCAAACGTGAGTTTGCCGAATTATTTGGCTTACCGATTCTAGGCGTGGTGGAGAGAAAAGCAAGGATTGATGGCATTGTTGTGCATAATTTATGGCGTAGAATGAAAGGGGTTAGGGTTTTTAAGTCCTCACATATGCATGTTACACACATTCAACACTCTGCCCTCCGGATTATGCTAAAATAGTTTGAATATCATGTTTTTGGAAGACCCAATAGCCATCAAACTAGAATTAGTGAGTTGGCTATTCTTGCTATGGGTATATTTATGGGAGCCCCACAGTTAGATGTTGCTTCATATTTATGGACTCATCTAAAAAAGGAATATGAATCTGGGGGTGAGATAATCTTCATTGGGGGGGGGGGGGGGTACATACACCACATTTGTACCAAATTTGGCTATCATGATAACAAGGAAACACAAGAGGCTTTCTTCCTTAACCTCAAGTTCCTTCTCACTGCACACGATTTGAGCTCTTCCCACACCATTGGTACCACGAGGTATTTCCATTGAATCATTTACCCCACCCCCAACAAGTGTTTTTACAATCCCCTCCCCAACACTCCCCAACATATTTAATCATCAATTGGGAGATAGGAGACACCTATGCCTACCTGGAACCACTCCCGATCACTACCCTGATGAGATCCCGCATATTGAGCCTTCACCCATCCCCGAACCACCACAAGACCAACCCCAAGCCGACCCTCAAGTCCCTCAATACACCCCATTTGAGCAACAGATGCTCAACGACCTAAACACCCTCAACCTAAACTACACCCAAATCCGGGAGGAGGTCGACCATTATAGGGAAGAGTAGCGATAGGGTTTTGAAAGAATTGAAGAAAACCAACTTATGGTTTTTGGCCCTGTGCTCACATATTTCAACCAACGAGGTTTATACTCTTCCTCCACCACCCTCCACCACCCCCCACTTGGTATGACCCCACATATTGGGGTAATTTTTGAGGATCGAGATCCGGGGGAGATGGACATGGTGGTGGTGGCCATTGTGGAGCTAACGGCGATTTTGGAGGAGGCTATGGTGGAGCGAGCGACGATTTCGGAGGAGGCTATGATGGAGGCTTTGACGGAGATGAGCATTAGGGACAGTGCTCCAACTAGTTCGGGGGAGAGACGATCATGGTATGCTCACATTCATGCTCTTCATTCTTGTTTTACTTTTACACACACAAAAAAACAAGTTTGTTAGGTTGAAAACCCAAAAGAGCAACTTAAGCAAAAAGAAGAGTGAGTTTGTGAGGATACAAAGAAAAATGTGGGAAGATGGGATGAAAACCCGAAAGGACACCTGGGCAAAATGAGAGAATGAGAGAAAGTGTCTCTTTTATTTTTGCAGGATTCTAAGGGTACACATGAGGAGGAAAAGAAGATGAGTCCAATGAAGTTGAAGACCTTCTATCATTCTTGTGTTTCGATCATCAGAACATTTTTATGTTGATTGTCAAAAACACTTGTGGATGGTTGTTTTGCTACTATTATTGTGTTGGAAACTTCATGAACATGGTTTGATTTACTCGAGACGAGTAAAGGTTCAAGTGCGGGGGTGTTTGATAGGCACTAGTTGTTAGTGCATAAGTATACATTTTCTATAATTTTTTGTGATGTTTATTTATCATTTTGTCGAAGTTTATAGCCATAAGTTTAATTTGAATGTAATTGTATTTTTAGCATTTAATTGTATGTTGTACGAAGTAGTTAGCTGGGCTATAAGTTTAGGAGAAGTTTGGAAGCAAAAAGGATGAAGAAACATGAGTTTATTGCAAACCCAACCGGGTATGACCTTTACCCGGTCGGGTATGAAGAGAAAAAGGAATCAACTACGAAACTAACAAATACCCGGTCGGGTATGAAGTGATTTCGGGCAAAAAGACGTGCCGAAGAAGACAAAAACGTGCGAAAAAGATATGATTTGACAAATACCCGGTTGGGTATCTCAAATACCCGGTCGGGTACCCGACATAGTTTATGATAAACGCTTATAAATAGCACCATTTTCCTTCACTTTTAATCATCCCTTCTTCCACATACTTAAGCTCAACTTAGAATAGTATTTTCTTTATATTTTTCTAGCATTCTTTAGTCTCCAAATGAGGAGCTAAACTCTTCCATCTTGGTTTTGCTACATTGAAACTTATGATTTGTAAGTTGTGAGTTATTTTCTTTAATCATCTTTCTTGAATATTAATTACATTCTTATTCATATTTCATATTAATATTTTGAACATTACTTAAAGGATCAACTAGTTTTGTTTCATATATTAATTATTACTAGAATTGATCGACGAATACGCTTGTTAATCGTTCGGTCCTTTCACGGTAGTAAACTTGGATTGTTAATGCATGCGTCTCATGGTTAAAAATCTAAGGGGAATTAATTATATTAATTAAACAAATAAACCGTTTGTGTTGAGGTTATCAATCTCAATCGTTTTCATCTTAAGTTTATTGCTACTATCGGGTCAATATATGACGCATGTTCTATATTGACTTAGCTCGGTAGTAAGTTTTATTAATGAACGCGTCTCGTTATTAATAACTACCCTCGATGAATCGGAGATACGTACTCCTCGATTGAGTATTATATTCAAGAGGAAGATAGTTAAAGATATAACCGGTATTGATGAACATTTCATTAAGTGGATATAAGCAAAACCAAGTTCTTAATCTCTATTAATTAAACCACATAAGTCATTCATCTTAGTGTTTAAATCTTCTTAAAGTGCAAGTATTGAATACTATTTTGAGACACACAATGACTTTAGTTCTGTCAATTACCTTTATCAACGATAGAACTTGCTATATAGCTATGAATATTTGCTTGCAAGTAAACATGAAGCAATCGATAAATTCATTTTTTTTTATAAGAATGAAGTGAAAAACCAATTTAATTGACAAATCAAAACGGTTAGAAGTGATCGATGTGGTGAATATGAAGCACCAATTGGTGACTATTGCGCGAGTGTGGGTACAATACACAAACGTACTTCACCCTATTCACCTCAATCAAAAGGTGTTGCCGAATGAAAGAATCGCACATTTAAAGATATGATGAATGTGATGCTAGTAAGATCGGACCTGCCGAAAAATATGTGGGGCGAAGCAGTCTTGTCAAGCAATTACCTTTTATATAAGGTACTCCAATTTTTTTTTTTGATAAACTCCTTACGAGTTATGGAAAGGCAAGAAGCCTTTCATATCAATATTTAAAAGTGTGTAGTGTCTTGCAAAAGTGCTTGTACCAACACCCAAGAAAGTAAAAATATGTCAAAAAATGGTGAATTGTATTTTTATTGGTTATGCGCATAATATTAGTGCTTATCGGTTTTTAATGTACGATTTGAATAACCCAGATGTAAATAAAAACACGATAAGTGATTCAAGGAATACATCATCCTTTGAAGATGTATTTCCATGTACGTAGATCCAATGAAGGACCAAGTACATCAAAACGAACATTTGATGTAGTTATGGATAATAGAAGTGACGGATTCTGAGATGAACCTGAGCCCAAACGTACCAAACGTGCAAGAGTTAAAAAATCTTTCGGTCCAAATTTTCTGACCTACTTGGTAGAATTTGATTCGGACATTCTGAAAGGTAAGGTAGAAAATGAACTGGATTTTCTAACGTGTTTGATAGAAAATGAGCATCAGACTTATATAGAAGGCGTGACGTCTACTGAAGGTCCAATGTGGAAAGAAGCCATCAAAAGTGAGGTGGATTCTATTCTTCAAAATCACACTTGGGAACTGGTTGATCTTCCCCCGGGTTGTAAATCGTTGGGTTCTAAGTGGATTTTTAAAAGGAAAATGAAACCTGACGGTTCCATTGATAAGTACAAGGCCATACTTTTAATTAAGGGATACAAGCAACATTAAGGCCATGATTACTTTGACGCATATTCTCCTATAACGAGAATAAACTCCATTATTAGGATGATACTAGCCATTGCTGCATTGCGGAAATTCATCAAATGGATATAAAAACCGTTTTTATATGGCGAGATAGACGAATAAATCTATATGGAACAACCTGAAAGATTTATTGTTCATGGTCAAGCGTTGGAATTAAGTATTGTCGTATTGGTCAACCGCTTTTCTTATTGACATTTTTCTGCCAAGCGTTGGAATTAAGTATTGGATGCCGCTTGGCCTCATGGCCATTTCCCGCTTAAGCATGAGACCTTTCCTAAGTTTCCTCCAATTCGCTTAAGTAATAATGATTGTCGTGCACTCTTTACACATTGGATGTCGTGTGAAGAGTGGGGCATTTAGTGCTGTTGATGTTCGTTTATGGATCCGCGCGAACCCACTCCCCACTCTTTACACATCGACTCATCACCGGGTTCATCATCTGGTGCCACAGAGTGGGGGTCCCGCCGACGGTGAATCTGTTACTTCATTTCTTCTGGGTGTTGCCCTTTGGGAGGAATGGTTACCTTGGCTTGACAGCCCGCCCGAGGCAGATTTTATTTATGAACCATGCCCCAAACACTGAGGGCAGGGAGGAGAGGTTCTTCTTCGTCAAGGTTGACTCCGTAATGCCTTTCCGGAACTGGTGGAATGACTATCCAGCCAAGTTCGAGGCTCCTCACCTAGGTAAGGAGGAGAAGACCCAGGTCGCGCATGTCGCCTCAGCTGACACTCAAAATCTTCGGATGCTCGTTCTTGCGTTCTCGATAAGGGACACCGGAATAGGTATTCATATTTATAGACCGCCCGTGTAACACCCCCAAATTTCCTTCCCAAAGTAATACTTAAGGAATTAATAAACTTTTATTATTTATTCAAGACTTTCAATTGTTTGCAACGAAATTAAACAATAACGAGGAAAAGGGGCGTGTTACCGCCACACCCAGCCCTAAACCGACTGGGTGTTAAGGCAATCCACCATAATGTATTTAAAGTAAATATTAAGTTCAACATTTGAAATAACGAAGTCTAACAAAGTTTATTCTAAATGAGACTACTCTAAAAGTCTTCTAGGAGCGCTCTCAATGCATCAATCTTCATAAACCACATCATCTGTAACATAAGAAATAAAAGAGACAAATAACACAAAAATTAGCTATCGCTAAGTAAATCCCACCCAACCCCGTAAAATAAGAGTTTTGTTAAAAATAAGTATTTGTATATAGTATATACAAAAATGAGTTCCAATAATTTAAATTCAAAAGAGTAATAATATTTCCAAAAGATTTTCTTCAATAATTCTCATAGTATTCCAAGGAATAATCCTCAAGTACCAAAATATTTGATTTTTCTCAAAATAGCTTCATAGCTAATTCTCCTAGTCATTTAGAAGGGCGGTGCTCAAGCGTTATCTCGATTCTTGAGCCCAGTGATCCGTTGTTTGTACGGTCACTCCGATCTACTCTCGGTACCTCATCTCCTCTATTAGAATCTAGACTTCTACCTTAAGTGTGCACACCCCCTAAAGGGATTCCAAGCCCTCCGAGTAGTATGAAGTCTAAGTAGTTCTGACGTCAACGTCTCCCTACTACAAATACTCCCTAAGTTCTGGGTTCAAAGACCCTTTAGAGAATAGGTACTACTACTACTGCTTTAATAAATGAGATGTGATGTCCAGTTGTTCGGGGTGGTTACCGAACCCTCCAAAATTCATGTAATTTGTTTCAAGCCTCTCTATGCAAGTAGTAGTAGTCCTAATCCCTCCCTCACCATTAACGGGTGTGAAGGTGACCCGACACCTACGGATTTCTCCCGCGGTGCCCCAATTATGAAAACAGTCTTTTATCTTGTCTTTCCGAAAATTCCATATTTATGTCTCTTGTACAAAGTTTCACCACACCAGGGATTATTATCCTTAATTTCTTAACTTTACATTTTCCCCCAAAATATCTCACGTATACATATAATCGAATACATCTCAAAATCATAACAAATGTAACTTGCTCACAAATGATTCATCATCCAAAATTTCATACCATCACATATATCAAATAAGTAATTACTTACGAGGTAAAAATATAGTTTTGGTTGCAATGTGACTTACCTCGGAATGTGACGCTCCTAGTTCTCCTCGTGTATTCCGGTCTCTAAATAATCACCTTTTTAATTAAGATGATATAATCAGGGTCTTATTTTTATTTTTAATAACTTACCCGATTTCCACCATCCACAATATGGTACAGCTTTATACCACGTGTACGTCTACTAAGTTGATCAATCATTGGTACAGATTAGTCCAGTTATACTTGCTTTGTTTACATATGTCGAAGTACTTGTTTAGTTTTTTTTTTATTATTATTAAATTTTGCTAATTCATCCAAACTTCTACCTAAATATCCATTTGTAGGAATTCAGACCGATTAATTATTAGTGACTTAATTCAATTTAGTATCATTAGTTTTTATTCATTATTGAGTCAAGTAACTGAATAGTAATTAATTTAATATTTGAATTGGAAGATCAAATCGTGATTATTATTGATCAGCTTGGCTCAATATATAATACATTACAAGAGTCCTACTCTAGTATGTAATTTACTATCTACGGAAATAAAGGTGGGCTGATAACTCATCTAACCCATTGAGATTATCGGCGTGCGTGTTATACAAAGGGATAAGCTCTATCTATGAAATTACAATAGATAAATACAAATAATATAATAAATAATACATGGCTAATAATATGTAATACAGTAACGCATACACGCATGCATACGTTAAGACGCCCCCGCAGTCGCAGCCGGAGGAGGACGTATGCTGAGACTGGACCGGAAATCATCAAATAAAACCCGAGGTAACCCTTTGGTAAAAATATCGGCAAATTGATGACGAGAAGGAACATGTAGTATGCGAACTTCTCCTCGGGCAACCTTTTCCCGAACAAAGTGAATATCTAGTTCAATGTGCTTAGTCCGTTGATGATGAACAGGATTGCCGGCCATGTAGATGGTGCTAATATTATCACAATATACAATAGAAGCTTTGGGTAAGGGATGATGAAGCTCAAGAAGAAGGTTGCGGAGCCAGCAGGTTTCCGCCACGACATTAGCAACGCCGCGATACTCGGCTTCAGCACTAGAGCGGGAAACAGTTGGTTGGCGCTTGGAGGACCAAGACAGAAGATTATCACCCAAGAAAACACAATAACCAGAAGTAGATCGGCGTGTATCCGGGCACCCTCCCCAATCGGCGTCCGAGTATGAAATAAGAGAAGATGGGGGTGAGGCCCGTAGATGAAGACCAAAATGGGACGTGCTGCTGAGATAACGGATGATCCGTTTAAGAGCATTATAGTGCGGAAGGCGGGGATCATGCATGTAGAGGCAAATTTGTTGAACGGCATAGGAGATGTCCGGGCGGGTAAAAGTGAGGTACTGGAGAGCCCCGGCAAGTCGGCGGTAAAGAGAAGGATCGGGAACCGGAGGACCAGCCGTGGCACTAAGCTTGGACAAAGTGTCAACGGGTGTAGCAACCGGATTACACGAACCCATGCCGGCGCGGGATATGATTTCCTGGGCGTACTTCTGCTGAGACAGAAAGAGACCGCCGGGGTGAGGGGTGACCGAGATGCCAAGGAAGTAGGTGAGAGGGCCGAGATCGGTCATAGAGAATTCCGCATGAAGACTGGAAATAATAGAGCGGCGGAGACGGTCAGAAGAGGCAGTGAGTATAATATCGTCCACGTACAAAAGAAGGTATGCCGTGTCCTCACCATGATGAAGAATAAAGAGTGAGTGATCACACTTACTGTGATGAAATCCAAGAGTGGCAACATAAGTGGTGAAACGGTGATACCATGCACGTGGAGCCTGCTTGAGACCGTATAGGGATTTAAGAAGGCGGCAAACATAATTAGGGTGAGTAGCATCACGAAAGCCAGGTGGTTGGTACATAAAAACGGTTTCCTCCAAGTGTCCGTGAAGGAAGGCATTTTTCACATCCAACTGATGTAAAGGCCATGCATGGGAGAGGGCTAGACTGAGCACTGTGCGGATGGTAGCCGGTTTGACCACCGGGCTAAAGGTTTCATCACAATCAACCCCGACTTGTTGAGAGTTGCCGTTAACAACAAGCCGTGCTTTGTGGCGTTCCAAGGTGCCATCCGATCTGTATTTATGTTTAAAAAGCCACATACATCGAATAATATTAACGTCAGTGGGCCGGGGAACCAACTCCCACGTCCTATTTTTAATAAGAGCACTGTACTCATCACACATAGCAGTTTTCCAATTCGGGTCACGAAGAGCCTCAATAGGTGTTCGTGGTAGGGGGGACGTATTATGGGAAATAGCCGTGGTGGACAAGTTGACGTGGGATTTGGGTTTGAAGATCCCAGCCCGTGCCCTGGTAATCATTGGGTGACGGGTAGGAGCAGAGGGTGGGCTTGGGATTGGAGGACCAGTGGGTGGTGACGAGGGTGTATTAGGTGGCGGGGAAGAAGGAGGTGTAATGGGGGGAGGGTTAGCCGTGGCAGGAGGGGAATGAGTGTCAGGCCATGCAAATATTTGTGGCAAGTGGGTAGAGAGATGAGGTGAATGGTCTAGAAAAGTATAAGCTGGGGACGAATGAGTGGGGTGGTCTAGCTTTTGAAATGGCATGACATGTTCATTGAATGTAACATGTCGTGATATAATTATTTGATTAGAGGCTAAATTGAGACATTTGTATCCCTTGTGGTTAGGAGGATATCCTAAAAAAACACTGGGAGTGGATCGGGCTTGGAGCTTATGAATGGTAGAGGAGTGAAAATGAGGGAAACATAGACATCCAAAAACCCGGAGATGAGTGTACGTGGGACGTTGAAAATATAAATTCTCGGTGGGTGACGTATAGGATCCAGAGAGAGACGGGAGAATGTTATATAGATAGGTGGCCATTTGGACGGCGTGAGGCCAAAGGTTAGGGGGCATGGATGCATGCAACAGAAGAGTGCGGGACATATTGTTAATTGTACGTATAGTTCGTTCGGCCTTGCCATTTTGAGGGGAGGTGTAAGGGCAAGAGAAACGGAAATGAAGACCATGTGTGTCCCCAAATTGACGAAAAGACGAATTAACATATTCCGTGCCATTGTCACATTGTAGGACCTTAATACTACGTTCAAACTGAGTCTGTATATAATTGTAAAATCGAACAAATACAGAAAAAGTTTGAGATTTATGTTGAAGAGGAAAAACCCATAAATAACGGGTAAAATCATCCAGGAACAAGACATAATAACGGTGACCAGTTGAACTTAAAACAGGTGAAGTCCATAAATCACTATGTATTAAATCAAACGGATGCAACGTAATAGAATGAGATAACTGAAATGGCAATTTTGTATGCTTTCCCATTTGACAAGAAGTACAAGAATGAGAAAGCAATTTATTACATTTGATAACATTATTTGTTCTAAGAAAACTAAAAACAGGATCCCCGGGATGACCAAGCCGACTATGCCATATTTCACCGGAAGTATGTAGCAGAGCCAAATTGGAAGATAATGACCCGGTGGATTTTGAAACTGGGTAGAGCTGACCGGAACTATTACATCTCAGTATTGGCGCCCCCGTGTGGAGATCCTTCACAGAAAAACCAAACGGGTCAAATTCAACCGATACATTATTGTCAGATGTGAATTGACGAACAGAAATGAGATTTTTAACAAGTTGTGGGGCATGAAGTACATTTGATAATTGGAGAGGAAATTTAGATGTGGGGATATGGGTAGAGCCGTGACCCAAAATAGGAACGGTTTGACCGTTACCTACTAAAATGTGAGAATTAGTGGACGTATTAAAATAAGGAGCAAGAGTACCTGCAGTGGCGGTCATATGCGAAGTAGCACCTGTGTCCATATACCAGGTATCATCCGGTGGGGAGAGAGACATTGTATGCATAGCGGCCTGAATATCCGTGGGGAAGCAGTGTAGGCCTGAGCGGGACGAGGTCCAAGAATACCGGCCGATGAGTGTGGCGCCGGAGGAGCACCCCAGGACTTAGTAGGGACGGGACAAGGAGGGACCGACCACTGTGGCGGCGGCCAGTAGGCCCACGGCGGGTAGGACCACTGTATGGGACGCGGAGATGCAGGTGTAGAGGACGTGACGTCACTTCGCGGAGCTGGACGGGAACGACCACCACGAGCAGAACCACCACGACCACGGGTACGGGAATTCCGACCGTCCGAACGAGAGGGTGCCGGCGTTTCGCTGGGGCGTGGTGGACCCGGCGGTGGTGGCGGCGCATGATGGAGCAAGGCGGTGGCCTGGGACTGTCCGTGTTGTTGATTCTTCCGCGCCTCTTCAAGTGTGAGCATGGACCTAGCTTTGGAAAACAAGGGAAGTGGATCCGCTTGCTGAATGAGAGAAGCAACCATGTCATATTGTTCGGTCAGGCCATTGACTAAGCGGAGAACAAGCCGCTTATCATCAACGGGTGAATCAACATTTGCTAATTGATCAGAAATGATTTTCAGTGCCTTGCAATAGGCAGAGACATTAGGGAATTGATCAAGACGGATATTAGAGAACTGATTCTCCAAATACACAGCCCGAGATTGTTTATTGTCTTGAAAAATGTCTTCGAGATGCTCCCAAGCCAGTTGAGCCGTGGAGTTTGGCTCAATAATGGTATGGAGCAAATCGGTGGTAATGGTGCCATAGATCCATTGTAAAACAATGGCATCTAGACGAGTCCAAAGAGCTTTCGCCTCGGCGGCGGCGGCCTCCTGCGCAATGCGCTGCTCGGGCGTGAGAGTAGAAGACGATGCGGTGGTGGAAGAGGTGGACGAGGCAGCCGTCGGGAGGATGTGATCAAGTACCTCATAAGCTCGAGCTGTAATTTTGAACAGCTCGGCCCAAGATGAGTACTCTACGGTTTCAATATCGAGGGTGATGGGAATGAAATTGCGGATATTGGAGACGGCCAAGGCCGGGTGAAATTTGGCCGGAGTAGGGGAAGTCATGATGTAGAAGAAGAGAATAGGCGTCTGATACCAAATTGGAAGATCAAATCGTGATTATTATTGATCAGCTTGGCTCAATATATAATACATTACAAGAGTCCTACTCTAGTATGTAATTTACTATCTACGGAAATAAAGGTGGGCTGATAACTCATCTAACCCATTGAGATTATCGGCGTGCGTGTTATACAAAGGGATAAGCTCTATCTATGAAATTACAATAGATAAATACAAATAATATAATAAATAATACATGGCTAATAATATGTAATACAGTAACGCATACACGCATGCATACGTTAAGAATTTGTTATTATTCATCCTACTTTTATTATTAGTCTCGTTCATTAGCACAACTATTTTCTTACACTCCTTCGTTTACGTTAATTTGTTAATCAGTTTATTTTCTCTTCGTACTATAAATTTGTATTCACAAATGATCAGGCCATATAATTCATTAATGATTAACTTATCCCTCGTTATTGACTATTACACGTTTAGTTAATCTGATTAGCTGGTCGTTTTCATAGATTTCGTCCAAATCCATTAGCCGAGTCATCTGATCCTTTTTCCTTTTGATTATATTAAGTTATTAAATTATCTCTTTTTATTAATTAACTATTAATTAGATCCATACATGACGACCCAAAATTAGGCATCGATCTCGGTTTGGATTTAGTATTGCAGTTTAGCCGTATTCTATCTGATTTTAATAATGTAACTATGTGATCAATTATATTAGTCTTTTAATAATTTTAGATTAATATAAACATCCATTTTAGTTTATCCCAATTTTATACTTTCCAATAAGAGGATGATAATTCTCTTAACAATTGAACAATTAACTAGTATGAATAGAAGGTCCATAGTCATTCTAGTGAATGTCGTTATATTTATTTACTCATTAATATCATCATCATTATTAACATTATTATTATTATTATTATTATTAATTTTGTTGTTGTTGTTGTTGTTAATTAACTATGTTGGTCCTCTACTTCATGCGATAGACAGGAAGAAGGAACGCAAAGTTTAAGGTTTACCTATATGGGCGACAAAAGAATTAATGATAGGGGAGTGATTCGCTTCTTCCTACGAGCGTTCCTAGATGGGAAGCGGCAAGGCCGAAGCTTGGGTCAACCGGATGCGGCTCAGCAGTCCCCCTCTTCGTTTCCGGCGAGGAGTTGGTCGTCGGAACCTGGTGCGGCGGTTCTTCTCTTTTCCGGCGTGAGAGACTACGGGTTGCACAGCTTACTTCTACTCCTCTACCGTAATACGGTGACGGGAGTTTCTATATATATATATATATAAATAGATATACGTACTATGTATGTGTATATATGGCTTTGGTGTGGAGAACAACTCTGTTGAACGCAGCTATTTATAGCCAGAGAAGAGGGTACTAGCTGGTAGGACGTTGAAGGATGCTTCGCTAGTTTATCCCATTATTTTCCGCGCATCCATGTGGGTTTGCTGGCTGTTGCTCTAGCAACTAACTCCATGCGTATGCAATTGTTAACTGTATTATTGATGTGTATGATATGGTTATGTCCGTGAATATATTCATTGCACATTATTTTTACTACTGATAATCTGATATATTATTGCTATATAGGGAGTAAGATTTATGTACATTATTGTTATCATAGGTATGTACTCCGTATGTATTAGATTTGAAAAGCCTATATATAATGTTATTTTAGTGTATTCTTGTATACCTATTATTATGCGATACCTTTCAAAAAAAAATTGTCAGCTTTTTATAAAATTGTCCATTATATGTATAATTTCCACCTCTTATAAAAACATCACTTCTGTTATTCAAGTCAAAGTTTTATTTGAGACACTCAATCGTTACAAGTGTCACCTTTGTAACATTTTATATGATTACTAAAATTATTTATTTTATTAAATTTTTCGAAGTGTCACATTCTACTCTCCTTAAAAGATGCTTCGTCCCGAAGCATAAGCTATATAAAAAAAAATTCTCAAATATAAGTAAGAGGTATTACATTCTACCTCTCTAAGAATAAGGTTACGTCCCCGTAACCAAAACATTACCTTAGTCAAATAGCTCCGGATATCATTTTTGCATGTCATCTTCGGTCTCCCAAGTGGCGTTTTCGGCCAAATGATTAGACCACAATACTTTAACCATCTTAATAGTCTTCTTCCTAGTCTCACGGGTTTTGGTGTCAAGTATCTGGATAGGCCTTTCCTCATAAGTCAATGTTTCGTCCAACTCGACCACCTAATTGAGTTGAAGTTAGACGTGTCAAATTTTTATTTCAAATATCTTAAGGTTACAATTTGTACCTCGGGGTTAAGGATATGTGATTCGTCGTGAACATACTTCTTCAACTGTGAAATATGGAAAACGTTGTGTACCTAAGTATATTACACGTTAGTATTTGAGAGGTATTTACTATTATACTACGATACTTACCATCAAGAGGTTTAAGGTGTGTCTTACCTTAGCCAACTCCATGGGTAGGGCTAAACGGTATGCCAATCGTCCCACTCGATCGAGGATTTCATATGGGCCAATGAACCTCGGGCTTAGCTTTCCCTTTTTCCCGAATCTCATTACTCCCTTCGTTGGAGAGACTTTGAGTAGAACTTTCTCTCCTACTTCGAATTCAGCTGGCTTCCTCCCCAAATCTGCGTAAGACTTCTGGCGATCTTGTGAAGCTTTCATACAGGCCTGGATTAACCGGATCTTCTCTATGGTGTCTTGGAGGTATTCTGGCCCTAACACTACCCGGTCTGTCATATCGTTCCAGCATAGTGGACTTCTACACTTTTGACCGTATAGAGCTTCGTATGGGGCCATTTTGATACTAGCGTGGTAGCTATTATTGTACGAAAACTCTATCAAGTCTAAGTGTTCGTCCCATGACCCTTTTAGGTCTAGTACACATGCCCTTAGCATGTCCTCCAGCGTCTGGATTGTTCTTTCTGTTTGACCGTCGGTTGTTGGATGAAACGCAGTGCTCAACTTCAGTTTTGTTCCAATGGCGGCTTGTAATTCTTTCCAGAATTGAGATAGGAATCGAGAATCTCCTTTTAAGGGAGCTCATCACCCAAGAACTCCAAAGTTAAGCGTGCTTGCACGGGAGTAGTCTTGGGATGGGTGACCCCCTGGGAAGTTTCTCAGGGCGCGCACGAGTGAGGACAAAGTGCGCGGTAAAGGCTCGTGGTGGTTTGTGGGGACAGTACTATTGGTCCGGAGTAACTACCTCGGGTCCGGTGGGGCCGGGGTGTTACAGGTGGTATCAGAGCAACCCCGCGACAGTGTGATGACCCGTTGGATATCGGGCGGGCACTTAGCGGGGGAAGATTCTGGGATTTGATTGAAATTTGAGAATTGTTCAAGGGCGCAACGAGGACGTTGCGATCCTAAATGGGGGTGATTGTAACACTTGAGATTTAATATAAACGGATTAATAGTACTACTCATACCAACAGAGGTGCATCTCCTTTTAAGGGAGCTCATCACCCAAGAACTCCAAAGTTAAGCGTGCTTGCACGGGAGTAGTCTTGGGATGGGTGACCCCCTGGGAAGTTTCTCAGGGCGCGCACGAGTGAGGACAAAGTGCGCGGTAAAGGCTCGTGGTGGTTTGTGGGGACAGTACTATTGGTCCGGAGTAACTACCTCGGGTCCGGTGGGGCCGGGGTGTTACAGCCCGTGATTTGTCTTATATATATAGAGAGAGAGAAATGATCCTGTCCAGCAGCCCCCGGTCCGAACAGTGTCCGAACATGGCCATTTGGGGCACTTCCCGGTGGAATTTTTTGATGAAATATTTTGAGCATGTTCCTCATCAAGTCTAGTTTGTCCATACCAAATTTCAGCTCAAAATTCGTTCGGGAAGGCATTCAAATCATTTTTTAAAGTTGACTGCGTCAAAATATACATATAAAAATGCAGTCAACTTCAAAAAATGATTTGAATGCCTTCCCGAATGAATTTTGAGCTGAAATTTGGTATGAACAAACTAGACTTGATGAAGAACATGCTCAAAACATTTCATCAAAAAATCGCACCGGGAAGTGCCCCAAATGGCCATGTTCGGACACTGTTCGGACCGAGGGCTGCTGGACAGGATCATTCCTCTCTCTCTCTCTCTCTCTCTATATATATATATATATATATATATATATATATATATATATATATATATATATATATATATATATATATATATATATATATATATCTTACCATCATTTGCTAAATTGTTCTCCTTCCCTTTTGTAGGTGTTTATACCGCTCCTCCCGCGACGGGCCGTTGCAATAGGATCCCCCTTGCTCTCGAGCAAGTAGACAAGGGAAAGGGAAATATAGTGGTTAAAGACGGGCGTTTTATGCAGCAGCCCCGCGCTCGGACCCCCTATGACGTAGGCCCGATGCGGAAGAAACTGAAACTCGACTCAGCTTCTCATTCTTCGATCTGGTGGACCTTTCTGACGACGAGCCCCCTAGTACCCTCCTCCATGACCAAGGTCCGCACATATTCTGCTCCCGAGTGGAATGGGGGGTCCCTCCCTGGTCATCATCAAATTCTCCGGGTTGGGCCCCCGAGCCAAATCTAGGGTTCTGTTTGGCCAAACACCATCCTCCCTATGGTGCTCACTCGGCCTTAAAGTTAACCAGGATTTTGCTGCATGGGAGCAACCCGAGGATCTGCTTGAGGGTGGACTGAATGAGCTGAACAAGACCGGCGTGTATTTTAACAAAGCTCGGGTGACCTTTGTGCCTCGATCTGTCTCAAATTCAAAAAGAAGTTTAATATTAGTGTTAACAATCATGTTAATTTTTTTTTTATAAAAAAACTTTATATCGATCTAATCTGATTTGGATTTCTGCCTATGTGAATCGGTTAAGAGCATCCCAAATTAGCTATTTGTATTTTTATTTGAATTCTTCACATCCCAAATACGACGAAACTCGTGTAATAATACGAGTAGGGGTGGACATATCAATTTTTGGTCGGGTTTTTATCGGTTTCGGTTGGGGTTCGATTTGGAATGGGTAGGAAGAATTATTACCAAACAAAAACCATGCTAATTTTCAGTCTAGTTCGGTTCAGTTTGGTTTGAAATTGTTACTCCATTCGTCCCATAAAATTCTCCCCACTTGCCTTTTTGGGATGTCTCTAAAAATTCTTCCCATTTCTTTTTAGAAAGATTTGTGTGACTATGATTCATTTATCTTTTTCTTACTCAATCAAAACCATTCATTTTCACTTTATTTCCACTTTATTTCCACTTTCTTAAATTTCGATCCAAGTCCTAACGAGAATAATTTTAAAGGACGAATGGAGTATTTTTTTTAATAACATATGAATGTTCCATAAACTATCAAATATACCCTCATACTATATCAAAATAATCAATTAAGCCCCTGAACTAAATAAACGATCAATTATGACCTTCAACTTTAGAAAAATGCTCAAATCTTTAATTTAACCCGTTATTGCCGGTTAATCGGTTATTCTTCTAACGTGGTGATCCAGGTGGCATTTTTCTTTTCTTTTTCATTGTTTCCCTTCGGCCCTGCTACGGGCTACCTTCTTCATCATCCTTTTATTTCCCCCCTGCGTATTTCCTTATCCTTAGCTGTCTTCTGTTTGCACATTTCCTTCCATACAAGCTTGAATCCATTTAGTTCATAATGGAGATTTCCTTCTAAATAAGCTTCTGCCTGCATATTTCAACTCCAAACAAAGATTTCATTGCTTGCACATTTCCTTCCAAACAAGCTCAACAAAAGAACACCACCCATCACGACATCGTGTAGGACGCCGAAGAAGCTTCTAAATTGAGGAACTTTTGCTTGACCCAGTCAGTCTGAAATGGAAAGGCGCCGACTGGAGAAGCTTCTGACTACTCCCTCCGTCCCCTTTTAAATGTCCCGGAAGAGGGTGACACGAGTTTTAAGAAAAGTGGGTTTGTGTGGTTGATATTAATTGGTAAAGTAAGAATAAAGTAAGAATAATTTTGAGCCACACAAACTTTACCAAATAAGGTATGGGACAATTAAATAGGGACATCCCAATATGGTAAAACGAGACATTTAAAAGGGGACGGAGGGAGTATATTGCAGCTTTCTTCTCCTTCGAGTCTACAATCCAAGCAACGCCAACTAGGGAAAGGGCAGAGGCAACGATAATAACAAGGAGTCACATCGTCTTCTCAGTTCCGAACAAGTCACCGGCAACCGTCAATGATGTCTTTTGAGCTTCTCCTCGTCCCAATGGTTTTGTGCTTTGTCAGATCCATGAGATCCTAATTATGGTTAGATCCATAGTCACATGATTCGCAGTACGGTTTGATACGGGAACGAGGAACGGGAACGCGTTTCGCTAGATCTAGCGTATCCGATTCGGAGGGGTAGGTTCATTTCGGTATGCGTTCAATACGATGTATCATATGTTCGGTACGTTGTACAACGATTGGGATTGATTTGAAGATCGATTGGGATCGACGATGAGACGAGCGTACCACATAGCGACCAGATCGTTTTCGTACCGCGATTGGGTACGGAACGATCGGTACGCAGTTCGCGCCTCTGGAAGAGACTTATGTATCTATGGTTAGATCTATGAAGCAATCAAAATTTCGAAAGTCCCAATTGTTGTCTTGAAACGAATCCAAATCATTCATTCTCAATGGATTGGAGCTATTGAATCGGGAAGTAAATAAGAAAGAAAGAAAAAGAATAAAGTTCCAAGCTTGGTAGAGAACCAAGGAAGAAGACGGAGCGGGAAAAAAATGAAACAAAGAAAAAAATGTCACATAGTCTGCCATGTAAGCACAATGACCGATTAACATGGGGTTTACCTGTTAAATTAAAGATTTGAACGTTTTTGTAAAGTTGAGGGTCATAATTGAGTGTTTCTTTTGTTGGAGGGTTTAATTGTCTATTTTAGTATACTATGAGGGTCAATTTGACAGTTTTCCCAATATTTATTGATTTTTTTAGTCTAGTTCTGTTTTATTTGATTTTCCCTACATTCGGTTCAGTACGATTCAATTTTTAGAGAAAAACGGGAAGAGGTGAATTTGTATTCAAAAGATTTCAAAAAAAGAAAAGAATTGAAAAGAAAGAAGGGAATGACAAGGAAAAGAAAAACCGGGCGGGCACTTGTTTTAATACGGCACAGAAAGTACAGCATTTGGGCACGGGAGTCTTCCCTTTCCTCTGCCCTCTTCTCTCTCTCCCATTCAATTCAATGCTTTACCGAACGCAATTGTTTCCCCCCCCCTTTTCCTCTCTCCTCTCTCAAGGCACACCCACCTTATCCCTTCTCTTTCGCTTTATCATTTAACGCTTTAATTTCACTTTGTTTTGGCAATGTTGGGCAGGCCATGGAGTGCGCGTTCAAGAGCTGTATCCGGACGGAGTCTGCCCCAAAGACGACAAACAACCTGGATAGCGAATTCTCAGTTGGCGGCGGCGGCGGCGGCGGAGTCGTTTCAGGCGACGATTTCTTCGTCGACGACCTCCTTGACTTGTCTAATGGATTTCCTGAGGAATACGAAGAGAGGGTGAAAATGGAGCCTGAAATTCAGCCAGCTCCACTTGTTAAGCCCGAAATTGAAGAAGAAGAAGAAGAAGCTAAAGCTGCTGTTACTACCTTTTCTCCCATTGAAGATTTTCCTTGTCTTCCCGGCGGCGAGCAACAAACTCCGGTAAGTTAGTAAATTTAGCTCCGAATTCGGAAACTGGCGTTTAGTTACTATTAGAGTAGTAATAATAAATTTTAACAGAAAGGGGCGGTGGTTTTTCAGGCGGATAATTTGGATAATCTGGAATGGTTGTCTCATTTTGCGGAAGACTCGTTCCCTGGCTACTCGCTGACTCACCCACCCGGGAAGCAGACTGACCTTCCGGTTCGAGAGAAGCCCAGCCTTAAGACTCCGGTTCAGACCAAGGCCAGAAGCAAACGTGCCCGGACCGGCGTCCGCGTCTGGCTGAGCGGCTCGCAGTCGCTAACCGAGTCTTCCACCTCCTCGTCTTCCACCACCGTCTCATCTTCGCCGCCGCGCTCTTATTATGCATACCCGAATCCGGGCCAGACCGCCGAGTGGCTTGTAGGGGGGATGCCGCCTGCGAAGAAACAGAGGAAGAGGGCGGCGCAGCCCGGCGGCGGCGGAGAGGCTCATCACCTGCAGCCGCAGTCCAGGCGGTGCAACCATTGCGGCGTGCAGAAGACGCCGCAGTGGCGGGCGGGGCCGCAGGGAGCGAAGACTCTGTGCAACGCGTGTGGCGTGAGGTACAAGTCCGGGCGCCTTCTGCCGGAGTACCGGCCGGCGTGCAGTCCCACGTTCTCAAGCCAGCTGCACTCGAACAACCACCGGAAAGTGCTGGAGATGCGGCGGAAGAAGGAATCGGAAACCGCGGCCGTCCAGAGTTTTTGAAATTCCTCCTATATGGTTTAAAAATCAAATCAAAGCTTTAGGTAATTAGGTGAGTGGGTAGTAATTAGGCGTAGGAAGAGTTAGGGAGAAAGAAAGGGAAAAGAAACTTTGTTTGTTTTATTAGAGGAGTTTAGTTTAGTGTACATTTTTCTTTACCTAGGGATGGGTCCCTGGCCCTGGTTGGTGCGGTAGGTCTCATTTGAGAGATGACTTTAATGTAATGTAATGTAATTTTCCATTTCAAACCATTTCTCTCTTTATTGAAACTATTTTTGTTTTGTTTATTCTTTGCTTTCAGCACTCTTTATATGTGCAGGCAGGCTTGTAATCATAGTTGTCGAATTGGGTTGTTAGGGATTATAGTTAGTTTGAGAAAGGAAGAAAGAAAGGAAGAAGTAGTAATCCATCCTTCCATCCAGCTGGACCAAATTTCAAATTCTTGTTTGTATATTGTTTCAAGACTACCAAAACGAACATGCAAACGTCATCTTGGTAAACAATTAAAAGCGTTTCCTCCTTTCCACCGTAACAAAATTTTCCTTTTATTTTTTGAAGCAAAGCTAGTTCATCATTATTAAGCAAGTGGAAAGTTAAATATAGAAACATAGCGATCAGACATATAGAAACATCAGCTTTTGCAATGAACACACCCCCATTGTCATTATCTATGGAAGTAAAAATACTCCAAATCAAACATAGCGATCAGACATATAGAAACATCAGCTTTTGCAAGATCAAGAGTTATCCGATTCACAGATCGTTTCACATGAGCAAAATAAATACTCCCTCCGTCCCTAAATGTTGTTCCAATTGTGGATTACGAAGGTTGACTGACGATAAAGTTAAATGATCCCTGTGAAAACTCGGATTATTTTTAGTAAATAAAATTTACATATTCAGAAACTACATTAAACCCGCTACAAAGCCTGCAAAAAACAATTCAACTTTTATAAAATTTTGATATAAAAAGTAAGAGTTTAAGAGTGATTCAAGTTGAGCCTCGATAAGCGAAATGGAACTTCTTTTAGGGACAGAGGGAGTAGTAGTGAAACTAGTTGAAATATCTCTTATATCATCTATGATCACCCTCGAGAGCAAGTCATCAGAACCAGAATTAATGCTTGAGATAACCTGAAGCGCGTCAGATTCTACATCGATATAGTCTCAACCAAATTGTTTCAGCCACTTAGTGTCTCCCTAATAGCTAAGGTCTCAACAACTTTCGGAGAAGGACCATGCCATGTATCAACTCCACTTGCAATGAACACACCCCCATTGTCTCTGACAACCCACCCCAAACCACAAGTACCTCCCTCTAAAGCTCTATGCCAACCATCCAGAAAAGTCTTGGCTTATGCCACAACTCCTTTTGCTTCCAAACCTTCATATTCCTAGCTCGCGAGAAACTCCAAATGATCATGACAAACAAGCAACAACTTTCTTCATCCCTGGTATGAAAGAAACTTTATACTCACTACTTAAAGGTAATACGTACCTGCATGAACTTGGATATTCCATCGTACTAAATCTAATATCTGAGTAGCCCTCTGACATAACCCAAACATATGCAATGTGGTTTCATTCTCACGTGAGCAAAGCAGACATACAACTTGTCAATTAACCATCTTTACTAAGAGTTTATCTGCGATCGGGAGGAAACCTGCACATGCCTGCCAAAAAATGCCTTCACTTTCGGTGGAATATTGAACTGCCACATTCGGGCCCACAAAGCTACTTGGCCTGCCTGACACTCCCCAACAATAACACGGTAACAGGTTCTAACAGAAAAATGACCATTGCACCTCCCTTAAGCTCAAAGGCAGCCCCAAGATAAGGTTTTATCACGAATCTCAAAAAGCTCATCAACTAGATCCCTGTCCGACAATTCGTCATTTTCTTTCTAAAGTGGCTAGTTTATTGTTATCATTACATTTCTCTTTTGTTCACAAATGTCCAGTATACAGACACGTAATAATTCGGGATGTATATAGTACATAGTAGTTCTCTTATGTCACTTGTTAGTTAAACTTGGTCAAATGGATGTATATGGTGCATAGGCATTGTTGAGGTTTATTCATTCAACCCAAATGCCCAACACATTTCCCTTGGATTTCAAATGGAGAGTTTAATGGATATATGACGCAAGCAAGTAAGATGTGTCGATAACAAGAGTAGTAAGTGGACCGTATCTTATTAAACGATAATAAGGGTCCATATACAACACACTTCAACTACTAGCCGAGGGACCGTTCGTCTATCTCAATGCTAAGAGCTAAGTTTTTTGTTATTTGCTAGGGGGAATAAGTTGTCAACCCTTCACAATGAAATAAATGTTACTACCTCCGTCCCACTAAGATTGAGACAAAAGAAGGTGGCACGATTATTAAGAAAAGTGAGTTTGTGTGGTTGATATTTAATGGATAAAGTAAGAATAAAGTAAGAATGATTTAAAGTCACAAAAACTTTACCAAATTTGGTATGAAATAATCTTAGTGGGATTTCCCGAAAAAGTAAAATGAGACAAACTTAGCGGGACAGAGAGAGTACTATTTATACTACCAAGGGGTAGGTAATGTTTCTGATGTGGAGGATTGTACATGACTAGCTTCCCAACCACCGTACTTTATCTGCTAAGGGGTGATGGGCCGATCCGCCGTTGGGCCCATTAACCCAACAAACATTTTGAATAAAAATAATCTCTGACTTGAATGTACGGTCTCTTTTTAACATTTTTTGAAATAACATGTTCAATCAAATTCCTTTTTTTAAACATATAGAGCTGGTAATATCCAAATCGACTTTATTAGCTGATTCTGCTGAAATTTATGAAGTTCTGGATAAAGTGGCTGGATTGGCTGATTCCGCTGATTTATGGGGAAAAAATTAAAATATATTTTATGAATAAAATAAAGAAAATATTATATTAAAACGGCTAAAATGATCACTTACACTAACTTCAGCCAATACACCTAGAAAAGTAACTCTAACCTTACTTTTTCTTATTATTGCACAATTCAGTGCGTGAATTTAAATGTTACGTGTTTGCTAAAAGTTTTATTCCTCTAGGTCCAAAGGTCCAACACTTTCCCTTGGGCTTTCATTGGAATTACTTGTTGATAGTTCGTTTATAGGCTCAAGTGCAATAAGCAACAATGGTAAGATGAATAATTGATAGCAAGGTGGATCCAATTGTATCTAACTCTATAGAATGATTACAATACTAGTTTATGCCGAATGATGCTCCGACCCTCTAGACTAAGATGAATGCTACTGAGAAAGCTACAGAGAAGATTAATGCTTGAGAGTACAAAGTTGCTAACCCTTTACAATCAAGTATATGCTGCTATTTATGCTACAAATGAGTATGTGGAGGGGTGACATGGATGGCCTTGAGTGGATGAACTTCCAACCATAAAATCTTACATATTTGATACATTAAATGCGTTCCTCGTCAATTTTGATGTTTACCGCCAGCTGCCTTGGGACGTTCTACAATGAGCAGCTGCGCGGTTAAGGGGGAAGCCCAAGTGGGGAGATTGTGCCATATGACATTACCCGGGCAGAGAACTCCGGATGGCCATCCCGCACTGGCTACATTTGCAGATGGCCCGTGATAGAGTATTTAATTCTAGAGAGAAGTGAGAGCTAGAGAGAGAAAGTGAGTAATAAATATTTCTCAACCCCCTATAACTAGCCCCTTGGGGTCTATTTATAGGTAAAAATGTGGATTTGGGCCCCTAGCCTTGGGCTTAGGAGGCCCATTACAATAATCATGCCTTCTTTGAGCGAAATAGGGCCACTAATGGGTTGAGTACAATACTTAATAATTATGATGAGAAAACACATTCTGCCAGGCCGGAGCCTAGCCGAGGCGGTACCTTCTGGCCGATGCGGCCCCATGGCCGATGCGGTCCATGGGCCAATGCGCCCCCCAAAGCCCAAACGGTGCTTTGGTTTCTGGCCGTTGCGGGTCTCTCCGGGCCGTAGCGTGCCGCGTGGCTGTCCTGCTGGCGTTGTTGGCCTTTGAGTATGTGGGCCATGGGGTCCAGGCCCATATACTCTATCAGCCCGCATGTGGTTTGGGCCAGTACTGGGCCGCGCCTAATATCCCAACAAAAACTAATCAATCAAACCCTTTTTTATAGTTGTAGAATACATTATGATGAACTGTCCTCCTCAATCCAGAATGTCAATGTCAGTTGACCACATAATAGGTTTTGGTTAGGGAAGAAGAAGAAAGACAAAATGAGAGAGCTCGAATGGTATAACAAATAGAAATAATTACATATATACGACTAAAATGAAGACTATTTACAAAAATGTGATTAATGACTAGCGTAGTAATGAAATTATAGTAACTTATGTTCAATTTTTAAACTTAAGTGACTATGACCCCACATTGTACTCTCTCCGTCCCTAATAACATTGCCTAGTTTGACCGGCACAAGGATTAATAAAGTAAAAACTGTGTGGTTGAGGTTTGTGCAGATGAGAGAGAATTAACTGGAACCACAAATTCTTTACTTAAATGGAAAAGTGACAAAGTTAATGAGACATCCAAAAAAGGAAAGTTCACAAAGTTATAAGGGACGTAGAGAGTAGTAACTAATAGTCATATTTGTGTAAATAAATAATATTTTAGTAATATTTTTGTAAAAAATCCTAACAAGTAGTCACAAGAAATTCCCAATTTATTTCATTTTATTTAGAGCCCACTTGGTGATCATGATTTTCAGCTTATCAATCTCACAGACTAACTTTTTTACTAAACACGTAAGTTTTGATTTCACGTATTAAAATTTATAGTTACGTAGTATCAAAATAAGTACGCGAAGAATAAATTTTCTGGTTGGATTTACCAAAGTCACTATAGAGCCCAAGATCATTTTCTTACACTGTCTGACATCCTTGCTTTGAGTCTGCAGTGTAAGACCCTCAATTTCTTGTAATTTTGTTTATAATAAAAAACCTTAGATCTGGTTATTTTCTGACAAAGATTTTTTTCATTTTCTCTTGCGTTTTTCTGCCTAAATCCAAGCAACGTACTCCATTTGTATCATTTCAATAGTCACAAATGCCGATAGATTTTTCATAGTTTAGTACTACCTCCGTTCTTAAATACGGAGTAAGTGTAACATTGCAAATTTTACACTATTCACATGTTCTACTTTGACTACATTTTATTTATTGATGTATTACTATATATTTTTGAAAAAAATATTACTAAATTTGTCTCATTTTAAATTTTCAAAATCTGATTTTTTAAATTTTTTTTACTAATAGAGAGTTATATATATTAATGGTCAAAGTTGTGCCTCGACAAATGTGAAATGTTGACTGTTGCATTTATTTAAGAACGGATGTAGTATAATGTTATAGATATGTTGTATAATTTACAAAAGTAAGAAATGTTGATACAGTAGCATTAATGTATACTTTATTGAAGTGTATGTAGACGCTTTTAGAGTATTTATCTTTTCCAAAATGGTAATACAACATTTACTTTGCTACATTCTAAGGAATAAAGTAGTGACAACGGCGAATGGGTGTGACATTAGGGAGTATGGGTGGACCCGGGCCAGGCCGATTCCAGTTCGGACCTAGGCCCGGCCGGGCTTTTATTTGACAATGGGTGAACCGGAACCGGCCAGGGTGGCCGGCGGGTCCGGGCTGTTCCTCGGGCCACATCCTATTTTTTTTTTTTTTACTTTTCTAATTGATCCCCAACCCCCCCCTCACTCCCCCCCAACCACCCCAAATGGCCCAGAACACCCAGCTCAACCCAGAAAAATAAAAAAATTGGAAAAACGAAAAAATAAAAGCCTGGAACCGGGCTTGTTCTTCTATCACATGCCATTTTTTGTGCTAGATGGAATGCGACAATTTTACAATAATTATTTTAGTTAATTTATAAATATGACAAATTCTATGAAAATAACATTTTGGGCATATGATATTAGGTGAAAATGAATTCTTGAAGATAACTGCGCAGTTATCTTCAAGAATTCATTTGAATGCTATCCCGATTGAATTTTTTTTCTGAAATTTGGTATGATTAACTAGACTTAATAAATAAGATTCTCAAAAGAAAAATTCATCAAAAAATTCCACCAGGAACCTCCCAAAATGGCGACGGCAGGACAAAGCCTCCTATATAAGGGCTTATTTGACCTTTTGAAGCTAGTTTTTTAGAAGACTATTTTCAATATAGCAGTCTTTTTCTAGGTGGGATATATGTTTGATTTTTAATTATGAATTTTAAAATAACTGAAAAGAAGGCTGAAAGTTGCGTATTTGAATAACTACAATATAAATAATTTTTTTGCCCCATAATTAAAAAATATCAATAACAATAAAATTCAAATAATATCTTGCTAGATTTGAACAAATGTGACCTGACGAGACATGAAAATAGTCACCCAAAAACAGGCTCTGGGTCACATGATACAATTCACATACCAATAGTTTGGTTTTAAGAAATTATTTATCGTTACCTGTCACCATTGGGTTACATGCCAAAATAAGATAACAAAAACAAAACATTTCCTTCCAACCTACAAAATATCCCGACTGATACTACTGCTGTAAAGACGATGGGATAAATTGAAACACAATTACATAACGTTTGTAGGGAAAGAAAAGAGTACATTATTGAGTCCCACATCTCCCCGTTTGGAATGACCAGCGACAGGCATCTTATTTTGGCCGCCGATTAAGGATGTCATCAAAGCTGTGTTTTATTCTGTTACCCACCTTCCTCAAGTTCTTGACTACTCCATTGGCAACCAGGTTAGCATTCCTAGAGAACCTGAATATGTTTACAAACAAAAAACAGGCCAGTGTAATCATTCTCTACTCATAGTAGGTGCATACATAGTAATATGAAAACTACATCCATGAGATTTCAAGAAACATGGCTTGCCTGGTTAGGAATTCATCCCCAGCTGGGTAAGCCGGTTTATGAGGGCGAGGTTGAGGCACTCCAACATCTTCAAGAGACGATACTCACTATTAAGTTGTGCCACGAATGATATCATTATTAATGCCAAATCCTTGCAATTGAATCCTTACCTTTTTCTTTTAATTAGATGGCACAACTGAAATTTAAAAGTAATGCTGAAGGATCTAGTTGCAAAGATCTGAAAATTGTTTACCCAAGTTGACCTTGGTGAGGTGGATTGTGGAGTGAACCAATCCTATCCCTTATTCCCAGGGGATATTTGGATGACAAAATTAAAAAGGATGCACTTGAAATTTAAAAATAAAGGTTGGAGATTAGATTGCAAGGATTTAAAGGAAGCGTACCACAGATGGGTAAAAGGGCATATTGACTTTTACAAGTATGACACTACATTTGAAGCCCCATCCCGAAGAAAAAGTATTGTTTACATTACTACATGCATTTGATTACATTATAATGCATTTCAATATGGCTTAACAAACTAGACTCAAGTGCACAAAAAAAATGATCATCATGCATACTTGCATACATGCATACACTAATAGAAGCAGGCATTTCCAATGGACTTAAATTATTAGGTTCGTATTTAGTATTTACTTTAGAGTAAGCAGGGTTCCCCTATTGGTTCAGATTCAGCATGCCATTCGAAGGAAAAATCAAGATTCCATTTTGACTGTCTAGACAAACTCATAATGATCCGGTCATCCAGATAAAGATGAATAAATGCAGTTCATGTTGCTTCAGTAAAGACCAATTAATAATATCTAGGGCACAAATAGTTTGCTCATATTGGAATAGGAGAATGAATATAAATATTAAATACCCACGATGGTTGAAGCTTTAACATCACTCTATAACCTAAAATATAAATGCTGAATTCAATAGCACACTTCCACATATATCCCAATACAGAGCCTGCCCAGGGAGCAGCAAGTGCCACATCATCATCCATTACAAACCCATACAAACTAAAATATTCAGCGAATTGATGGTGGTACATTTTTCATTAAACTTTAGGTTGCTAAAAACTATCCAATTAGACTGGGAAACCCTTTAGCAGATAACATAAGATTTTACCTTCCCGATTATGGGCCTGTGCAGGAGCACGATTATGATGGTTAGCTGGGACAATCCTTTTATCTAGTAGAATCTGTGCCAAGGCTTTATTAATGTCAGCAAAACAATGAGTTTGAACTTTGAAGAGGAGAAAGAAATGCCTAACCTCAAGACCAACACAAGCTGGCAGTTCCGTCTGTGTTTGTTGTCCGTCAGTTGGGTGAGATTTGTTATCTGGGTAAACAGAATAACCGACACAAGCATACCTGAAATCTGTGAGGCTTCTACCCGCTTTAGAAGCCTCCTCCTCTGATTGCCCAACTATATATCGAGGGACTGCTCCCTCAGACGGGGAGAAATAATAACAAGAAATGGTTTAGAAATAAACAGAGTAACAGAGAAATAAATAAATTTGTTTGTCTTAATACTCCCTCTGTCCCCAAATTGGAGTCTCAGTTTCATATGGTTATGAGCATGGTTGGAATCTCATTCAAAGTCTAAGACAGGAACAAAAGAGATTATACTATTTTAGTATCTATTGTATGAGAGAGAGTCAGAGAGAGAGAGAGAGAGAGTTCCAAACAAATGCCTAAGACAAAGTCAACCAGTGCCCGACCTAATCATGAGTCCATGACACACACCTGACACACGGTTCCTCAGGAAGTTTATTCCTCAATAGTGATTATGCTTGTATTAGTGTATAGTTACTTCAAGAACCCTAATCAGTAATCACAATAAAAAAGCATAAAATTTTAAGGCTATTACGACTAGGAACCTAAATCAAGTACTACTAAATACTACAGTAATTACTAATAATAATATGATAACTTCCAATATACTTTTATATGAGACACACTCACATGACATATTTCGTCCATCTCAAAATAATATTATTCTGATCTTTTAAGAAAAGAATTGTGTTGTTCATACTCTTCTTCCATGTCTAAATAAATCTCAAGCCACAGAAATTCCTTTTCTTGATAATCTTGCCAAGGTAAACTGGAATCTAATTGAAAAATACTATTTGTACCCACCCTGATACACACGACTTTTATACCCACCAATGTGAGAGGGTTTTTGTGAATCCCGTTTTTAGCAGACAAAACATGTCTTGTTTTTGACAAAAAAAGTCTCTTACATTGGTGGGTATAAGGGTGGATATAAGGAAGAGTACAAATAGAAAGGCTGGTCTAATTTAGGGACAGAATGTGTGCATATCAATCCGTATTATTATAAGGATAAATAATTAAAAAAATGGTTCAACGTGCAAACTTCATGAACTAGTCTATCTTGAGTATCGAAATTGGTGCCCTTTACAATTGAATCATTCTAATTTCTAACAACGCGTTCATCCAATTACAAAAATGGATTATTGTCAATCGTAAAGAAAGCAAATTTTAAATAACAGAAATGATGACTTGATGAGATATCAAATTCCCAGACCTCAGAAACAGATTTTGGCATTAAAGCATTGAAAACCAATTATAACCACTTTCTCTTTACATTCAAGAATAATCAAGATCCCCCTTTTTTTTTCTGATGCAGAAAAACAAAAGTTTGTAGATTATCTACAGGGCTCAAAATGGTAAAATTAGCATGAATTACTAAAAAGATTAACTTGAAATGCGTGATAGTACGAAATTCAGGAAAAAGAGTAACCTTGGGGTAAAGAACGAGTGATACCAACGCAGAGGGGATTCCGAGACTTGGACTGGAAGGTCGAAGAATAATATAAACATCCTTTGCAGGACTTCCCTTTGTTCTTGGAATATGGAGATGGAAATGATGACGTGGCGGAAGACGAAGCCGGTCCTTCAAACTCACCGTCTTTGGCTAGGTTTTCGCCGTTGTTTTCATCGCCGCCGCTGATGGGGCGGTTTATAGTAGGGATCGTATCAGTTCCGCCGCGGTGGTTCAGTTTAAATTCTTCACCCATGACTACCTTCTCCTCGCCTGCCGAGTTGAATTAGGATTTTCTTGACTGGGCGTGGCGTGGCGTGGCGTGGCGTCGGGCGGTGGCTAAGCAGTGGTAATTTGGAGAGGAAGAGAGATGTGGTGTGATCTGCGAAACCAATGGTTACAGCCACTAAGTTTATTTGAAGGGAAATTTGACATTGAACTTCACTTTTTTAAAATTTTGATTTTACATTCTATTTCACTTACATATTCTACTTAAGGGGATTTTGACATTAAATCATGTCCCTTTTCAAACGAATTGTTTGCATAAACATATAACTAAGAGGATTTTGTGTATTTTTTATGTATAACTCATGTACATTATCAATTTTTCATTCACCTAATCGAATATGAGTTTCAATAAAGTTTGTAATTATCAGAAGAATTACTAATGAGCTAATCAATTATGTAATTCCTCTTAAGAGATTTAAATTTGTCATTTCATGGTTATTAGTAGCATCGGAGATGTGTTAGCGGTGGCGGGGTGCTAGCGGCAGTATTGGTGGTAGCAGTAGTATTGTTAGTGGTTGCTGCTTGCTGAGGCTGGTTGGACTATATAGATTAATTACAAAGTATTAATTAATTAATTAATTATAAACATGGACAATTTATATACACATTTTGTGTACACAAAGAAGAACCTGCACAGCCTACTCATAAGTCACAATTGGTCTATTCGGAAGAAAGCAAAAACTTGCATACTTTAGTATAGTAGAATAAAACACCTTTACCTTCTCAATATACATGTTTTCTTGCATGCTTCAGAATAGTAGGAACACCTTTACCTTCTCAATATATATGTTTTAGATGATTAAACGCCAGAAAGATTACATGTGATTTGAATGACCTATTCTGAACACAAAAGTGAGGTAAATTTTAGCATGATTTGAGTTGTCATTTGTACTTGAAATTGGGGATATATTGATCCAATTTTGACTTCATATTTCGAATAGCAATAATTTAAAAGGGAAACAATCGACTTAGAAAAACATGTTACAGTAACAAAGTGAAAGTTTAATACTACCTCCGTTCTCTTTTAATTGCAACGTACGACTTTTTACACTATTCACACACTCTACTTTGACTATATTTTATTTATTAATGTATTATGAATTAAATTTTTAAAATATATTTTTAAGTTCCTGTCATAATTAATTTTCAAAATCTGATTTTTTTTAATTTTTTACTAATAAGGAATGAAAGATATTAACAGTCAAACTTGTGCGTTGGCAAGCGTGAAAAGTGGACCGTTGCAATTAAAAAAGAACGGAGGAAGTATCCAATTAAACAATAATCACCACAATGGCACAACCTAATCAACTTTCATGAACTAATGAGGATATCAACAATTCCATTTTTTTGTTACATTTGGTTTCAAAAAGGCAAACAGACACCGATCGAGAAAATAAAGAGAGCATGCTAGCATGATCACTAAGGAGAACGTTGACGTGATGAATGGCTAAAACTCATTCATATAAAATACTTAGAGAACTCCGACCATTCATCACATCATCGTGCTCCTTAGTGAGCACGGTAGCGTGCTCCATAAACATGCTTGAACATTTGCCCAATTAGATTTTTAGATTCAATTTAGTTTTCTGATTCAACGTAATTTGATTATGGTATGATTTTTAGATTTAAAATGTTGTCTTTACTTTTCTTACATAAAGAATACTAAAGAATAATTTGTGGACAAAAATATGACTCCCAAAAAACTGAATAAATGACAAGTATACTCAAGCCACTTGCACTGATCGGCTTCCAGTAACGAGTGGAAATCCGGGTGACCTCCAGTTTCAAAGTGACACCCCACTCCTACCTCAGTGACACTGCCGCCTCGATAGTGACACCGCCGCCTCAACAGTGACACCGCCGCCCCAACAGTGACATTGTCGCCCCTGCCAATGACCAATGTTGTCCCATCAGTGATCTATGATATCCCTCTAGTGACTGTCATTGTCTGTCCAATTACAACTGTCGCTTTCGCCACTCATCAACGCCACCCCCGATGACCAACACTGTCTCGGTTAATGACCAGAGTTGTACCTAAGTAGCGCCGCCACCGACCATAGAAGGTAACCACAATTAGGGACATCACATTGAGCCCAATATGTCTTCGTCGTCCACTATTTGTAACCCTTGTCACGGCCCTCTAGTTCAATGTATCTTCCCTCCAATTCCTTCAATAACACCTACCACTCATAGCAAGTGTCCCCAATAGCCACTGCGTTGCTCCCCATTGAGACCCTAGTCATTGCATCGACGTCATGACAAACCCTAGCCGCCACAGACCAGTTCCGGACGAGGCAATGGCAAGGATGATGTCGGAGAACAATTGACTATGGCGAGAAGGTAGGACTAGGCATCCGGGGCTTTTATTTAGTTTTAATCTTTTTTTTTTTGCCTAGAATAAAAGTTGGTCTTATTATTGTCAACTTAAACCGAGTGTTCTAAAAGGCAGCCAAAGGCGCCACAAAGGCGGACCTAGGCGCAAGGCGAATTGGAAATGCCCCACACACCTACTAGGCACGGTAAATAGTTTTTTTTCTAAATACCTATCTTACCCATCATCCCCTTAAACCAATTAATACGTTGGTACTGTTTGGTTTTCAGCCGATCGGCACCATCCCGCTGCTTTTAGCAACGTTTTCATGTATTAAAGTGTTGGGGAAAACATGACCCCCGACCTCTTCTAGGATCACCAGCTCAAAGGACTCTTGTACACATACTCACCCACTCATAACACAAAGATTCAATCTAACAATATCACTTTGTATTATACAATTGAAATGTACAAGAGATAGTTTACAAGTAAACAGGTAGCTCACATCACTCTTTGTATATGAGACTACTTCACTCACACACACCTCTCTCAAGGAAGCACTCACTCACTCAAGAGCTCTCCTCAAGGCTCTCTCTCTCATCACTTGAGGATGCTCTCTCTCTAGGCCCTCACATGGCTCTCTCACTAAGCTCTCTCATAAGGTCTCCTCAAGAATGAGGAGTCTCACCCTTATTTATACTATACTATACTCTCCTCAAAGTTTCTCTAGAATTTTCTATACAACACTATACTTCTAGATTCTTCCAAGAATTGTCCACAGACTTCTCTATTCTTCTAGAAGGATCTAGAGAACTCCACACTGCTCCAGAATGTTCTAGAGGCTTGTACACACTTCTGCACAATTCTAGAGAATTCCACACTTCTCTAGAAAGCTCCACAATGTTCTAGAATATTCTACACTCTTCCACACGTTTCTAGATAATTCCATGTCTCTCTAGAAAGCTTCGGAATATTCTAGAACATTCAATACTTCTCTACACACATCTAGAGAATTCTAGACATCTCCGCACTATTCTAGAATTCTCATTAACTTCTCAATTAGGCACGGTAAATAGTTTTTTTCTAAATACCTATCTTACCCATCATCCCCTTAAACCAATTAATACGTTGGTACTGTTTGGTTTTCAGCCGATCGGCACCATCCCGCTGCTTTTAGCAGCGTTTTCATGTATTAAAGAATCAGCGGATTGATGCTCCCGCTGCTTATCCAAACGGACCCGTTGTCTCGGTAAATTATACCATACACCCGGTTGTACGGTGCTCACCATACAACCGGGTATTTTTGTAATTAATTACAATTCCCATGGTAAATGGTATTTAGTTCTGTTCTTCCCCGATCGGTGAGGCCTGATGAAGGAGGCGTCGATCTGCTCGCTCGATGAGGTCTGATGAAGGAGGCGTCGATCTGCTCACTCGCTTAGGTCTGAAGGAGGTGTCGATCTGCTCGCTCGCTGAAGTTCTGGGATTTTCTTCCACTGTTGCTCGTTGGGTGTTCGGACGAAGGAGAATTAGGTTGTGGATTCAGCGTTGTGTGGTTGTGGCCTTCTATCCCCAACGCAAAGTATTGAACGGACTATTTTAGTTCTCAATTCCAAGATATTAATAGTACCGTATATGTTAAAATTTAATATGTGTATTTTAATATTATATGTTAGTATTGTGTGTTAAAATTTTGAGCTTATCAATTACTAATATAAGTTTTATGTTATATATTGAAATTGAGCATAGTGAGTAACTGAGTATAATAAATGTGTATAACAGTTAAAAGAAATGAACATACATAAATGAATATTTGAGCACGTTAGAAAAATCAAATGAGCATACACAAATGAAAATTTGAGCACACTAGAGAATTCAAATGAGGTACACAAATGAAAATTCGAGCATACTGTAACTTTCAAATGAGTTTTTTGAATCTTTTCGTTGCTCATTTCGTCAGTACCAATATTATGATTAGTTTTGTAATTGAAGAATAACAAATTATAAATTATTTCGATACTATAATTTATTATATTTCTCTTTGTTACGAAAATGAATATTTGAGCGCATAAGAGATTTTAATGAGTTTTTGGATTTTTCAATGCTCATTTTATAATATATGTATACTCATTCGGGACTGCTGTTATGCTCATTTTAAAATGTCATATCAATGCTTATGCAACTAACTAACACTCAACAGAATAAGTATCATGTTCATTGAAAGTGTATTAATGTTCATTTAACAGAAACCATTATTTCCATCTCAATAGAAGAGGTTTGATGCTCAATGAAAATATCGTGATTTTCAACTAACAAACCAACTGACAAATTCATTAGTGCTCATTTTGTTAGTTACGTATGTTCATCTGATACCGATCTTATGGTCATATATTAAACACCTAATACTCAACGTAATAGACCGGATGCTCATTAAAAGTTCATTAATGCTCATTCACAAGAAATTTTGGTTTTCATCTCAATAGCGGATGTTTGATGCTCAATTAAAGTGGCGTGATGTTCAACTAACAAAACCTTATGATTTTCATATCAATATACACTTTGTAATTATGTGTGCCCATTTGGTATTAATGTAAAGCTCATTTTTACAATGTCATATCAATGCATATTTCAAAAGTATCATAATATATTAGACTCGCATATTGAAATTAATAAGAGTGGATTATAGATATAATTTAATAAGTTTTTAAATAGAAAAAATAAGAATAAGAAAGAGAATTAGAATATATGAAGCAAATATCGTGAAACTCATTGTTAGCCTCCTAATACTCAATAAAATGGGTCAGATGCTCACTAAAATTACACTATTGCTCATTTAGCGGAAGTCGCGATTTTTCGCTCAAATTACAAAATTGCCACCGAAAAAATTGGTCTGTATTGATTGTTAGGCTGTCTTCCTTGGTTGGGCCGGGTGTACGTACACCCGGTTGTATGATATAGGCTCTCCGTTGTCTCCTTCCACTCGTTCATCCGCTGCTGCACTACTTAAATTGGAGATGAAAAGCAGATCTGCATAAAACATATAAAGCTCAAATTCTAAAGTCCCAACAATTGTTTGAAACAATACGTTAATTAAAACCAACTTCCAAAGCTAAAATCAGGGAAAAAAACACGGATCGGAAGAACACTAGTTCAGGGAAATGAGAAGAAAAGACCTCACTTCAATTCTCTCGAACTTCAAACAAAGAAAAATAAAATACGTACAATAAATTGAAACCGGCCCGCCACCTAGTAGTTTCCATCATTTTCAACGATCATCTAACCCCTCAAGGGTATCCTTCACAGCAGAATCAATCTTCTCGGTCTCATCAGTCATCAGAGTATTTCTGGCGCCATCGTTGACAGGTGTGGGTGACTTGATTACACAGATCCATTCCATCGGAGTAGATGATAGTAAGATTCTCTTGGTGGTTCATGATTCTGGCGCCATCGTTGACAGGTATTTCTGCTTGTTTCGGCATCTTTGTGATTTTCCAGCAAGCCAGGACATTCGACAGTGAAGCCTGTGCAAAGAGGGAACCAAAGAATACACGGAGGCTACGGATAGTATGAACGTTTGTATTATTACGAGGAGTAAATTACTTACTGTTTTTTGAACTATCATCACCATATTGTTTTGGTCCTGTAACTATTACATCTATCATTTTAGTCTTGTATCTATTTCATCTATATTAATCGAGTCCTTCAGTTAAATTTGCCGTTAACTTTGACGGAATAATTAATTTATTAACATCTCATAATTTTAAACATTTTGGAACAATACAATCATTCTTAAAATTTAAACAGCTAATCTAGTTTTTCTAAAATATACATATATGTACGCATACACATATAAAAATTATAAATAAATAATACAAAATCAAATGTACCGCCTAAATAATACGTAGTATATAAGAAAGAATCAAATAATCAATTATATACATATGAGTAGATAAAAGTAAATAAGAAAACGACGGTGATTGTTATTATTATTAATTATATTAAGAAAAATATTAAACCCCACCCCCCAAAAAACAATACTCGGTATTTAAATTCCTAATATTTAATAAAATAAATAAATAAATAAATTTTATGGACTAATTTGCCCTTACATTTTTTTACCAGAATATACTCTTAGATTGATATTATAAAACTCTAACTTCCTACCCATTTTCTAAAAACCAATCGCCGAGGCACCTGATGCCCATTAGATTCTGAGAAGGGAAATGATGTCGTTGACAACAGGTTTGTAGTGCCCTATAACTGATATCTTCTTCTCAGATACAAGGCTCATATCAATGTGGAATGGTGTAACCAATCATGCTCTATCAAGTATTTGTTCAAATATGTGAACAAAGGTAGTGATCGTGTCACAGCAAGCTTCTACAGCGGTGCAAATAATGAGGATGTCTCTCAACCTGTTGATGAGACACAATTATACTATGACTGTAGATAGTTATCATCGTGTGAGGCTGCATGCAGATTATTTAGTTTTGACATTCACTATAGATAGCCATCGGTTGAGAGACTGACTTTTCACTTGCCTGGTGAACAAAATGTCATTTTTTATGATGATGATGACCTAGAGCAGGTTCTAAATACCCCACGAAAGTATACAAACAAATTTATTGCATGGATGGAAGCAAATAAAAATATCAAGAAGTAAGGGGTCTAAGGTATGCCCAATTTTCATCAAATTTGTGTGGAAGTCGACGTTGCGTGAGTGGATACTTAGGCAGAAAGGCCATGCGGTAGGGAGGCTGCACTTTGTACCACCAGGCTGCAGTGAGCTTTATTATTTGAGAGTTTTGTTGAGTTATGTTAAAGGCCCACTTTGCTTTGTTGATATAAGAACAGTGGCTGGAGTCATTTACTCCACATTTAAAGAGGTGTGTTATGCAATGGGTATTCTAGATGATGATAAAGAATATATAGATGCCATTTTGCAAGCCAGTCATTGGGGCAGTGCATATTTTTTAAGGAAACTCTATGTCGTCTTATTGTTGTCTAACCAATTGGGTAGACCGGAAGTGGTATGGCAAAAAACTTGGGCGTATTTGAGCAATGACATTCAGCATAGACAGAGAATACTTCTACTGTTGAAAGGTAGTTTTCTACAAATCCTTTTCATTTATATAAAATCATTTATAAAATAGAACAACTTTAGTTCTGATTTTTTTTTTTATTGTGTAACAAATTTTATCTTGACGGAAGATGAAATAAAGAGCATTGCTCTATTAGAAATAGAACAACTGTTAAGGAGTAATGGTAAGAGTTTGTCTAATTTTCCAACAATGCCAAAGCCCGATAACTCCTTGATTAGTGTGTGCCGCAATAGACTTCTCTATGATGAATTAAATTATGATAGAGAATCTCTTGCCAAAGAACTTGAGATACTATTTGTAACACCCCGGCCCCGCAGGACCCGAGGTAGTTACTCCGGACCAATAGTACTGTCCTCACAAACCGCCACTAGCCTTTTACGCGCACTTTGTCCTCACTCGTGCGCGCCCTGAGAAACTTCCCAGGGGGTCACCCATCCCAAGACTACTCCCGTGCAAGCACGCTTAACTTTGGAGTTCTTGGTGATGAGCTCCCTTAAAAGGAGATGCATCTTGTTGGTATGAGTAGTACTATTAATCCATTTATATTAAATCTCAAGTGTTACACTATTATCCACGATGACTTCCGAATAGAGACAGGTATATGACACGATCATAGAATCTGTGGATTCTGGTAGTGGAGGTTTGTTTTTCTTGTATGGATATGGTGGTACAGGTAAGACATACATTTGGAGAGCAATATCTACATATATCAGGTACAGAGGTCAAATTGCTCTCAATGTGGCATCCAGTGGAATAGCTACATTGCTTATCCCCGGAGGCAGAACAACTAATTCAAGATTTGTTATACCCATCGATGTCAACGAGGAGTCGACTTGCAATATCAAGCAAAATAGCGATATGGCTGAGTTGATCATCAAATCTAAGATTATCATATGGGATGAAGCTTCTATGACTCACAGACACTGCTTTGAGGCGGTGGACAGAACTTTTAGAGATATACTTAGATTCCATAATGATGACAACATTAATCGTCCATTTGGAGGAAAAGTTGTTGTTTTTGGGCGGAGACTTCAGACAAATTATCCCCGTAATTCCTAAGGGGACGAGGCAGGATATTGTACGGGTTGCGATAAACTCCTGATACCTTTGGCAGTTCTGCACTGTTTTGACTTTAACGAAAAATATGAGGCTTCTGTCTGGTGCAACAAATGAAGACCTTGATGACATACAATCGTTTTCAGATATGGTTCTCAAAGTAGGCGATGGCAATATTGGCGAGGCTCATGATGAGGAGTCAGTGATTGATATACCCGATGACATGCTTATTACTCCTTCTGGTGACCCACTTGCAGCTATTGTTGAAGCTATTTACCCATCATTTATAGAGAACATGAACGCTATTTCATTTTTTCAGCACAGGGCTATATTGACACCAAGGAATCATGTTGTTGACGTTATAAATAATGATATGATGTCATTGCTTCCCGGTGAATTGAAGACATATTTGAGTTTTGATACTCCGTGCTCCCTTACTGGGAATCAAGGGTCACCAGACGATGTGCATACTTCTGAGTTCTTGAATACCATCAATTCTTCGGGTTTGCCAAATCACCAATTGAATTTAAAGATTGGTGTCCCTGTTATGCTTATTAGAAATATTGACCAATCTTCAGGGTTATGTAATGGCACTCGCCTTATAATCACACTGATGGGTAATCATGTATTGGAGGGGAAGGTAATTTCTGGAAGCAACATTGGGCAAAAGGTCTTCATTCCACGATTATCATTGATTCCGTCTGATACGAGGATACCTTTCAAGTTTCAGCGTAGGCAATTTCCGATCATCGTTTCTTTTGCCATGACCATAAATAAAAGTCAGAGTCAATCATTGAAGCATGTGGGGATCTATCTTCCTAAGCCAGTTTTCTCACACGGCCAGTTGTATGTGGCTATGTCTAGAGTCACATCGAGAAAGGGTTAAAGATTCTACTATGCAATGATGAAGGGCAGCAAGTGAAATCAACAAATAATGTTGTTTACAAAGAAGTGTTCCAAAATTTGTCTTAGGTAATTTATAAACAAATAATTACATTTTTTATATACTTGCTATTTGATTTATATCTTTAGTAATGAATTTTATTCTTACTAAAATGTCAACTATTTTAATTCATGTAGGCATGTTGCGCGTTGTTCACATCACTGCACAACATCAATGAAGCACAGACTTTGGGCATCGTGGTTAATTTGTTATTGTTTAATCAATTTTTTTAATAAAGTAGAAAATTGTAATTTTTTTATCCATAATGTGATCATTGATCGATTTACTAACACTTTAACTATGAAATGAGTATGTAATAAATATTTAAACTATCTTTTTTTTTAATCTCATTAATGTGTATTGAGTATTTCCGTGCAACGCACGGGTATTGAGTCTAGTGTGTATATATATATATATATATATATATATATATATATATATATATATATATATATATATATATTAGTAAATGAAATTTCTCATTGACATTATAATTCAAGAATAATACGAGTATTAAATTGATTATTTTACTCAATGGAGACAATTTATTCAAGTAATTCAACACACAAAATAAGAGGCTCATATACAAATATCATTTAATTCAGACAAACATCTTAACCCCCAGATCTTAATCCAAATAAAATTAATAATAATAAAAAAGTAAACAACCTCTTACTCAAACTTTGAAACTTAACAAAAGCAAGAAAAGACAACACACAAAAGCCTGATCCAAAAACACCAAAAAAGCAGTAATAAAAACGAGAACTAACATAAAGCTCAACATAAACTCTTAAACTATTTGTATTTAAAAGCAACAATATTGTTTTGCCGTTATTTTTCATTTTCTTAAATTTTGTGTCAGCCTTTATTAAGCGATGAAAGCAATGCTAGTAGTTACTAGTAAGGCATGTGGAGGTTACTTATTTTATAGGTATATTGCCCCAAATAGGACTAAATTGTTCCTGAAATTCTTAAATAGAACTATGTATATTTTTATTCCCGAAATAGGACTAAATTACTCTTCTACCCTTATTTTCTTCCCTTTATTTCCCCCGGTCTACACACGCATCATCCCATCCCTAGCGCATCACTCTTTTCTTCCCTGCCTGTTTCTTCTCTCTCTGCTACACTCCTGCGCATCATCTTCTTCTCTTTCCACCACAATGAACCAACAAGCTTCTCCGCACACATAATCTTCTTCTTCACATCGCTGCCGCCGTCGGGAAGGCCACCATCGCTGCTGCCGCCGTCGGGAAGGCCACCACCGCTGCTGCCTCCGTCGTGAAGGCCACCGCCGTCGCTGCCGCCATCGCGAAGGCCACCGCCGCTGCCATCGCCGTAGATAAATTTTTCTTCTACGTAGATCTGCTTCTCTTCTCTGATTTTTCTTTTTTTATTACAAAATGCCAAGTTAAATCCGAAAATGCCATAAAAATGGCATTTTTAGTCTTAAATATTTTTGTATTTTTATTTGAAAATGCCTTTAAGATGGCATTCTGATAAAAAAAATTGGCATTTACGCCGGAAACGGGTAGATCTGCAACTGTGGATGTCAGCTTTGTAGCGGCGGATGCCGGAGTAGTTGTGAAGGTGGCTGGATCCGAAGGGACAGCGGCCGTCGGAGGCTAAATCTGGCTAGATCTTCGGCGGCGCCCGCCAGATCTGCAACGGCGGCTGATAGATCTGCAACGGCGTCCAATTTTTGAGGTTTTCGGCGACTGGCGGCGATCGGCGGCGACTGGCGGCGATCGGCGGCGACTGGCGGCGATCGGCGGCGACTAGCGGCGACCGTCGGTGAATGGCGGCGACCGGCAAATGACTGTTGTCCCATATTGTGGTCTGCGGGAGTATGACTTCCAAGTTTGGGGTTACTTTTGTCCAGTTGCAAATAATAACTCTTATTTGGGAAATTTGTAAACTTTGGTCCTATTTTGGCAATTAAAGACTGATTTAGTCCTATTTAGGTAAATACCTCTATTTTATATAGCGATCTATTCCCCGCCAATTGATATCCTCTGGTTGATTCTTGGGAGTAGAATTTTCATCTCACTTTGCAACTCCTGACACCTCTTCTCTCCATCAAAACAAATCAAAGTTTTTTCTGTACACAATGACTTGCATTTTAGTACACGTTTGTCGGGCACAACCAATATAAGATTATATGTTCACACAAAGAACGGTTGTCTATAGTCTATACACAAATAACTTTTGTATGCACCCACAAACATTGATTGTGGAACCAAAGTACGCTAACATAGGGCACAGGAAATTCTGGCTTGCAAATCAATATCTGTGCACTATGACAATAGTTCCGTGTAACCAAATTATGGATTTTCCGGATAAATTTTATCACACGGGTAATAGTTCCCCTGTTCAAAGCAAACTATCGTGTGATTAATTTTAATTATCTGTGTGAACAAAATTGTAATTGTTAGTAGGTACATAAACCAATTGTGTTGTTGTCTATGTGACCAACTTACATGTTATTTGAAGAAAAAAAGTTGAAAGATGATAATAAAGGATTTAAAGAGAAATAGAAAGGGATTTTTTGGAAGTAACGAAAAAATAGAAATGTAAAGATAGAGAAAAGGAAGATAAAATTGGGTATCCGAATGAGAATCAGTGCAGAGGGGAGAGGAGATAAGAGAGTGAAATGGGTATTTATAGTGTATAAAAGTGCAAGAGAGGGTACAAAATGAACTTTTCTAAACAAACATGAGACTATGAGAGTTGTGAGTGTGAGAGTTGTACTCCCAATCCCACCCTTTAATTCCCATTAAACGAACACCTCCCAGTGGGTAAATTTAAAGTATGTTGGAAGATTACGCTATAAAAATTTTAAAAAAAAAAGCTCTTTATTTTCCAAAATGCTGCTCATTGTGATGCCGCACAAACTTTGTACACAGATTGTTGTCCCACTTCCAAGACTAGAGTACTACGTAGTACTTCTCTAGTCAGTCGCCGGACCACAAACAGGATTGTATGCATCAAGGTCGAGCAAGTCTAGGATCCTTTGGGTAGTCCATAGGTAAGCAGAGTGTCCCTCAATTAATTCTGTTACATCAACCTGTCAAAATCAGGTATATCAGAAATTTCACAGGTCATTTTCTTAATTTTCTCATCAATTAAGATTTTTCATTTTCTACTTGAGCCCAGTCTGCTGATACTTCAAGGTGAAGAAGTCACTATTTAATGCTTTTAACTCCGATATACATGCGAAAGATTAAGCGTTGTGGAGGAAGGGCATACGTGCGAAAGAATAAAATTTTATTGTTTGTCTTCCTCATTTTCTATTTAATGCTTTTAACTCCGATATACATATTTGCTCATTGTCTTACTTTTCAACTAAAATGGAGTGGGGGTGTTGGGATCCATCCATAACTAAGAAGTTCTTTAAGAATTCTAAAACGCTGTGAAGATATGTAGACTTCTATCCATGTATGTAGCAAAGCATAGAATCTTTCGAAGTACTCTAAAATTACCTACAGAAGTGTATGAGTTTCAAGAACATAGAAGAGTACAATATTGTAGATTTGTAGAATATTTTAGATTTCTTTAGATAAGCATAAATTTCTTTAGAGCCATGAGGAAGTTTGTGCAAGAATTAGAAAATTCTGGAGAAGTGTGAAAATCTATAGGTCTCTCCCATAAAATTATGGGAAGTCTATGGACACTTCAGGAGATAGATAAGGGCAGTAGTCCCCTATTACTGACCAAGCAACTTGCAGAAAACTTCTAAACAAATGATAGTGAATCCTAGAGATGATGAGATCCTTCTAGCGATAAGAGAGACAATCCAATGATGTCTCTTGAAATGACACAATCCAAGATGGCTTATTTAGTTATTCTCAAATCTCAACTCTCATAATTGTTAATTTGTTACCGAGTGATGTAGGGTGAAGTCACAAATAGTCAAATACAAGTAAAATAAAGCGAGCACATACAAGTATATTACTTCACTTTATAATACAAAGTCATTTTGTAATTTTGTGTTACAAAATGTGTGAGTACAAGAAAATGTCTGAGCTTGTGATTACGGAGATGTCGCTTTTTTGTTCAAACTCGTTTATCTAAAAATATGTAAAACTCTGAAAACATTAATCTTAGCTCATTTGCTTTGCATTTTGAAGGTAAAACCAGTTATAAGAAAATGGGAAAAGGGGCAAATAAGCCCTCGAACTACTCAAAAAAGTGCAAATAAGCCCTTTTGTAGGAGGTTTCGTTTGTCTATCGTCATTTGGGGAGGTTCCCGGTGGAATTATTTGATGAAATTTTTTGAGCATCTTATTCAATAAGTCTAGTTTAGTCATACCGAATTTCAACTAAAAAATCAATCGGGAAGATAGTCAAATGAATTTTTGAAGATAACTGCGCAGTTAAACAACGCAGTGTAGTTCCCAAAGTCATTTGAGTGCCTTCCCGGTTGAATTTTTAGCTGAAATTTGGTATGGATAAACTAGACTTAATGAAGAAGATGCTCAAAAAAATTCATCAAAAAATTCCACCGAGAACCTCCCCAAATGACGATGATCGGACAGAACCTCCTACAAAAGGGCTTATATGCACTTTTTTTATTAGTTCGAGGGCTTATTTGCCCCTTTTCCCTAAGAAAATAACTTAACATGCATTAACGTAACAAAGGCAGCAAAGATAATGCGTTGATAAATGCATTTCTGTAAACGTCATAACTTACATTCTCAATGCCATCCACTTGAACTGGTTGAATCCCAGCAAGTCCTTGACTCATGAGGCTGTTTAAGAATTGAAACAACAAATTATTAAATGGAGGGATGGGATGATATTCTTCGCTTTACAAACTCTACATTTATTTGTGGGGAAGTTTGCTACCGACACCACATGTTTATCCGAATTTTCAACTCTGCAATCTAGTATTATTTTCTGACTTTGCACCCTACAATATCAGGGTAAACATGGTGTGCAAATGCCAATATTTTTATGAAACTTTGCACATGTTTATATAAATATTTGATTTTTTACCCCACTTGGCACTCAGAATGCAAAGCCAAGGAGAATAAAACACATGCAAAATCAAATATCAAGGAAAGAGAATAAAACACGTGCAAACCCTTAATTTTCAGATGAGTTGCTATAAGATGCATAACCTGGCACGATATACGATTCCAAGCATCCAATCATTTATGGAATAAGCATTGACAAACCTCCCAGCCACCACCTGCAAAAAAACAGAATGGCTCATCAATAATACTGTGACAAGGAGGAACATGAAGAATTTACAATGTCCGGAAAACGTGTAAAGTAGTTGACCACTTGACCTAGTGAGATGAGAAGTTTAGAGGGTCAATGGTCAGGTCAGCGGTCGGCTTGAAGTGGAGTCCTTTTTATATAATTAGTATAAAATTTATATCATATAATCACATAAAAAAAAACTAAATATGAATTATTTAGTTACAGGGCCATCTTTGTAAGGCATGCAAGAAGTGCATCACAGGGCCTCCTAATTTAGTAGGCCCAAAGTTTTAAATAATATAGTTTACATAATATACAAAAGCTACTTTTTGTTTTAATACGAAAAAACTATTTTAATGTTTTATTTTGGAAAATATGAACATGGTAAATTTTCAAAAGTACTTATAGATACAAATGCAAACAGCTTTTATTACACAAAATCTAACTTCTTTTAAATTAGCAGGGCCTATTAAATATTAAAACAGCCTTGTTTAGTTACTAACTAGTCTGTAGTCCAATGTAAATACTTTTATGTACTTAAAAACAGACATGTTTTAGTTTCTCAAAAAGACTTATTTATCAACAAAATAACTTTAAAAATAAAATAAAATAAAATAAAAAAAAGATAAAAATCAACAAAATAACTTTTCCGCGTAATTTGCCCAAAGAAGCTACAACAAGTTAAATGTGAAAAATTTAGTTAAAACCAACAAATAAGTGGATTTCAAAATTTACATACCTTCATAGTTCATCAAAATTTTAAAACTGTATCTTAATTCTTGACAAAAAAAGACTTTTTTTGGGACAGGATTATTCAAAGTGCTATTTATCTTTCTAAATGCTTTGGGATATGATGATACTTATGTCTTCATCCACAAGCTCTATGATTCTTTTTTACAAAAAAAAAAAAATGGTTCAGTCTTGTTGTGTACTCCGTGAGCGGTTCACCAAACGGTCTGTCCCATTCATCTTTTCTGAATATATTGAGAAGATATATAAATCAGAAACTAAAACCTTTCTGGCTGCTTTCCAGCTCACGGTGGAAATTTCAATGGGTGCACCTAGAAGAACAACTCGTTCCACAAGCCCGGCTGCAAAAGTTTAATAATAACATAAATATATAATGAATAACACAAGTATCTATAGAACGTTCTCTTTGTAATTTCATGCCACTGACCATTTCCTTCGTCTGCAGCTAAAGTCTGGAGACATTTGAAAATAACTCTTGCCCCAAGAGAAAACCCTACCAATGTCACTGGCCTGAAACACTCATGATCAGTTAACAATGGAAATCCTTCATAAACTGCTAACACGTGTTTTTAGGCTATTCTCCTATTCCAGTAAATGCTATGGAATGGGAAAAAAGTCTTCGGAAAGTCATTTGCTTATGTTTAGTATCACCTTGTAAAATCTAAGAGAAAACTAAATATTTCTAGTATTTGTTAAAATTTTACATAGGTTTAGATTACTTAATCTTTAATAAATATAAATCAACTAATGAATGACTTCAAGCAAATGTCTAAACTAAAGTTATTGAATTTGAACTGATCGTTTATTTTCCCCAATTCTTGTTCCTTCTACTTTTCCTCTCTTCTTTCTTCCCAACGAAGCCGTAGACTATGTTTCATGTTTGGAACTCAGAAAATGGTAGGAAAAAAGAATAAAGAAAATTATGGAAAATGTTTTTTCAATGTTTGCTTTGACATTAGAAAATACGAATAAAAAACCAAAATGATTAAAACTGTTTTAAGACATTACGCTTAGCATTTACATAACAGATATATTGAAATAAAGAGTATGAATAAAAAAAATATAGTAAGTAGTAACTATGAATAAAACACAGGTCATGCGCACAAATAAAAGTATCTTTGTTTTGTGCTAAAAATATGACTATTTCAGTTCTAAAATATAACAGTAATAATTCTCATTCTAGGAGTGAAAGATTACTATGATGGTCCTATTTGAAGCATTGCATTATATTTGAGTCATACACTCGTATATATGGAATTTTCCTTATAAAAAGTGATTTGTTGAGTTTGAAGCAATTTTCTTATGCTCCAACATATTCCCTTCCAGACCCCCTTTCTCTCAAATCTCTTTCCACGTCAGTTTCCGAGTTCAAAACGGACCCTTGAAGGAATAATATTTTCTAAATGATTCAATTGAAGCCAAGCAATCACACCGTTGTCCTTGATATCCTTTCTGTAGCACTTCCGCCATCAGTTCTCCAGCCTTATCAGATCTAACAAATATACGAGGGAAAGTGATATATGAATATCAATTTTTGCTGAAACTTTGACAGAAAGGAATGATGCGAGAACAATGTGTCCATGTAGTGATATTCTCTCTAGACCTATTTATCTGTCTACTTATCACTGCAAACTTATTTTATCTAACAAAAACCACTTGTGTAGTCTTATTTATTTATTTATTTATTTATTTATTTATATATACACTAATCAAATTTTCCATTATTTGCAATGGAGCTAAAGACTCACTATTTTGGCTTGGGAATATGATGGAATAAAGCAAAATGGCTCACTAAACTGTATGCGCTCCTTGTTATGATTTATGAAGCGGCAGTCAGTCCATGCAATTTTTGACGCGATTTTCACTATGGGTCATCCCGAAACAGTCTCTCTGTGCTTTAATACAGGGGTAAGACGTTGTACATACGACCCCCCTTACCCCACCGTAGGAAGTGGGAGCCTTTGCGGCATTGGGGTAATGATGATGATACACTATCATTTTCATCATTTCATTTTCATTTACCCCAGTGCCGCAAAGGCTCCCACCTACGGTGGGGTAAGGGGGGTCGGATGTACGCAGTCTTACCCCTGTACTAATGTACTAAAGCACAGAGAGACTGTTTCCGGATGACCCATAGTGAAAATCACGTCCAAAACTGCATGGACTGACTGCTGCTTCATAACAAAGAAGCACAAACAGTTTAGTGAGCCATTTTGCTTTATTCCATCATATTCTCAAGCCAAAAAATAATGAATCTTTGGCTCCATTGCAAATGATGGAAAATGATGATGATACACTAATCAAATTAAATTGCTATAATCAACTTTTGTCTACATGGTTAATACAATGAGTTTCTGATCTTCTTTTGATGTTTCCCAATGTACTTCTATCTAATTCCAATGAGGGTAAAATGGGGGGAAAATAATTAATGATAGTGCTTATATATACTAATAAACGGAAAATAAGAACCACAGAAAATATCCGAAAGTGGGCGAATAAATAGGACCAGGACAAGTAAAAAGGATGCCTACAAACTGATTACAAAGGCAGAATGCAAACAAAAACACTTAATAATCCCTATGAGAATTATCGGGTTGGTTAAAACGGAGCATAAAGTGAGGAAAAAACTACCTGTTAACAGCAATAGCCCATTTGCTGTCAATAAATTCAGTCATAGTAAATAAGGTTGCTGGCAAAGCTAATGCTGATAGAAGAGAGCTTAATACTGTCATCATTGCACCTTGCTTCATCAATCCTAGTGCAATTTCTGCAAGCCAGAAAGTCATCAATGCATCGATTTAGCCATATCATGACATCATAAATGGATTATGTATGTACAAATTAAGCATAAGATCATTTACTTGAAGTAAGCCAATCCTGAATTGCAGTGCTCAAAGTTATTAGATTCTCAGACTCCCACTGAAGGGCATATCTGAGGCAAGTTTCAGAATAAAATAAGAAAGTAACTTATAATTGTTTTATTCACTACTAATGTTTTCTTGATAAATCTGGGTGTTGATTACATCTAACTCCCCTAGGGTTTAGTCAAATTATTAAATGGTCCTCAAGGCCTTTGAAATTACACGTAGGCCCACTGGGGTGTTAGGTTTTTCTTAAACAGCACTGAAAAATTAGATTTGTGATCATCGTCAAATGAATGTGTATCACATAAGAATGTTTACACACAATGTATAATTTAATTTTTCCCTAACATTACTCAATGATATTATTACAAATTAAATTTGTGTAGACTAAACTACATGCAAAAATTGTTGTGATGAATCTTTTTGGGTGAAAGCTTTTAATATTTTAGCTGACAAAGTGCATTAAAATTACTATTTTCAATATGAAAGCACCCAATTTATCTTAATATCATTCAATTCTTTAACCTTTTAGTACTAAAGTGAATGCTTGTAGAAAATCTGACAGGTCAAGGGGCTTCTTTTTAATTTCAAAAACCTCAAGGATCATTTGGTGATTGGATTAAATCTTGAGGATGGTAAATATAATTAACTCAAAATCCGACGTAGAGGGAACTCTTGGGCTGCTAAATGATAGAAACAAATGGAAACAGAACATATATTTGGGAAAAATTAACTCTACCTTTCCAAGTTTCCATGTGGGCCTTCCCAAGGTCTGATAAAATCTTGCTCCTCAAACACAAATCCACTAATTAATATCTCAACTGCCAACCGCTGAAGGGAAGAAGTAAAGAAGGAACTCACATAAGCCATAACTTGTAATCCATAATTAACAAGACAAACTCTATGGGAAACAACTGATATGATATCATATCAGGAAGAGAATGTGTAAAGACTAGAGATACCGACAAGGAAACAATGGAACAGAAAGGGACAATAAAACAATAATCAGAAAGAGAAGAAAAAAGCCATGGAGCATACGCCTTGGTTCTGGCTTTCCCCAATTTCTTTAAACTCAAATTCATCCACATCTCCAATTCTTCGAGCCATTTTAGTCCCAGTAAGTCCAGCTCCAGCAGCTGTTTAGGTCAATCAATAAGTGAACTCAAAGGATGAGGAACATTAGCAGATACAGACTCTTTGATGTTTTAAGTCTTTAAAATGTGTACTTATTATTTGCAACTCTTAAGGGTCAGTTTGGACTTTGGATGTAGAAATTTTGAGGGTTGGAAGAGACGGTCTTGGAGGGCTAAATCTATAGCATGATGACATGATATGTATTTTAGATATTATAGACGTTGGAATAACATGATAGGTGAGAATCTAACAATCATACTTCATTACATACATAGTAACATTCTGTTTCCAACATATGGACTAATGACTAAGACCTCCAAAATCATCTCCTCCAAGAACCTTCCAAATCCTCTATCCGAATTCACCCTACGGATCAGTTTTGGAGAGAGGATTTAGAGTGGCTTGGAGGGGAAGGCTTTCGAGGCTTAGTTTATATTTGGAAAATATATTTTATAATATAGAATTTGAAAGGTTAATATAATATGTGATCAAATAACGTATTAATCACTTTTATTCGATTTTGGAGCAAGTAAAAAGCATTCATTTTATCTACATATAAACCAAGCCATCTCCTCAAAAACCATCCATCTAAACAGACCCTAAGAGTAAGCATATCGGCAATAAAAGGATACTACCAAATTAGTTAAGGAGAATTAAAAGGACAGAATGTCACCTCCAAAAGATGCAGCCACAGCCACGGAGCCAGCGACAGTTCCGGCTGCACTGGCAACAGCAGCAAACCCACTTGCTCCGATCACTGGTACAATTGTCCCCAGAGTTGGTGCTAAGGCACTCACTCCTGCAGCTATTGCTGGAGCAGCTAAACCTGTAAGAACAATAACCTTTAGTATATTGACTAGCAGTGCTTTAGCAGAGTTACCTCACTTTTAAATTGAGGTAAGGTAGAACCTTTTTTTAGTAAAGTACCACCATTGGGAAATACAAATTCAAGATATAATTTTGAACTTTTTTGTTAGCATAACTAAATCCAACTTGTTTCAGACACTTTTTTCAAAAAGAAAATGCATTAAATATAGGAAAAATGACTCTTAGTACTTTCAAATTGATGGCCAAACTATTTTAGTATACATCGCAAGTAATAAAAGAACATTGTGGTATGGTTGGATTTCAAAGTTAAGAATTATTTTTGGTCTATGGCCAATACCTGGTAGTATTATTTTTGCTCTATATGTATTAAAATAAAAATGGAATTAGTTTTGACAGCACATTGGTGGAAATAAGCTAATATTGTTTTCAGTATATATTGAAAATTGAAATTGTTATACTATCATTATATTTCTAAAGTTGGGTTTATTTTTAGTCTACAGCAAATAGTTGATATATTTAAAGTCATTTTCCTTTAATATAATAAAATACTACCTCTGTCCCAAAAAATTCTCTCTGCTTGCCTTTTTGTGATGTCCCAAAAAACTCTTCCCATTTCCCTCTATAGAATGATTTGTGTGGCTAACATTCATTTACCCTTTTCTTACTCAATAACAACCATACATTTCCACTTTATTCTCACTTTCTTAATAGGCATGCCATGTCAAACTGGGAAGTATTTTTTGGGACGGAGGGAGTAGCATCTGTTTTTCAGCAGTAGCTTTCTTGTGAGACAAAATGTAACGAAACGGGAATGTTATTCTTTTGCAATGGAGGGAGTAATAGATTTATTGGGCATTGGTGAAAATAATCTTAGCTTATTGAGATGCACTCATTTAGGATTGTAAATTGAGTTCTCATTTTCATCGATTGAATGTGTAAAGACGATAATCTGATCCGTATTCACAGATTCGATTGGATTTGATTGGATTAGAAACTTCACAGTTCGGATTGCAGAGGGAATTTTCCATTTTGGTTTGCAGGTTTACCTCTAGTCCACTTAATTTGATCCATAGATCATATCTAAAAACTGCTTAATGCTACACTGCAAAGTCATAGGAAAACAAAAAAGATGCCATACCGCCAGTAATTGCCATTATGGTACCTCCGGTCAATGCTGCTGCACCTATAATGCCTCCTCTTTTCCACTTAGCCCATGTATCATCAGAAGATATGTCCATTACATCTGATTCTTCTGCTTTCAATATAGCCATTGCTGAACAGGCTATCATGGTCTCAATGGCTTCCTGAATGAGTTAATTAATGGTTTAGCCCCTAGACTATACACTCTTGCTCAATTTAGTCCTCGACTATGCAATTTAAACCCGATCTAATCCTCATGCATATTTGGTTCTAAATAAGAAAGGGAGTTTCGCCAATGCACTACATCTAGACCCGCATTAAGAATTAAGTTGGATCTCTCTGCTATGTAATTTGGACCAAATCTAGTCCTTGGTGGATAAAAAGCCTTCACAGTTGAGAGTAAAATATGTCCATGGAGTGAATTGAGTAGACATGTACTGTCGAGGACAAATTGAGTTTAAAAGAAAATTGAAGAACAAATTGAATAATAGTATAAAGTCTATGTATTAAAACCCTTTCTGAGACCGTCAGTTTGTTTCATGAAAGGTTGATGAAATTTGATTTAGGAAAAATTAAAGCTAATAGTTTATGGGAGGTTAATCAAAATATCTTTCTGAACCCCGAAATAGGATTTACGGCACTACATAAAGAAACAGAGCAGTTGTTGTACACCAGTCACAAAAGAATCTCCTACTACTAAACCTGACAATTGGTCATGATGGCTGATGCATATATTGATTTCAGTATACCAATCACATAATGGATATTACAGAAACATAAAATGACAGAAATAACCTATGATCAGATGAAGGTTTTGGAATTTCATCTCACTATTATTTCATAAGAAGGACGTGATACGAAGGGTATCTGACTTAAGCATTGGGTAACTAAATCGGCTGATGATGAAAAGCAGTGCAGAAATTACATCTTTTTGGATGAAAGCCTGAAACTTATAAAAAATTACTTCAAGCTTCATCTCTTAGATAGAATAGATACTACTTTAATTATTTAATCAGTATACTACTCCCAGTCTCACAAAACTTTGCTAACTTTCCTGATTTAGTAGTCCTGAAAACTTTTCCATTTCCATTTAAAGTAATTCATATGTGGTTAAAGTTATCTTCTATCCTCTAGACAAATCATAACCACACCATTTTTACTTTATTATTCCACGTGCAAGTCAACTTTACCCAAGTTTTATGGGACGGAGGGAATATTAAATAAACTTTTTTTATAATACAGATCCAATCACAGCTTCTGCGGCTCAAATAACTAGAAACGTACAATGCAGTATGCACAAGATGTGAGAAAGAGCATACCACTTTAACCCATTCGACATCAAACCAGGTTGCAATCAACCGCAGAGCCACACGGTATCTCGCATCATACCCCTTTACTTGTCTAGTGGATTCTTCTGGTGTATCTGCTAGACAAGCCGAAAGAAGGACATACAGAACTGACAATTTCCTATGATACGAAAGCAATTTTATATCTTCCGCTGGTTTTTCACCCATCTCTGAAATAGGATCCATATGTGCGTGTCTTGTGAGAGATGGGTCATAATCCTCCTCCAGTTTTTCAGTGGTGGAATACTTCTCCCTATATTCTTTTTCATAAGCACACCACTTTTGCATGGAAGACTGATAATTGAGAGAGTGCTTCAATCTTGATACCATAGCATCGATTGCTTTTGCCAAATCAAGTTCCTTTCTCTCTGCTTCTGAAGAGCCACCACCAATTTCCTCATTGACTAACGACTTAACAAGCTGATATACAAGATTCACGAGAGTTTAGTGATAAACTGATAATGGCTGATGAGTGAAGACAATATGATGCAATAAAAATAGGAAATGTCTAAGGCTTTATTTGGGAGAGAGGTGAAGGTGGTGGTGGGCCCCACTAAGAATGAATGGTGATGGTGGTGCGTTTGAAGTGCATCCATATTACCCAAAAAGCAGTGCTTAGAGATTTTGCAAGCTATAAACGCTATCCTAAATTGAGCCTAAACGTGTACTGCTGCAACACCATAGTAAAATAATGTTGAAAAAAAAATGAAGAGAAGGAACTACCGCTTCTACATGATTCTGAGTTGTTGAAGATCCAGCAGTTTCCTCAAGCCCAGTCCACGATGAATCCTCGATCTCTAAAAACCTTTTCTTAGATAAAATTGATAACCGAAACTTAAATTAATCACCCTAGAACAATTAAAATATTAAGATCCCTATATTTCTTTTCTCACTTCAACAACGAATAGAATAACGATAACCGCCAAAATGGGCACATATAGTAGTACAGATTAAGAGTGAGAGAGAAAGATGACTTGAAGATGGGGCGGAGCAGGCCGGAGGAATGGTGGGCCCAGAACTGAGGATCTTCAGAGACGGAACCACAGCCGTGGGTGTATTCCTTAAGGGTGCATTCTGGCGCCGGTTTGCGGTGGTCGTGGTACGATGGAGATCCAAGATGACGAGTTTGGTGGATCTGGACGTGGTGGAGGGCAAGAGCAAAGAGACCTCCGGCGGCGTAGTTTTGCCTTGGGCTGAGTATCAACGGCGAAGGCATTGCAAAACATTTGTGATGAGTAGTAATTCAGGAGAAAAGAAATGATCAAAAACTGGTGCGCTGCTGCTCTGTCTGCATTCAACGCCTGTTTCGGAGATGATGCGATTACTAACCAAGCATAGTCGATTTCCTTGGACTCGACTTTGAATTGTTGTGTATTTATAATTTTATACGCAGGAGCATTTCTGGAATTGCATTCTTTGCTATTATATTATTATTATGGATTTTTTATTACTCCCTCCTTCCCTAATAACTATGCCAAGTTTGACCGGCACGGAGATTAATAGAATAAAAATTGTGTGGTTAAGGTTTGTGCAGAGTAGAGAGAATTAACTGGAACCACAAATTCTTTACTTAAATGAGAAAGTGGCAAAGTTAGTGGGACATCCAGAAAAGGAAAGTTAGCAAAGTTATAAAGAACGGATGAAGTATTTTGAAAGCTAAATTCACGGCAAATTGTGAACCGACAAAATATATCCTACAGTTTAGCTCTTCTGGAGCACGGTACAATCGAAGTTTTTTTTCGCTACGCATAGCTCATCGTCCCTCGGAGCTTTGCTCACACCGTCATACGGTCGATCTCTTCTCATCCACCTCTCGGATCTCGTCACTTCCTTACTAGAATGGCTTCGCTCGCCTCTCGGATTTGTGCGGTGATGGAGATTTGAGCGGAGGCTATGGATTTCGCGGTGTTTACTCGGACGCCGAGTGACCTCTCCATTTTTCTTTTTCTTTTTTTTTGTTAAGCAGGTTTTTTGAGTTTGGTAGCTTTTTGGGTTAGGAGAAACCTGAGCTATACTTAATTTTACAGATATGAGCATACACAAGTGAAAATTTGAGCATTTTAATAGTAAGCCTACATACAAAGAGTACTATCGAGAGAAGCGGCCTTCCCCTAGGGTTTGGGGCGTAGTTTTTTCCGGCGAAACTTTCGATTGAGGAGCTTCTGTGCGGTGGATTTTGGTTCGAACGAAAGGCGTATTTGGCGGCTTGGTCACGGAGGATCCAAATAGTCGTAGGCAGCGGGCCAAACCGTGGAGAAGGGGGGTTTCAATGAAGTTTTTGATGCAAATTTGGCAAGGATTGATCCTTGAGGAAGAGAAGCGGGGGATTGCTATCGATTTTGGTGGAGACGGCACAGGGGTGATCGATGATGATGATGATGAAGAGGCGGCTGAGTTGAAGGAAAACCGCTTTGGTGCGTCAACAATCATAGCGATGGTTCGGCCTCCTCCTGAACCACCGCCAGGGATTGAAAAAGGTGCTAGGGTTCAAGAATTTTATTTTGCTTGTTTAGTTTTCTTCATGTTTCATTTTTATTTGGATCTTTACTCTGTTTCTGTTGTGCCGTGTTTTTCCGGCAAAAGAACTCTAGAACTTAGGACAGGTGATGGGGAGCCCATTTTACCAGTCATTGGCTCAGGTAAGCCCAATTCAGGATCATCGAATTTGATTGCTTCTTTTGAGGTGACAGGTTCTATGTCTGATTCAAGGGCGGACGGTAGACAGTGGGCTCTTTAATTTGTCTGATTGTATCCTGCTTACGTTCTTTCTTATTAATATAAGCCACCTTCTTCCACACAAAAAAAAGTAAGCCTACGTACATGTTGTGTCTAAATGAGTATCTGTTTCGTCCTTACTTTAGGAAGTGTAAATTGTAGAACCTAATTGACAAGAACACTTCACAGACATTATTTTCATTTTAGTGGAGTGATGCAAGGTGGTAGTGACAATGGCTGTCAGGCAACTATGTTTCGAGTGACAGATACCAATAGGAAATTCTAGTCTGATCAACAAACTTCGTCTAGAATAAGGATGGACTGGGCCAGTTCAGATCGGCTCGGAACCCGGCCCGGCCGCTACTGTGCGGTACCGGCCGGGCCGGGACCGGGCATTGGGGCCCAAACCGGGGGCGTTTTGGAGCGGCTACGGCCTACGGGGTTGGTATTTGGAGGGCTAGCCCGGGCCCAAATTGTTTTTATTTATTTATTCGAATGGATTGGGTGGTAGACGGGTTGGGTTGGGTGGTTTCGGGGTGTTTGGGGTGGGGGTATTAATAAATAAGAAAAACCAATTTCTTTAAAAAAATACCTAGACCTGACCCGACCCGATCCTTGGTCCCAGAATCAACTTGGACCAGTACCAGGCCCTCAATTCCCAAGCTGGGGTCCGTCCAAATCCCGGCCCAGGGCCCGCTCCCGCCCGGGGCCCGGTCCCACCCGGGGCGCGGGCCACCCCTAGTCTATTGAGCCATTGGCATCAACAGAGTTCACGGTGAAGCGTGGTGGTTGCGGCTCGAGTAGATTGTAGTAAGTTGCAATCTAGGGAAGATTCTCGAAGATTTGTTAGTACATGATATTCAATAGATGCATGTGTCTACATATACCATGTGGGTGAAAACATCACTAAATTACCATTTTATCACAATGACATCTTGGCGGTGAGGTGGACACTCAGGGAGGTCCTTCTTGGTGAGGTGGACTAAGGGAGTGTTTGCGACTGCTTTTGCTTTAAAAAAAACACTTTTGGAAGTGATTTTGCAAAAAGTGATTAGTAGTCAAAGTTGATAGTGTTTGAGAAAAAGTGATTTTAAAAAGTAAAAGTTTGTAGTGTTTGGTAATATAAGTGCTTTTGTGTAATAGAAAAAGTGAAAAACACTTTTCACACAAAAGCCGAGAAACATTTTTTAAGTAGATGTTGTCACTTTAAAGCACTTTTCCTGGAAATGAGAACATTCCCGTTTTTGCTGCTTTTCCTACCCGAAATCATCCTTCTTCATTCTTCCTCCTAGAGTTTTTGGTTCTTTGTAGCATGAATCCATGATACAATTAATCTATCCTTTTGAAGGTCTCCTTCTGTTATTCAGAACGTTGCCCAATCTCTGCCATTAATGATTTGTTTTTATTGAACAAATCTCACTTGATCCTCAGAGTTAGTCAAGTCATCTGGTTTCTGGACGTTATCAATTGGAGTAGATTAAGTTGCACCTGAAGCCTAGAAACTCTTGAAAGATCTTGTAGCAATTAGCAAACCATTTCTTGAAGCGCAGAATCTTTTCATAACAATTTGCTAAAAGCTTTCATTCACCATCACCCTTCAAATATGGAAAGTTCTCATCTTCCATTAAGATTGTATCCACTTGAAGCTTTTGAACATCCCCCCTGTGTTGATGATTAAGTCCTTTAAGACTTGGTACTTTAGAAATGGACATTCTTAGAACACTATTACTGGGCCAAGATAGCTTTTTAACAGGGTGCTCCTAAATTAGGACACTACTAGTTAAGTAGGTAGCTCCTATTTTTACTAGGACGCTGCATGGAAGCAGGGTGCTCCTACATAAAAACAAGACTCTACAAAACAGTAGGATGCTCCTTTTAAACAGAATCCATTTCTAGAGTTTTGTTGAGGGTGAAGAGTTCCCCCTCAACCTGTGAAGCTCTTCTCAGAAGCAAGATGAATGTAATGTTGTTTGCCTGGATCTTTAGTGTAGTTCCCCCTCAATTAAATGTCCTTCAATTGATATGTTGAGAATACCAATTGATAATTCTTTGACACCATTTGATACCACTTTAAGATCATTGATATCACTTGAAATGGAGAGTACCACTTGATGTCAAAAATTGATGACGAGGAATACCTATCAGTCTTCTGGCATGAACATCCTTCTTCAAGGTAGTTCAACATTCAGGAGCTTGCTTTGAGAAATAGATGTGCTAGGTCCTTCTTTGTTTCTTGAAAAATCCCACTGTTTGTAGACATCATCAAAATCTACTTTCAATGCAATAGGATCCTAACAATCTTGTGTGATGAAGTTGATGCTGGTTCAATCCTCTTGTTGAGACAGAGTTATCTGATTGGGATTGAACATCATCTGATTCACACACTTATACAATTTGGTCTGGAGAAGAAGGTCTTTTCAGCTGGTAATAGCTTCTGCTGTTCCAGGGAGCTGAAATTTTACCAGCAGTTTTTCCAGCAGACTGCCGATTTTTCAGCAGGCAGCTGAATTTTCATCAAACAACTTGGAGTTTGCTGATCTTCTTTAAGAATTCCTTCTTTCCAGTGAGCACATCTTTGATGACATCTTTGAGGACAGATGTCTTCCTTGCCATAGACTGGTGTGTGCTCAATAGATAGCTCCTTGATTATTAACATAAGTTGTGTTAACAATCTTAGAGTTCCAGTTGTATTTTACCAGTCTTGACTTCTTTGTTTCACTCTATGTTCCCTTCTTTTGTTTAATCTTCTTTCTCCTCTTCAGAGCAGTAACATCCCAAGTGATAATGTTTAAACTTAACATCCATCCTTTGATATTCATAATTATCTCATGACTAGCGTTTGCTCACGCAAGGCGTGAGAGCATTTGTCCAATATAAAGTGATATTTTTTTTTGTAAATAACTATTAAATGCGAGATTGTTAGGAGATTCCTTAACAATTAATGAAACATCATATATATTTATAAATTTTCAAATCAATTATATTCCATGACTGTCATGTATTGTGTGGAAACTGTGTCTATATTTAAAAGTATGTGATTACATTTATAATCGAGTTTTGTTTTAATATATGAAATAGTTGAAACATGTATATTACTTCTTTTGAAATATAAATAGTGATTAGTTTATGTCAAAAATATGACTAACCTTTTGTTTAATTAATTAAAAAAAATTCTAATTCTAAATCATATTCAATATCTGCCTCATCCCACACTTGCCAAGCCTTCTCCACCGGGAACTTCCATAGAAAGCCACTATTAGAAACCGCAGACAAAAAAATCGGTGATATTTGCTTGTTTTTTTTTTTTGTTTTTTTTAAATTCACCAAAAGAAGTCACCCGAAAGTTTTTCGTCAGTTATAGTGACATGTTTATCGGTGATAGTGACATTAGTTGTGTCTACTAAAGTTACATTTGATATGCTCCCTTTGTCTCACTAAGATTTTCACATTTTTATTTTTGATCCGTTCTACGAATAAAATTGTTCTATACCAAATTTGCTAGAAATGTTGGTTGATTTTGTGAAAATTAAAAATCTTAGATACTCGTATATGATATTTTTATGAATTAAATGTAGATTGTATAGTACTTCATTATTTAAATAACTTTAGAAAATGAAACAAGACACAACAACAAATAAGTGTTTTCATCCAAGAAATGTTGGTAAGCTTGAGAAGCCGTTAGTTTTGCTAACAAAAGTAGGGGGCTACTTTTGACCATAAAATGTTATGCACATTAATTTCATAGAAGAGTACAAGTATTAATGCATACAAGAGAAGGACATAATATAAGGGTACTAACCCATATTCATAATTATAATGTTTTTAGATATTATCTAAGGTTGATAAATATCAATTAATAATTAATGAAATCATCAGATTTCAGTTTTGTTTATGCTGCTTGAATTCTCCCTTTATATCATTGAATCTCTTCTGAACCTTTTGACCCCAATATCAGATAAGCAGGATGACCAAAGGATAAGTGTTTGGTCATATACTTGGCTTGTCCGGGTATGGATTTTCTGTGGAGAATATGGACAATGACTAGTATATTTTTCAGCTTAGTGCAATGGTTGACTTCTCAAAGGATGTAGTCAACTTGATCTTTGGGATTTAAAGTAGGAAGGTTCTTTGGTATGAGAGTGAGGATAAGGTTGATTATGTGGTGGTGAGGGAACATATAGTTGGTCACTTATCTATGTAAGGATAGGTGTGATAAACATATAGATCAGTGAGTGTTATATTTTCTGGAGTTTTAGGGACATGAAATGTGAAGCCAAATTCAATATCTACCAGTTTTGTAATCTTCATTAGTAATGAACTAAATGAGATTTCTCAGTTTTTATTCCTTCATAAGATTATCCTTAGTCAACAGTTTCACCCTCCTAGCAAAGACACTATTTGGATTTACTGAAGACTTAAGATTTTCAATTTGGTAAAGGAATAAGTTATCTGAATGTTCGTGTGAGTGAAGCACATATGGGATAAAGATTGAACATTCGAGATAAACTGAGTACTGGAGATGTATTTGAATATACCTCTTCATGAGCATATTTCCTTTAATGAAGATGACCAGAATGATGATGTCATGAGAGTAGGCTTGACTTCTTTTCATCTTTGCATAGCAGTCCCTTCTTGATGATGAATCCGGTAGAAAACAGCTTGTGGTCTCCTTTCTTGTTTCTTTTCCTTCATGATAAGTGTCCTTCATGATGTTTTCCATCTCAATCTTCTATAAGTGCTTAGGAAGTTGGTGGCTGATCTTTTTGTTCAAATAAGCCAGTTAAAAACTGACCCTAAGAACAACCGCTCTGATACCACTTGATGAGTGCCCTTGATACCAACTGAGTTCCACGTGAGGTAAAGTCTAGAGAGGGGGGGGGGGGGGGGTGAATAGACTTTTAAATCTTTTCAGTTTTGAACCCCTTTTCCTCTAACTGGATATGTTTCAACATCTTTTGGGAGATATTGATACATGCAACGGAAGTCTTGACCTCAAGAGGATGACATTTTATAGGAACAAAGGTTATGACTCTTTTAGTTGTGAGAGAGATGGGTTAAACATTAACAGACGTGTTTGCCAGAAACAGATGGCTTTGGGAGCAGGCTGCTGAAATCCAGAAGGAGGCAGCTGCCAGTTAGTTTGGGAGCTGGCTGCTGAACCTTAGGAGCAGGCTGCTGCTTTGGCTTTTCTGTTTGGTTGTTTAAAGTATAGCAAAGAACTTTACTCTAACAACTTGACTGACTTTAGAACTAGTCTAACACAAGTGTATGAAGGATTTAGACCAATGGAATTAGGTCACTTTGAAGAACAGATAACAAGGAGATGACTCATAGTGAACTGTGAAAGTTCATTGGACAGTTTAAGTGAGCAAACTGTTTTTCTTGTGCAGTTGTGAAGGTGAGTGAGAACTAAAATAAATGTTAGGTGCAGAATGTAAAGGTGACACACGATGTATCCTGGTTCAGGGGTGGTGTATTCCCCCTACATCCAGTCCCAACCTATTTCAGATGAATTTTCACTAAATGTATATCCCATTACATTTAGTACCTAATCTACCCTTGGCCCAGGCGTAGATTGTGAGTTTTTTCACAAGGAACCTAAACATCGTTCCAAGCTACTCATGTCCTCCCAAGGTTTTTCACTAATGGCATTGACTCGCCAAGAGCTATTCATGTCCTTGCCCTTTCTCACCTTCTGGATTTGATCACCAAGCTCTCCAGAATGTCTAACACTAGTCTAGAATACATGGGTGTAGTTTCTAAACTACCAACTAGTCTAAGCTCTATTGATTTGTATGAATCATAACTAGTCTAAGAGCATTAGACGAGTGGGGTGGCGGCCTAAGTGGAGAAGGGAAATCAGCTGGATGGATTTGAGCGTGTGAAGTATGATTCCCTTCTAACCACTTGGCTCCTTTCTTGTTTCTCCACTTGTTTACAACATGTTTTTCCACACTTGGTAACTCCACACTCCTGTATTTATAGACTTGATCACTTCATCTTCACCGTTGGCTGAGAAAATGAATCTTGACCGTTGCTTGATCTACTTGCTTTGTTCCACTTGACTGAGGCAGCATGGTTTCTTCTTGTCACGTAGTGACACGGATCAACTATCTTCAGCTCAACTTGTTTACACATTTCAATGCAAGATAAAGGATATTTTATCTTTTATTTTCCTACGTAGAAACTAGTATAAAGCCGAGTGATATTTCAATGCTACCTTACAATGAACGAACACTTGCTTTTGTAAAATAAATTTATAAGAAATTCATAGTGTGATAAAAATCTCTTATAAATTTAATTTTTAACAATTTGTTCTTTTGTCTGCAAGTTGGTCTATTGTATAAGTGTTTTGTGCTAAGAGAGAGAGAATTGGATTTCGGATGAGTTAGCTGAAAAACCCAGCTTTCGGCTGGCTGCCAAGCATTTCAGCTGGCTGCCCAGAAAATCGACTGACTGTTGATTTCTGGAGTTTTTCCAGTTGGCTCAATCCTTAACAATGAATACCAGTTAACTCTTTTCGTACCTTTTCTTTCTTTTGTTTGATCATTTTCTTTCTTTTGTTTATGGTACGTTTAACTTCTCTTTTTAGTACTCTTGCTTTTCATGAGTACTTTATTGTCACGCCCCGGACCTCCCCGGACACGTCAACAACCCGCCGTACAATACGAATAGTCAACCGCAGTCCAACACATTCATATTATACAAGGCGTCATGAATATCATTCACACATAAGTCATCCATAAACATACATAATAAACAATTGAATACGCAGCGGAAAACATTGTTTAAAACAAAAGGGCCACACAGGGCAAACATGAGCACGCAGGCTCTAAAGTAAAATATCCATGAGCAAGTTTAATATTATTTAAAAACAGAATGGAGGAAGCACGAACCAAGTCTTCTCTCCAAGGAATCACTCGATCAACGAGCACAGGAAGCAAGCTCTAGCCTCAACCTGAAATTGTGGTGGGACGCCCCCGAAGGGGTCAGTACTCTATACGGCTATAAAGTACTGGTGTGGCAGGCATCTAATAGATATACAACAAGTATTTCAAACACAAGACCCTCAAGTAGGGTGATAGTACATTATGATTGTAACCCTAAGTTACCCATTTGAAAATATACTTACTTTAGGTAAAAGTCAAGTAGTCGGCCCGTGGGCCCATGTTCATTTAGAAATCACCATTCCCATTTCCCGTGGCTACAAGCCACGATACTCAATAGAGTCCAACCCTAACACATGACATTGTATTCTAGAGCTCGGCTCTACTACATCACCATACAATTCATGTCACTCGGGTCAATTCCTTACCTTGCGTTCTAGAGCTCGGCTCTATTACATCACCACGCAAGCCCTAGAGCTCGGCTCTAGCTATACAATACATAGACTACAAGTCTACACCTTACATGCATTCTAGAGCTCGGCTCTACTACATCACCATGCATTAAGGTCCAATTCTCAAGCAACCCTATGCCTAGAATTGACATATCATTAAACTGCCATGGGTCATCCTTAAAGACTTCCCATAACTTAACCTTAGTTCCATACTAAGTTATTATATACACTTGAACTATATTCAAGCACCTTTCATACAATCCAATCCCTAGGATCAATTTAATCAATAAATCCCAATAATCATTAACTAGTATTTCAATACTATTAAGATTATTGCTATCAAACCATTATCCTTGTTATTTGTAATTCTCTACATATTTATAATTATGTAGCAGCAACTTAAACATTCATTCTCAATACACAAATATTCATTTATGTATCCACATAATTCATACATGAGAAAAGTGCCCATTTTCACAAATAGTTCATTTATACTCATTTAATCTCATATTATTCATACCTTCTCAAATCATTTCAAATTTCATTCTTTGGCAACTATATCAATATTTCATCAATATAAAATCATCATAATCCATGAAAAATCATGATTTAAGCATTTAGGTAATCTCATGCTTAACCTACAAGTTGTAAGCAATTAGATGTCAATCCTCACCTCATTTGAGCTTTAAACTTTCCCTTCTTGGTCCAATGGTCAAAGCTTTGGTCAAGGTGGAATTGGAACTGATTCCTTGCTCAAATATGAGTGTTAAACAGCCTCCTCAAAGTGCTAGTTCAACCCTTAATCGTTGATACGAAAACAGCCCCTAGAACGGGTGTTTCCCGGTCAACTCGTTTCCTAGTTTTTCCAAGATTTGTTCTAGGTTAGTATCTAACCTTTACATCAATAAAATAACTTTATAAGGACATATTATACACTTGGATTAGTGTATGATAGTCCCACCAATCGTTCATATCATTTGGAAAATGAAAAGTAAAGTTTTGGGGTTAAAACTCACTTTTAGAAGATTAAATCCTCTCCTGCGAGGTTGTGTTTTGCTCGGACGATTTGGAAGCCTTACACAACTCCGATTCCTTCAAACCAGACCTTCACGGATTCCTCGTCTTGAGAGCTTTCTGTGGGTATCTCACACGCCTTAATTGGATTTGTAAAACTCGAGATATCGACCAAACAGTCTCAGCACTCTCACAGCTCGAGTTCACAGACCTCTGCTCGTTCCAGCTCGATTTTTGTAAGATAAGCCTTCTCTCCTCGAACAAAGACCACTCAATTGAGATAATAGACTTCAAAGGCTATCCAAGGACATATTATTCACGTTGTTTGGTCGAGTATAGCTTCTATAATGAGAGGAGACAAACAGCACACCAATTTGTGCGAAAATAAGGATGGTGGCCCAAGCTTTGATTCCTATCAAGTCATGTGCAGCTCCCCTCCATTATGGCCGGCCAAGGTAGGTCTTCTAACCCATTTTTATTTGTTTTGCAGGTACTAATATCATGTGGAGTGGTTCCCAATTGATCCCATTAAATTTGGGGTCCAAAATATCTACCAATACTTCCAAAAATGGGAAGATGGGTCCTATTGTTTTATCTTTGTCAAAGATGTCTTTTTGTACTCATCCTAATTTATTTAGAACAAGTCAACTTCCTAAATCACATTATTGATCTCCAATATGTGTAGGCTCATCCCAATAATTTACGTGATGGATATTTTAGAAGGAAAATCCTACTCCCATTATTTAGCTCAATAATGCCAAAGATGGGGTTATAGACATTTGTATTCTCCTTTAATCATTCTTTCACTATTTAGGTAATGTTGGGCTTTTTTATTTATTAATAAGTCCCGAGTAAGTATTTGCGAAACCCGACACTAATGTACGAGTTTGAACAGTACGATATTCAACCATGCACTACGTAGAACATTGATCGTTTTACAAAATGTTTGGGAATCGGAAATCCAATACATAAGCTATGAATATTCAAATCAAATTTCCAAGGACATTCGGGTGCGGTGTCACAAGTTCACTCCCCCTTAACAGGAATTTCGTCCCCGAAATTCACAGCTCTACTCGAATAGGAAAGCATACTGCTTCCTCATCAAAGCCTCTGTTTCCCATGTCTCTTCTTCGACCCGATCGCTCTTCCACAGGACTTTAACCATTGGGACTTCCTTGCTCCTCAGTTTCTTCACCTTTCTATCGGTGACCTTGATAGGTTGAACAGAGTAGTTCAAATCCTCACGTACCTCTACAGGTGGCTTCTCCAATACGTGAGAGGGATCATGCACATACTTCTTAAGCATGGATACATGAAACACATTATGTATCTTTTCTAACTCAGGAGTCAACTGTAGACGATATGCCACGGCCCCAATCCTCTCTATAATTCTGAATGGACCTATGTATCGTGGGTTAAGCTTCCCTCGGGTTTGAAATCGAATGATTCCTTTCCAAGGAGAAACTTTCAAGAACACCTCGTCATCAACCTTAAACTCTAAGGTTCTTCGACGCTTATCTGCATAACTCTTTTGCCTATCCTGAGCCGCTTTGAGTCTCTCTCGAATCAATTTCACCTTTGATTTGGTGACCTCAACCAACTCAGTACCCTCGAGTTTGGCCATGCCAACCTCGTCCCAGCATAACGGTGTACGGCACCTCCTCCCATACAATGCCTCGTATGGAGGCATGCCGATGCTTGCCTGATAACTGTTGTTATAGGCAAACTCCACAAGTGCTAAGTGGTTGTCCCAACTCCCCTGGAACTCCAATGCACAAGCCCTCAGCATGTCTTCTAGGATCTGTATAACCCTTTCAGACTGCCCATCCGTCTGTGGATGGAAAGCAGTGCTGAACTTCAACTTCGTTCCCATAGACTCCTGGAATTTCGGCCAAAAACGTGATGTGAATCGTGGGTCTCTATCAGATACAATGGTCACCGGAACCCCATGCAGCCTCACGATCTCATCCGTATACAATTTGGCTAACCTCTCAAGTGGATAGGTAGTGTTGATAGGCAAGAAGTGTGCACTCTTTGTGAGCCTATCCACAACGACCCAAACCGCGTCATAGTTCCTGATAGTCCGTGGTAAGCCTACCACGAAATCCATAGTCACGTGCTCCCACTTCCATTCAGGGATGGAGAGTGGTTGCAATAAGCCTGCTGGGTGCTGATGTTCTGCCTTAACTTGTTGACAAGTAAGGCACCGACTGATGTACTCGGCTATTTCCCTCTTCATTCCAGACCACCAGTAACTTTCCTTCAAATCACGGTACATTTTCGTGCCCCCCGGGTGCATGGCATAAGCCGATGAATGAGCCTCCTCTAAGATGGACTTTCGGAGCTCATCATCTGACGGTACACACACTCGGTCACGAAATAACAAGAGACCATCATCTCTTTCCCTAAAATCCTCCACCGGCCCCGCTTGCATGCGTTCCCGGACCTTCATAAGTTCTTCGTCGGCTTCCTGACCCTTCTTGATCTCATCAAGTAAAGTGGGTCTCACCTCAAATCGTGCCAATAAGGCACCATCGCTGGTTACCTCCAGTTGGGCTCTTAATGCCCTCAAATTAGTTATCAATGCCCCAGACGAGCTCTTCCGGCTCAAAGCATCTGCCACCACGTTTGCCTTGCCTGGGTGATACTCTATCACTAGATGGTAGTCTTTTATCAGCTCCATCCACCGTCTCTGTCTCATGTTTAGCTCTTTCTGAGTAAACACGTACTTCAAGCTCTTGTGATCAGTGTATATGTGACATGTCTCCCCGTAGAGATAATGTCTCCATATCTTCAGTGCAAATACCACTGCCCCGAGCTCCAAATCATGAGTAGGATAATTCACCTCATGCTTCTTCAATTGTCGTGAAGCATAGGCGATTACCCTCCCATTCTGCATCAGTACACATCCGAGCCCTTGGATGCTCGCATCGCTATAGACATCGTACCCCACACCTTGTTTGGGTAATGCAAGTACCGGTGCCTCAGTCAATCTCTTCTTTAGTTCCATGAACCCTTTCTCACATTCGTCATCCCATACAAACTTAGCTCCTTTACGAGTGAGCTTCGTCAATGGCGATGCCAAAACAGAGAACTTCTCCACGAACTTTCTATAGTAGCCTGCCAATCCAAGGAAACTACGAATTTCCTTGACGTTCTTTGGCCTCTCCCATTCAGTAATGGCTTCTATCTTCTTGTTATCAACAGCAATCCCCGATCCCGAAACCACGTGCCCGAGGAAGCCAATCTCCTTTAGCCAAAATTCACATTTAGAAAATTTGGCATAGAGTTGCTTCTCCCGTAGTGTTTCAAGAACAAGTATCAAGTGCTCCTCATGCTCTTCTTCACTCTTTGAGTAAATCAAGATGTCATCTATGAACACAATCACGAATCGATCCAAGTATTTATGGAATACTCGGTTCATCAAGTCCATGAATGCCGCCGGGGCGTTTGTTAACCCAAACGAGGAACTCAAAATGCCCATACCTTGTGCGGAAAGCACTCTTTGGTATGTCATCTTCCTTAATCTTCAATTGATGGTACCCCGACCTTAAGTCAATCTTCGAAAACACGGTTGCTCCTCGTAGTTGATCAAACAAGTCATCAATCCTAGGCAACGGATACCTATTCTTGATTGTGACCTTGTTCAGTTGACGATAGTCAATGCACATTCGAAGTGTCCCATCTTTCTTTTTCACAAAAAGAACCGGTGCTCCCCACGGGGAGTGGCTTGGTCTAATGAAACCGTTATCCAAAAGCTCTTGCAATTGGGTTTTCAACTCATTAAGTTCAGCGGGTGCCATCCGGTATGGCGGTATGGAGATTGGTTTGGTATCAGGCTCGACCTCGATCACAAATTCAATCTCTCTGTCAGGTGGAAGCCCCGGTAGGTCTTTAGGGAAGACATCCGGATACTTACAAACCACCCTCACATCATCGATGTTCGTTTCCTCTTTGGTTTTGTCAACCACGTATGCTAGATATGCGTGGCATCCCTTCCTCATCATATTTCTCGCTCTCACGGCGGATATGATACAACTATTTGATTTGCCGCGGTCCCCCTCGAAGCGTAGGGTGTCCCCCTGTGTGCCTTCGAGTTCCAACACCTTTGTGTAGCAATCTACCCTAGCATGATGCTTTTCTAGCCAATCCATCCCTAGGATTGCATCGAACTCCATCATACTCAGCGGTACGAAATCACACGTCAAGGTTTGGCCACCGATTTCCACCATACAAGATGGATAGTAATTGTTTCTTTCAACGTCTTCCCCTAGTGGGGTTGATACCACTAAGGTTTGTGTCATTGGTATTGATTGCATCTCTAAGCTCTCGGCAAACGCCTCACTCACGAATGAACGTTGCGCTCCGGTATCGATAAGGATTCGTGCATCCTTCCCGTTAATCTTTAGTGTCCCTACATTCATGAACCATGTAAGACATCTTTCCTACCCTCCCTACTCATTTATAGAAGGTTGCAATGTTCACACGCACGTTAGGGATCAAGAAGAGGCCTTAACGTCGCAAAACGATGCGAAAAAATCGGGTTTCGGCAATCTGGGTGCCAGGCACGGCGTGCCCGGGGTAGGCACGATCGTGCCTGGCTCAGGAAAACGCCCTGGGGCTACTGCCTTGGAGGCACGATCGTGTCTGCCTTAGACACGATCGTGCCTGGGTTGGAAAAATCCTGGGAACCACTGACTTGGAGGCACGATCGTGTCTGACTTAGGCACGATCGTGCCTGGTTTGGAGAAAAACCCTGGGCAGCTACTGCCTTGTAGGCACGATCGTGTCTGCCTTAGGCACGATCGTGCCTGGGCTGGGAATATTCCTGGGCAGCTACTGACTTGGAGGCACGATCGTGTCTGCCTTAAGCACGATCGTGCCTGGGTCCCAGCCGCCTGAAGTTGCCCGAAATCCCCCGGTTCGACCCCAAAACCTCGTGCAATGATCCTAGCGATTAGTATCCTCAATTTATGGACTAATTAAGGATAAAACACTAGTATATGAGAGGCAATACCTGCGACGGAGTCCGGGTTAGCTTGAGCATCCGCCTCCGTCATCGCATAGACCCTAGCCTGGGTCCTCCCTTGGTTCACGGATGGCGCGTTGCTCGCACTTGCTCCCCCTTGCCCCCTGCTTGCTTGAGAAGCCCCGGTCTGATTCCGTGTACCCGTCGGGCCACTACTTGGTCCCGATGTCCTTGCCCCGCCCAGTTGTGGGCAATGTGCCTTCAAATGCCCGGCATCCCCACATTGGAAACATCTAGGGGGGTCGCGACATTTACCGGAATGGTTCCTCTTGCAATTGTTGCAACGAGTTACCACTGAGGTCTGTGACCTCGAGCCTTGCCCACTTGGGCCTTGGTTCCCCCTTGATGGTGGCGGTGGTGCCCGGAAAGATCCTCCTCCGTGGTTCCCCCTTTTGTTGGAACCTTGGGAGCCATGACTCTCCCATTTTCTCTTCTTCGCCTCTTCGGCGTCTCTCTTCTTCCGTTCCTCCCACTGTTTCTCCCCTTTCAATGCTTGTTCAACCACTTGGGCGAAAGTCATATTAGGCAATTGCGTTGCCCTATCACGTATCTCCAAGTCAAGAGCGTCCCAAAAGTGGTTCACCATGCGGTTCTCGTCACAAGCATACTCCGGTATGTAGTCGGCGAGATCCCGGAACTTGTACTCAAGCTCCTTCACTGACATGTTACCCCCTTGGGTTAGGAGGGTGTATTCCCTCACCTTCTTATTCACCTCGAAATCAGAATAGTATTGGGCAAAGAACTCCCGTTGGAAGTCCTCCCAAACGACGGTCTCACCGTACTTGTTCTTGGTTCCATCCCACCACTTGGATGCCATCCCCTCGAGCAATCTTACCGCAATTCTCAGTTTGAGATTCGGCGCGATTTGCATGTCAAGGGCCGCTTCATTTAGCCTCTTGATCCATTGTGCTGCCACTGAAATGTCCCCTGCTCCATCAAAGGGTTTGCACCCCAAATCTCTTGCTTCTTTGATGTACTTGGAGATCCTTATGGTTGGACCTCCATCATTTTGGCCTCCACGTGGTTCCACATGGACTCTAGATGCACCATGACTTCCTCCTCGTGAAGCCATGCCCGAAGGTTGCCCAGCCCGGTGCCTTCGGCGTTCCCTCCTCTCTTCACGCTCACGGTGATATTGTTGGAGCAGCGCCTCTATTCTTGCTAGGGAGTCATTCTCCCCCTCTTCATCGCTCACATCATCGTCATCCCCTTCGTAAGGGGTCTCAACCGGCTCGGTCCCCGGTTGGTAAGTCGAGTCCTCATAGGACCAGTAGGTTTCACTTTCTGTGTCGACATGACCGTCACTCACGGTCTGTGATCGGCCTCCACGGCCAGCTCCTCTAGATGCCCTAGAGGTCCTTCGACTGCCCTGTCCAGTCTCCTCTGGTACACGGCCGGTCGGGTTTCTCCTAGTAATCCTGCCACCACGGTCCATTTCTGAAAGAAATTGGGAAAGAGTCGTTAGACTCGTATCAAATGTCAATTGACGGATAGGTACTTAAGACACATTTTGGCTCGAGTCACTGCCATACCAATTGCTAAGGGTACCATCTTAACAATTAGAGACCTTGCAACCCAAGTACCAAAAGCTCTCCAAGTACAAAACTTCTATGCTCATGGTTTTCAAAATCTTTTCAAAAAGAGAATTTTGAGACTTCATTATGAAGTTTATGGACTAAGGCTCTGATACCAACTTAATTGTCACGCCCCGGACCTCCCCGGACACGTCAACAACCCGCCGTACAATACGAATAGTCAACCGCAGTCCAACACATTCATATTATACAAGGCGTCATGAATATCATTCACACATAAGTCATCCATAAACATACATAATAAACAATTGAATACGCAGCGGAAAACATTGTTTAAAACAAAAGGGCCACACAGGGCAAACATGAGCACGCAGGCTCTAAAGTAAAATATCCATGAGCAAGTTTAATATTATTTAAAAACAGAATGGAGGAAGCACGAACCAAGTCTTCTCTCCAAGGAATCACTCGATCAACGAGCACAGGAAGCAAGCTCTAGCCTCAACCTGAAATTGTGGTGGGACGCCCCCGAAGGGGTCAGTACTCTATACGGCTATAAAGTACTGGTGTGGCAGGCATCTAATAGATATACAACAAGTATTTCAAACACAAGACCCTCAAGTAGGGTGATAGTACATTATGATTGTAACCCTAAGTTACCCATTTGAAAATATACTTACTTTAGGTAAAAGTCAAGTAGTCGGCCCGTGGGCCCATGTTCATTTAGAAATCACCATTCCCATTTCCCGTGGCTACAAGCCACGATACTCAATAGAGTCCAACCCTAACACATGACATTGTATTCTAGAGCTCGGCTCTACTACATCACCATACAATTCATGTCACTCGGGTCAATTCCTTACCTTGCGTTCTAGAGCTCGGCTCTATTACATCACCACGCAAGCCCTAGAGCTCGGCTCTAGCTATACAATACATAGACTACAAGTCTACACCTTACATGCATTCTAGAGCTCGGCTCTACTACATCACCATGCATTAAGGTCCAATTCTCAAGCAACCCTATGCCTAGAATTGACATATCATTAAACTGCCATGGGTCATCCTTAAAGACTTCCCATAACTTAACCTTAGTTCCATACTAAGTTATTATATACACTTGAACTATATTCAAGCACCTTTCATACAATCCAATCCCTAGGATCAATTTAATCAATAAATCCCAATAATCATTAACTAGTATTTCAATACTATTAAGATTATTGCTATCAAACCATTATCCTTGTTATTTGTAATTCTCTACATATTTATAATTATGTAGCAGCAACTTAAACATTCATTCTCAATACACAAATATTCATTTATGTATCCACATAATTCATACATGAGAAAAGTGCCCATTTTCACAAATAGTTCATTTATACTCATTTAATCTCATATTATTCATACCTTCTCAAATCATTTCAAATTTCATTCTTTGGCAACTATATCAATATTTCATCAATATAAAATCATCATAATCCATGAAAAATCATGATTTAAGCATTTAGGTAATCTCATGCTTAACCTACAAGTTGTAAGCAATTAGATGTCAATCCTCACCTCATTTGAGCTTTAAACTTTCCCTTCTTGGTCCAATGGTCAAAGCTTTGGTCAAGGTGGAATTGGAACTGATTCCTTGCTCAAATATGAGTGTTAAACAGCCTCCTCAAAGTGCTAGTTCAACCCTTAATCGTTGATACGAAAACAGCCCCTAGAACGGGTGTTTCCCGGTCAACTCGTTTCCTAGTTTTTCCAAGATTTGTTCTAGGTTAGTATCTAACCTTTACATCAATAAAATAACTTTATAAGGACATATTATACACTTGGATTAGTGTATGATAGTCCCACCAATCGTTCATATCATTTGGAAAATGAAAAGTAAAGTTTTGGGGTTAAAACTCACTTTTAGAAGATTAAATCCTCTCCTGCGAGGTTGTGTTTTGCTCGGACGATTTGGAAGCCTTACACAACTCCGATTCCTTCAAACCAGACCTTCACGGATTCCTCGTCTTGAGAGCTTTCTGTGGGTATCTCACACGCCTTAATTGGATTTGTAAAACTCGAGATATCGACCAAACAGTCTCAGCACTCTCACAGCTCGAGTTCACAGACCTCTGCTCGTTCCAGCTCGATTTTTGTAAGATAAGCCTTCTCTCCTCGAACAAAGACCACTCAATTGAGATAATAGACTTCAAAGGCTATCCAAGGACATATTATTCACGTTGTTTGGTCGAGTATATCTTCTATAATGAGAGGAGACAAACAGCACACCAATTTGTGCGAAAATAAGGATGGTGGCCCAAGCTTTGATTCCTATCAAGTCATGTGCAGCTCCCCTCCATTATGGCCGGCCAAGGTAGGTCTTCTAACCCATTTTTATTTGTTTTGCAGGTACTAATATCATGTGGAGTGGTTCCCAATTGATCCCATTAAATTTGGGGTCCAAAATATCTACCAATACTTCCAAAAATGGGAAGATGGGTCCTATTGTTTTATCTTTGTCAAAGATGTCTTTTTGTACTCATCCTAATTTATTTAGAACAAGTCAACTTCCTAAATCACATTATTGATCTCCAATATGTGTAGGCTCATCCCAATAATTTACGTGATGGATATTTTAGAAGGAAAATCCTACTCCCATTATTTAGCTCAATAATGCCAAAGATGGGGTTATAGACATTTGTATTCTCCTTTAATCATTCTTTCACTATTTAGGTAATGTTGGGCTTTTTTATTTATTAATAAGTCCCGAGTAAGTATTTGCGAAACCCGACACTAATGTACGAGTTTGAACAGTACGATATTCAACCATGCACTACGTAGAACATTGATCGTTTTACAAAATGTTTGGGAATCGGAAATCCAATACATAAGCTATGAATATTCAAATCAAATTTCCAAGGACATTCGGGTGCGGTGTCACATTTATCCACTAAATATGGAGCACATTACAATTACACAAAGCAGAACACAAGTAGTAGACTAGTCTAATACAGGGATAATGTCTAATATAAAAAGGGGTGACATCGTCAAAACTATTGCGTTGTATATCAAAATCTAGGGGACCTAATTAACAAAAAGCAATACAATTACCTTACTCCCTTAAGCCCGCTCGCAATTCAACCTTCATAGTGCTGATCATATACCTCCTTTTCTTGTATAAACCAAAGAAAAATCCAAATAAATGATAGGACCTCATCGAAAATGTGGTAAAAATCCATAAGAGAGTCCGACTCTACAATAACATCAACCTTAAGCATGTATTGCTTAATTGATCATTCTTTTTTAAAGTTGAAAACTAAACACACCGGATGATAACTTGAATGAATCTAGGGAAATTTGATAAATTCAATGAATCTAGATTTTTCGTTAAATTTGATTGAACATTGGACAACAACAAACGGTAATTTGGGGTTAAGAGGAAAGTTTTCCAGCTCTTTCTACTAACTCAAATAATCTTGTCAACTACATTCTAACCTAATGTTTGATCACCTATTAACAAATGGGGGGGGGGGGGGGGGGGGGGGGAATCTGGAACTAATTGTAACTCAATCATAATTATTTTAGTTATAAACAATAAGTTACAGGTTATTAGGAATTGTCATAAACATTGAAAATAAAACGCACAACACGTACCACAGTCCGATAAACCCTACTCCAAAATCCAGTTTCACAATGCTCATCATCTGCATTTGTGACCTATGTAATTATGTAAAGCAAAACACAAAATAAATTTAAGCACACTCCCAACTAATCAAACCTAGCAGCAAAAATAAACCAAACAAGAACTTAACAAACATTTGTGTATAAGCTGGCATTAAGCGCTCAGCATACTATCCCATTCCTAATCACTCACATTTGGCACTTAATTTTTTATTGCTTATTCGATCATTTCTTATTGAAAATGAAAACTAACTCACTAGATGATCATAAACTTAGAAGTTTGTAGTAATTAATTGTGACTCACTACAATTATCAAGAATCAATTACATGTTATTAGGAAATTATAAGTTGTTAAAACCCGGGGTTCCATCTCAAAGGTCAACATGATTTGAGGAGTAACTCAAAGCCTTATATAGTGTTTTATTGCTTTATACTTACTGGTGTGGGACAAATACTTTAACACGCCTCCTCAACCCAAACCGGGCTGTACAATATCGGACTGCATAAATGATCCAAATAGACCCTTAACAAGCTACCCATAATCATGGGTACTAACACGCAGTAAAACCAAAACCGGAATTGACTCTGATACCATTTTAAGACCCGAGGGTTCATCCTAAAAGGTAAAATGATAGGAGGTGTAGCTCAAAGCCTTTTTTATCATTAACTAAAAGCCTTATATAGTGCTTTATTGCTTTATAGATTTCCGGTGTGGGACAAATACTTTAACACGCTCCCTTAGCCCGAACCAGACTCAACAATATCGGGGTGTATAAATGGGCCAAAAGAACCTTAACAAGCTACCCATAATCATGGGTTCTAACAAGCAGTCATACCAAAACAGGAATTTGCTATGATACCAACTTGAAGAAAAGAGTTTTATTCATTGATCGTAAATACAACAGTTGAGTACAATTTATAGGCCTAGGCTAACTTAATAAAGGAAAGAGTAACTATGTACAGGATCTTCTAATTAATACAAATTTCCTACTTGATTCTAGGAAATTAGATTATGATCAAGAGGAAATCAGATTATGATCAAGACAAATCTCATAATAATCAACTAAATATTATAATATTTCTACATTAACCTTATTATTAAATACCCTTAAATTGACAAAGGCATACCTCACTTTACGAAGAGCAAAATACGTAACTATCAATGAAGATTTTTATCATCATTTATCATAAAAATAAAAATGAAAAGCAAGACAATTACTTTACTCCCTTAAGCCCGCTCGCAATTCAACCTTCATAGCGCTGATCATATGTCTCCTTTACCTATATAAACCAAAGAACAACCCAAATAAATAATAGGACCTCATCGAAAATTTGGTGAAAATCCATAAGAGAGTCCGACTCTACAATAACATCAAACTTTTGCATGTATTGCTTAATCGATCATTCTTTTTTAAAACTGAAAACTAAACACACTGGATGATAACTTGAATGAATCTAGGGAAATTGGATAACTTCAATGAGTCTAGATTTTTCGTTAAATTTGAATGAACCTTGGGCAGCAACAAACGGTTATTTGGTGTTAGGAGGGAAGTTTTCTAGCTCTTTCTACTAACTCATATAATCTTGTCAACTACATTCTAACCTAATATTTATATTTTCAGTAAATTCATATAAAATAAACTAAAAGAAATTCATTAAAACTATTTTCATATTTTTAATATGTTTTAGATTTATATGTAAAATTACACACACACTTGCATATATGTATATATACTTCATATTATTTTATTCTAGAATCATATACTGCGTACTATACTTCATACTAATTGTATGCAACATAAAAACTTTGTACTATATAAAAGTTATAAAATGTAAATAGCTAGGGACTACTACATTATGTTTATATGTGTGTGTGTGTTTAATTTACCCTGTAATATAAAAATTGTCTTATTATATTATAAATAGACATCTATGTTTTATATTATGAACTTGTACATTATTTTATTTTATTTTTTCTCTATTTTTTAACTTCATATTTTTAATAGCAATTTGGACACTTTTCATCGGTTGAGGGGGTAAATTGAACAACTTTGTCGGGTTCAGGGGTCTATTTGACCCCTTAGATTTCCACGTGGGATGCACGGTTGGCATTTAACCAGCTGACGTGGCAATGACCGGAAACTCACCTGCAAAAAATAGGATTTGAACTTTTTTGGCGAGTTCAGGGAGTGAATTTGAGCTTTTTGAGTTCGAATTGAGCATTCCGAACAGGTACAACGTCTATTGTCAAACTCTTCAAAGAAGGAATGGATAAACAAACACACTTCAAGTTCATCCACTCGCAAGTCGCAATCTAATACAGCCAATTCTTGAGCTGTGTGGGGCAACCAGAGAACAGTCCTTGGGTTGAGGTATCATCATGGAATGTGACGAGACAGAGGTGCAGGGGTTTAAGGCATGGAAAAGAGAGAATCAGGCAGTTCAAGGACGCAATTCATTTCTAGTTTTAGAACTGCAAGTCATTAACTATAAAAAAGACATCGGGGCAAGGAAAAAGGTTCCTCAACAAAGAGGCAAAGGTCAAGCTCTTGAACATTATCTTTGATAGCTGATGATAGCCATGCACACACACGAGTGCCAGTGAAACAAACACGACAAGAAAGCAAGAAAGGCAAAACTTTTGAATAGTAGGTGTGTTCCTATGCTGAAGCACTGTTTGGACGAAATGCATAAAACAGATGACTTTTAGTGGATAACCAAAAACACAGGTAGAGTACTTGGGAACAATGGTCCATAGGTTTTTCAACCGTGTAGACAATATGCACGTTGCTACTGCATCTGTGGTGGGAAGAAATGAAAGAATGTGATAAAGAATGTCATCAGGTAACTGGCTGATCATATCTTCACCATCATCACTCTTGACCATCTCAGACACCTTCCCGGGTTTGAAATTGCCCATTATCTCCTTCACTTTCCCTAAGAATACATAAGGAGCAATTATTGTAGGTTAAAATGGAAATTTTAACCTATCACCTAGGTATAACTAAAACATGTGCTTTTTCCTTAAAACAAATGACACCCATCCCTAAGGATCCCAGAACCGACCGAACAGTTATCCGGGAGGTTATAAGTTCAGCTTTGATCACACACTCATGATGGAAAGAGTGAGATTCCATTCCGAGTTTGTGCTTGGAATTGAACCCGGAACCTCTCCGGCTCTCCCATGGGACACCCCGGTAGCTTTTTCCTTAAATATGACTACCAGGACACCTTTTTAAGAGCTTTTTTATTTAATGATCTCCTTTATCTATGAACAAACACTATGAAACACCTTATCAATGTCTCTATATCAATGGGGTCCCAGTGGGTCCCACATTCAAACTCATATATTACTTGCTCCGCCCTTATTTCTTTGTCCCATAATGTTTAGCATGAATGTAATGGGGGGATATACAGATCATCTTCTTTCTGGCCATTCTATCTGCTTTTCTGAATCTTGCTTCTTATTCATTGATCTTGGGTTTATCACATAATCTTTGCCAGAACTAATGTGAATTACCCTCGTAGTATTTAAATTAGTTTTACTATTCAACTGAACCACAATAACTGAATTTCTTTTATTTATGGTAAACAAACGATGCAGAAAACGAGAGATAAAAAGGAATTACATTTACCACATAAATAGTAAAAAGGCCAAAAATAGCGACCTGGGGAGTAAAACAAATAACAACCCAAAATATATATTCCAAGAATGAATTGGTTTGACACAAGAAGCTCTTTTTACCTCAAAAAACTACCCACGACTTCTTTATCCACAAAAACATCTCTAAAGAAGAAAATAGCCATAAAAGAGGAATACCAAATTAATACTGATGGTGAAAAGGAATACGAAATGACAGAAGAAGATACTTACTAGTTACTAGTACTAGCTAGCGATAATGAGGGATATAGATAGGAGGCATCGGAAGGAGAAGACGAAAGCTTGCTGGGAATGAAATGGATGGGCACAAAAACCGAGTCGAAGAAAGAAAGTACAGAGCATCGAGAGCAACAATGGATTGTAGTGGCGCTCAATGAAGCATTTTTAGTAATTTCTCCATGTTCTTACAACAAACTGCAGTAAGAAAATGCCCATGATGGTCTTTGAGATCTGACAGAACATCTAACTATATACTCCTACTTCGTATATTCCAAACTAACTCCATCAATACGATCAAAAAAATTAAATCTATCAATTAAAATAGTTTTTTTAAAGCAAAAAAGAAATGAAAAGCAAAACAAACAATTTCCATTACCAAGAGAAGAGAACGGTCACCGGGCATCTAATTTTGAACTAAAAACGTCAAATTTATGTTACGTGCTTGAAACCCTAGTGGCCTATCTGAGACATTCACGCTTAACTATAGTGTACAATTTTGTTCTTTCTCCCAATAAATTAAAGTAAAAAGAATGGGCTTGCATGTCCATGGTTCTTATACATCTGATTGATACACAACATTAATATGTCAAGTCTATCATGAGTTACAAGTACAAAACATTTCTGCTAATGATTAAATGAGAGCAGAAAGGCAATACTACTCTCTTCCCTCTATCCCACCGTTGTTCAAACAGCAAAATTTATTTTTCAAGCTATTCCGTTTGTTCCTTTGTGCCATTTCTGACGGAGCTTTTTCCAGCTAAAGTTACAACACTGGTTACACATACAACTTCAAAATGCTCTTCAAAAAAACGAAACCGTCCACAGAAATCAGACGCAATATGCATCCAGAAGGTTCTGAAATATCCTCTAGAAGAGCTCAGATTTGTGTTTGGCTGAGAAAGATATCATCGATCACAATGCAGAGAGCTAAAGGTGCCGGTTTTAGAGGGATCTGGCATCGGGCTGAGTTCCTCGAAGAAGTTAAAGTACTCATTCTTAAACTTTGGTATCATTTCCTTGCTGCATCTCAGAGCGGAAGCTGGTGAACCTAAGCCACTTTGGGACTCAAGGGCATCGACTTCAGCCAATAGGTCAGACACGGACTCCTCATCTAGGGTAGTGAACTCGATTGGTTGCCAGCTGGACACATTCAAGGTCAGATGAGATGGAGAGGAATTCAACAGATGGTCAGCATTTGAAGTGGGCGTGCCTGCAGTTTCAAGCGGTTTTTGGGGCAAGTTATTAGTGACCAGACCGGAATCCCATTCGTTAACGGCTATACTGGAAGCACTGCTCCAAGACGGGAGGTTTGAAGATGAATGTTCTTTGGTTTCCACATTCCGGCCATATTGATGATCTTCGCCGCTAGGTGAGGGGCTAGGATGATCATGGTGGAGATTGGGGCGTTGGTTAGGAAAGCATGATGACAATGATAGCAGCTCCTCGGCTGCTTGGACTTCCCAACTCTTATCACCGCCTGCTGTTGGTGAAGAGTCATTGAGGAGGGCGGTGAAGCTTATCCTAACGTTCTGCTCAGGGGGGGCATTCAGCTTAGTGGTGACTGATGCAAAATGTGTGGCCGGAAGCACATTTGTTGAGGTTGTTAGAGGCGCAGGTTCCCAGTTTTGTCCTGTCGATTGAATTAAACAGGCCTGGGAATTATTATAGTGCATTTCATGAACGTTTGCCTGAAATTCAACACCTTCTGGTCTCTTTTCGGGTGGTCCATGACTCGATAAATGAAATGGGTGCCCGGCTTGGGATTTCTCGGACAGGGAAATTTTACCCTTTAGCAAATCCAAGAAAGACTGAGTGCCTGAGTCATCTGTCCTCACACATTCACCACCACCATCCAAACACACATTTTCTTTCTTCTGTTTGTTTTCACCTAAATTTACATTTGACACTCCTCCAAGGCCCAATGTTTGAACTACTACACTACCAGGGATTTTGGGAGGTTTATGGAGTAATGCATCAGTTAGTAGCACTGACCCATCATGCTCATTGTTTTTCCACACTTTCAAATCAGGAGGGAAAAACCCTGCTTTACTCCAACCACCTAATTGAATCATTGAAAACGGACCCTGCACTGTACTGGTGGGATCACGGTAATACCACAATTGTTGTGTTTCTTCACTATTACAACCACCACCTGGTGTTCGGTTCTCATTGGGAAGAGTGGTATTCGAAGTTTCAGACCCACAACGTCTAACCTCTGCCTGATCTACCTGACCACCAATGATTGAGGAAGAAGTGGCAGGGGTTTCTTTTCTGAGTCGTTTGGCTAGCAAAAGATCATTTAGTGTTAGTGATAGCTTTCCTTTTAGGTCGATCCAGTATACCTTAAAAAGATACTCCCATGTGGTTTTATCATCAAAATCTACATGTACCTGCACATATTTCAACGTTCGAATTTAAGAATTGCAAGCGTGACTCGTGACGGTAATGCGCATACAAAACTAAGGGCATGTTTGTTAACTATAAAATAGATGGGTTCTGGAAAAAACAGAATACTTGTTGCTGTACAAAACTTTCTGAATCACATAAACTGGGAAATTCTACTATTTTAACTTAGGAAGGAATTCTAAAAACGATTATTTACTATTCTCAGAGTTTTCCCAATAAAACATACTTTCAACTTTGAATGTCTGTGCTCATAACTGAGGTTTATGAGCCTCACCCTCACATAGGCTTCCTAATTCGTGATATTTCACCCTCAAGAGTCAAGACACTGTACTTTATGTTTCAGTGAAGAAAACTACCTACTTAATCCAAAAATATAGCATCTGGTATAAAATATAGCAAATGACCCAAAATATTGAAGGTTTGGTGCACTTGGTTTCACTTAAGAAAATACTTACACTAAACCTTGGGCCCTTTTTGAATCACCTTGAGCTCACTCAATCATCATTTGGCATTGAAGTCTTGAAGAGTTGAAGAAAAGACTATATTCCTATATTAATCTACGAAGGTTATGAAAACAGGATGTAGACGATGACAATTGTCCTACAACTATAGCTACCTTTAATACAAGCACACAGATAGTTCAACAGTATTGAATAAATGAATTTGATTTATAAACATATTTACGTGAACTTACTTTGATTTATTAGATATACCCTTATTTTATACTCCCTCCGTCCCGCTATTAACTTCCTACTTTGACCTACACACATATTTAGGAAATAAATTTGACTTTACTGTTTAGACACTGTTTGACACTGTTTTGCATTGTTTGACACTGTTTTGATGTAGGATAACTTTCCATTTAGGGAAATGAGAAGATAATTTTGGGACGGCACAAAAAGGAAAGCAGGAAGTTAATAGCGGGACGGAGGGAGTACTATATATAAAATCAAGAGGGAAATATGTAAAAAGTAAGGAACTAAGGATAGTATTGACATTTCCTGTTAAGAAATTCTATTTATAGAAATGAGAATTTCGTTTTTTATGTCAATTTTTTATACCCTGCTCATGTAAAAGGCCCAAAATACAACTCCAATCGGTCTGTATTATGAAAATGTAATATTTCATTGGGATTCTAAACATGAAAATGTTTTCACACTTTTGATGAAGATATACCTTATTATCTTCCTTGTGAATGTAGCCTCATTCATTGAGTTCTTACAATAGGGAAATTCATTATACCACTAATAACATGTCTCCATTTGATATAATTCGTAACTTTAATCTCAAAATCCACTGAACTTTACACGCACGGAGATGTCTACAAGCTGGATCTTCACGTTTACGACAACAATTTTACTCAAAATTAAATGTTGCTGATTTGAATGCATCTCAAGGCCCAAATTTGATGTTAATCTCTTCTAATAAAAGAATCATGACAACATAGCACAAGAAGACAAAGTCCTTTTGGAGATGCTAATTAGAGCTATAGTAAGTGCTAGATTGAAGAAATAAAAAACATACAATGGACTTATTCAATTGAAATAAACTGCAAAGCCTTTGATCCTATCACTATTTGTATGATATTGGTGATCAAGAAGCTAAAATTTAGTAAATATATCTCATACAAACTTTACACTTTCGGGCTAAGTAGATTTTTACCAACCCATAGGTGTAGTGTTTTGGTAAGACTTCAAAACACTACACCTAGTTTTGCAAAACATTTGTTCTCTTTAAGATCTCAAATCCTAGTTAGTTAAATACAGTGCGGGAATTAAATGAGGTTCAATGCGTATAAGTTTTACTCGCTAACGTGAATTAAAAACGGACAAAATTTGATGAAAAATATTGACTTTTAAAAAGCATGTAAATACGTATATGTGCACAATGCGGGCATTTTAAAAGAATCATGCATAAAAATGGGTCTTGGCTTGAACATTTAAATTGTATACATCACAAAACAACATATATAGTAAAAACAAATCACATTATACACATATTCAAGTAGCAAATCTCATTACTACATCAAAGAATAATTTGCAATATCACAATCCATGGAAACAATAGTAATTAAGTCCAAGAAATAATTCAACAAAAAACAATGTCAAGAAAACAATGCAAAATAACAATAGAACAAGACCAAGTTAACAACACCATCTTCATCGCATAACACTCTAGTTAAACTCACCATCTTCATCAAGATGGATGGCATACAAGAAAGGTGTGTGGTTGCTATGTTTTTTATAGTTTATGATTAGAAGTTTACATCAGAAAACGTTAGGTTTAGAAAAATCTTAATTTTGAAATGCATGCTTGCAAATATTAGAAATCTAGCGGTATTCTAAGTTTGGGTCTATTAGGACATAAGTTTTAGCTGTCATGCATTTAATTTTAAAATTTAAAAATTAGATATGTTGTACTCCCTTCGTCCCTATTTAAATTTCCCAGTTTGAATTGCACAAATTTTAGGGAAATAAAAAAAATGTTTGGCTTCCTGAATTGTCCTTTTGTTGAGGGATATATTTTACTATAGAATATAAAGTACACTGTTTGGCACTGTTTGACACTGCTTTGTAATGTGCTGTCATTATTATTCAAGAGTAGTACAGTAAATTGATAGAAATTTATTTACCAAATAGGGAAAGGAGACATAATTTAGAGACATTCATAATAGGAAAGTGAGAAGTTTAAGGGACAGAGGGAGTATTGTAACGATACAAACAACACATGGTCACGGTGATCAGGGTTTCCTTGTTGTATTTAAACTATCGTTTATCTCCTATTTGTTTAATGCATTCATTCAATTGACCAATTCATGACTTTGCTTTTTAAAGTACGGGAAATAGACGCTTTCTCCGTTTTTTGTAAAGTACAAGGAGCGGATGTTTTCCCCATTTTAAAAGGACCAGCCTTATTTTGTTTTAAATGTGATTTTTTATTCAAAAAACGGTACATGTTTGTAGCATGTATAAGCTAACTAGGTTAATTCATACTTCCTTTTTTATACAAAAGCATTCAATACATATCTTGAAATATACTCTTTTGTCAATATTTAGCTTCTGAGTTACAAACTTACAATGTACATAGATAAATAAATACATACACATAGTCACATATATAAGGGGGGGAAATAAAAGTACAAATACATACATATATAAAATATATATATATATAAGTCCGCTAAGGCCAACGTTTAGGGCCTAACTTTAAAAAGTTGTAAGGTCTAAATCTTATGTTTCAAAAGTATAATCGTTTCGATATAAAAAATTATCTCAAAAAATGAAAGTCCAAGCAATTTAAACACTTTTTAAAGTTTACATTTGACTTTTTGGGTTCCATATTACTCTACCATATACACATTAATCTTCTTTGTCAGACCCCCAAAATGTACTCAATACTCACATTTACAAACGTTGAAATTTTAAAAAAAAAATCCACAACTGTATCTTCAAGTTTTTATTGACTTAAGCATTGCTCCTGCGAACTACTCCGTAAGAAAACACTAGCCGGACACATATCCCCCGTAGCGATTACTCGACTTTCTCCAAAGCTGGTGTATGGGGTTTGTACTTTTCCAGACAGTATGTAGATAGAAAGGTTGATTCATTATAGTGTGTTATTTCTTTATGGCTATTGTTGGTGTTTTTCTTATTAAGTCATCATCATGCTCCTCATCTACCCAACCATGGTGCTGCCGACTCATCCCCAACCCGGTTTACAAACGCTGTTATCTATGATGGTATATGGATTGTCATATTCTTGTTTACATGTTTTGTGTTTCAGTCTTTCAGAGGCATTTGGGTTTGAAACACTAAAACAACTTTCTCGTTTGTTGTTTGGTCAGCAATATGCTCAGTCCTACTTAGGGAGCGTGGCCCTATGTCTTGCACAACACTTTCTGGCTTACTTACCAGTTCGGTATGCTTTTGTAATTTTAAGTCTTGCATTTACGCGTATTGGTCTCTAAAGTATTGATTACTAAAGTTGCACCCCACCCCTGTCCCCCCAAATCATGTGGCGTTAACCATTCTAAGACACTCTATTATCCAAAAAACCATCACATAAATGTGTCACGCCCCTTCTAAGTTTGATATTTGACGATTTTTGAGAGTATGTACTTGTAATATAACATATACTTCGTTAAAAATGCTGTTACTATAGAACCCTATTCTCTAACACCTTCTAAAGTTACTAGTGAGTATATAAGCTCTACCATCTCTAAAGCTTAATGTAATCTCTGGATGGGAAAAGATCTTTTCATAGATACCTTTGTACTTCATTGATAGTTAGATATACATGAGTATTTGATTAGCCACACGCACCTGTGCTGATCATTGAATTAGTCTACTAAAGCTCACACTTGTAGGATTGTTTATTTAAGCTCTAAAATCATACCTTGTAAAGGTTGTTGTAATGAAAGAGGCCAAATGTAGAAGGTTTGGTGGATTTGCTAATGAAAACAAAAAAGTTCTTCGATGTACCAGTGACTGATGTAACACAAGGTGCAAAGTTTGTTTAAGATAGACTTGCAACCCCTAAAGGTCACATTGGTTGACTCTACTTTCAGGAGGGGGGTCAGAGTAATTTATTTATGGAATTCTGAGATAATAATAATACTCCCTATGTATTCAGATGTTTGGGACATTAGGCCTTTGCAAAGAGCTTAATGCTGAAATAGCAAGGGTAGTGAATAGTGTAAAAGAGGTAAAAAGTAGGAGAGAAGGATGAAAAAGTAAAAGAGTGATTAGGAATTTTTAAAAGAAAAACTCACCAAAAGGGGAAGGTGTCACAAATATTTAAGAGCAATCAGATGAGTCAAACCGACCCGTTGACAACCTCCTAATCCCATTTTTAGCTTATGTGTCATTATTTTTGCCTTGTATTTAAGCCGATCTGGCCAGATATTTCATGTCAGGCTTATAATCTATTTTAAAAAGATAGTGAGACGTATGCTAAAACTGGGATTACGAGGTTGTCAACAAGTCGTTAAGACTCATCCCATTGTTTTTTATAAGTAGATGTATTTATATGACACTTTATTGAGTACATGATCTTATGTGCCGAATTCATAACAGTAGAAAACCTCATTTGACCCTTTCCTCAATATTTAAATTTAAAGATAGACTGAAACGGAAAGTGTTGCGAACATTTGAATATGGAGGAGTAATAAAAATAATAACAATATAATAATAATAATAATAATAATAATAATAATAATAATAATAATAATAATAATAATAATAATAATAATAATAATAATAATAATAATAATAATAATAATAATAATAATAATAATAATAATAATAATAATAATAATAATAATAATAATAATAATAATAATAATAATAATAATAATAATAATAATAATAATAATAATAATAATAATAATAATAATAATAATAATAATAATAATAATAATAATAATAATAATAATAATAATAATAATAATAATAATAATAATAATAATAATAATAATAATAATAATAATAATAATAATAATAATAATAATAATAATAATAATAATAATAATAATAATAATAATAATAATAATAATAATAATAATAATAATAATAATAATAATAATAATAATAATAATAATAATAATAATAATAATAATAATAATAATAATAATAATAATAATAATAATAATAATAATAATAATAATAATAATAATAATAATAATAATAATAATAATAATAATAATAATAATAATAATAATAATAATAATAATAATAATAATAATAATAATAATAATAATAATAATAATAATAATAATAATAATAATAATAATAATAATAATAATAATAATAATAATAATAATAATAATAATAATAATAATAATAATAATAATAATAATAATAATAATAATAATAATAATAATAATAATAATAATAATAATAATAACAATTAATAATAGTACTAAAATATAACAATAATAATAAGAATGAGAAAAAGAATAGTAGTAGTAGTAGTAGTAATACTAGTAATAATAAGAACATCTACAACAATGGAATGATAATAGTAATAATAACAACAATAGCATGTTTAATAATAATAATAATAATAATAATAATAAATAACAAGATCAAAGTGCCCGGTATGACACTTGTTTAAACATTAAGCGTCTGCAAGTCTGCATACAAATGTACGATAATACGGTTACTTGTATTCTGTATCCCTACCTTTTAGTTTGTTTTTTTATGCCGTATAGTTACAAGTTGCTTACAGGTTCTGATTAAGATGAAAACAACAGAAATAGATTGTATGGAGAGATCGAACTCAGTAGTAGAGTACAAACAAACGATTTAGTAGCAATTAATATTGAAAATGTCAAGACAAAACATCCTCAGTTGTTCTACGAGTCAAGGTTATATAGAATTTTACAAGGAGGATCCGAAATACTCAATGTTAGATGGTTTTCCGTGTAAGGGGATCGATTGAAGATCTATTTAACTTTTGTACTTCGCTCCTTCTTTAAAGACTGTACCAATTCTTACAGATGAGCAAATGATTAATCATGCTGAATTGGTATATGTATATTGTAAGCCATTCTTGCATACGGACATCACGCTGGACAAATTCCCAGTGCACTTAGGTAGAAATCCAATTCAGGCCTATATAATTTAACTTTAACCATGCTAATAACTAACAAGTACCGAGGCACTTCCATCACCCACATATTCCTTGCAAAAGTTTTACCGGACTAGCAAGATATGGGAGCAACTCCACTCGCCTTGGCATTGAATAAAGGAGGTAATGGTTTGGAATCTCATAGATATGTGCTAAAGCACTTCCTATGAGAAAGTCCCCCTTGGCAAAAACTCAAAGCAGGAATCAAGTCACAGATATTTGAATAAAAATCAGCGAAAAAAGATGTAGATTGTCAGCATACATTGATGACTTTTTTTCAAGATCAGTGAAAAGAATGTGTAGGCATACACTTAAGCCTTATGTTAAGGTTATGCTACGAAATTTTCTCCATAATTCCATTACTGTCGCTCATTCCACTTTGAGAACATCCAGATTATGCTTATCTAAAGAGAATATTTTGAAACCTTTTTATCTGCAAAGGCTTTCAGTTTGACTTTGACTATATTTTCTTGGACAATTTTGATGTGCCAGGAATAATGGATTTTGGCTACTGCTTTACAAACCCTTGGTGCCAAAACTTCAGACTATCCACTTAGGGGTCTATCTGCACTCAACATGCTTCATCAGTTACCAATACTTGTAGTGCAAAGAACGACGAGTGTGCACTCAAAGTAATACAAAATCTAATTTTGATGATAAACAAAAGTCTAACACTGACTTCTGAATGCAGAACACATAGACATTCTTGATTGCGTGATGAACATTGAGTAGAGAATCAAATCCCCATAAGTCAGTTGCCTTTGAGTTAAGTGGAATGAAAACAGCTAATTCTTTGCTCTTGGAGAATATAAACGAATAAACAGATCCAGATAATCGTGGTAAAAGAAATAAAAACTGGCATTTGTGTTCAGAATGCTTCTTGTGGTACATGAATATATAATCGGTCATCACTACACACAATATCATACCGTACACTCGACAAAATTAACATACAGGAGTACGGTTTAAGAAGGTTTTTTATTTATTAAGCATTCATGGAGTATAGAAAACTATGCCTATATCTATTTCACCTCCCCTTCGAAAGTAATGGGGCTATAAACCTCTAATTTAAATTCAATCCAATGAATACTTACCGAGGTACCGTCCATTTCATGCATTTATGATGGCATTATTTTATTGAATTTTAAAATTACTTTTACTTCAACAAGTGGGGAAGTGAAGCGGTGTCAACGTCTAAATCATCTATGAGCTGTGATCCAAGTTGGTTGAGTGGAACTATGAAATCAATGTTAACCCATCCAGGCAACAGTTTTACAAATTGATTGGGGCATAATACTTAAGCGTGGTGTTTTCATAATGAATGGTGCACAAGTTCAATTGTGGTGTTCTCAAAATGATTTACATATCATTGTGAGTATATATGAATGTTGTAATAACAGGAAGATTAACCTATTTTTGTGGTGCCTTGTTTCTTTGTTAGATTAAAAAACTAACAAAAAGTAACTGAAAGCTTTAGGAGATTAGGTTAGCTTTGATTTTTTGACATTCATGCACTTTTTCTCTTTACAAATGCTTCCTCCCAGATGAATGTGGAGCTATCAAAGAAGAGACGGTGAGAGGAAATAGTATCCATAAACATACCTTCTCCTTAATTACTTCATCTTTGTTTTCAATCAGCATGATAGTTTTCATGCATGTAGAGCAAAAACCTTTGTTTCCTCTGACACTGAAGTAATCAGTGCTTGCTGTGCAAACCTTGCACAATGAGAATGTACATGTGTAGCACAGATAGTGGGAAGACTTCTGACACACACTGCATATATGCCAACCTAAAAGAACAGCATCACCATCAATGTGTTAAGCTACACAAAACTATAATTCTAAATTGAATTATTAACAGTAATTAATGATACAAGGATCGGGACTACTATGTGTAAAAAGGAGTAAAGCTCGGTAAGAAAATTAGTTCAGGACTGAAAATAACAAAATAGCAGCAATTGACCGGGTATTATTAACATCAACATTCAGCAATAAAAGAAGATTAAGGATTACATGAAGAATTTGAAAAGCAGAAAGAGATTAGTCTCCTGTATTACTAAAATAGCAATTGAACAAGTAGAGCTATTCCCTCCATAGCCAGGTTACATCCACGGATTAGAATGGGACTTTAAGATACAATGCAGGGCAAATAGCAAGATCAATGCATAAAAAGTTCGATATATATGTAAAAAAAGGCGGCATACCACAATTCCACTTAGCGGTTGAGCTGAAATACGAGTCATCCCGCTTAATACAAGCTGGGTGGTACGCTTTTGGGCAGCCCCTAACCAGAAATAAGAAAATCCGGTTAAAGTTGATGAGAAAGCAGAAACGAAGTATTAAACCTCATATAAATTTGGAGCACAAAGTGCGTGAATTAGAGGGATTCGCTCACTTGCGATCGCAGAGAACGAGAGAGCCACCATCGAAGCAGATGAAACAAACGTCTTCCTCCTCCATCATCTTCCTAAGTGGGGGAGGCTTAGCGAGTGCCTGCCCCCTCGGTGGGCGGCCTCGCTTCCTCTTCTCCGCCGCGGAAGACCTCCTATCAGGTCCAGCGGCGATCGCAGAATCAGCGGCCACCGCCGGGGGAGCTGCAGCCGGCTGCAAGTGATCCATAATCATTGAGTGCGGTTAACTGATCGTTCGTTGACCGCCAGCGCAGCGGGTTGTTCTTCTTCTTCTTCTTCAGCGGAGGAACTTGACACAACACATGGTGAAATGAATCAGAGTGTGAACTTGAACAGGAAGCAGAAAACCTAGATGATGGTGATGATTGTTGTTGTTGTATGTATCTCAATTGGCGTAGTGTTTCCGTGTTCTTATGGGCAATGAAATGACAGATCATTGACCGCTTCGAACGTCGTCGTTTGAGGATGTGGAAAGTTGAGACGGGGGAACAAAGGGCACGGGGAAATAAAAGTTGTGACCAATAAATGCGGCCGACGGGGGGAAAGGTCAAATTTTTGAAAAAGCCGGAAAATCAACAAATCACTGTCTTTTTTACTCATCAACCCATCGTATTCAGACTGCCGTTTTATTGGACGGGCCGGGCCATTCAGATGATGAGTTTTGGGTCTACCATTTTTGGACAATTCTTGGGTGGCTTGGCCCTCTTTGGCTCTTTGTATGGTTCGGAGAACTTTGGACGCCCCAAATTATGTTGTCAATATGTACAAATGTTCGTTAACTTTAAAATATCGAAAAACTTGATAGTAATAATCCCAATTATTGATAATTCCAGAATAATCTCAATTTTAGGGACCTTCCGCCAATAATGGTCCCTATAAATAAATTCTTATACTTTCTAAAGTGGATGAGATGAGATATACCAAGTAATCCCTATAAATAATCTCAATGTTTAATTTTTACGTTTAATTTCTATTTAAAATTCACTTGTTATAGGAGGTAATATCTGGTCATGGACCATTATTGGCGGACGGTCTATATAGTTGGGATTATACAAAAATAATTCATAGTTGGGATTATTATCGGCGGACCACCAATAGTTGGAATTATTATTTTCAATTTTTCCTAAAATATAATAGTGGGTAATTCTAAATGCAGCCCTAAATTTACTAAACACGCTAGTCCGGTACCCGTGCATACGCACGGGAAAAAGAGTTGGTCCATTAGTATTTTTATTTACGATCTGATTAGATATTGAAACAGTTTTTTACAATTTACATCATTTCAAAAATGGAATACAATAAGTGAATATCAAAATTATTAAGGGAAAATTGACAAGAATAATCTCACCTTTCACTGATTTTCTCATAATAATCTCACCTTTACATAATACCAAAATAATCTCACATTTGCACCCCAACCCCATCTTCTTTCATTGGGTCCTGATCAAGTTTTTTACCTTTCTTTGAAAATCTTATATAAATAATCTCACATTTATGAATATATAATAAAAAAGTGAAAGGTGAGATTATTTATATGATTTTCAGAAAAAGAGTAAAAAACTTGGTCAGGGTCTAATGAAAGAACATGAGGTGCAAATGTGAGATTATTTTGGGATTATGTAAAGGTGAGATTATTATGAGAAGACCAATGAAAGGTGGGATTATTCTTGTCCTTTTTTTCAATTATTAATCCATACAACAAATATCAACAAATAAGTAAAATTAATTGACATCATCGATTAGAATTTGCTATGTAATAATAATTAGTATTGTTGGTCACGGATGATGAAATATTAAACTTAATTGTTAGAGTTTCGAAAAAATACTTCAAAGTAAGAAGACCTTTAGTGATAATGTTTAATGGTTTTCTTCTGTTATCATATATTCAAATCATCAAGTCATGTTTTCTAAACCCTCAATAACGGCACATATATAAGGCTTTACATTACACGGCTAAAATATATAGCTAGAATATATAGCTAGAATATTTCATCTTTTTTCAGTGATAGAGCTTGATATTTATTGATTGTCATAACATAGGTGACAACGTATAATACATTTGTGTAGTTGAAAATGTTAATTTGTCTATATTTATCAAAATTTAAAATCAAAAAGTTTAATAAATATTTAATACTAATAACTAAAAGAGAATGATAATAAAGGGAAGGAGCTGGTGTATGTATTTTTATTCATTATCTAATTAAGGGATTTCAAGGTATTTTGGTAGAAACCGATTGTAAACTTGCTCTAAATTACTTTGAAGGTCAGGAGTCGAGAAGATGGAGGGATATTATTCAGGAAGTTTCACAGATCGTTTTTAGAAAGCAAGCTAATTTGGGCCATACTTTGAGGGAAGGAAATTGGGCTGCTCATTTTCTTGCTGCGACCGAGTTTAATCAGATTCAGATTTTTCACACTCCAAAGCAGCTACCAATTTGTGCTAAACGGGCCTATTGGATAGATTTTTTTGGGCTTCCTTCTCTTAGAATTTAGTTTTTGGGTGTTTCTTTTATGTTGTTTAAGTTTTATCTTAATGTATTCTGTAAAACTCTGTCCTGCAATAATATTCTGGTAATTGAGCCCCGGCTTTTACCCCACTGATTTTGGTTGTTTGCCTTCCGGGGTAAAATAATAATAATAATAATAATAAAATTAGTTTTTAGAATTTTACACTAATGAAAAATCAAAAAACAATCATATAATACTATAAAGTATAAGTCCAAAGAATGAATATTGAAAGTAAGAGAATATTAGCAAAATTAATCAACATTGTTCCTTTATATTTGCTACTCATTAATTAGTATTGTCGATAACATAAAATAAAATGTTAAAGTTAGAGCCCATTTGATAACTTTTGATTTCACATGCAGAATTGCGTAATAAACAAAATATTTAACATTGTAGTTATTTTTATGATTAAATTAAACTGAAATTATTGTACAAAACTGTTAGTATATATGTCCTAGCGACAATCACTTTTAGATATATATGTACTTGATCACATTCAGTTTTATATATTTGATATATACGGTATTACACATTGATGATTAAGTATTTCGATTGTCAATATCTTATTCATAATTGTGTTCCCTTGGATTTATGTTGTCAATAAGTAAGTGGGAGCTTATATGATATAACATAAGGTCCTAAAATAGCCCCAATCAATGATCATCAAGAAAGGGATATTGATGATATGTGATAAGATTGGTATGTGGACTGCATCATACTTTTAGAAAGTATAGTTGATCTCACAACTATGAGTTCCTGTAATTCATGATGGTCACATAGATATTTTAGAGAATATTGGCATACCCACCGAGAAACCATTTGATAAGTTCTATTAATGTGTCTATGGTATTATCGGCGTATAGAGTAGTGTAATAGTCCTCCGACTTGAGGTCAATACGTATTTCATGTGCGAAGTGATGTACTTTGACCATGACCAACGCTTGCACTCCAATCGGAATAGATACGGCATGTGTTGGGTATGTCACGAAGCACATGGAGTAGTAGTTGAGCCAAGAAAGGATTCATTCCTCATAATAGATTAAGAGAGAACATTCTACTTCTCATATTTAGATGGATTATAAAGTCATTGGCCAATGCAAAGATATATTCGTTTTGGATATCGAATATGATCATTATGGATCATCTAGAAAGATTGAGAGACAGAGACTAAGTTATTAGAATAGACACAATATAATGTTCTAGACTTAGTTGAATGTTCGTTGAATGAAAGGACCGTATCACTATGATCTCTATATTACAGGGAGTTTGAATAGTCCTTGCAAACGTCCTTATATATTAAGATTGTCTGGTAAATCGTCTAGGGATTCTACTAAGACCTTGATTTAATTAGTGCTTAATATATAAGGCCTTATGAGTCACACAACAAGTGATTATACCTTCCGATTGAATTGTTAGAAGGAATTAAATATTATTAATTGGATTAAATAATATTTAATTCGTAATACTGAAAATGGATTAAATATCAATGAGATTAAACATATTTAATTCATGATATTGAAGGAGAGTTCTATTTGATAGAATTAATTAAGTAGAATAAATTAGATTTATTATACTTAATTAAAATGTATTTATAATTATATAAAGTTGGCAATTTCTTGAGTTTAATTTAGAATTAAAATATATTCAAGAAATTATAATTAATAATATAATAATAATAAATAATATATGTTGAAAGAGTAAGGGTGGCCGCAGCCCCTATTCTCTTTAACATATATACCTACCTTTTAGTTGTTATTATTATTATTATTATTCATTGTATTTTTATTTAATTAATAAATGGTATTGGTTATAGTTGGACTAGAACTCATTAATGAGAAAGACTTTCATTGTGATTGGGAAACTAGTTTAGAACTAGTATAAATACATCCTCCTCCTTCATAATTCTTAGACCAGTTTTGAGATTCGGTATTACCAGTTTATTTCCCTGCAAAGAGATTTCCTAGCCTTTCTCTTTGGGAGATCTAACCGTTCTTTTGGAAAGGAGAAATCACGTGGATACCTAAGGTCAAGGATTATCACCGCTAGGCTGGAAGATCTGTAAGTTCTGACTCAGATCTGTTATTATTGTTATATTCGTTGTTTTGTCATAATCAGGAACGATCTGTTTGGGAAAATTTTTAAACTTCCGCTGCTGTACTTTCGAGGTACGTTACATCAATTTCCTAACAAAAACTACTTTAGTTACCCGTTCTGTGTGCCACAACACTATGCAAATTTTCCATTGTAAAGCTGGAAATGTGTGGATAGAGTTATTTTTCTTTCATGTGCACAAATATAAATCATACATTTTTTACTTTATTATTCAATATGTAAGTCAAACATGACTAAGTTTTGTGGGACGGATGGAGCATTTTTCATACATATAATATTTTTGTTATTTTATTCATAAAAATATTTTTAAGTATAACTTTTTCATAATTCAGCAGAATCAGCGAATATAGTTGCTTTAGTCAGAATTTTATCAATTTCTTCCGATTCAATCAATTTAAGTGTTAATCAAATCTTACACTCTTTACAGATTTCGAAAGCTTTTTCAATAAATGTTTAGTTGTTTACTCTGGCTCTCGACAATCTTACATATAACGATCCATGACTGAATATAGGTCAAGGTAGGTATACGCCAACGCTTTTGGTGATTAACCTTCAAATTCGTTGATTGTCATAGCATTAAAAAAAATTATAGATGGGCATGGTCCATGACATGCATGATGCTATCAAAATTTATCAAGTGTAATTTGAAAAGGTACAATATTGGTACGGGATACACCCCATATTAGTTTGTTACCGTCCCGTTTTGAAACAGAACGAAAACATACCATAACATGTCAAAAGTATTCCAAAAACTGCAAACATCTAATAACTCGTAGGCTGAATTTTTAACTATACTAATAGATTATCATGAAAAAAAATAAAAAATAAAAATATCTAACGCTCAAATAGAAACATAAGAAACTACTAAATCATAAATTATATATCTTCTTCGTAGTTAGTAAATTTGTCTAGTAAGCCTAGTTAATTTGCATGTCTAGTAGGTTGTTAGATTAGTGTAGTTGTAAATATAAAACTACAAATAAAAAATTCAAATAAATATATTAGTTTATAAAAGTTTTGTATGTAACATTAAATAAAAATCAAATTTATATAACGAAAAGGTACGATTCAGAATAACTGGTTTGTTAAAAGTGTAAACTTGTCGTGTCCCATTTGAGATCAGTTCAATTACGATTTCGAGGGATATTCTTTTAGACTTTTCCTTAATTTTTGCATTATATTTTCAATCCCCAAAAGAGTTAATCACTCGACTTTTGGAAACAATCCAGCTTGAGGTACACATTTTCATACACACACCTACACACTCATGTTTGTGAAGAGTATTTTTGTGTCTGTATACAGACATAACACATTTTCAAATACGTTACGTCTGTATACAGACAAAAAAATACTTTTCACAAACATGAGTGTGTAGGTGTGTGTATGAAAAATGTGTACCAATAGATTTTTTGCTTTTGGAAATGTTGATCAGTCGGCTGTAAATCTAAAAATATAATAAACGCAAAATCAAGTGGGGTACGTTGGAGCTTAATTTGAGACTCAAAATCAAGTGTCATGTTTGAAAATCCAATAACAATTAAATGTTCAGTAAAAAATCATCGAATTGAGTAAGAAAATTTAAGAAGAAATGCAATAGAACCTAAGACTCCTAAGGTGATATTCCTTTAACTTGATGACATTTTTATTAAAATGTGATGTTTTATCTACCACATATTTCCATACTTTTAACCTAAAACCATTTCATCTATTGATCATCAAATTATATGACAAAAAAGTATTAGAATTTCAATTATAATTTTAATTGTTGAATAGGTCATCATTTGGTGTAGATATTCTCAACCTCTCACATCCAATATCATTTTTGAAAATTCATTGAGCTCTGCAACACTTGTAGTATCCTCACTGTTTTGGATTTTATGTAAAAGACAATACCTATCAATGAACACAAAATAATACAAAAGTATTAATAATTATCCTAATATGAATACTTACACAATTATATATACTTGAATGCATGAATAACTTATATAAGAATATATAATGTACTACTTAGTTAATTAATGGGAGTAATGCTAACAATGAAATGATTCACCACAAAAAAATTATTTTCCAGGATTATAATGGAGATCCAAATACATTTAGCAAATTTTACTTGGTCTTGGACCTGACATAGACATTAGCCTAAAGCTGTTACTGAACTGGGCCACAAAGTACCACAGTACGTCACTACACCAACACAAAATGTGATCAAACTTGGAAGGAAAGGATAACAGTAGAAGTGAAAAAACCAACATAGTATATATCTATAGACTATAGGAAAGAGTTTATATGCATATACATTATAGTAGACCTGCAGAAAAAAAGCAACACGGTATATATCTATTAGTAATATATGCAGTTGTAATATTCTTGTATTGATTTTGCACCAATATATTCTTCACCAAAAGATTACTATATGGCGCTAGACATCTGAGAACTATACACGTGAACTAAAAATAGAGAATTGAATTATGAAACTACCTATATATTGAAATTCATACACAACCTCTGAAATAAGAGAATGATCAACAGTCATTTGGCGACTCAAGTTTAGTGCCTCACTCAAGCGTGACAAACTCAGAACTTAAGTTCTTCTTAGCACTCAGCAAGATATATAGAACCCTTCTGGCCAGAATGGGATAGATAAACTAATAACATCAGTTTCAGCAGAAAAGAAAACCAAATATAGAAAGACAAAATGAGATGGAATGGAAATAAGATGAGTAGATAACGCTCAGTTTTACAAGATTTGACCAGTAGAACTGAAAAACAACGCATTGAATAAAATAAACATCTTCGTTGCATATTCATAGATTAGAACCGAATGAATCCTTTAAAGAAAAAACATTAATGCTTATTTAGGCGTATAATCAACGTTTTACTCTCATGTTAAAATTATGTTTCTTTATTCACTTTTCATTTCTTAAACCTAGAGATAGGTAAAACTAAACATGTTAAAATTTCCATGTTTTTTTTTAATCAGTCAAATACAAATTAATAAAGAAAACCGAGGTTTTGGCACAGCTTACAGGGTTGAAGGAGTGACAGAGTCAAACCCATTTGTGAGGTCAGATATCAAGGGCATCCATAGCTCATCATATCTGTAAATTCATAAGTAATCACCTCTACAAAACTTCTTACAAAATAAAAAAAAGGAGTAGAATCCCAGAAAGATTTAAACAAAGGTGAAAACTTTTTAATAGATTCAAGAAGGGCATAGTTTATTGGAGGCAGAGAGATTTTGCCATTAGTTTCAGTAACGAAAGATCGTGTGTTCTTAAAAAGAAGGTTTCTTGTGACTTAAACCTGGAAAATGACCTAAGAAAGCATGATAATAAATAATTAATAGTTGGGAAAAGCTAAGCATGCAACCATGGTCTACTATGGGGGGAATCAGAAAACATTCATTGCGTAGTAAATAACTTCGTCTTGAGTAAACTTAAGTAAACACCAAAGCAGCAAAAATGTATCTGCTTTGTCTATCACATTTGGAGCTAATCTTAAGTAAACACCAAAGCAGTAACAGTAGAATTACTAATCCTAAAACATACATCAAATAGTGAAGAAGAAAACGATATGAGCAAACAACCTTCAACAAAATCTTTGATAGGTAATGAGTTTTCCTTCTACAATCGGTTATACCAATGAAATGAACTCCTTCCCCGACTGCAATATGTATATTGCATTATGAAATCCTTTTTGACATTCAAACGAAATGTGGCGATTAATCAAAGTTAGAAATTCATTTTATCATTCAAATTTATGCAGGGTGACATGGCATGTACATGATCATTTTGCATTTCAGTCTGATTGAAACTATTTACATTTGTGTGCGAAAGACATATCAGGTTTATATCTCAAAAATCAAACAATCAATTTGATCTTAAAAGATAAATATTTTTAAAATATCATTAATTTATAAAAAGAAAAAAAGAAAATGATTTCAGCTTGACTTGAACTTTAAGTCTATTACATTTTTCTTTTCTAAATATCGTAGAAGAGGATAAAAAATACATGGAGTTGAAAAAGGTTAACCTATTGAAATTCATGTCGAAAAATAACAACTGCCTTATCAAGTATCTAATGTCTCAAAGATGGCATACGAATAAAAATATAGATTACATGATGATGGGTTACCTGATCATTTTCAAATAAAAATTCAATAAGTCGAGTGCATTACCACAATCATCAAATAGAACAATAAACATGCAAATGACTTGAAGGATAATATTTAATTATACTCATATTTATTACGGGGATAGTCAACAAATGCTTGATTGAAGCCAATCCTATTTGCTGAGTTCAATATTCTTTACTAAAAGAGAAGTTCAAAGGCTTCTTGAAGACATCTAGGAGACGAGTTCTCAAGCTGCCTTGTCCCAAGTCCCTTGATTCTACTAAGAGAGTAAGAAGCAACTCACTTTGTAAAGAATATAAAGTGTGAATCCATGTTCCTATCTATGGGAGGGCCATGAAAGTAGTAGAATTCATTAGTAGATCAATCTTTATTCAAGAATATAAAGAAAGGCCGAAAAAAAAAGCTAGGGAGCAACCTTACTTCAGAAATTATTAATAATGTAAAAATAGATTTTAGAGCAAATACATAAAAGTAGAAACGTGCAATATTTTCACATATTCCTAAAAAGGAAAATAGAAATAAATAAAAGTAGAAACATGCAATATTTGACGTTAATAATAGTTCATCTAAAATGAAAATAACACACCCCTGCACAAATGAATTTGAAAAATGAATCCAGGATACAGATGAACCCCCCAAAAACGAATCTTAGGATATAGATGAAAATAGTTTCTAGTTAGACCCTTGATTCTTTTTCATACTTTCTTATTATTCTTCATTTCTAGGCTTGTGATGAAAAAAGATGTTTTGCAAAGAGTAACTAAACAATCAGTTCAAACAAAACAGGCATATCAAAAGGCTACAAACTAAAAAAGCATTTTAGTAAAGAAATAAAAGGAACAATCAGTTCAAACCAAATAGGCAGTAACCAAATAAATTGCTTCTTCGATATCAACTTTTTTTTTACTTGGGCTAAGATTTTTAAGCACATAAATGGTAGTATGAAGAGAAAACACACTTCTTTGTCTTTGATCATTTTCTTCTCTTTCCGGATATGAATTCAGAACTTATATAAAGAGAAAATATGTATTTTAATTCTATTGCATTTACTATCATCTGAATTTTAAGTTTTGCCTAAAGAACGCCCAAGAAATGAATCTATGATACAGGATGAAAGAGCAAACAAAATTGATTGTATAAAAAATTAGTGACATATATATATGTTCCTTTAGATTCCATTTGTAAACATTTAATCAAACAACAACATATGTGCGTAAAATAATGAATGATGGACTGAACCTCTATTAACGAAGTGTATGGAGATATAGAGAAATGAAGAAATAGATAGTACCTCTGCTACTTGGACAACCATCTGGAGGTCGATTATCTTAGTTCAAACCATAGTTTATTGAAGCAGTAGAATTGTTTTATCATGTTTTTTTTATCAATAGATTAAATAGCTAACGAAAGGAGAAATGAAGAATTAGAGTTACCTCTGCTACTCGGGCAATGAGATTGAGTATGAAGCCCTACTTTCGGAATTATTTGTGTCGGTGAAGAGGTGAGTGCGGCAATGTCAGGTTAAAACAACGTTGGACTGAAATGCCTGAGGAGATTGAGAGAAGTAAGGCTGAAATTTTGCGTTTCTGCAGAGAAGGTAAACATGGGAAGAGGGGCAAAGTTTTTTGGACTTGAAACACAACATTTCGTTTTTGGTGGAGAGCAACGCTAAAAATTAGGAAGCCATGTGGCATAAGAATATGAAAACAGAGAAGCATGAAAAAAGAGACCCATAGGTATTTTAAGGGCAAATTGGTAATTTAAGGAACTATCTCCTTTCTTACACTTCCTCCATCCTTAAATAAGTGCAACACCTTCCTTTTACGGCAGTTTCAAAATAAATGCAACATTTCTATTTTAGGAAGGAAATACTAAGTGAACTCACTTTTATACCCTTCATCATTTACCATCCATTCCTCTTCGGTTGCTAAAATTTTCTTTAATTTTATCACCCAAGACCCACCTACCCACTTATTCCATTCAACTTTACAGCCCCTTCCTCCTTCGTTAATGTATATCCTCATCACCGACTCTCTTCACCCACTCAGGCATTTCTCCATTTCTTTTACCATCATCTTCATCGTTTATTGTTTTCTTCTTCTCTGATTTGTATTTTAATTGCGACTGAAATGGAAGAAATGGACGCACATGAAATCGATTTTGCTCCAGTTACTCACACACAAACCGAGAGACACGACAGTAACGGTGGCCTCTAGGTGGCAGCTGAGTGTTGTGTCGGTCGGATCATTGTCCATCTGGGATGACGGTCGGCGGAAGCGGACGAAGGGTTGCTGAGCTGGATTCACGCTGGGGCAAGGAGGGAGTAGCTTATCTAAGTTTCTTTTTGCGAGATTCAAAGGGGTCTTCCGATGTGGAAGTACACCGGCACAGCATTACATCGAGGCTTACTGTTTTCTTGGCTGCAATAATTTCATCTACTTTTGGTTCCTGTAGCACTTTTCTTTGTGTGGTTTCTCTTTACGTGTTTAAAAGCTAAGGGTAAAATAGTCAAATTTAACACCTTTACATGGTGTCTTAATTTTTGTGCTTAAGTGCATGTTGCACTTATAACTGAACAAAGGAAGTATATAAATAGAATAGAATAGACTCCCCAACTTCCGCAAGAGATAACCAATTTTTTATAATACCTATTTTACCCTTCAAGCAGTCCGGATTGTTTTTGGAAACCGTTATCACTTATATCCGTCGAAAATTCATCATCGACAAGTAAAAATGGCGCACCAGAGGAGATACCATACTCCATGACAACTTGAGTAGATTCTTGCTCAACCCATGAAAGCAACGATGATAAATCTTGCTCGTGATGGCGCATGTCTTCTTTCTTCCCCTACCCTTTCCATTAGTTTTGTGACTTTTGTCCGATCAAGAAGAATGGGAAGCAGTTGAATATGCAGTTGAGTCAAATGCTACCTCCAGAATGCTTTGCTTACAAAATTTAACCCTTAATGCTACTGTACCCACTAATCAACAAAGTATTGATGGTATGTAATGATCATAAATGATTATATGTGTGAATCTAAGAAGATGATGGCAATGGTTTTGATGCTTCACAAGGAAAATTTGATAATGAAAAGGTTGTTTTTTGAAATCCCTGATGATCGGACTAGAAGAGAACGAAAAGCAGTTAATGTCTTCTTTTTTTAGGGCTTCCGGCTCTGAGTAAAACTGCAGCAGAGTATTCTCGTGGAAGATGGAGCGAAATATAATTTTACAAGGGTTAAATAGTTATTTGATATAATCTTGTTTATTTAAATTTAATTAGGTGGCTGTGGGGGAAACAGAAATCATGAAGGACACACTTAGACAGGTCATGCCCGGCTTCATTATGTGGTCCATCTGGAAGAAATACAATGCTACTCTCTGGGACAACAAAATCTACTCAAAAAATGAAACACTCAGATCAATTAACTTCGACCAGGACTTATTCTCAAACGGATTAATTCCTCTTTTTCAAAACAGAAAATACCAAAATAAATCTCAACCTATGCAATGGAAGGAAAACTCACATCACCAGATCAGCCTGAACATAGATGTGGCATTTAACAGTCAAGGGAGTGCTGGAGGCACAATCCTCAGGGACTGCGCTGGAAGAATGCAGATGACGATATCCTTTCCTACTCTCACCATCAACCCCCTCCATGCAGAAATTCAAGCAATACTCACCTCGGTCAACCACACAATCGAAAGAGGTTACAAAGAGTTTCAAGTCCATACCGATTCAGAAATATCTATCAACATGATACACGGAAGAACGAAGATTCCAACATACCTCGCTCAACCCATCGAGAACCTCAGAAGACACAAATCCAGGAACAACATCTTCTTCAGTTACAGACACCGGCTCACAAACCAAGTAGCTCACCATCTCGCTCAAGAAGGCCTCCTCAAACCAAAGCTCATAAATTTCACGGAATTGACTCTACCAGAATGTGTTATGGCAGCGTACAAAGACGATCTTAAGGGAGCTTTTTATTTCAGAGACGCCGGCTAGATCCATAGCCATCAGCGTCCGCACGAATTGCAGGAGACGAGACGTCGTTCTCACTCTCTCAGAACGAAAGTTCTGGACTTTGGTCTTTGCTTTGGATTACTATGCGCGCTTATTCTCTACACTTGGATGCACGCGGCTTTATTTTATTCCTAGGATCACATCTCACATGGCCCTTTCCCTCTTGGGCTGTGTTTGGCGTGACATGCCTTTCATTTCTCCTACTGTAATCCTGGCTATTTTTTAATAATAAAGTATGCATTTCCCGTTTAAAAAAATCAGGTCGTTGTGGTTAGTAAATTTGTGGTTGTAAATAGAATTACCCTATAATAGTTCACCCCTTAATTAAGTTCGCACTTATGACAAGGCTTCCGCCAATTTTGTGGGGCCATTTTTCTGCTGGTAGAGTGCGGCACAGTTGTAGCAGCGAAAGAAAGTGTTCACCATGGCATCCCCCGGCTTTGAAATGCAGTGCAGAGAAGCATGATAGGAGGAGGGATTTGTTAACACAATGGTGGAAGGCCGCGGGCAGATGGAGGAGCTTATTGCCATATACGACGGGCTGGGGGAGGACGAACGGCTTATGGACGATGAGAACGATAATGGATCTGATGCGACGGACAGGTTGGTGGAAGCCTCGAAGCAGAAAGATTCAAAGGGAGATGGCATGGCTCTAAACGAGGCAAAAAACAGGGACGGGCGGTCTGGAACAACCAGGCTTGCCAAAACACATGAAATTTTTATGCCTCTTGCTGATTGAAGAACATTTCAATTTTCGGTTTGCTATTTTTATGTTTGGCTTTTGCATTGAACTACGATTGGTTTTGCGTGTTTTGGTCCTTATCACCGTCAAAACTCTAGAGTTTTAGTCAGGTGATGGAGAGTCTAGTTTGCCAATCACTGGCTCAGGTAAGCCCAATTCAGGATCAGTGAATTTGGTTACTTCTTTTGAGGTGGCAGGTTCTAAGTCTGGGTCAAGGGCGGAATGTAGACAGCGGACTCTTTGTCTGGTTGTACCCTGATTACGTTCTTTCTTATTAATATAACTCACCTTCTTCCAAAAAAAATGGGATGTTTACATGCTCGCGTCCAGGAGCGGAGCCAAGGGGGTCAGGGTGGTCAGCGACCCCACTGACAGTTTGCGAATTCAGAGCTCTGAATTACCTTCCATTTGATATATTATGGGCTCTGTAACTCGTTTCAAGCAAAAAGTTACGACTTATGGAAAAATCAGCATCATCCGAACTTGAAATGAGCAAAATTTGATGTGTGATATTGGCTACATTCTTAATTAATCAAAACAAAACACTTTATTCACTCAATAAATTGTGTGAAGTTTTCGGTACATGACACACACACACATATATCTACACACTAACTGAATAGGTATCTGATACGTTTGTAATTTCCATGTGTTTATTTACGTTTTTAGTTAGTTTTGGTTGTTTAATATTTCGGAAATTACACACTTTTGGTGTAATAGTTAGTTTGTTAAATTCTTGTAAATTGTTTAGATTAGGTTTATTTTGAGCTTAAACAGGTCCAAGATCAATCAAATGATCATTGGTGAAGGAAGGTGCAAGAGTACAAGACAAAAAAGAAAGAAAGTTCCTGATTTTGACCTGTACTCGGTCGAGTATACCTTATACTCGATCGAGTACCAATACTGATTTTCAAGAATCCGATCCGGGAACAAAGGAACATGCAAGGAAAGATTTGGCCACGTTCTATTGTTATACCCGATCGAGTACACCGACATACTCGATCGGGTATACATATAAATTATGACCGAATATCGATCGAGTATGGATCGAATTCGAAGTTTTACACATACTCGATCGAGTATATGTACATACTCGATCGAGTACTCGGCCTGCACCTGAAAAAGCCTATAAATACACCTCCTTCCCTTCACTTTAGACACCAATTCATATACACTCTTAAGCTCAGTTTAGAATAGCATTTCTTTATATTTCTTTTAGCATGTTTAGTCTCCAAATGAGGAGCTAAACTTCCATTTCTTGGTATTGCTCTTGAAGCTTGTTGATTATTAAAGTTGTGAGTTATTTTCTTAACTTCTTTCCTTGAATATTAATTCTTTCTTCAAATGCTATTTCTATATCAATGTTGGGGAGTGTTGCTAAGATGACAATTAGTTAACATCTTGACATTAGTTATAGCAATAATCATTTCTTTCTCTATGTTAATATTGGGGAGTGTTACTAAGATGACAATTAGTTAACATCTTGATATTAACTATAGTAGGATTCATCTTATTTAATATTCTTCCTTGAGTATTAATTAATTCCTATTCATATTTCATATTAATATTTTGAACACTACTTAAAGGATCAACTAGTTTTGTTTCATATATTAATTACTACTAGATACGATCAACGAACCAATGGTAATCGTTGATGGTTTCACAAGTAAGTAACTTCGGTTTATTAATGCACGGTTGTGGTTAATAGACCTAAGAGGAATTAATTGTGTTGGTTAAACCAAAACCGCTTGTGTTGAGGTTATCGATCTCAATTGATTTCATCAAGGAGTTAAGCGATTAAATGCTACTATCAAGTCGGTATACGGCGCTTGTTCTATACTTGACTAATAGTAAGGGTTATTAATGAACGGTCGTTGTTAATAACTATCCTCGATGAATTGGATATACTCCTCGATTGAGTATTCGAGAGGAGATAAGTTACAGATATAACAATGATCGACCAAAATATATCAACAAGTGTAAAGTAGCAATACCAAGTCAATTTTATCTTTGAATTAAATCCCATATAAATCGTTCATCTTCGTGTTTAATTTATTAAACCAAATCAAACTAAAACCCCCCCTTTACTTACTATTTATATAAAAAGAAAATTATTCCTTTCCCTGTGGATACGAACTCTACTTCACCTATACTACGTATAAGTATTGTATTGAAATTACTTTGAGTGCATTCACGACAAAGTGCACGTCAGTATCATTAAACTAACACTTGTCTCAGCTACATATGAAACATGTAATCAAGTATTGTTTAATAATGATCATCCATTTTGATACTGTGTATAATTAAACTTTGACCCTCCTCACACGTTTTTCTGACACCACCACTACTCACGTCTCTTTTGCGGAAAAGACCGCACGGCGTGCGGACCTTGAGTCTAAACTTTCTCAAATCGTGCCTCTTCCGCTCGGTGTGTGGGGCCTGTCCACACGATGTGCAAACCTTCTAACGTGACTTTTTACTATTTTCACCTTTTTCACTCGTGATTGCTCCTGTGCTTAATTCTTTAGTTCTTTTGACTCTAACAGATTTCTTCTTCACTTGCCGTGACTCCTCGTTGCTTCACAATTGCTCTCAAAAGCATCTCTAACTCTCAAATCAACCTCTCCAACGCCGGTGTCAACCTCGATTTTCATGGAAAATAGCTCTTAAAACACCAAATGCAAGACACAAACCCGGCAAACCATGACTCGGGTTAAATTGACACTTTGTGATTCATTTTAGATAATGAAAGTGAATAAATTCAATCCCAATACGCATAAAATGCGTGTTGAAATATGGACTTATCAATGATACACAGTGATATCATCATCTCAGGTCTTTGTGTTATTAGTGGTGGGTGAGTAAGTGTACAAGAGTATTATGAGCTAGTGATCTTGGGATCCTTGGAAGAGGCTAGGGGTCGTGTTTCCTTATCAAAAAACGAATGCAAAAGAAAATGAAGAAGGTTCAACAGGCTGCATTATCAAAGACGAACGTAAAGATCAGTGAATGCAGACGTATATTGGCTTGCAAAATGGCCGGAATGCAGAGAGATACTTAAACATAAATCAGATATAATCTAAGCCGAAATCAGTGAACATTTGAAAAAGTTGAGATGGTCCATGAAAAAACCTCTGCATAATCTAGAGCTAAGTTGAGATCAATGCTTAATCATGCTTTCGAATTAACTCTCACAATTCCTGATGTCTAGGCTAACGCAAATTCGCATAAATGGATTCCAATTTGCAAAAAAAATTGTTCATCAACCCTAAATAGCTTTCCCACAAGATTGCTTGTTTTTCAGCATTTTTGAGAGTAAAGCAATCCACAGGTCACAATCCTGTAACCAGAAATCTACCTTGTTCAGGGGAACAGACAATGGTAAATCTCCCTCCTCCATTTTTTTTCCAGATTAATAAGATAATTAGATTTTGATCAAATGACCACAGTCCTTCGTGAGTCACTTTATTCATATCACTCTCATGGTAAAATTGAAACATAAAACGTCTAGCTCCAAGATTTGTTATGGTAATACCTTTGACATGTTTCCAAAGTGATGCCATAGTATCCAGCAAAATAGAGAAACATATAGATTTCTCTAATGTGACTGTACCTACCAGTGATAGATTTTCACCGGTTATCCTTGAATTCACTGATTCCACCAATAATATCTCATCTTCTTCCTCCATCTCCATCCTTCCATAAGGCCAAAACCTCTATTTCCTACTGTTGGTTATCTTCCATTCCTAAGCCTTGTGCGCTATTGTGTGTCACCTGGAAAGCCCTTCAGTCGGAACCGTTGCCTTGCTGCTTAGTTCCACGAAGGTTGCGCTCCGATCTTTGCAGACGAAAAAACGCCACCCATAATCCTCAAGCAAAGATGCCTACCCGGTTTCCTTTTTGAATCATCAAATTTTAAGATAATCATTATTATCTATATATACTTTCAGTTTTGTCGTCGATTTAAATAATAACATAATGAAAAATTGATAATTTGACATCTAATAAAAGAATACTGGTGTCCAATGTTTACATTTTAGCTATGTTCTAAAAATCGTTCTAGGCGACCGACTAGTCCCCGCCTAGGCGCTAGGCGGTGGTCGGGCGCCCCGATTTTCGTCTAGGCGCTCCGACTAATTGGATTTCCGTCTAGGTGAATTAGTCGGCCGCCTATGACACCTAGTTGCCCGCCTAGAGCGCCTAATTGGCCGCCTAGGCCGTCTAGATTTGCCGAACATTACTTCACTTTTTAATTTTAAATTTTTAAGCGATATATGTACTTTAACTTTAGTCATGGATATCAACAAATGAAGTTGTAAATTAAAATAAAACTATATATGTTTGTATATATACCTAAATTTTATCATTATTTATATTTATAACATAATGAAGTTAAGTGTTTAGTTATCATATACCATGTATGATTACATTTGATAATTCTATCATTCATGTTTGTTAATGTATATGTATATATGTATTTTATACACACAAAAATACAATATTACTTATCATATTTTTGCAAAAATATAGATAAAAATGCAATTTATATGTCTCCGACTAGTCCCCAACTAGGCGCCCCCTAGCCGCCTAGGCGCTAGGCGCTGGGCTGGCGCCCGACTAGCGCCTAACGCCTTTTAGAACATTGCATTTTAGTGACTAAAAAGGTATAGATGTAGTCATTACTCACTATGATATAAACTTTAAACACAATTATAATCATTGAAAGTTACTAAATCACATTTTGTTCATAAGTTTTTGGTTAGTCAAATATGAGGAAAACTTCATATTTATAAAAATAACTTTACATAAATATACAAATCAACCAAATAATATCAAGTCATAATAGATTAGACTCAAACAAATGAGAATGGACTAGATTTAATCAGACAAAAATGTAAAACATGTTTACTTCATAGATTAACAAACAATGTACCGATGCTCTAATATAATCATGCTTAATAAACGTGATCAATGTACCATTGCTCTAATCGTGCTTAATAAACGTGTGTTTGCTTCAAAGTTTATATGCTCAAAATGTCGAAAACAACAAACCATCGGGCTTCTGTGGATGTCAAAATTTTCCTCATGCCTTCACATTCCTCCATCTCCCACTCATCTCTCTTGTTTGTTTTGTTTGAAAATCAGTCTGTGGATGTCAAAATGAGTGCACCAATACACTGCCTATAAACAAATTGAAATCCAACTGAATTTTTTTCCTCTTTTGACGGAGATTCCAGCCCAGACTTAAACACTTCAAAACCATGAACTCTTTCATAATTACACAGAGCTGCCACACAAGAATTAAAGAGAATTAAAGATGAACTCACCAGGAACCAGACCAAGCGTTTAATAAACTGCCTATCAATCAATTTTATTAATCTCTTTTATGAACATGGTTAAAAACATATGGAGAAGCTACACTACTTAACACGGAGTACAAGTATAATCTAGCGGCACAAGCATTAAGCATATTGCTTCAAGCTCGAAAAATAATTCTCTTAAGCCTCGAAAAAAAGTTAACCTAATTGAAATCCAAACCTAATAAGAGAAATTGGCTACACGGATAAAGCTTAACCTACCAAATTTAAGCAAATTAAAGTGTAATATACTTGGGACACACTACATAATTTACTTGATGAAGTTCACCATATACGATAAGAATGAAAAAAAGAAGGATGACACTTCATCCCTGAGGCACCAGCACCGGCTAGCTATACAATTAATTGAGGGGATGTAAATTGGATTCTAATCACAAACCACGTATATCGAGTACAGGGGCGGACACATACGTTGCTTAATGGGGGCACATGCCCCCAATAAAGTCATGAATTTTTAGCCTAAGTAAATTGTAAAATATGATTATATACGTGTGTGCCCCCAATAAAAATAAAATGATACCCCCATTAACTTTTATGTACTCCAGGCCATTTAATTTATATCTAAAAAATCAAAGCGCATTTTTATTTCGTCTTGAACCCAACTGAAGAAATGATCTGTACTGGATATAATTTCCCATTCTTAACTGAATTTTTTACTTGTGATATTTTCTAAGATTTTATCTATGTTTGTAGTTCTCTGGTGTCGTTTTATGAAGTGATGCTCCAAAGTGATTAAATAGATGATTCAATCATATAGTAGGATATTAATTGATGGTTTAAAATGGATGAAAATATTTTCTTCTCTTTTTTTAAAGAAGTAAAACTGCTTTTTATTTCTTAATATATAGGTTCTTACGTATAAATTAAGGTTTTTCTTTTCAGTTTCTTGATTTGTGTCCATATATCTTAATAGTTTTTTTGGGTCTTGGATACTAAAGGCTATAAATTTGTATTTTATTTCCGCTTTTCCTTAATGATTAATTTAATTTGAAATTGAAAGTTACAACTTTAGTAGCACAAACTAAGCTACTTCTAAAATAACTTTTTTATGCGTGAATATATTTAATTCCATCTCTCTTTAGAAGTATATATTAGAAAACTATATATTTGAAAACTATAAATTAGAAGTATCACTCTTCAAAACATTTAAAATAATTTTGCATCACGAAAAGAATTTGACAAACCAATAACATAATGTGTGAGTGGTTGAGAAGGAAGTTTATGCAATTATATATACTGTCAATATAAACTTCCACAAAGCAAATGTAAATTTTGGAGGAATTTGACTTCGCGCCTCACTTTGTGTGATATTGGACTTTGTACCTCATTTTGAAAAAACATTGATTTTGCACCCCATTCCACATAAAATTTCTTTGACTTTGCACCCCATTTAGATTTTTTTCTTCACAAAATGGTATGTGTTGGGGTGAAAAGTCAAAGTTTGTTTTTGAAAATGAGGTGCAAAGTCCAATATCACCCAAAAAGTAGGGTGCAAAGTCAAATTCCCCCAATTTTTACTATCAATATTAATATATTGGTTATAGCATGTTTGCAATTTAATTTGATGTACCCATACAATCGGTTAATTCTATTAAAATTTATGAAGTTTTGGTTGAAGTTATTGGATAGGCCGATTCTTTTGATTAATGAAAAAATACATTTAAATACCAAAATTAATCTTCTGGAGTAACTTCAACCAATACAGCCAGAAAAGTAACATCACCCTTACCTTTTCTTATTATTGCACAACTCGGTGCGCGAAGTCAAAAGTTACGTGTTTGGTGAAAAATTGGTAAGTAAACCCGATAAGTCCGGAAAAAAATAGTCACAAAATCGGCTCTGAATAATATTTTAAGCTCTCATTCAATGAAAGCATGCCCCCAATAACCTTTTATCCTGGATCCGCCACTGATCGAGTAGAGCTTTGACTCAGGTGCTGGCTATAATTTTAATGAGCATTTAACATGAGCATATTAAGTATACGTGTTAAATAAATACAATAAATTAATATCAATGTTCTAAAAAGCGTTAGGCGCTAGTCGGGCGTCAGCACAGCGCCTAGCGCCTAGGCGGCTAGGCGGGCGCATAGGCGGGGATTAATCGAAACATAAAAATTATAGTTTTATTAATATTTATGCATAAATATGATTAGTAATATTGTGTTTATGTGTATATAAAATATAAACGCACACACTAACATGCATGAATGATAAGAGCTTTCACATTTAATAACATATTATACATACTTCTTAACTTCAAGTAATACTACGTTATAATTATTAATAAATAATACGGAGTAATAACACTTAAGAATATATATAAAAAACATGTATAATATTTATTTTAATCTACAACTAGTAGCTTTCTTCATATGTGTTGTTAGAGTTAAAGATACATATATCTCTTAAAATACTAAAATAAAAAGCAAAATAAAATGTTCGATGAATCTAGATGCCTAGGCGGCCGATTAAGCGCTCTAGTCAGATAGTTAGGCGCCTTAGGCGGCCGACTAATTCACCTAGGCACCAAATCAATTAGTCGGAGCGCCTAGACTAAAATCCGGGCGCCCGACTACCGCCTAGCGCCTAGGCGGGGACTAGTCGGGCTTCTAGAGCGATTTTAGAACCATGATTAGTATAAATGAGTTAGCATATACGTAGTATTAAAATAATTAATATGTAGAACCAATCGTTTACTTCCACATCTAACAACGTGCATGTTCATTAATGAACGTGTTACATACTCATAAGTGTTAATACTCATAAGTGTTAATACTTTTATATCTACATAAAAACATTTTTAATACCACTAGAGACATTTTAGTTTTGAAATGTCAATACCTAAACTTTTAAGTGATTTTGCAAAGGATGGAATAAGTGAAAACTTTACTTCCTCCATCCCTTAAAACTTTGACATCTTTGAATTTTTTGGTCAACCACGCTCAATTTTTACCAATTATATTTTTTTTGGGTAAGTATTAAATAAATAATTCCCAAAAATACTTTGAACAATTATATATTTTTATAGGAAGTTATTTATAATATAAAATGAATATGAAAATATTCTTTGTAAAAGTGTTTTAATAAAAGTGTAAAATTTATAAGTTTTCAAATATTATACTAATCATAATCATGATCTAAATTTTCCAACATTGACTTAAAAAATTAAAGATGACTAAATTTTTAAATACCAAATAGTATAACTTTCACCCATAATAATTCACAATTTTCTTGAAATCGAGGCCATGAAGTTTCTTTTTGAGGTATTAGCCCTAAATAGGACTAAATAGTTGCTGAAATTCCAAAATAAGAGTATCTCTATTTTATTCCCTAATTCGGACTTGTATTCCAAATCTACCCTCTCTTTAATCTCAACATTTCAAAACGTCCGCTTCTTCTTTACGCGATAGCAGCGGCGAGATTTGAGGTGAGGCAGCGACCACGAGATTTGAGGCGAGGCAGCGAGCAAAGGTGGCGAGCAGAGGGGACCAGTGGTGAGCGACGTCGAGCAGCGGTGAGAAACGGTGGAGCAACCGTGAGCATCCAAATCCGGTTCGAAGTAACTCGTTGGTCGTTTTTCTCCTCTCATCTTCTGTCATCTTCTTTTTCCTTAATCTCTCTTGGCCTCCTTATTTCTCATCCTCTTCCATTTTGTTGCAGATCTAATTTTCTGTTTTTTTTTTTGTTTTAAATGTCAAATTTTGTTTTAAAAATGCCATCAAAATGGCAATATTACTCTTCAAAAATTCCATGTTTTGTTTTGAAAATGCCATTAAAATGACATTCTCAATTTATGTTGACATTTTGATAATAAAAAAATTGGCATCAGTGCCCACAATGGCCAAATCTTCAGGGTGGAGGTCAGTTTTTGCACCGGTAGCGGCCGGATCTGCAGCGGGCAACCGACGGCGGCCACATTTGGCCAGATCTATGGTGGTGAGGGGCAAATCTGCAGTGGCGACCGACAGATCTGCAGAGGCGGCGGGCAGATCTACATCGGTGAGCTTTTTTAGGCAGCGCCGTCGGCCGGTGCCTGGCGGCAGTCCGGCGTTATGTCACCAGGAGTATGTATTTCCAAGTTTCAGGGTTATTTCTGTCCAATTACAAATAATAACTCCTATTTGGGGAATTTCTAAAGTTTAGTCCTATTTTAACAATTAAGGATTTATTTACTCCTGTTTAGATAAATCTCCCATTCTTTTTCAAACGCATATCGGCGCTAGCAATTTGGTTAATCTTTTCGCATTTTTTGCTACGCATTGTTTGAGACTTTGACTTAGTGATGAGAAGTACAAAAGCACACGTGATCAACATGTGAGGTCAAAAGGAGACAAATTCTTAAATTACTCCTTCCATCCTTAAATTAACTTTCAAAGTACATTTGGTATGAAGATTAAGATAGTGAGTATTGTGCCGCGTAGAATTGTATAGAGGAGAAAGAAATGTGAAAATTTTATAAACCTTAATTTTTTTTTATTAAAAGGGAAAATAAAAATTTATTTTGAGACGTCCAAAAATAGAATTGAAAGTTTAATTAGGGACATAGGGAGTACCAATTTGTAAAAGGCACTAAGCAGTGGTAGTTTGGGGTCAATCCGGCACCTAGCGACTATGCGTTTAGGAGGATGTCCAGGTGTTGATAGTCACACACGTAGAAATTAGACCGTATTTAAATAAGCTTATTTGAATGTTTTCTAAAAGTAAAAATATTTGAGTATATTTTGATAAGTAGTTTTGACAGTATATAATATAACGATATCATTGATGATAATTTTTATTTCATAGATGTAGCAGTTTTAATATTCGATGATAAAATTATCAATTAAGAGTGTTGTTGGTATTAAGGGAGATCAGCGCCACCCTTTGATTCAGGGCTTAACCGCCCAACCTGTTGGTACCACAAAGTAGTACAACCCTTCATGCCCATCCATCGCCGAGTAATGGGGCTTTGCACTGCTGTAGTGAACTGTGGGGGTGCCCCACAGAAATCTACATTGACTTGGGGACTCCAAAGAAATGAGTTAAATAGAGGGTGTCCAATTCCTTATCACCAATTGGTTGCAAGAAAGATATGACTGCTATTTAACCACAGAAGTCTGCAGTTAAGCGAGCCCGGGGTAAGAAAACCCAAGGATGGGTGACCCACTAGGAAGTTTGTCGAAAGGGGTGAATCGATCCAACAAGTGGTATCAGAGCGAGGTCACAGGTGAATCTTTCGGCTGGTGTTGAGGGTCATTGTTGGTCTTATGGGAGATCAGCACCACCGTTTGATTCAGGGCTTAACCGCCCAACCTGTTGGCACCACAAGGTGGTGCAGCCCCTCATGTCCATCCACTACTTAGTAGTGGGGCTCTGCACTGCCGTAGTGAACTGTGGTGGGTGCCCCACGGGAATCTACCTTGACTTGGGGACTACAGAGTAATGAGTTAAATACAGGGTGTCCACTTCGTTATCACCAATTGGTTTTAAGAAAAATACGGCTGCTATTTAACCACATAACTCTGCAGTAAAGCGAGCCCTGGGTAAGAAAGCCCAAGGATGGGTGACCCAGTGGAAAGTTTGTCGAAAGGGGTGAATCAATCCAACAAGTGTTAGTTATTTCCTAAAATAGAAATGAGAACCTTTATATGAGACGTCCAAAAAAATGGGAACCTTTGAATGGGACAAAAAGTGTATTTTATCAATATTTGATACAAATATGATAAGCTCTCATTGTAAAATGACACAATTATAAATATGATGGGTTCCCATTATAAATAATTGTGTCATTTTACAATGAGAAACAATTATTTAGATAATAGTTAAATAAGATTATTTGAGTATATTTTGATAAATAGTTTTGAAGGGTATATAATAGGCAAAATCACACTTTTAGTCCCTGAAATAGTCATCATATTGAAATGGCAGACTCATATTTCCAAGATTGTAAATGTCACCCTTGAATTGTCCAAATTGTTGTAAATGTGGTCCTTTCAGGGGTGAAAGATATTCCTTGCTCACTTTTTACACTTCACCGCTCAAAGGACCATATTTACACCAATTTGGACAATTGAGGGGTGACATTTACAAACTCGGAAATACGGGTGTGACATTTCAATGTGACGACTATTTCAGAGGCTAAAAATGTGTTGTCCCCTATATAATATAATGAGATCATCGATGATGATTGTGATTTTATAGATGTATTATCATTTTAACATTTGATAATTAAATTATCATTTAAGAGTGTTATTAATTTCCTAATATAGAAATGAGAACCTTTATATGAGACGTTTAAAAAAAAGAAAATGGAAACCTATGATTCTATGAATGGGATGGAGGAATGTATTTTATCAATATATATATATATATATATATATATATATATATATATATATATATATATATATATATATATTGTTTGGTGGGTTGCGCCAGGCCGATGCATAAGTGCAACGCAAAGGCGACGCTTGAAAGCCCAGACAGCAAGCTGCATTAGCGGGCCTTCTCCCCTAAAAATTTGAGTTAATATCGTGTGGCATAATAGCTCATATATCAGATATTAAACTGATAAGAACAGGTACTACACTTGATCTTAGACAAAAGACCAAGAAAGGTATAGATAGGGGGCCATCTCTAGCTCTGGTCCACCACTAGTTTTAAAAATGTCTATATTTTTAGTGTAAAAAAAATCGTGTATTTTTTTTCAAAAATATTCTTTATACCGGTCAAGTGCTATGGCTTTGCCTCTTAATATGATAAATGACATTGTGTTTTGATGAGTGTTTTCTCGCACTTAAAAAGATTGTAATGTAGTGGTGTAAGTACGAGTATCGTCTCCACAGGGACGGACAAAAGGGAATTAAAGATTAACTAAATTCAGCGATTAAACAGAAATAAATAAAATAAAAGTGCAATTGTGCGAGATTGGTTGATTGATTAAATTAAAACTAATGCTAATGAGCAATAAAATAAAAAGATTGGTTTCTCTCTAATTAATGACGAAGGGAATAGGGATTGATTCCGGGGTAACCAGATTTCTGGCAGATCAGGTCTAATTACATGAATTTAATTTAATTGAGCCTAGCTAATCATTACTAAGTTCTTACCGCTCTCGCGGCGTAGAGTACAATAATTTAGGAGACCAGGCTGATCTCTCATGCGACAGGATCCTAAATTATTGCCAAGACGAGCGAGCTTACGGCCCCTTAATCGCTACTAATCTCTTAGCGAACGATTAAGTGCGTGTGAATGTGTCCTAGAACAAATTAGATCTCTCTTAATTCATTCTACATGCAATTGTAATTCTAGCTGCAGTCTAGGTTACAAGAGATATCAATTAAATTATTCAAACACAAATTAAACGGCATTCATGCAATTAAACCGACAAGAATCTAGCCATCAATCATGATTAACCCCTTCATCAACCCCAAATCCCTAATTAAACTACTCACAATTCATAATTGAAGAATCAACAGAATTGAGATGAATAGAAATAATTGTCATTAATTAAAAAGATGAACTTACAAATAATCCCAGGGTCTTGGAAGAAAATAGCGTAAAAACGGTGTTAAGTTCGTCCCTAGGCCTCTCCGTAATGTTCGTAACTTCAAAATATGGGTATGGGGGTCTTATTTATAGAAAACAGATGAGTTTGGGCTGAACTGGAACTAAAAAAGGGCTGAAATCCGCGTCTCGGGTGTACGCACGATCGTGCGTACCTTGCCACGCACGATCGTGCGTAGCAGGCAGAATTGTTGCCGCGTTTTTGGCTCTTACGCACGATCGTGCGTCCTTTTACGCACGGTCGTGCGTCCGTGCTCTTCAGCCTTTTTTCTAGTCCGAATTTGACAAAACTTCCTTCATGAAAGTTGTAGATAATGAAGTCCTCTATCCACCCCAACTTGCCGAATGTGATTTGAATCATCCAATCAAGAGATATGACCAAAATGGTGGAAGGTGTCATTCTGAAATCGCAACAGAGATCATCTGACTTCATCGTCTGTTTTCACCTTCTTTCTCTCATATTCTCGTAATGGTGTCTTCATATGATTTGTAGCCCTTGAAGTTGGCTTTCATATGCAACTTGAATCGTGTCCTGTGGATGCTTCTACAAAGAGATATGCTTGAACGATTGACCAAAGGTCATCCTGATCGTCGTTTTTCCAGCTTCATTGTTCTTCTTTTGATCCCATAGCCAATCCTAGAGCTCTTTTGTCATCAAATCTTCATCGTGAACCTCCCGGTGACCTCCAAAGCTCTCAATCCACTCTCGAATGCATCTCGAATCATCCCGATTGCTCCTCAAGTGCCGATGTTGAACTCTAAATTCCTCATTTTGACTCCAAATGCAACAAAACTCGAACCAACACATGTTAAACATAACTTGAGCTAAAATTGAGACTTGTAACACCTTAAAGCTAGGAAAACCATCAAAAGTCGATCCCAACACGCATCAAATGCGTGTCTAAATACGGACTTATCAGATTCCCCCACACTTAAGCCTTTGCTTGTCCTCAAGCAAACTAAACAACGGGACTTACAATAATCACCACACGGAATCAAAACAATTAGCATGCACACGTAGTTAAAGGGATATTCACAAAACAGGCAGACTAAACCAAGAAAATTCTTCCCTAAACTACATCTTTGTACTCAAGCTAAACCGTTTGACACAATTATTCACGACATCCTCAAAGTAATGGTAGCATACACAAATAGACTAGTTATTGATCAGAAGGACTTGTGAAGGTGATGGTGAATGGATCATGGATAAAAATAATAGTCCCTTTCTTTTGAGAGATTGGAATATTCTGACAAAGACTCAATGTATTCAGGAACTTCAGTGCTATTCTTAGGAACAAGGAACTCAGTAGGCCACAATTTAGGAACAATCATTTAAACCTATGCAAAGAGTAGACATGGTGTACAACTAAGCTAAACCGTCTCGGCACATTTGCGCTTTGACGTATACTTGAAGTACGCGGATGACTAAAGCTAAATTTTGAGATAGCCTCCAAATTCATTAATTATGTTTAGTTTTCCTTGTCATGTTGGCACGAGAACGCCATTTCTTTCGAAAGATACTCAAGTCTCAGCTTACGCTTTTTTACTGGGACTCTCATTCTCTTTTTCGCAAAGTAAGAGGTCTAGCTATATTAATTTTTCACCTTTCGGATTCTCACTAGACATTACCCCATTCTAATCTCGGCCTCACCAAGGAAAAATAGCAATTAAGGTTCATTTATTTAAAAGTGAATCCATGCCTACAATGCAATCCTCGAAAGTATCATATTCCTAAAAAGTGACTGCTCTTACCCCATTTGGGGCATAGGAACAATGCCAAAAATGGCTCCTACACAAATTCCCTAAACTTAACAAATTAATCCCCTAATTCCCTAAACATCAAGACTAAGTCAGAAATATTCACGGGTAAGGAAACACGGTCCATTTGGCTTTGGAGCTAAATTAATTGGGTAAACAAAGAATGGTCAGGCTCAAAATGGCTTCTCCTAAAGGATTTTTTTTTCAGGTGGGGGGATGATTAATGGAAAATTCATGGGTGACTAATGCCTTCATCCTCTCAACAACTAGATTATAGTGCAAGCAATTTAAGCCTAAACACTTCAAAGATGTTCTAAAAACATAGTCAAAACGCTAGCCAGCTCACAAAGACTTAGTTTAAAGAAAAATTTTCAAAAATTTTGCATGAATTTCCTATGAATATACAACTAACACCTGCGCATGCTAACTCTAATAAATCTCATGTAACAACCACTGCCCGAATGCCCAATTCACTCCCCAACACTTAAACTTTGGCATCGCCCTCGATGACCAAATATGCACTATGCACTAGGGGTAAAGAGGAAAGGGTCACACGTGCTCAACTTAACTCAAGTCATTATTACAACAAGCGAGTAAAAGAGTCAAAGAAACTTCCCTATGGCGCTGGTCAGTGCAGAAATAAACTGAGTCAATGTAATCCTTGGCACATCACCCATATAACAAGACCCTGAGCTGCAACAAAAACACAAAGAAAAACAACCAAACAACAAACAAAACAAAAACAAAAACAAAAGCAGAAAAAAAAGCTCGGGTTGCCTCCCGAGAAGCGCTATTTTTAACATCGTTTGCCCGACACAACTACCTCATAGGCTCTCCAATAGCAAAGACTGTAGTGGTGCACTTATAGTCAACGGCTCCAGCTTCCTCTCAACAAATGTCATTAGGTGGCGCAGATCTTTAAATTCGTCAGCCCACGAAGGCAGCACATGGTCTTCATAACCCTCATCAGCACAGAAGTGAAGTATGAAACTCTCATCCTCTTCAGGTGGACAGAAAACATGAGTGAAAACTTTGATTACTCTAGGTATCACCGGAAGCTCAAAAGATGTCTCAAAGCAAAGATTAGGAGCAACACCGTGATCAAAATGCACCATAGAAAAGTCTTCTTCTTCCTCAAAAATATCATGAACATTCACAACCTCTCCTCCGGACTCTGTATCACTCCCCATGAAGGCATCCCAACTCTCGTTAACACCGTTCTCATCAGGGTCTTCAAAAACATCAGGAAGTGTATCATCCATCATATTCCCACCATCATAGTCTGACTCACTCATGTGATCATCCATATTGGTCTCCTCAGGTTGGGCTTCTGTGTCGCTAGGATGGGATCTCTCGGACTCCTCAGATATGGCCGTTGCAATCTGCCCCAATTGATTCTCCATGTTCTGCATCCTTGTCTCAATCATTTGCATCCTTGAGTCTGCTCTCAGCTGATTTTGTGCTAATTTGTTGAGTACTTCTTCCAAGCTAGAAAGTCTCTTTAAATCTGCCTCCTCCAGATCCTCTTGTTGATTATGAGGCTCATTACTCGGGAAGTATGTAGGAGTGACTGAAACATTTGTGTCCGTAAAATGTGGGGAGGAAGAAGTGGGGTATGCAGTTGCCCAGTAAGGATGGTCGTATGGAGGAATGGGGCAAAGACATGAATGGTGACCACCTCCACAGAAGTTACAAATGCTATTTTTAGGAAAGCAATCAACCAATTCCTCGGGACTTTTAGTTCGAATGAGGAATTCCATAATGGAGCCTGGTTTTGTCCGAGGATATTGTGGATAAGGATACTGATTAGGAGAATGAGATTGGGAGTATTGCGTATTTGGAAGAGGGTAAGAATAGGAAGATGGGAAATTTTGTGGTGTAGGAGAATAATTTTGATGAGATGTGTAATATTGAGGAGGAGGAGGAGGAGGAGGAGTGTAAGAAGGGTATGTCGTATATGGTGAATATTCCATGGAGGTTTGAGGGTAAGGAATTCCTCCAGGAATTTGGCTGAATAGGTTCATCTCATGCCTCTTAAAAAAATACCTGAAAGGTTAGCACAGAAAAATCCTACGGAAAAACTAAAAGAAAACTAATTAAAAAAAAAATCTCGCTGAAATTAATTAACCCTTAAAACCGACACCGTCCCCGGCAACGGCGCCAAAAACTGATGAGTGTTTTCTCGCACTTAAAAAGATTGTAATGTAGTGGTGTAAGTACGAGTATCGTCTCCACAGGGACGGACAAAAGGGAATTAAAGATTAACTAAATTCAGCGATTAAACAGAAATAAATAAAATAAAAGTGCAATTGTGCGAGATTGGTTGATTGATTAAATTAAAACTAATGCTAATGAGCAATAAAATAAAAAGATTGGTTTCTCTCTAATTAATGACGAAGGGAATAGGGATTGATTCCGGGGTAACCAGATTTCTGGCAGATCAGGTCTAATTACATGAATTTAATTTAATTGAGCCTAGCTAATCATTACTAAGTTCTTACCGCTCTCGCGGCGTAGAGTACAATAATTTAGGAGACCAGGCTGATCTCTCATGCGACAGGATCCTAAATTATTGCCAAGACGAGCGAGCTTACGGCCCCTTAATCGCTACTAATCTCTTAGCGAACGATTAAGTGCGTGTGAATGTGTCCTAGAACAAATTAGATCTCTCTTAATTCATTCTACATGCAATTGTAATTCTAGCTGCAGTCTAGGTTACAAGAGATATCAATTAAATTATTCAAACACAAATTAAACGGCATTCATGCAATTAAACCGACAAGAATCTAGCCATCAATCATGATTAACCCCTTCATCAACCCCAAATCCCTAATTAAACTACTCACAATTCATAATTGAAGAATCAACAGAATTGAGATGAATAGAAATAATTGTCATTAATTAAAAAGATGAACTTACAAATAATCCCAGGGTCTTGGAAGAAAATAGCGTAAAAACGGTGTTAAGTTCGTCCCTAGGCCTCTCCGTAATGTTCGTAACTTCAAAATATGGGTATGGGGGTCTTATTTATAGAAAACAGATGAGTTTGGGCTGAACTGGGACTAAAAAAGGGCTGAAATCCGCGTCTCGGGTGTACGCACGATCGTGCGTACCTTGCCACGCACGATCGTGCGTAGCAGGCAGAATTGTTGCCGCGTTTTTGGCTCTTACGCACGATCGTGCGTCCTTTTACGCACGGTCGTGCGTCCGTGCTCTTCAGCCTTTTTTCTAGTCCGAATTTGACAAAACTTCCTTCATGAAAGTTGTAGATAATGAAGTCCTCTATCCACCCCAACTTGCCGAATGTGATTTGAATCATCCAATCAAGAGATATGACCAAAATGGTGGAAGGTGTCATTCTGAAATCGCAACAGAGATCATCTGACTTCATCGTCTGTTTTCACCTTCTTTCTCTCATATTCTCGTAATGGTGTCTTCATATGATTTGTAGCCCTTGAAGTTGGCTTTCATATGCAACTTGAATCGTGTCCTGTGGATGCTTCTACAAAGAGATATGCTTGAACGATTGACCAAAGGTCATCCTGATCGTCGTTTTTCCAGCTTCATTGTTCTTCTTTTGATCCCATAGCCAATCCTAGAGCTCTTTTGTCATCAAATCTTCATCGTGAACCTCCCGGTGACCTCCAAAGCTCTCAATCCACTCTCGAATGCATCTCGAATCATCCCGATTGCTCCTCAAGTGCCGATGTTGAACTCTAAATTCCTCATTTTGACTCCAAATGCAACAAAACTCGAACCAACACATGTTAAACATAACTTGAGCTAAAATTGAGACTTGTAACACCTTAAAGCTAGGAAAACCATCAAAAGTCGATCCCAACACGCATCAAATGCGTGTCTAAATACGGACTTATCATGTTTATATAGGCATATTAACATGAAGGGATGATAGAGTCATCACATTTAATACCTAGTAGTATATTGGAGGTGTTTGATAAATGGCCTATCAACCATTATTTATCTTTTTGGAATGACTTTGGTTGTTTAACTTTGTCAAACAGCTAAAATAAGTGTTTGATATACAATTTTTTGATTTGATTGTTTGCTAAGAAAAAGCCACCCTGTGTTATTTTTTCACAATGTCTTATTTTATTTCATTTTATAATTTAAAACTCTAATACACCCTCCCATTTTACCTCATTCCTTAGTTATCCAATAATCATTCAAAAAATTAAATAAAATGAAAATAATTCTGACACTGTAATAACACCTAACACCGATAATAAATGCTACCATGAGTAATTGAATATAATTCATACGTTATAATATTATAGTAAAAACTATTCTAGAGTCTATGTGTGTATCTGTGCATGTCAACAAACTCACTAAACACACTAGTTGTTAAGTGGGATTACTTTTTTTTTCGTTAAACATGCGGCTTTATATTAAAATCAGAAACCCATACAAGACAATATTCAGACAGATTTTATAGATCCAATCGTCAACCCTAGGAGTAGACATAGAATCAATCACCTCATACAAAGCAACCTGACTCGCTAAACCTGAAACGTGTAAATTTAAGCCTAAAACGAATAGATCCGAAACTCTGTCTATCAAAATAAATCAAAAAATCCAAACATTCAAACCAATCCCACTCTGACTAAAATTAAAACTAGTACTACTAAAGAGAAAATAATATTGCAATAAAATCTTTCCGCAAAACTCTTCCTGATATGGAGTTGATTCTGGAGGAGGACGAGCTCTTGTAATAATATGTTTGAACACAAACTCAACCATCGTCGAAGCGGCCGGCCAGGGCTTCATGATCCAGCACCGATACAAAATCTCATCTGCAATCTGTTCATCAACCAATGTTATCTCTTTCGACATGACTGAGATCCCAAACGTAAGCAAACTTAAAATCAGATTAATCTGCCGCTCCAATCCCATATTGATGGGACGACAGAAAATATCAATCCCTACAAAGAGGGGAGACGGCCGATAGGTTTTAGAGAGAAGCGAGAGCTCCCTCTCTCTAGGTTTCTTTGATAGGATTTAAGTGGGATTACTTGGAAAATAAATGTTTTGCGTTATGTTATAGAATAGTACGTCAAAATAAAAATAACAAGAGAAAATTATCAATATAGAAATATAGAACAAAGAAAGAACAACCTAAAAAATAGGAGTATCATATTTATATTTTGGTCTTATTTTCAACAACTTCTTAGTTAATTCAAAATTGAAATGTTTTCAATACGGATCCGGAGCCTCTACCTTACTTTAAAGTAAGGCAGAATGTCTTGCTTCCTCCCGGTCGTCCAATCGACAATTCAACGATCAGAGATCTTGGGCTCCAGTTTCCAGTCCAATCGACAATTCAACGATCAGAGATCTTGGGCTCCAGTTTCCATACGGCCTTTGAATCTCATACATTCTTTTCTTCAATAATAAAATCTCACACCTCGATCGCATGTTTGTGTCATATTGAGAGTTAATGGTTCGCTCTTAAAACGATCGGACAAAAAGCGGAAAGTCTTTCATAGATGCGGGAGGGGCCCAATGATTCGACTCCTATAATAAATGGTCACTTTACCATTTTCTTCCTCAGATTCTAATCTCACACAAGACACAGAAACCTATCCATGCTCAAACAGAGAGATAGAGATAGAGATAGAGCGAGAGAGTTCTCTGTCTGTGTTTATGCATACTCAAAGACTATCTCTTTCTTCTTCCCTAAAATCACCTGCAGCAATGTACTAGCTCATCTTCAAATGATCCCATTCCCGTCAATGCCTTCTTCAATTTCTCCATTGCTGTTTCTCTTCACCGTCCTTGTATCAGCGGGCGCCGCCTCCAATCGCAGCGCCGAAAACCTAGCCGAGATCCAGGCACTTCATTCGTTCAAGCTCACTCTTCACGACCCGCTTGGCTCCCTCTACGACTGGGACTTCTCTTCTCCCGCTGCTCCCTGTGACTGGAGCGGCGTTTTCTGTGACAATGACCGCCGTGTCAGTAAACTCATTCTCCCCCGGCGACAACTCAGCGGTCCGCTCACCCCCCAAATTTCGGGCCTTCGCTTGCTACGGAAGCTCAGTCTCAGTTCAAACTCCTTCAACGGCACCATCCCTTCCTCAATTTCCAAATGTGCGCTCCTACATTCTGTTGCGCTGCACTCTAACTCCTTCTCCGGGCCCCTGCCGCCTGAAATTTCGAGGCTCACCGGCCTGAAAATTTTCAATGTCGCCGACAACAAGCTCTCTGGCGGAATTCCGGTGGACCTCCCGCAGGGCGTCATCTACTTTGATCTTTCAGCGAACTCCTTCGCCGGAGAGATACCCAGAAACATTTCAAGCCTCTCTCAGCTCCAGTTCCTTAACCTCTCTGCGAATCGACTTTCAGGCGAGATTCCGGTGGGCTTAGGTCAGCTCCAACAACTTCAGTACCTTGGACTTTCGTACAACAATTTGAAAGGGACTCTTCCGTCTGCAATCGCCAACTGTTCGTCACTGGTCAATCTGAACGCCGAAGGAAATCAAATCAGCGGTGTCATTCCGGCTGCCATTGCTGCTCTTCCGAAGCTTCAGGTGATATCACTAACGCACAATAACCTCTCCGGTTTGTTACCAATTTCCATGTTCTGCAGTGTTTCGGTATATCCTCCATCCATTCAGGTCGTTCAGTTAGGGTTTAATGCCTTCACGGACATTGTACCACCCGAATCTTTTCCATGTTTATCTGCTTTACGAATTTTGGATATTCAACAGAATCTCATTCACAGCAATTTCCCCGCGTTTTTGACAAACAGTTCTGCATTAACTTCCATAGATATTTCTGGCAACTCTTTCTACGGTACTATCCCTGGTTCCATTGTAGAGAGTTTTCCTCTGCTGGAGGAATTACGAATGGCTAATAACTCGTTTGAGGGTGTCATTCCTGCTGAGATCACACATTGCATTAGCCTGAAGATCCTGGATCTGGGAGGAAATCACTTGACTGGTAACATTCCTGCATTCTTAGGGCAGCTAAGAAACTTAACAAGCTTGTCTCTGGGTAGAAATCAGTTCTATGGCTTAATTCCTTCAAGTTTTGGTAATCTTAGTCATCTAGTGAATCTGGACTTGGGAGGTAATGCTCTCTCTGGAAGGGTTCCTGAGGAGTTGATGAGACTAAGCAATTTAAGCACACTGGACCTCAGTTCAAATAAATTCTCTGGAAGTATTCCTGTGAGCTTCGGAAACCTACAAGAGCTATCTGTGCTGAACTTGAGTGGCAGTGGGTTTTCTGATAGAATTCCTGCAAGTATTGGCAGTCTCTACAAGTTAAAAGCTCTTGATTTGAGTAGACAACATTTATCTGGGGAACTACCATTTGATCTTTATGGTCTGCCTAGTCTTCAAGTGATTGCATTGCAAGAGAACAGTTTATCTGGTGAAGTTCCTGAAGGCTTCAGTAGCTTATTGGGTTTGGAGTATTTGAACCTATCTAGTAATTCATTCTATGGTCCCATTCCCTCCACTTTTGGTTTCTTGAAGTCATTACTCGTTCTTTCATTGTCTAACAATAAAGTGTCTGGTTCAATCCCTCCTGAGTTGGGTAATTGTTCTGTTCTTGAAGTTCTTGACTTGCATTTGAATTTGTTGACTGGAAAGATCCCCACAGATCTTTCACATCTCTTCCATTTGAAGTTCCTTGATTTGGGTCGGAACAGCCTAACAGGTGAAATCCCACTAAACATCTCGAGTTGTTCATCCCTTACTTCACTAGTTCTCGACTCAAATCATCTTTCAGGCCACATACCGGACTCACTGTCCAGCTTACCAAACTTAATGATCATTGATCTCTCGAATAACAACTTGACGGGAGAGATTCCTTCTGTTTTAGCCTCCCGTTTTACGAATCCTTCCTATTACAGGGGAAATCGAGGTTTGTGTGGTAAACCCTTGGCCAGTAAATGCGAGGGGGGCAGTGATCGCAAACGGAGTAATAATAGATTGGTTATGTTTTTAGCAATAGGTGCAAGTGGAGCTCTTCTCCTAGCATCATGCTGTTGCTTCTACATCTATGCCTCGATGAGGTGGCGCAACAAGGTCACTCTGAAGGAAGCCGCAGGTGGGGAGAAGCCAGGTCCCGCGAGGGTTAGCTGCGCACGCCTCAGCAGCGAGAGTGGGCCAAAGCTTGTGATGTTCAATGACCGGATCACTTTGGCTGAGACCGTCGAGGCGACAGGTCGGTTTGACGAGGAGCATGTGCTGAGCAGGACAGGGCCTGGTGTGGTTTTCAAAGCGTGCTATGATGATGGGACGGTGCTCTCGGTCCGTCGGCTTCCTCCGAATGGCCCTCGGCCGGATGAGAACACATTCAGGAAAGAGGCAGAGGCGCTGGGGAGGGTGAGGCATAGGAACCTCACAGTTCTCCGCGGGTACTATGCAGGCCCGCCTGATGACCTCAGGCTCCTCGTGTATGACTACATGCCGAATGGAAACCTTGCAACGCTCCTCCAGGAGGCGTCCCACCAAGATGGTCACATCCTCAATTGGCCGATGCGCCACCTCATTGCGCTAGGGATTGCCCGTGGTCTTGCTTTCCTTCATGCGACGTCATCCATCGTCCACGGGGACGTCAAGCCACAAAATGTGTTATTTGATGCGGACTTTGAAGCCCATCTTTCGGATTTTGGTCTAGACAAGCTGACAGTAGCCGCACCATCAGTCACCCCATCAACCTCAACTGGGGGTGGTGGGACACTAGGCTATGTATCACCTGAAACGGCGCTAACGGGTGATGCCACACGAGAATCAGACGTGTATAGCTATGGTATTGTGTTGCTTGAGCTTCTTACCGGGAAAAGGCCGGTGATGTTCATGGAGAATGAGGATATTGTGAACTGGGTGAAGACGCAATTGCAGCGAGGCCAAATTTCGGAGCTGCTAGAACCGGGGTTGTTGGAGTTGGATCCTGAATCATCTGAATGGGAGGAATTCTTGTTAGGGATAAAAGTGGGACTACTTTGCACGGCGCCGGATCCACAAGGCCGGCCCACCATGACGGACGTCGTGTTCATGCTTGAAGGTTGCCGGCATGAACCGGACATCCATTCGTCAGGCAATCCTACCGCCTGCCAACCTTCACCCACCGCCTGAATTGCATTGACAAAGTAGTGCATCCATCTTTTGTGCCAGAAGAAGCCAAAAAAATGCGACAAAAGAATGTTACTGTAGTACTCCGTATTAGTTTTCAATTTGACCGTTGAATGTTGTTCCAAATTGCATTTATTCTATTTTGTTTGGAGGTCTGATTTAATTTAAATGGAAAAGCAAGCCGCGCGGCGTGTGGAACAGGACAGTTATGACTGATGCCATTTTGACCTTTTATGTGTGGAGGGATCGGGGATTGCGGGGGCCAAGTAACGGGAGCTGGTGTCACGTGCCTGCACACCTTGCTGTAAATATAGCCGTTAATGCGGCAGGGAAACACACAATTCAGACTGAAAACACCAACCACCCCCTTAACTCTCTCTACTGCACAATATTTCACCCTCTGAGGGCCCCCAACATCATCTTTTTTTCTACAACTTTTCCATAGGTACCCCCAAAATGGGTATCCCATTTGTCTCCCATCCTAATCCGGCCATAAATGAGTCAACCCATTTAAGTGGTGCCTCATTTATCCCATTAGGGTGAGGGACAAATGGGGTGCCCCATTTTGGAGTATCTTTAGCTTTTTTCTTTTTTTTCTATTTATACAATGAAGAAAGCAAGACTCGCCCGTCTACTTTAGTAATTAATGGTTAAAATCGGTTGAAGTAATTTTTTTTTACTTCCTCCGTCCCAATTTATTTAGCCAAACATGATTTTCCAAGTCAATGATACCTAACTTTGACCGCTTATATATTTATATAGATAAAATATTAATAATATGAAAATTATATGAAAATGTTTTTTGTTGAAAATACTATCATAAAAGTATAATGTTTTTATTTTTTACATCAATATATTAGTTCAAATAGTTGCTCAAAGTTTACCACCTTTGACCGGAAAAGTCAAGATTGACTAACTAAAATGGGACGGAGGGAGTATTTGTTTCCATTTATTTATTGATTCAGGCAAAGGTCATTTACCTATAAGGCTATAAGGATATTATCCCGACTTAATTATTTTTCTTTAGAAAAGGCAAAGGGGTAGTTGTGTCATTGTAGAAGAGTCAGGGTGAACTTCTTTACCTGCCTCAAAATTACGGAGTATAAAATTTGGGACGTTTAGTAATTATTCATAAAATTTTACCGACTTTTCAACAAGCTCTAATGATTTCTAATTGCACGCATCTACAGACATAATCCATATTTGACAAAGTGGTCAACATTAACTCAAAGTCATTGACAAATTTCCAAAAAGAATGCATCTAACTGTGCTAGGATTCCATTATGCGGAATTCTTTCTAGTTGTAGGATGTTACCTTCCAACATTTTTTATAGCCCATTGTGTGGATTTATTCTTGGGAAACCTTTAACCACTCAAAATAATATATTTAGTAAATACATACCCGTTTTCTTTTAGTTGATGCTTAAACTTTTTCTTTCCATTTTTTTACGAAGTATATTTTGTCCACATTTTACAATTACACAATAAAAACCATTTACATTATTTATTTGATACTTCAATACGTCTTTTCATACTCTATTTACATTACATATATCAAACAAAGATCGGAAACTAGCTATACTAAATTCTTCACAATTTAGTCTGTTTTGTATTCGATATCATCAAGTGACTGGAACTGGTGGGAATGATAAATAAAAGCCACACTTATTAACTTTTTTATATTATGTAGTCATTAGAGAAAAAAAGGTCGCCACACAAAAATTTGGATCTATTTATTTGTTTTAATACGCAACAAGAAAAATTTGAATGAAGCTAAAATTTGAAATATGCAAGTCAAAATAGTACTCCATCCGTATCATTTTCATTGTCCCAGTAGGGTTTTGTAGTAGTTTAAGAAAATTTATAGGTTTACTGTACACTTTTTGAAAAAGTAGGAGTTTTTTGGTACTGTAGCAGCACTGTAGCAGTACTGTAGCTACTTTTTGAGTGGATTTATTTGCTAAAATGAAAAGTGGGGTAATTTTTTTTATATACCCAAAAGAGAAAGTGTGACAATAAAAGTGATACGGAGGGAGTAGATATTATGACGACGTGTTGAATGATAAACGAGCTGAGAGACACTAAAATGAAACTAAAGTGACATGCATTTGCTCTTTAAATTGCTAGCAATATTTATCAACATAAAAGAACATAATTTATTAAATGCAAGTAAACGATATATTTTGGCGTATAGGGTCCACTCGGGCGGGCCCAAATACCACTAAGCGCGAAGTGGCCCACTCAAGCAAAGCCCCCCGCTCACGGATATCGAAAACCATGTACAGTCCATGCCGTCCGGGTCTTAAAGTTCGGGAAATTCCTAACACTTTCATTTTTTCTCTTTTGTTGTGAGGTTACCGTGTCTAGTGGGAGGTCTCGAGTTCGAATCCCATTAGGCACACAGGGGTTGGAAACTCAATGAAGTGAGTTTCAACCCTGATTACTCCAGGCTCCCCCAGACCCCCCAGACCCCCTGGAGTAAAAAAAAAATTGGGGAGCATTACCAAGGAACTGGCATAAAACCAAAAATGGGTGGGGAGCGCAATTAATGCACCAGATATGAATTGTTTGATGATCCAAGGTCATCATCCACTAAGGGCTAGACACATCATCCTCTACACCTACCACTTTGTAGTATAAATATTTGCATTTATTCCATTGTAAAGGGGTTGAAAAACTTGCATTTAATAGCTTACACTTCTCTCTAGTTCTTAATTTCTTATGTAATCCTTCAGTGTAGAACAGGGGCCGAGATTAGAGCTTGGTAATGGTGTTCCGTAATTGTTCTAAGTCCATAATAGAACTTGACTCACTTTACATCCTGTTGGGATATTAAGTCAAGGCCCAACATACCCGGCCCAAAGTATGGAGAGGCCCAGAGGAAACATAGGGCCCAAAGCAGCCCAGAACACCCCAGCCGAGGTCCCCGACCGGCATAAAGCACTGCCATATAAGCCTATCTTAAGGGAGCCTGCACCCCGAACGGGGTCCACGGACGAGAGATCAACAGGTGGCAGCCACATTTAATGTTGAAGTATGGCGGGAACAAGTGGGAGCATGGGCACAAAGGCGGCAAAGGCAACAACCAACTGGGATTGGCCACGCGTCCATCTCATCTACTCCCCCTTAGTATAAATATCAACATTTAATGCATTGTAAGGGGTTAGTATTTTCATACTTAGAGCTTAGAAATAGAATCATCTCTCTTGTTCTTTTATTTGAACTCACCCCGACAAACCGTTTGGGTAGTTTCAGTTTAATCACAGAACTTTGCAATACAAGCTAGCTCCTGAGTTCATTGATAAGTCACCGTTTTATATTTTATACACCTTTTAACCACAACAAACATCCTTAAATATCCAAAGCATGTGTTGGGCTTTCGGATCTAAGGGACTAAACTTCAACACATCCTTTCCTTTCTTGCTATTGCTTTTGCTTTCATATTGCTTGATCAATCTCTAAACAAACCAACCCATAAAAGATCTTTCGAGAACTCAAAGGACTGTGTTGAATTTTTGGACTGTGAGGATTCAACCTCAACAATTATAATAGTAGAACTGTAGTTAATGATCGTTAGGGGTGATAAAAAATCGAAAGTTGATTTAAATAACCTTCAATAAGGCTAAAGGCTATGTTATGTTACCGCATTGCACAAATGACACGTTTACTTTGCAAGTTACAGTACTAGAAAAGGGATTATTACGGAAATATTACCAAAACATAGAGGATTTCCCATAATATGATTGAATAATGAGATTTCTCATTATATGACAAAAAACGTTTACCATATAAATAGGATTCCTTTTAAATATACTTTTAGAGGGATATAACCGTGAGTCTAGATCATTTCCTACTATTTAGGAAGAGTAAAACACTTCCTATTAATACTCATGCACGTATTAGCATTGAAAAAAAAACTCAAGGACTCATATATTGAGAAATGATTTATGTTTTAGTCAATAATTTTCTCTACTAGAAAAAGGGTTTTAGCAATGAAAAGTATGATCGTTATAGGTATGAAATTTTCTCATCAAAACTTTTAACGAGCATTTTTTCCCATCATCAAGTGGTTGTTATATGTTCCGTCGTTATTAGTTTTAAGTTTTTAACAACAAAGTTAGTCGTTAGTAATTAAGGATGTCATAGCACTCATCGTTACTTTACTTACTTATTAACAACAAGAAACTCACTCGTCGTTATATAATAACGATAAAATAATTCTTCATTGTTATCTAAAAATGACAAGATTTTAACCGTCACTACTTTTTATACAGTTTGTTAACATTTTTATATAACAACAACATTTTTTAACAATCATAACCCCACCAAACAACAACTGTAATACATATTTACTTTTAATAATTACATAATATTTAATTGTTAGGATATATTATCCCGGCCTATTACTGTTCAGGAGCCAAAAGACATTATCCAGTACGGAGCCCGAGCAACTAGGCCCGTTTCGGCCCATTAGGCCCTACACTGGCTCGTTTGGCCCATGAGGGTGGAGAGCACCCTTTCCCCTTTGTCTATAAATAGGGAGCTTAGCCTCCATGTAAAGGATCCTTTTCCTTCTTCCTTTAGCTCTCTAGATTAGATAATACTCCATTAATGGGAGCCTCAAGCTTGTATAATGTAATGGTGAGGAGAGTCTAATGAGAATGGAGAGGGCTTGGACATTAGCCTAAAAAGTCCCGTGGTTTTCTCCCTTTCGGGTTTCCACGTAAAAACTGAGCTTGTTCATACACATTTATACCTATATTTACTATATCGTGTTGGATTAAATTCAACATTAATATAATAGTTTATAATTGATTGTAATTAAATGAAATAAAGTACTTCTAATCTTCCAATAACTTGTACCATCAACAAATATCCATGCAGAAACCCGGGACGCATGAACCCGAACCGACCCAAACTCGGAAAACACGTAAAACCGAAGAATTGGACACGGGGTTCGAAACCGCGCTTGTTGCTACAATTTTGATATGGAAACCAATGTGCTACACTTGCTAGTTTGTATAGTCAATTGCTTTGATGGATAGTCTACCCGGGGGGTATCTTATCCGAGGGGTTATTGCGGGAATAACTAGAGAGAAGTCAGAACAAATAGGAGGAGAGAGAGTCGATTTATTAAATGAACTCGAGATGTGGAGTTGGGATCGTTTACAAGGAAAAGGGGCTGCTATTTATAGCAGCAATAAATGCGATGGGAGTACACGTGTCAACAATCCGACGGCTGAGGGTCAGTTCAGCCGGGGGTGGCAACGGCAGGGGCATGTGCTCCGCATTGAATGCGGTGGTTGGATGTGACGCGGCATTTAATGCGGTGGTTGCTTGTCTCAAGAGGAAGCTTCGCGGATCCCCGGGACCCGCGGTCAGTGGTGTGTGGCCGAGGGGTGTTAGGTAGACGAGGGCTACCATTGGGTGCCGAGGGCTCTTGGTAGCCGAGGGCCACTTTTTGCGCCGTTTTCTCCCAGTGACCTCGCGAGCTCGTCTCTGGACGCCTGGCGTGACTTGGAGCCCTCGGCCAAGGAGACCGAGGGCAGCCCAACGTGTGTTTTGGGCTCTTACTCCTTTACTTGGGCCGCCATATTTGGGCCTGGTGTGCTCCTTGGGCTGGTTGGGCCTGAGTTGGAGATTAAGGAGTCTGTGGGCCGGGGGTTCCCGGGCCATATACTCCATCAGGAGTCCCCCACTCCTTTTGCCGAATAGGTACTTGAGGGAAAAGGAGTAAGTTGCGCTTGATGCGTTGGCATGCCGAAGGCTTCCATCTTCACCAGGGAGTTCTGATGTTGTTCGCCGAGGGCTTCCCCCTCAGTCCCCCACAAGTCGAGGGTTTTCTGAGGGAAGTATGAATGAGTTGCCCGTATGTGTTGTGATGAAGGCTGACTCATTGTCACCAGTGACTTGTGGGAATTTTTTGATATCTTGCGTTTTGCCGAAGGGTATGATAATGCGTGTACCCGAGGGGTTCTCCTTTGGTGTTGCCCGATGGCTATTGCTTTGTGTCACTTGCAATTTTTTGTTTTTGGGAAGTTATGCCTTGTGTGATTCCCGAGGGGTGTATCCCAGTTCCCCACTCCTTTAGGCCGAAGGCAAGTTCGGGCTGAAGGAGTTATGAAGTGTTGAGGAGTTCCCCAAGGGGTTCCACTGCTGGGTATTGCAGCACTGGCAAGCCGGAGGCTCATGTTGCTGATGGACCAATTCATGAAGGCAGTATTGATACCCCGAAGGCTATAACATGTGATATCCGGAGGCATGCGTCCAAGGAGACCTGATGATGATTGATCGCCGAGGGCCGTTGTTTGTAGTCACCGGAGGCTGTGAGGCGGGAGGCGCCTCAAGTTTCCCAAATGGAGCCGTTGGAATAGAGCCGTTGGAGGGGGGTTCCACGTGGCATGCTTTTGTTGGCGGGTGCCACCCATTGGTTGAACCGGCGGCGTGTAATGATGGTTTTTAAACAGAGGCCCATATATCGAGGCCCAAACGCCTATATATACCCCAAGGCCAGAGCCATTTGTGCTGTGCGTTTCTTGAGTGATAGCGGAGCTCTGCCAAATTTTCTAGAGAGATAAACTCCAGCCCTCGATCAAACTAAGTTTCTGAGGTCAGTTCTTCCCTTGTTCTTCGTGGCCTTAGTATATTTTGCTTTGTGATCGTAGATTAAGTGTTTATTAGTAGCCCTCGGTTTAGGACCCTCCCTCCACTTGCAAGTATGTCTTCTGCAAGTGATTCCCAAAATATATCGGGGGATGCCCCGGTACAAGACGAGAGTATTTCAGCTGTCTCCACTTCTAGTGAGCAGCCGTCGGTTGGGAATGATCATCAGATGGCGGAGGAGGTCCAGAGTCAACTTCGCTTAGAGATGGAGGCCGAAGATTTTGAACAAGTAGTTGACGATGAGGAGCTGGCCCTCGCCCTGCATGTGGCGCAGGAGGCGGAGGAGGAAGAAAGACAGAGGGTGACTGTTGTCGTGCCTCCCCCTCGCAGAACCGGTGAGGCCAGTACCTCCCAGCCTCTAAATCCTGACCCGGTGAGTGTGGCCCCGGGAAAGAGGAAAAAGAAGAGGGCAGCTCCCAAGAGCAAACAGGCTGCCGCTGATGACGGAAGGCCCGTCGGTATTCCCGAGGGGCACTCATACCTGAATACCACCGCCCTCGAGGTGAGGTCTACGGCCACCGATGCAGAGTTGCATGCCACGCAAATTCTGGTGGGGCCTTCGGCGCAGGTTGTGCAACCGGGCCCTGATGATGTACTGCTGAGGCCCCCCGAAGGATGTTTTGCTGTCCACCTGATGTCGGTGGAAATGGGTCTTCGGTTCCCCCTTCATCCGTTCTTTCTGGAGTACTTCCGCTTTGTGAAGCTGGTCCCCTGCCAACTGACTCCCAACAGCCATTCATACATAGCCGGCTTCCTGTCCTTGTGCCGGTCCCGAGGGGTGACACCGACATTGGATAAGTTTTTTATGCACTTCAATCTGTGCCGAGGGGGGCACTCTCATGCTGGGGGCTTCGCTAACCTTCAGCAGGTCCCTGCCCGGAAGATTTTCTCGGACGCGCCCTCGTCCTTAAAAGGCTGGAAAGACAAGTTCTGCTACATCCGCGTTGTGGAGAACCCCTTCCCCTCTCCCGTACGTGACAACTTTAAGAGGCACCCCAAAGTTGGGGGTGCGGCCCTCGAGGAGGATGGGAGGAAGCTGACGAAAAAGCCGACGGGTTCAGATAAGGCTTACCCCATTAAGGATGCCATACTGCCGGAGGAACTCCGCCTGCTAGGCTTTCTGAGGTATCGGGTGGTAGAAGACGAGGATGAGAAGTACCCCATCATTGACCGTGGGTTTCTGAGAGCCGGAGGTTGTTGTCGAGGGCTTTAGTTCTTGTACTTAGCCATTTTCGTTTTGTTTGTCTGTTTGATTCTGATTGCCTTCGTCTTCTCTGTAGGTGACATAATGGACCCGAAGGTCTTTGCTCAGCTAACAAGGAAGTTGGCCAAGGCGCCCAAGAAAAAGAAGGAGGAGGGTCCTTCGACCCAGCCTCGTGTTGATGCCTTCTTCGAGAAGGATCAGGCCCCCGAGGGCATGGGGAAGGAGGCGCCTTTGGTGGACGCTGCCGCTGCTAACCCCGGTGCTGATGGGGGGGGCTCCCGAACTTTGGAGCTCAAGAGGAAAAATGCTGGGAAGGGCGTCAAGCCTCCAGAGAGCAAGAAGAAGAAGGGGGCCATCGATGGCAAGGATGCCCCCTTGGTGGTCATCGAGGAAGCTTCGGTGGCCAACCCCTCGGGCTCCCCCCATCTCGATGATATCAGCGAGGGGCCCCTGCCTCTGGAGACTGTGCAGTTCTCCTTCAAGAAGGGGGCGGCCATTGTGCAAGGCACCCTCGACCCGAGGGATTTCCTGAGGGGTGCCACTCCTCCACTGGACTGCTACACTCTCGGTCAGTTCGAGGATGATGCCCTCGAGCGGAAAGCTCTCGAGGCCTCTGTCACTGTAAGTATTCCCCTTCCTCGTTCCTTCGATGTGGCTTGCCTTAGTTTTTTTTTTTAACAATCGTTTCTTATCTCTGCAGGCTAGTCTAGCCTTCGGTGAGTATGTTCGGAGGATGGAGCAGATGCGCCTCAAGAAGGCGGAAAATGAGAAAGCCTTGAGGAAGTTGATTCATGATCACTCCAAGGCCGTCGAGGTCGGGGCCCAGCTGGAAGAGGCCCTCAGGCAAGCGGCGGCAAATCTGAAGGTGGCTGAGGAGAAGGCCAGAGCCGGGGGCCGGGCCGAAGCTGAGAAGGAAGCTGCTGAGGCCGCCAAGAAAGCCGCCGATGAAGCCGAAAAGGCGAAGGCCGAAGCCGTCTCCAAGGCCAAAAGTGATGTCACCACCTCCTTCCTAGCTGAGGGATGGAAAGCTGAAGAGCACAAGCAGTGGCTTGATTCGGTAGTGGCGGCTTCCGCCGACGACTGGGTTAAAGGCCCCGGGGCGATGTGGCTGGCTTTAAAGGGAAAAAGCTTCTACGAAGGTGCCCAATATTTTACACAAGCCATGCTTTACCGGAAGCTAGCTCGGAATCAGGGGGTAGACCCGAAAGATTTCAAACCTGAGGGCTACGGCATTCCCCCCCTGCTTCCTGACATTCAAGTCCCTCTTCCCGAAGGCGAAGAGAAGCCGCTGCTTGAAGATTCCGCACTGGACCAGCTGGCCTCGGATGATGAAGAGGAGGTTGCTGATGATGCAACTTCAAAGGCCAAGGATGATGCCGCCGGAGGGGCCCAAGTTTAAGATTTTTCTTGCCATGATTTGATGTAATAGCTGTAGGCCTCGACTTCGGCCATATTTGAAAATAAACATCCCTTTGTACTTTGAATATTTCCTGATGATGAATGAATGTCACGCCCTCGGGCTATTTGTTGAATGAACGTTTTGCCCTCTTCGATTTTGCCTTCGTTGTTGTATGAATGTATGTTTGTGGACTTAGAAATTTCTCTAAGTGTAATTCCTTGCTAACCCCCGGGGGGTCGTTGTTGTGGATTTAGAAATCTTTCTAAGTGTGAAACCAATCATGAGCCCTCAGTTGTATATTGGGGTTGCCGGGGCTTATTGTTGTGGACTTAGAATATTTTCTAAGTAAGATTTGTAGGTCTTCAGTAATGAACCATTGGAATTGCCCCCGAGTTGTAGCAATAGGACCGAGGGCTAATATGAATTAGACTTAGGAAATTTCCCAAGTGAAGTTGCATCTTGTATCCCCGGAAATGCTGAGCCTTCGATTAGTGGTGCAGCTTTAGGTCCGTGTTGGCGAGTAGTTTAGGGGGGCCATCGGCTGTAAGCCTGTCGATGTAGATGGCATTCCGGTCCGACCCGAAGGGTCCCCAATTGTGGACTTAGTCATTTTTCCACGAAGTTTCAATAGGTGCTGTAGTGAACCTTCGGGCGTGGGAACTGCTGAGCCCCCGGTGCATGTAGTTGACGAGGGGTTCAAGATTATGGACTTAGTGAAATCCTGAGATTTGTCTCCAATAGAGGGACCCTTCGGTTGATGAGTCTTCTCCGAAGGGCACCAAATTGTCATCATTGAGTGAGTTTGGCAATATTCCGCCTTCGTAGTGAAGCCCTCGGCGTGGAACATTGTTGACTTTGATTTAGCCGAATCTCGGACTTAGCCAAATTTAGGTGAAGTTTTGCTAGTGAACCTTCATCTTGGGCCCCCGGGGGAATTCTTGTACTCCAAGGCTTCATGTATTGAAGCCTTCGGCTATGTAGCCGGATGACTCGTTGGTGAGAATTTTTCTGTTGCCTTTGTGGGAGCGTTCGGGAATATACACCCGAAGCGTTGAGCCTCCGGGGAGAATAGTATCCGGGGAGTTCCCTCCCCCCTACACATCTTTTCTTTTTTTTTTTTTTTTTTTTTTGAATGATGTAGGAGAGGCATGTAGGAACTTGGTCTCTAGGAAAGGCTTGGCCTATATGGGAGGCAACGGAACAAACCGTTGGCTCCCCCTTCGGGAATGACCTTTCGATATCCCGAAGGGTTTGAGGGTCGTTTCCTCGGCCCGAGACATCGTCTGTTGACTGCTTCCCCTTGGGAGATAGCACGGAAAGCGCCTCGGTTTTGAAAGTCGTCCCCTCAGCCCGAGACATCGTCTGTTGCCTGCTTCCCCTTGGGGGATAGCGCGGGGAGCGTTTCGTTTGTGGAAGTCGAATCCTGGGCCCGGGACATGGTCCGTTGCCTGCCTCCCCTTGGGGGATGGCGCGGAAAGCGTTCCTGGGAAGGGTTTTATTTGTGTGTGGAACACAAATAGCCGGGGGCACTTGGTGCCAGCCGGAGCCGAGGGGTGTTGCACCCCCCGTTTTTTTTTTTAGAAGGGTATGTGCAAGTATGCATAATGCACGCATGATTGCGTCCTCGTGGGGTACGGCTTAGTGAGAAAACACTTTGTGTCTTCAAAGAGTGATGGGGGTGGCCCCCACACTTGGTACTTGGTACCTACGTTGGTGTTCCCCTTCATGAGAGGAAGAGGCCTTTGGGCCTATTTTGGTGAAGAGATGAAGGCTTGGCCTTTTGATTATTCTTCAAAAACAGAGGGGGCCTTGGGCCATTGATATTTACACTTGCTGAGGAAGAGGGCTTGGCCGCTCATGTTTTATTGATAGAATTTGACAAGGTGGTGCACATTCCAATGTCTAGGGACCTCCGTCCCATTGGGTCATTTAAGCTTGTATGTCCCTGGTTTGATGATGGCTGAGATGATATAGGGGCCTTCAAACTTGGGCGCCATCTTTCCTCCTTCGGTGGGTAGACTGGCCTCCCTTCGTCGGAGGACGTAGTCACCCACCTGAAATTCCCGGGAGCGGACCTTGGCGTCGATGTAGCCTTTGACTTGTCTCCTATAGTTTTCGGCCCTGAGTCACTTCTGTTGGAGCCTTAGCCTCAAAGCCATAGCATAGGGAGAAGGGTGTCTCGCCTGTTGCGCGCCGAGGGGTAGTGCGATAGGCCCATAAGATGTTGTGAAGCTCTTCTACCCAGCCTCCCCCTTCGGTTTCCAGCTTCTTCTTCAACCCCTCGAGGAGGGTGCGGTTGGCATTCTCTACTTGTCCATTGCCTTGAGGGTAGGCAACGGAAGAGAATGTGTGCTTGATGCCCCAAGCCCCAAGGAGGGCACAGAAGGGGGCTGCCTCGAACTGAGTGCTGTTGTCGGATATGATTTGTTGGGGGACGCCAAACCTTGTGAGAATATTTTTGAGAACAAAGTGGCGACACCGGGCTTCGGTGATGCTAGCGAGGGGCTCGGCCTCTACCCATTTGGTGAAGTAGTCAATGGCCACGATGATATACCTGTTGTTGGAGGTACCCCTCGGCAGGGGGCCTACTAAGTCAATCCCCCATCTGGAGAAGCGTATAGCGGTGCTGATGGGGGCATAATTGACCGCTGGTCTGCCGGGAGCCTTCTGAAAGTGCTGGCAAGCGGTGCACCTTCGGGCTAGATCAGCACAATCTCTAGCCATCGTGGGCCAGAAGTAGCCTTGAACAACGAGCCTTCGGGACATGGAGAAGGGCCCCTGGTGAGCTGAGCAAGTGCCACTGTGCACTTCCTCCATAGCGACTTCGGCTTCATCTTGATGAAGGCACCGAAGGAGGGTGCCGTTGTAAGATCTTTTGTAAAGCCTTCCATTCTCGAGGGTGTAGCTGGGAGCCCTCAGTTTCGTTAATCTCGCGCGGGCCTCATCTTGGGGTAGTTGCCCTGTGGTGATGAAGGTGGTGATGTCGGAGATCCAATCCTCCGGTCTCATGTTAATGTTCATAATGGGGCTTGCGTGGATGCTTGAGAGGCTGAGCTCCTCGATTCTTGCAATTTTTGAGAGGTGCTCGAGGGATTCATCCGAGAGCTTGGATAGAATGTCGGCCTCAGAGTTTTGAGCCCTCGGTATTTGGGTGAGGGAATGTGCCTCAAATACCTTAAGCAACTCCTTGGCAGCCTCCTTGTATTGCTTCATCGTTCCTTCCTTGGCCTCGTACTCCCCGGAGATTTGACCCACGACAAGTTTAGAGTCGCACTTGACGTGGATCATTTTAGCCTTCAGGTTTGCTGCTAGCCGAAGGCCACAGAGGAGGGCCTCATACTCGGCTTCGTTGTTGGAGACTTTGAAGGAGAAGCGAATGGCATAATACGCGCGGAAGCCTTCGGGTGTAATGAGGACTACCCCTCCTCCACATGCTTTGGTGGCTGAGGAGCCATCGGTATATAGGGTCCACCACTCGTCAAGGGGTGCCGAAGGCTCCTCATCCACCGCAGATCTCGCGGTGCATTCCGTTACGAAGTCTGCCAGGGCTTGGCCCTTGATGGCAGGCCTCGGGCGGATATCTATGTTTTATTGGCTGAGGAAGATGGCCCATTTCACCATCCGAGAGGAGCTAGTGGGACTCCTCATGAGAGCGCCGAGGGGTTGATGAGTGAGCACTTGGACCGGATGAGCCTGAAAGTAGTGGCCAAGCTTCTTGACGGTCCAAACGATGGCTAGCACCGTCTTCTCGACGGGAGAATACCTAAGTTCGGCTTCCCGGAGGGTCTTGCTGACGTAGAAGATGGCGTGTTGGACGCCGTCCTCCTCTCGGATTAGCACTGAGCTGATGGCCGAAGGGCTAACACCAAGATATAAGTACAAAGTCTCCCCCACCTTAGATTTGGAGAGCACTGGGGGAGAAGAGAGGTACTTCTTGAGTTCATCGAAGGCCTCTTGACATTTAGATGTCCATTGAAAACCCGCTGTTTTCCTCATGACTTGGAAGAAGGGGAGGGCCCTCTCGGCTGACTTGGAGAGGAAACGGTTGAGGGCCGCCAGGCGACCCGTCAACCGTTGAACTTCTTTGACGTTGCGTGGAGGCTCCATATTGATGATGGCCTGAATTTTCTCAGGGTTGGCCTCGATACCCCTTCGGCTTACCATATAGCCCAAGAATTTTCCACCTTGTACGCCGAAGGTGCATTTTTTTGGATTCAACCGGAGGTTGAATTTTTGCATGATGGCGAAGATTTCCTGGAGGTCCTCGGCGTGAGTGCCGGCCTTCTTGCTCTTGACAATCATATCGTCAACATAGGCCTCCATAGTGCGCCCCAAGACAGCTTGAAAGACTCTGGCCACCATTCAGGTGTAGGTGGCGCCTGAATTTTTGAGGCCGAAGGCCATCACAAGGTAGCAGAAGATGCCTTCGGGTGTCATGAAGGCGGTTTTTTCAGCGTCTTCCTCATGCATGTAGATTTGATGATATCCGCGGAACGCGTCGAGGAATGACATGATCTCGCATCCCGCGGTCTCATCCACCAGTTGATCGATGTTTGGCAGAGGGAAGGGGTCCATAGGGCACGCCTTATTCAGATCTGTGTAGTCCACGCACATGCGGAAGGTAGGGGGCTTCTGTGCGAGGACTACGTTTGCCAACCAAGAAGGGTATTTCACCTCCTTGATGTGCTTGATGGAGAGGAGCATAGCTACTTCATTTTTCACGAATTCCCTTCTCTTGGCCGAGAGGGGTCTTCTCCGCTGTTGCACTGGTTTGGCCGAAGGGTCCACCGCTAGGCGGTGGGTGATGACCCTTCGGTCAATTCCTGGCATATCCTCCGGACCCCATGCAAAAACAATGGAGTAGGCGCGGAGGGCTTTGGTGATGCCAGCCTTCAAGTCTTCGGGGAGCTTGGCTCCAATCTTCAGGACTCTCTCCGGCTTGGCCGGATCGAGTATCAAGTCTTCGGTCTCCTCGGCAGGCTCAGCCCTCGGCCTACCTTCTTCTTCCTCCAGGGCCTTGGCGGTGATGGTGTCAATCCGAAATTCGGTTTTATTAACCTTCTTGGTGAGTTGAAGGTAGCAGGCCCTGGAGAGCTTCTGATTCCCCCCTCGAGTAACCGATGCCGGTAGGCGTGGGGAACTTGAGTCAGAGGTGCCTCATGGAGATGACGGCCTCCAAATCTTCGAGGTTGACGACGACGAACTCCACTTCGAGCTTGGCTCTATGGGATCCGTCGCCGAATTCAACCATGAGTGTGATGACGCCCTCGGCGTCGATGCTCTCCCCCGTGAATCCGGAGAGGGGGGGTGTTGATGTGCCGAAGGGACCCCCTGTCGAGTCCCAACTCTTGAAAAGTGCTGAGGTACATGACGTTGACAGAACTCCCCGTGTCAACATAAGTCCGGAGGATGATGGCGTCATTGATTTCAGTGCGGATGACGAGGGCATCTCTATGCGGCAGAGAACCCGAGGGTAGGTCTGCATATGTGAAGAAGATGGGTTCCCCCCTCGGCCTCTTAGTTGGGGGCACGTGGCTGACCTCCCCAACGTAAAGGGATTGAGCCCACTTCTTCCGTTGGCTGGTGGAGTCTCCACCAGTGTTGCCACCATTAATCATGTGGATGTGGCGCTTGTATTGTTGGTGGGAGCCCTCTCCCTCGTCATCGAGGCCCCCAATTTCACGTTTCTTCCCCTATGGGTTTCCCAAAGGAATGGTGTTGGGGTTCACCCACTTGTTTGCCTTTGGCGGAGGGCCTTGATGATGTGGGGGCCCCTGGGGAGGAGGGTCCCGGACAAACTGAGACAAGTGGCCCGCCTGTATCAGCCTTTCAATGGCGATTTTCAGCTGATGGCAGTCGTCGGTTTTGTGTCCATGGTGGCGGTGGAAGCGGCAATAGGGCTCATCAGGACCAATGGCATAAATCTCGAGGGGTGTACGGGAGTCTCGCTCCACCAGCCCTCGTTCTTCTGCATGGTCCAAGATGACGCTGACGGGGTGCGTCAGGGGAGTGCGTGGGTGCTCCAGGAGGACGGGTTGCGCCCATGCCTTCGGATTATTCTTGTAACCGCCCCCGGGTCTGGCTTGGCCACCTCGGGAGCGATCGTTGTACTGTGGCTCTCGGTTGGTCAGAGGGGGAGGCCCTCCGGGCCGATTCCTACCTTCATTCTTCTGAGAAGGATCCGTGTTGCGGCGGTCCTTCTCGATTTCCTCCGCTTCAGCATATCGGTCCCCCCGCTGAAGGGCCTTTGTATAATCGCGGGGGGGATCAGTGATAAGGCTCCGGGAGAAGTTACCGTTGCGGAGGACGGTGTGGAAGAGGGCCATTAGTGTCCTGTCATCAGCGCCTTCGACCTCGAGGGAGGCCTGCCTCCAGCGTTCCAGGAAACTCCGAAGGGTTTCCTCCTTCTGTTGTCTCACGTTTAGGAAGTGGGAGAAGTGCTTCTTTGAGCGATGCCTCCCAGCAAATTGCGTAAGGAAGCGGTGGGCAAGTTCTTGCCAAGAATCAATGCTGCCTTCGGGCAACCGGTTGAACCACTCATACGCGGGTCCCTCCAAGGTGGAAAGGAACCAACGGCATAAGTATTCATCCGAGGCCCCCATCATCATCATGCTATTTTGATAGCGGCTATAGTGCTCTTGGGGATCTGTCTTCCCCTCATACGGTTTGATGGGTTGCCCGCGATATTTGTGGGGGATTTTGGCTGCCAATACCCTTGGGGTGAAGGGTGTTCTAGTGCGGAGTTGAATGAGGGGCTCGCCTGAGCCTTCGGCAAGCTTACGCTTCATTTCCTCCACCTGCGCCCGGAGGTCGGCGTACTCAGGATCTGGCCTTGCTGTGGAAGCCGTCGGGGGTGCCTGACGATTTTCCTCGAGTTGACGGAGGAGGGCTTCAATGATTTCGTCCTTGGGATCCTTCGGGGCAACCCCTTGGGAGTTGGCCCGGAAGGATTGCGCCTGTGTGATTTGGTGCCTGGCATCATCGACATGGAGGAGAGCTTTGCCTCTGCTTCGGGGGGGAGGCACGCCCTCGGCACCCAAAGCAGAGGCTCCACTTTCCTGGCTACCAGGCCCGCTACGCCATGGATTAGGGCATTTGACCGAGTCAAATGACAGGTCGGTCATTGACAACCACGCACCAGCCAATTTGGCCTTCCTCGTTTTGTGGTGGTGAGGGCCTGAGGGGCTGTATGGCAGAGGGGCTGTACCGGATTCCCATCAGCGTGGCTGCATATTTCCAAGCCCAGTTCCGCCTTGCTGCAGTCTATGAAGAGAAGACTTTGACGAACAGAGGGGGTGCCTCGACCATGATGCTATCGAAGGAGTGAAGTGTGAAGGAGTAGTTGCGGTAGGAGGCGTCGCAGACGAAGACGGCGGAGTGGCGGTCGGAGATGCAACTGGAGTCGAAGCTTTCTTCGGCGCAGGCGAGGCGGATTTCGTCGGAGAGGCTGCCGGAGCTCTAAACAGACATAAGCTCTCGGAGAACAATCTAGATCTGGCGTTGTTGATCGGAGAACAGAAGGGGTCCTTCATGGCTTGCTGTCACCGAGTAGAAGGGGGCTCGTCGGAACTGCCATTTTTTGGGTCGTTTCTAGCAGGATGATAGCTGCGTGACACAGCCCTGTGCAGCTTGAAGGGGCCTTTATCCAACCGGAACGAGCCAAGACCGCCCTCTGGCACACAGCTGCGAGCCAAGACGACAGAGATGAGTGGGGAGTGACGATACCGCGACAAAGGTGGAGGACAAAGTAAGCCGCGGACGTCGTCTTCTTGCGCCGAGGTCCGGTCGAGCTGAGCCACCGAGATTAGCATTTCCAGATCTAGAAGTTGCAGATCCATGTCTGAAAGTACAGCAGGTGGCTTGTGGCGGCCGGCCGGTGGCGGCGGTGCTAGCCCAAAAGCGGGGCGACCCACCTTGAGACACTGCGGCACGTTGATGGTTGCTCCGGTCAGATCTGGGAAATCCCGGATCTCCCATGCGAGAACACATAATTTTTTGTTGTATTTTCAGTGTGCTTTTTGACTGATTTTCTGTGATTTGGGTGAATTTTTGGGTAATTTGGGGAGGTTTTCTCACTTGATTGTGTTCAACCTCTCAATGAAAGCACCATTGTTGGATTGGGCCTCTTGGGAGGCGGTATCCTGTGCTATGACCCCCTCGGCATTGCCAACCCCCGGGGGAGGGTTGTTGAACAAAGGAGGGAGTGGCGGTAGGTTGATAACATTCCCTCCAGCATAGGGCTGAAGGGGTGCCTGGGAGACGAGGGCTCCGGAGTTGAGAGCCATGTTCTGAACAAAGGCCGCAAAGGCTGCCTGAAGATCGATGGCCGGGGCCGGAGGGGGAACTTGGTTCTCACTCCGATCCCTCCTTCGATTATCAAGGCCAATGCGGGCATCAGGGGCGTTCTTCTGTAGCTGCTGACGGAGGTCAGCGGTAGCCTGCTCCAATTCAAGGATGATACCACCCTCGGGTACCAAGAGCCTGTTGGAGGCCTCAGCCCCGTTGGTTTCCCCGGGGGCTACGTGGTTCTCCTCTAGGGTTTTGGATTGGGCACGAGTGGTTCTTCCCATTTTTTGGTAAGTGTTTTGTATCTGGTAGAGGGGGAGGGTTTCTTACTTGATAGTTCAGACCTCTCAACGAGAGCACCAAATGATGGATAGTCTACCCGGGGGGTATCTTATCCGAGGGGTTATTGCGGGAATAACTAGAGAGAAGTCAGAACAAATAGGAGGAGAGAGAGTCGATTTATTAAATGAACTCGAGATGTGGAGTTGGGATCGTTTACAAGGAAAAGGGGCTGCTATTTATAGCAGCAATAAATGCGATGGGAGTACACGTGTCAACAATCCGACGGCTGAGGGTCAGTTCAGCCGGGGTGGCAACGGCAGGGGCATGTGCTCCGCATTGAATGCGGTGGTTGGATGTGACGCGGCATTTAATGCGGTGGTTGCTTGTCTCAAGAGGAAGCTTCGCGGATCCCCGGGACCTGCGGTCAGTGGTGTGTGGCCGAGGGGTGTTAGGTAGACGAGGGCTACCATTGGGTGCCGAGGGCTCCTGGTAGCCGAGGGCCACTTTTTGCGCCGTTTTCTCCCAGTGACCTCGCGAGCTCGTCTCTGGACGCCTGGCGTGACTTGGAGCCCTCGGCCAAGGAGACTGAGGGCAGCCCAACGTGTGTTTTGGGCTCTTACTCCTTTACTTGGGCCGCCATATTTGGGCCTGGTGTGCTCCTTGGGCTGGTTGGGCCTGAGTTGGAGATTAAGGAGTCTGTGGGCCGGGGGTTCCCGGGCCATATACTCCATCATGCTTATTAAGAACATGTTGACATTTAGCAATTTGTTGTTAACGTATAGTGGATTATGTTAGCGGGTTGTCAATAACAGATCAGTCAGTGGGTTTGATTAACGAAATAAGTTGATGGATTGCCAGTAAATTTATTTGCCATAACAATTAGTAAAAAAATCATATTTCAAAACGCTAACCCAAAACTCTGCTATTTGTAGTGTTTCCATTTCAGCGATTCCGTTCAAAAACTCTAAAGTCAAGCTGATATAAAAAATGTTAAAATGGGTCAAACCGCCTTTTTTTTTTTGCTGAAACGTCATTTTCCAAACACCCCCTAAGTTTTAAACTATTAGTTAATTAATTGATTGATTCATAATACAAATAATAATAAATACACATCCATGCTATTATTATAGTTCACAATTATAGCACCTTCCCATTTTTTCTTTTTTCTTTTAAATTTTGTCACTAGTATTACGTTCATATTTATTTTCCATCAAAACCCAATTGTATTTTACATTTTGTTAAAACCAATATACGTTAATGGAATTTTATCAATCTAGAACTCGAAAGATAGACAACATATCAATTCGGAACCTGAAAGATGAATCGTATCGATATAGGGCTCGAATGATGAAAAACTATCAATTTAGGACTCGAGTGATTGAAAACTATCAATCAAGGACCTAAGTTGTATGAATTTTATTATAATTTTCATTTTATAATTTTAAAAATTATTTAGTTTTATTAAACATTTAAACTTATAAATTTTGTGAAGAAAAGTTTCTAACAAATTAGCAATGAAATTATTAAAAAATTAAATAGAGCAGAACCTATGAAATGTTAGGCCCTAGATTGATAGTTTTCCAATATTCGGGTCATATATTGATACATTTGATCTTTCGGGTCTCGGGTTGATAATATATTTTTTTGTAAACAATATTGGCAGTATGGTCGGTTTACTCATCATCTTCCCTGCAAATCAATATTTTCAAAGCATTACGGTTTGTTACTCTTGATTATTATTTTTTTTTCTGGAAAGAAAAGTTTTATTGATAAAATGTAAGCATTACAAAGCGAAGGGAAATAAAAAGAAAGAAGATAAAAAACAAAACATAAATATAGAACCCTAAAACTAGACCCAAGGAAAATCTCTAGATTGAGACCTAGTCGTCATGCTGTGGCGCCTTTTATTCTTCTGAGATTTCCTATAAATTTTGATTTGCGTGTTCAGGTTTTCTGTAGGAAGGCAATTTTCTGCGGTAACAAACTTGGATTTGCTACAAATCGCTCTGTTGAATTTTGATTTCGTTATTTCTGCCGGAGTTGAGATAGGGGGACGACGATCACTATCAGTGGCATGTCCCAGAAAGTCGTCCATGTAAAAAGAGTCGTCTGATTGATAGAAGTTATCTGATGCGTCAGAGTATGCCTGAGGAGGCCTGTGTTGTTCCACCTGATCAGTTAAGGACCATTCTTTCTCTGAGTAGGCTCTCCGAATTTGGGAATAAAAAATAAGCTTGGATATTGATGTTGGCTCCTCTGTAACGAACGTGGTTTTTTGTAGCTGCTGCATAGGTTCCTCCTGTACTAAATTAGAAATTCCCACGGAATTAGAGAAGATTGCCAAAAATTTGAGCAGACTTGTTTTTTGTTGGCCTATTGGAATCAATATGAAATTTCCTTTTCCTTTGGCAATTTTTATGAAGCCGCCAGCTTTATTAAAATTTGAAGAGACGGAGATAGGCCCAAATCTCCTTAGTTGCCGATAGAAAAAGTCAGTTCCGGTGAGCTCATAAATATAGCTGATGATTTGGTAGCCAATTCAAGATTGAAACTGATCCTATGCATTTGAGACTTCCTGATCTCAAAAATTGAGATTTCATTGTTTCTGATTCCAAACTTAAAGAGTTTGGATTCCAATTTGATAGTGTCAAAGCCTTCTTCTCCAAAGAAGTAGAACTTTTCAGAGCCCTGAGAAACGGTCGCCGAAACTGACAATATAATATCTTTACATGAGTTAATATCATTAATAATCAAAGTGATATTATTATCAATTGGAGTGGCTCTTGAGGCTGAGATGAAGGGTGCAGCGTGGGCCTGGGGGGTTTTATTTTTGTCACTCCGAAGTAGATCAGCCCATGTGGGATTGGGTTTGCCAGGTGGGCTTCCCAGGTCAGGTAGGTTCTCTGCATCTCATCTCTCGGGTTGATAATATATATATATATATACATATATATCAGGCCCCACATTGATAAAATTCCTAGTTTATTGAATTCAATAGTTTATTGAAAAAATTGACAAGAATAATCTCACCTTTCACTAGTCTTCTCATAATAATACCACCATTACATAATCTCATCTTTGCACCCCATCTTCTTTCATTGGACTCTGACCAGATTTTTTACCCTTTCTTTGAAAATCATATAAATAATTTCACCTTTCACTTTTTTTTAATTATATCTTTATAAATATGAGATTATTTATATAAGATTTTCAAAGAAAGGTAAAAAAACACGATCAGGGTCCAATGAAATAAGATGGGGTGCAAAGGTGGGATTATTTTGGGATTATGTAAATGTGGGATTATTATGATAAGACCCGTGAAAGGTGGGATTATTCTTGTCAATTTTTCCTAGTTTATTTACATTGCTTATATTATTATATTATCATTATTAAATTATGAAGGAATATAATTTTTCTATATTTGAATTCAACTTTTATATAATTAATTGACTATGTATATTGGTGTTGATCAGACTTACCCGCTAGGTCCGAGTTGACCCGTGGTCCAGTCATTTGTCCACGTTACTTGCTTATCCAATTCTTAAGACATAGATGTAAGCTAGTAGGTTAAAACTCGGTAATGAACACTATACAAGTTGCAATTAGTTACTTAGGATGTTTTTACTTGGACTGTAATTTGCCCCAGACCAGACCAGTCCAGACCAGACCAGTTCAGACCAGACCAGACCAGACCAGACTTGGATAGTTATAAAAATACAAAGAAACCAGACCTTACCAGACCAGACCAGACCAGTTCAGACCAGACCAGACCAGATCAGACCAGACCAGACCAGACCAGCAAATTACAGTCCAAGTAAAAACATCCTTAGTATACAATGGTGTATGATAAAACTTCTCAATTTATTCTTACTTTATAATTATAAGTTTAATGAAAGATGGATTCTACTTCTTAGAATTATAGTGTCACTTGTGTCATTGTTATGGATGTTCATAAAAGTCATATAACAAATGAGTTAGAGCATATTCAATCCAACAATGTGCAAAGTAAACATGTGACATGTGAGGGACAAATACAAAAATTAAAATGACTTTCCTATCATTTTCTTTCCACAATCTTAATTGTTTTTGGTAACTTTTATTCAATAATGTCAATCACGATGTTCACATCTAGTCGTTGTGATTGATATTATGAAGAAAAAATTACCAAATATAAATAAGATCGTGAAAAGAAATAGAGATAAATTAGTGTCATCATTTACTTTTATTTGGAAACTATTTACTTATGAGTTAATGAATTCGTCACAATATTGACTTAATCGTTGAACTATTCGCTCATGCTTGGTTATGTCTAAAATGAAAACATGATTTACTCATTCAACAAAAAATTGACTTAACCATTATGTCGTGATATAAGCATTGATAGAGTATGATAGAGTATATGGGCCTGGACCCCATGGCCCACATACTCATAAGGTCAACGATACTAGAGGGACATCCACATGGCGCCCCTCGGCCTAGTGGATCCCGCAATGGCCAGAACCGGATTAGCCCAGGACACCGTCTAGAGGAGAGATGGGCCTCGTCGGCCATGGACCGCATCGGCCAGAGGATCGCGTCGGCCAAAAGGCACCGCATTGACCAAAAGTTATCTTGGCAGAATGCATTTTCCTATCTTTTTTACTAAGTGTTGTACTCAACCCATTAGTGGCCCTATTCCGCCCAAAGAAGACATGATTATTGTAATGGGCCTCCTAAGCCCAAGGCTAGGAGCCCAAATCCACATGTTTACCTATAAACAGACCCCTAGGGGATAGTTATAGGGGGTTGAGAAATATTAATTGCCCACTTTCTCTCTCTAGCTCTCACTTCTCTCTAGAAATAAATACTCTATCAGAGTATATGGGCTCAGAACCCTGATCTTGTGTTATTGGGCTTGGATTGCGGTCCACATACGCTCAACATATATCTTTCATATTATTATAGACTTTATTTATCCATTTGTATCTATTAGATTATGATTTTAATGTAGTTGGACTTATCAAATCATATTAGCGATCCGACCCACGTTCCTTATATATACTCCCTTAGGATGTTGTAAACCCTAGCTCATAAGTCCATTCTAACACAAATTCACTATACATCACCCCTTTCATAGATCTAAATCTCTCCCAATATTATATGTTTATATACCCATTATCCACCAACACTCCTTCCTATACAACCCATTAATAGGAAGGACTGGTCTGGTCTGGTCTGGGGCAAATTACAGTCCAAGTAAAAACATCCTAAGTAACTAATTGCAACTTGTATAGTGTTCTTTACCGAGTTTTAACCTACTAGCTTACATCTATGTCTTAAGAATTGGATAAGCAAGTAACGTGGACAAATGACTGGACCACGGGTCAACTCGGACCTAGCGGGTAAGTCTGATCAACACCAATATACATAGTCAATTAATTATATAAAAGTTGAATTCAAATATAGAAAAATTATATTCCTTCACAATTTAATAATGATAATATAATAATATAAGCAATGTAAATAAACTAGGAAAAATTGACAAGAATAATCCCACCTTTCACGGGTCTTATCATAATAATCCCACATTTACATAATCCCAAAATAATCCCACCTTTGCACCCCATCTTATTTCATTTGACCCTGATCGTGTTTTTTTACCTTTCTTTGAAAATCTTATATAAATAATCTCATATTTATAAAGATATAATTAAAAAAAAGTGAAAGGTGAAATTATTTATATGATTTTCAAAGAAAGGGTAAAAAATCTGGTCAGAGTAAAGGAGGCCGGGGGTGTACAAGGGGATGCCACTGCTTTGAGAAGGGATGTTGCGGTTCTAAAAGGGGCTGACCACGGATTGAAAACGGATGCCAAGGCTATAAAGACTGTTATAACAAAAAAAGGGAAACTCACCCTTTCCTAAAGGTGACTAGACTGAGGAAGAAATGCCGAACACAGAGTAAGGTAGGGATACCGAAACAAGTACAAACTAAACATGAAGAGGAAGAAGACCAACCAAGGAGAATAAGGTCTGTCAAAGATTTCTTTGATGACGAGGCAATTGTTAGCATGGAAACGGATGAAGTGCTAACGCCGGGACTTATGGTTAATCATGATAAATCCAATATCTTTTTAGGGGGAAATGTAGCAAACCAACTTGATAATATCCTTCAGATGGTTGACTTTCAACAACGACCTTTTCCTGTAAAGTATTTGGGTATTCCACTTGCTCCCTTGAAGATATCTGTAGCACAGTTTGCTCCTTTGCTGGACACGATTACAGATTATATAAATGCGTGGAACACAAAGACCCTATCTTATGCAGGTAGAGTGGAGTTGATTAGGTCGGTTATGAAGGGTGTTCAGTCTTTCTGGCTTGGTATTTTTCCGGCTCCTAGAGCTATACTTGATCGCATAAATTGCATATGTCGTATTTTTCTTTGGGGTGGTAAACATGCTAAAGTCGCATGGGATGACATGTGCTTACCTATATATGAGGGGGGTTTGGGCTTAAAGAATACCAAGGTGTGGAATAATACTTTCCTCTCCCGAACCATCTCAAACATACATTCCAAAAAAGACTCTCTCTTGGTTAAGTGGGTTCATGGACATTTGTTCCACACAATAGGGATTCTTTGTTGATGAAAAGATTTGCTTTGATTCGGGATTTGATTGTCTCCAAATTCTCCTCTATTAACGAGGCTTTGGTCTATCTCGGCAAGATAGCTCTTGATGGGAGACTATCATCATCTAAGGTATATGACCTGCTTAGGGTAAAGGGTACTGCTCACCCTTGGATGTCTTTCATATGGAAGTCATATGTACCTCCCAAATTCTCTTTCGTTGTTTGGCTAGCCTTTCGTAACAGGTTGGCCACATATGATAACTTGGGATATCTGGATGTGATTAACGTTTGTCCTTTTTGCAAGGGTGAACCGGAAACAGTGTCACACCTATACTTTGAATGTAATATTACAGGACATGTTTGGACAAGGATAAAGACATGGCTTGGAATCACAAGGCAAATGACAACGCTGCAGAGTGCGGTAAAGTGGATAAAGAAGGAACATAATGGCGCACATATCAAGGCTAAAGCCACGAGGATATCTTTTTGTTATACTATATATTGGGTGTGGAGGACAAGGAAGTCTATCTGTTTTGAAGCTGTGAAGGTCAAGCTAGAAGATATTATACACCATATGATGTATATGGTCTATAAAGTGTTGTATTCAATGTATCCATATCATATGATAACATTCTGATTTTTGCTAATTCGTCACCCCTTTTTTGTGATGGCTAACATGTATATGTAGCTAGTTGTTTTTTTGTGTGGTGACTGGGCATCCAATTTGGATGACTCGTGGTTTTTTTTAATGTTGTACAGTTGTACATAAACACTTTGGATATATATATTCACAGTTTATAAAAAAAAACATTTAAAACAATGAGTGCATAAAAGGCCAAACATTGGAAACTATTGATGAAATTGAGATGTTTTTACTCTAATATAATAAAATAATGTTAATGGATAAAAACATGATTATTGTTCAAAAATTATTAATTTAAAAATTAGATGCGTGACAAGTATATTGTTCTATTGACATTACTGTGTCATTCCAGATGCCACAAGTTTGAGCCCCATTGCAATAAAATATGTTGGGATTGTCATAGAACATATACTAAAATAGGTTAATGTAAAAACAAACTAAATGTGTATTATCACCACTACGGAGCCCACTACCCTTTGAGTGAGACTGTCATAACCCTGAATGTAAGTGTACCAAAAAAGTCACGGGGACTGTTACAAAAGAAAATTTTAGTCTAGCTTTCCGCTCCAGTTTTTTGTGAAAATATTACTGCATCCTATTTGATAGCCAATCAAGTTCAGCATGCCAGGAGCAGACACATAGAGATGTGATTACCACTTTGTTCATTAATCATGAGAGCGTTACTCGTGCTGATTTGATGGTGAAATATGTTCCTACTCATTTTTTACAAAGAGTCTTTCTAGTCAGCAGTTCCATTTTTTAAAAGACTACCTACACGTTGTTTCTCCCGCATAGTTTGAGGGTTGTAATAATATACCAACTTTAGGAATATTTGTGTATTTAAGCAACTCTCTTTTATTATAAATATATATATGTTGCGACCATGATTAAGGTAACTTGTTCCATTCTATCATACTTTTACCTTATTTTGGGATTTTTAGTGCTAGTGGTAGTCCGGAGGTGTTTAGTTTAGGCATGATCGGAGATATTAAGACTTTTAAAATTGTTTGTAGTTTTGAAACCGTCGTATGTTCAGCTAAAAGTTTGGCTCATTTTTTGGTGAATTTTTCTATGTCTGATTAGGGTCTAGGAGGAGACCTTTTAGTCATTATGAGTCTAGTGATGTGGTTAAGAGGGTCACTATGAACTCTGTGTTGTCCCTTTGGTGGTTAAGGAGTGCCTGTCTCAAAATATGACTGTAAGACATTTTTCTTGAGTTCTAGATGAAATCTGTTGGATGGCCGGTGATGTTTTTAAGCTACTGATTGATTGTAATTTGCGAACATTTTTTTATTTAATACAATATAGATTCTTTTTAAAAAATGTTTTTCAATTGGAGCTTTTCCCCGGAATAATGCTAATTAAATAAATAATTCCCAAAATAATGCCGGGTTAAAAATAATTCCCCAAATACTGTTGGGATTAACCACGGTTAAGGAAAGTCGCCACTCCAAGTGGCGGCTTTTGTATTGCTATACAAAAGCCGCCACTCAAAGTGTTAAATAAGTTCTTGGACAGTTCATTAAATGAAAAAACCTGCAATTACTAGACAATCTGCTCATCACAGTCCATTCCACTGAAACAAACAACCAAACATCTACTTTACTACGACAAAATATATGAATGTGATGCATTACTAAGACAATTACATATATGAATGGATAATCCTTCAATTCTTTCAAATGCAAGTGTAATAATATATCCGAAACACAAAACGAACCAATGAAATTACACTGCATCACAAAACTTGAAATAACACATAAAAGTTATAATAAATCCGTTGTTTCACAAAATGATTCGATCTGCCAGTGTATGTTTCAACTTTCATACAATAATATAAATACAAATATCACAAGTCAACGTGATCATCATCATCAAACAATTTCATTCAAATTGTAAACAACTGATAATCTGTTGAATTGAAGTAATGCAAATCAAATATGCAAAAATGGAAATAAAAAATAATTTAATGTATTTAAAATTATATAAAAACAAACCGAAAGAAATATGGGAACAAAAGAAGTATGTTTTGTGTCTCAATCAATGTTACAAGTGTTAATAAACCAGAAACAACAACAATTTCGAACAATTTCGAGCAAAAATTAAGAAAAAGACCTAGGTTTAGCAAAGAAGATGAAATACCCCGATTCAAACGTTTATTGACGGTTGAAGGGAGCACAAACGATCCCGGTATACCGCGCCTCTTTTCCCTTTGATTGGAGCCGCGTTTGGACGAGTTCCGCCTGGATTGGGAACCTTTGTCGTGCAGCTTCGTTCGTCGTTGTTGCAGAGAAGACGTTGTGTTGCAGAGAGATTTCGTTCGTCAATTGGGAAGAGGGGTTTTAATTTCTGAATTAATGAGCCGCCACTTGGAGTGGCGGCTTTTGTGAAGCTATAGAAGAGTTGCCACTCCAAGTGGCGGCTTTTGTTAACCGTGATTAACCCAACAGTATTTTGGGAATTACTCTTAACCCAGTAGTATTTTGGGAATTGTTTATTTAATTAGCATTATTCCCGGGAAAAAATCTTTCAATTGCACACTTCACATTTTCTTTTTAAATATCCTTTAAACCTATTGATGGAGTTTAATGCAACTACAAGAGCTAAATGACTAAATCTACCGAAAGTATGTGAAACGTATGAAAAATATGAAAGAATATGGCAGCGTAAGGCAATATACTCTTATTCCGAAAGATGAATCGGCCGTCCCTTGGTAGGGTGTTTACAAGAAGTATTTATAGACATTAGGAGTCATCATTCTAAAAGGAAACTTATACAATAAATGCTTATTTAATTATATTCTTGCTCGAAATAGAACTTCTCTCATGTGTTGGACGTCAAACATTAATTATCTCCTTGTTTCCAAACTCCGGACGATTCCTGCCTGTTGCCAAATAGCTATGTCGAATAACTGTCTGCCACGTACACCCGTGGAATATCCCGGCCTCACTAGAACTCCGCACAGGCTCGAGGTCTGCTGTGCAGCCCGACCTGGCTGTGGGTTCCTATCGTGGCCTAATCCCATTTGGGCCTGGCGGCATGTCGAACACTAATCCCGTTTATGGACTAATCCTGTTAATTAGGCTAATCGCGTTAAGGGCTGATCCTGTTATGGGATAATCCCGTTAAGGATTGATCCCGTTATGGGCCGAATCACGTAATTGGGCCATGGTCCGAGTCCGTGGTACCATCACCTATTATATTATTATCTACTCATAATAATGTAAACATTTTGAGATGAGAGTTGAATCTCCAATACCCTATTTGAGAGATCAACAATGATTCTATGGAATAGTAGAATAAATGGAGAAATTTTGTACGTAGTATTTACCAAATAAGAAAATATAAAAACACTTTAAAGAGGACAGCTCCAATTTAATTCTAATGCGTTTTTGAAAAAAAAAATTTAAACGAGCTACTCGAATTTATCAATTGGCACGCAGCGTAAATCGACGTAGCTCGTACCACTAGGGTTAGGATCTTGTTTCGCAGCAACAGCGTTCGGTCCGGTGATAGAACAAGAACGATGAGTAGGAGCCTAGGAATCCCGGTGAAGCTTCTCCATGAGTCGACGGGTCACATAGTGACGGTGGAGATGAAGAGCGGCGAGCTCTACAGAGGAAGCATGGTGGAGTGCGAGGACAACTGGAATTGCCAGCTGGAGAACATCACGTACACAGCCAAAGTAAGCCTTCATCTTCTTTATTTTTTCAAATATAGATTGGGGTTTTGGGTTATTTCAGCTTTTTGCATAATATGTGATTCTTGTTTGATGTAGTCTTTCTTAAACCCTTAACATTACATAGTGTTTCTGAAATTATCTGGACTCAGAGTCCCCATCGTATTCCGACATAACGTACTATAATCTGTTCGGTATGGGCATATGGAAATTCTATATTCTAAAGTTTAGTGAATTGTTGTTGATTTTAAACAAAAAAGTACAAAGGTCAGATAAAGAGGGGTGCTTTGGCGGATGAATTCTCGCTTTAAATTTCCGAATATTTGTAAGAACTGAATACTGATTATGCCATACTAGTGGAATCATTCTGCCACAAACAAAGGTTCAGCTTTGTCTGCGATTAGGAATTAATGAATTAATTGCTAAGATGTGTAACAAAGATTCAGATGTTAGGCATTAGAACTTTTCTTAAAAGCTTTGGGGTAGAATTGCGGCTCCATTTATTTTTTGAAAATCCTGCTGTGCCTGTCACAAAGATTTATCAGGGAAACCTTTCTAATGGCATGAGTGGATACTTATGTAGTTGACTAGTTTCTAGTGTTAGTCTGTTCCTTATTGTATTTGTGGACATCCTGATTTTTTTGGCAGGGCTTCACAACCATTTAAACTGGATTGATGGGATATATATTTATATTCATCAACGAGAATGTTTCTTGTATGGTAGTCTCTTATGTGGAAACTGAAGTCATCTATAAGTATTAAGGCTGTTTAACCAAGCGAACTTCCATGACTTGCAATGATTTTTATATGGATTTACTGTCTGAATTTAATTAATCCCAGGTTTCACTTGTTCATAACTGCAGGATGGAAGAGTTTCACAACTTGAGCATGTTTTTATTCGCGGAAGCAAAGTCAGGTGATAATCATATTTTCTGAGTGATTGATTGGGTTTATAATAATTATGGACTTTTTCATATTGGATTTTTTATCAGGTTCATGATAATTCCTGACATGCTTAAAAATGCTCCTATGTTCAAGCGGCTAGATGCTAAAATCAAGGTAATTCCATTGTTAACTTTGTTTATTTATCCTTTTTACTGATATGAGGTTGTATAACATTACAAATTTACTCTGTTGCAGGGAAAAGGCACATCACTTGGAGTTGGACGGGGACGTGCTATTGCTATGAGAGCCAAAGTGAGTGCTGCATCTTTTAAGCATAGTTGTTTTGTGAAAAAGATTGAGGAATAAAATAATATTCCTCAAAATTTGCATACTTTAATGTTTTTAAAAGTCTACTGTTTGGAATGAATAAAGGACTATTTCTAAAGGGCCATGTAAGGTTTAAAAGGCGAAATGAATCCCCGATGCGGTTGGCCGTTGCCTCAAATTGAAATGTAAAAACTAGGGAAAAGTAAGTAGGGTAGACATAGGTATTTATTTTTGCAAATTGCAACCATTTCAAAACTAAGCTTGTCATCCATTTCAATGTTTCATCACTATCAAAGTTTGTAACATCATTCTCATTCTCATCCTCATCCGTTTTCATATCACTAGCCTCATTGTCTTCTTCTGATCCACCAGCAAGTTTCATTCTTGCACTCTTACGTACACCAAGTCATATATGTCATAAAGAAAAAATGGGTCAAAACCAAAACTATAATACTCCCCTGTCCCAAATTGAGTTACAAATTTGACTTTTTTTGGGTCAAACAGTTTCATTTTATTCACTTAAATAGGATATCAATTCTTAATTATATTTTAATTTGGATTTTGCATCTTTATAGAGATTTCAATGATGTTTCTGAATATGTAAATTTTAATTTAAATTAAATTATTTATCAATAGGGTGGATTTAACATTAACATTGGTTGGCCAAAAAATGTTGACTTTGCAAAACAATTTGAACCGGAGGTAGTACTATACATACCTTTTGTCTGTTCAAATGGATTTCTGAACACAAACTTAAAGACTTAAAGTACATATCCAATATCTAACTATCTACTAAGTTCTAATAGAAGACAGTGCAAAACAGAGAACTAGCATCGTACATAGATGAGAGCACAAAGTCACCAAATAAAAAAACTGAGTATGATAAAGAGATGCAGGGATGAGAGTTAAAGCTCCGTACAAACTTGTTAGGGGTTACTGACTTACTGCTGCCTGTTGGATCACTATTGGCGATCACTGAAGATAGAGCGGTGATGACTGATGACTATCAGAAGACTGCTCGGTCTTAGGAAGAGGATGGAACATATAAGTTGTATTTGGGAGGGAAAATAAAAATACAAAAGAGGTCCAAGTGTAGTAACTTTAAAAATATCAGCCCAACATCTATGACTTTATTGTGAAATATATAGCAACAGACGATGCTTATGCCTCTGCTTGCCTCTGCGCCTTACTGCCTTTTGCTTCACTCTTATCGCCTCATATATCTCAAGGCGCAAGCCTCGATTATACAGATAGAGGCTTAATCCACTTAGGTGCTTCATAGTCGCCTTTGCGCCTCAGGGGCGTGCGCTTCGTTTGCCTTTGAAAACTTTGGGGCCATGGCATTTCTTGTTTTTGTTTTCTGAAATATGTATACTCCCTCCGGTTCATATTAAAGTTCCTGGTTTGACTTCACGGGTTTTAAGATGGAAAATAATTTGGGGTTGACTTTCCACAAATACCCCTCAGCCTCCCGTGTTTACCACCCTGCCCATGGTAAAAGTTCTGCCGCATGCAGTGAGGGGAGAGAGGAAGCCTGCGGTTTTATTAAAAGCCACACAACCACAAAGTACAATTAGTTCTTTTACAGCCACAAATGAAAATTTTCATATTTCCCCCTATATTCGAACTCCCCCCCCCCTTTTGGCAGATTACATTTACAAACTCATACCACTATAAAACACCTCATTCAATACACCCAACTACCTCTATCTAAAAAAAATCTACTTCTACTTTAAAGTCTTCTTCCAGAAATGGACAGTGAAGGGGCAGCCTCTTCTCAGCAACCGTGTGGCCTTTTGGACAACAATGTGGAGCCCCTACCCCATGAAGACACCATGCCCTTGCCAGACCAAGACACCATGGTCCAAACAGCCTCTGTACCTGCACAGCCAGACGCACACACAGTCCACGCAGATAACGAAGGACACAGCAGTGAACCCTTACACAAAAAATGGCCTAAGTTGTCACCACAAGACCGAAGTCGCATAATTGAAAATCTGTTGGCCCATGCTTGTGAGGGAAAACTTCAGAGGGGCATGATAAGTAAGTTAGCCAATGATTTTAACATCTCTTCCCGGACAGTCCAAAAATTGTGGCTAAAAGCAAAGGAGGCAATGCATAGTGGAGAGGCCATCAATGTGCGAAGTAGGTGGAAAGGAAATGTAGGGCCAAAAAAAGTTTATTTTGATATGCAGCAAATTGCAGAAATTCCTTTACACCAGCGAAAAATATGAGAGCATTGGCATTTGCAATGAAGGTTTCAAAGTCAACTGTGCAGAGGTGGTTTAAAGGTAAGCAAATAAGAAGGCGCTCAAATGCAATAAAGCCATTGTTAAAAGAAGCTGGGAAAATGAAGAGGTTAGAGTTCTGTTTAAGCCATATACGGCCTGAAACAGTGCACTTAACCCCAACGTTTCATGATTTTTATGACTACATTCACATAGATGAAAAGTGGTTCTATTTGTCAAAAGAGACCACCACTTTTTATACTATTCCCACAGAGCCTGATCCATATAAAACTGCCCAATCAAAGAAGTTTATACCTAAAATCATGTTCCTTGCTGCTGTTGGGAGGCCAAGAATAGAAAGCAATGGGAATGTATTGTGGGATGGGGAAATAGGCATTTTCCCTTTCACATTTGAAGATACGGCTAAGAGATCCAACAAGAATAGGCCTGCTGGATCCTTAGAAACTAAGCCCACTTTAAGCATTACAAGGTCAGTCATTAAAGAAATGATGTTGAACCACGTATTGCCAACAATCAAACAGAAGTGGCCACAGCAGCAGGCAAGTCAGTAATCATACAACAAGACAATGCTAGACCTCATATTGATGTTAAGGACAAAGAGTTTGTGAAATCAGGAACTGAAGATGGCTGGAACATCCAACGTAGATATCAACCAGCCAACAGTCCAGATTTAAATGTATTGAACTTGGGATTTTTCAGGGCAATTGATATAATAAAGGATCAAAAGGCACCAAAAAACACATTGGACCTAATACATGCAGTACAGGCATCTTTTGATGAGCTTACACCTCATACATTGAACAAGGTTTTTCTCAGTTATCAGTATGTCATGGAAGAAATCATGAAACACAGTGGGGGCAACAATTTCAAGCTGAGGCATGTTGGAAAAGACAAACTGGACAGACAAGGTATGTTACCTACAGATGTCCAAATCACTCAAGAGCTGTACCAGACAGCTAAGGCAATGTTTGGAGGACAAATGGCAACAAACACATCCCAACACATCCCAAGGGAATCTGTTCATACATGAAGATCAAGAGGATCTTCAAGTTTGAACTGTCAACACTTTATAACTTGTCAACACTTTATAACTGATCATAACAGAACTAGTTCAGATCAGCCAATTAAATGTTGGTTATTTTTTGTTAGTACACAGTATGTAGATGAACTAGGTGGTAGATGAACTAGGTGGTGTACTTTTTTTGTTTGTACTTCTACACCCATGGTAGTACTATTTTTTGACATACCCTCAAATTAGATGTGTACTCTGTACAATTTAAATTTAGCACAGTTGGAATGCAATCTACTTAACACAAAAGCTCAAGTTTCACACACATTTTGCACACATTATGGCCCCTACACTTAAACCATTACAGAAATACCCCCTGCGCATTCAAATTGTGGGTTGCATAAATGTAATGGTTAGAGCATTGGCATTCACAGTTCATTGGCTAACAACAATCACAGAGGAACATCATTCATTACACAAAAGAAGCCCAAATTCATCACAAGTTACAAACATTGGCCAAGAGACTTCACACACGAAGGCAATTTCCACAAAATCAGAACAAACACATGAAAGTAAGGAGATAAAGACAACAGAAGTTTACTGTCCTTAATGCTCTTCTTCCAAAATGTTCAGATCAGCCTGCGTCTCTTTCGGAAACCGTCATCTGTCCCTTCCGCATCGCTGCCAGTCCCATCATCATCTTCCTCGCCCACCGGTACCGAGCTCACTTCTTCGCCGGATTCGTCGTCCAAGCCCTCCAACCCGTCATAGGTATCAAAAACCAGGTTGTCACCGTATTTCTTACGCAACCAGGACGGCTTTTTAGTGGCATCGGCCAAATTGTCCATCACAAGAGGACGCCGGTGAGGAGAATTAAGGGGAAGCAACAATGAAGTGAGAGGACGCCGGTGAGGAGAAGGAAGGGGAGGCAACAACGAACAGAGATGACAGAGAAGATGGTTCGAGAGAAGAGAAGAAGATAAGGCGTGAAGAGAGAGACGCAAATGAAGGGCAAATTGGGGAACACCCAACAAAAACTTTCCTAAAATAGAAACATGAACTTTAATTGGACCATCCCGAAATGGAAAGTAGGAACTTAATTATGGGACGGAGGGAGTATTTGTTTTTTAAATGTAGTCATTACAAATTTTCATGAACTTAGATCTATAATCTACTCCCTCCGTCCCGCTAAGATTGTCCCATTTTACCTTTTCGGGAAGTCCCACTAAGATTGTCTCATACCAAATTTGGTAAGGTTTGTGTGGCTCTAAACCATTCTTACTTTATTCTTAATCACACAAACCCACTTTTCTTAATAATCGTGTTACCTTCTCTTGTCCCAATCTTAGTGGGACGAAGGTAGTATTTCATATCCCCCATTTCATTCGTGATGGAATAATATTCTCATCATTTCAGAATTTTATGCGAACCAAACATTAGTGTTTTCTTGAATGTGAATAATATAGCCATTCTTTCAAAAATCATAATGTGAGTCCAACTTAATTTTTCATGATTATTATTATATGACAGTGATGCTTTTTTTGGAACTTTGAGAGATTACTATAGAATGTTAGAAGAGTTTTGAACTGAATTACAGTCGAGAAGATTGGTGTTGATTTTATATACAACATTTGCAATTTTATATATCTAGCACCTTGACCCACACAACATATTGCACTTGTAAGCATTTAATTATGCTCCACAAAATTAGCGTGTAGAAAACCATTTTCTCTTGCTAAAACAATCTTTGCTTCCTGTATCCCCTTTCATCCAACTATTCTTCTGGCACTGAATATTATTTGCAATTCAATTTTCTTGTTTCTAGGCACAGGCAGCAGGTCGTGGAGCTCCACTTGGCAGGGGAGGTATTGTGCCACCTGGAAGGCGGTGATCAGATCTATGTCGGAGAATAACATTTCTAGTCATTTCCCTGAAGAGATTTCGTTTTGCTCTGCTTTTGGTAATCACATATTTTTTCTGTACCCTCTGAGGAGTTATTGAGCTTTTCTTCAGTTTAAGAAAATTAAAAATTGGACATACCATGCTACTGCTAACTAAGCTTCTAGTTCTTGTAATGATAGACGAGTAACCGATGTGATTTTATTTTGGATTTCTTTAGATATGTACATTTCAAATTCTGTTTGTCTTAATGTTATGATTTTATTAAAGATATGATTTAATCGTACGCTACTCTATGAGACCTTATGAGACTTGGCTGACTACCTGTCATCATAGGAGTGTTTGTCACTAGATTGGCTTAGGAACTTGGTTCGTTTTTGTATTGTTTTTGGACTTGTTCTGCCAGCATAAGAAGTTGGACATACTGTACTAACTATTGTTCAGGTTTTAGATGGGTATGAGGGTATCTAATGTTCTTGTTTTCGATGTCTCATTTTTTGCGGTTTTCTTAAATATTTAAATCTCAATATCACTAGTCTTCAACCATACTCGGCCCCATCATGTTATTCCTCAAGGGTTATATTCTGTTCCCAAGTGATGTTATTCAAGTTCTTGTCCCGAGTTACAACTTGCAAGCAGATCTCTTCCTTCCTGGGAAAAAACATGCCATGAGAAAAGTTTGAGCACTCTAATTTATACAGAATTTCCTTATTTTTTAAGTTCTAATCAAGTGTTCGACTACTGTGACAACTGACAAGCCAGCATGAATTAAAAAACTTTATAGCTGGTCATCTAAGTGCTACATCACGGTCTCCGAATAATGTTTTTTTTGGTGGTAAGCTACCTGATTCAGATAGTAGGCTGACTACGAGGGCTACACGGTGAATAAGCAATGGTAGGGTATATTAGACGTAGTGTAGGGTGGGTGTAGGGGATTGGGTGGGGTAGATGGGTAGGGGTATAAGGCATGATGGTGAGGGATAGGGTGATTTGGGGGTGGGGGTAGGAGGGTAGTGGTAATGTGGTATGGACTAGGGGTGGGGTAGCCGGGTAGGGTGCTTAACATGTTGTCCATTGAGCCATTGAGGTGTTTACTTGTCAATAAAAAAAGTTTTATTGACATGGTGCTTAACATTTTGCTTCATTATAAAAAGTTTAACATTGTATTTTACATGTGTTAATTAGTTTATGATGAAGTTGACAGTGAGGTAAATGCGTCATAAGTGGTAAACGCGCCCTAAGTGTTTTTCGAAACTGCAACTTGAAATATTTCTTGAAAATGATAGGAATAGAGTAGACTGAATTCTGCAAGTATTACTCCTTCCCTCTCAAGAATGAGTCTTATTCGTTTTGGGCTCAAAGATTAAGAGGGTAAACAAAATCCTCATTCGCCCTTAATGAGCAATAATAGTTACTTAAGGGTAATGTTGCTTCGTTTTCTTTTTGACATTACGGCCTCGCATGGAAAATTAGTGAAACCAAACAACATTGATATTAGGGGCGGACCGGTTCCGGTTCGGGCCCGGTCGGGCCTCGGTTCAGAAAAATGAGGCCCGAGCCCGAACCGGTGGTGGGCGGTTCCGGGTCCGGTTCCGGGCCAGACCGGGCCGGGCCACCCGGTTTTTTATTTTTTTTTTCTTCTTCTCTCATTTAACCCCCTACCCCTCCCTCTCCACCCCAAACCACCCCAAACCACCTCAAATGGCCCAAAATACCTAATCCAACCCAAAACTTAAAAAAATTTCCAAAAAAAAAAAAAAAAAAATTAAATTCCGGCCCGAACCGGGCCCGGCCTGGCCGGGCAGCTTCACTAAACTGGAGGCCTGGGCCCGGACCGCTTTACCACCGGGCCGGGAGGCCCGAACCGGGCACGAACCGGTTCACCGGGCCGGTCCAGGCCCGCACAGTAGCGGGCCGGTCCGGTTCCGGGCCGGTTGGTCCGGCCCGAGTCCATCCCTAATTGATATCCATTTTGGAGGGAAAAATGTATGATAGATCACCATTTGGCTCCTCAACATTCACACATACATAACTATTTCAGTCCAAAATACAAAGGGGGAAATAATAATAAGATATTCAACTTACACGATGTTTATAACTACGTACATCGAGCTTTTGTAACTAATATAACTATAACCTCCAATTATAAAAAAATATTCCCAAAAAATTAATTTTTCTGGACCTGCCATTGCTCTCATGGAGAGATTTCTAGCAAATTCAATGGTCACGATTTCAAAGGTCGGCAACGAAAGCTATTATTTTATGAGCAAAATAATTTAAATGCATCAAACTTTTAGAGTTTTAGGCCTTGTTTGGTTCAAAGGAGGGGAGGGAAGGGGAGAGTCAAGGAGGGAAGAGAAGGGAAGGGGATACCCTGATGTAAGATAATCACCCCAAATTTGCACATTAGCACATGCAATAAAAATACCCTGATGTTTATATAAAAGTTCTTTTGGCACCATCGTAACATATTTTTTCTTTCACCAATGTAAATTTATAGTGTTAAAATATAAAATTTAAAATACTTTTGGCATATATAAGGATAAATTGTTATATTCCAAATAAATAACATTAACAAATAAGTTTATAATGTTAATTGTACTAAAAAATGCTTAGAATATTTATATTATTTACTTAACACTATAAATTTACATTTGTGAAAGAAAAAACATATGATCATGATGCTAAGATAACATTTATATTAAGTACGTGGTACTTATTAGTTATTTAAGTTTGGGGTGCTTAAATAACATTCCTCAAAAGTTCAAGGTATTTAAAGTGTTTTCCCTTTATTTTTATCTAACAATGTTGAATTTGGTTGTGTATCTCTCGGAGATCGAGCCAACCTCTTTTAGAGAAAAGTGAGACTGAAAGAAGAAAGTAGTCATAGTAATTGAGAAATTGTCACCGAAAATAATTTAAGATTTATTTAAAGTATAAGCGCAAGGAAATTCTATTTGGAAGATCGATCTAATTGTCCATTTACGGCTAGAATAGGAAAGCCCTAAGTCGGAGTAAAACGATTAGTCATGGACCCGGTCCGGTCCACCCGGCCCGGCCCGCTACTGTGCGGGCCCGGCCCAGCCCGGCCCGCTACTGTACGGGCCCGGCCCAGCCCGGCCCGCTACTGTGCGGGCCCGGCCCAGCCCGGCCCACTACTGTGCGGGCCCGGCCCGGCCCGGGAAACCAGTTCCGGGCCTAGGCCCGGCCTGGGAAACCGATCCTGGGCCTAGGCTCGGCTCGAGGGGGTAACAGGGGGCGGTTCCGGTACACCAAAAACGTGAACCGGCCAGCCCGGTCCGGGCCTCTTTTTGGGCTTTGGGCTGGGTTTAGATGGGCTGGGATGGGTAATTCAGGGGGTTTGGGGGGGGGGGGGGGGGGAGGGGGGGGAGGGTAGGGGTTGAAATAAATAAGAAAACAAAAAAAACCGGAACAGCCCGGCCCGGAACCGGTAGCCTCCTGGGCCTTACCTAATACCTTCCAGGCTCGGCCGGGCCTAGGCCCAAACCGGAACCGGGTCGGGCCCGGTCCACCACTAAAAACGATGATCAATTTAAGGGAAAATTACTATTAACCCCCTCAGGTTATGTCATACTAATTATTGCAACCTTGCATTTTCAAAAACAAATTAGTTACCCCCTGACTTTTGATCATTCTTATTGTATGCCCCCTCACATCAATATTTGTTAAACTAAATTTAATACGGAGTATAACTCTTAAATTCAATGGAACTTGTTTATAAAATTAATTTTCAAAGTATAATATACGAAGTAATTTATTATCATAAATATAAGTCGTTGTTATTGATCATTATTTTTCTACTTAATTACTCAATCGTAGAATAACTATTAATGAGAGTAATTAATGAAAAGACTCACGAGTAATATTCATGAGATATATCAAAGATAGTTGTTTAAAAATGTGTTATCGAAATTCTAGGCACTTCTTTCGTGTGTAGCAAAGAATAAATACTAAGATGAAATGAATTTTATCATTCCTTGACCTAAAAGATAGGTCTAGTATCAATAAGAGACTTACAAGATATATAGAATGTGTCGATATAGGACCTAAATAATTGAAAGCTATCAATATAAGACCTAATATCATATATTTTGATTTATTTAATTTTCTTTTATCAACTCTGTTAATAACTTGTGATGATTTTATCTTCACAAATGTTTTTTACAGTAAAAAGTTTATTACCGTAGTATTTTATAAGATAAAATGATATTGAGTGTTTTGAAATAAAAATACTGAAATTCATGATACTTTATATCTTACTCGTGAATATTTTCCTCTAACTACTCTCAATAATATTTATTCCACGATGAAGTAGCTAAGTAAAATAATAACGATCAACAAATTAAAAATGACTTATAATTATAATAATAATTTGATTTTACTTGAAAATTAACTATAGACAATTTTCATTGAATTTAAGAGTTATATTAGATTTTATTTAACAAATATAAGCGTGAAGGGGCAAATAATGAGAATGACCTAAACTCATGGAGTAACTAATTGGTTTTTGAAAATGCAAGGTTGCATTAATAATTATGACATAATCTTAGGAGCTAATAGTGATTTTCCCTCAATTTAATTCCATGGGAAGAAGGCCAAAATGATAGAGGAAGCATGATGACAGTAACAAGTGCAGAGGAACCTTCACGGAAATAGTTCAAAGGGATGTACTAGTATGATTTTTGACATGTGCTACTCCCTATTTGATGCCATTAGGAAACATTTAGCAGCAAAAAGTATTTTCTTTTTAATTACTACGTATTTAAGACGTGAGTATACTATTTGTTGCGGTTATATAAAAATCCCAGCAATTATATTAAAATTTATAATATTTGTTGCGGTCAACGAAGAACCATAAAATTGTTGCTCTAAAAAATCAATAATTTGCGTCGGTTGATAAATAACAACAACAAACCTTATTAAAATATAGAGAAAAGAGACAAGTAAGCCCTTGAACTATTTGCTATTCTGCAATCAGGCCCTTGAACCGAAAGACTTGCAGATACATCCCCTAACTAATTGAAATGATGCAATCAAATCCTTTTTTACCTGCTGGTGGAGGTAAGACGATGAAATATTATCGGCACCAACAGGTAAAAAGGACCTGATTGCTTATATTTCAACGAGTTGAGTGGTGTATCCGCAAATTTTCCGGTTCATGGGTCTGATTGCAAAATCGCAAATAGTTCGAGGGCTTATTTGCCCATTTTCTCTAAAATATACTACGTAATATAGTTGCGAGTTGCGACGGTCAATCGAGAACCACAATAATTTCCACTTTTTGTAGCTCTCACAATTGTTTAGGTTCAACCGCACACAGGGACGGACCCAAGACACTGGGTTGGGTTGGACTAGTATAAAGAATATTTTTGGAAAATATTTTACACAAAAATTATTACTTCAAAAGTTTAGTTTTTTTTTTTTTAAATTTTGGAGGGCCTAGGTTGTCGCCCTCTAGCTCCGCCCCTAAACCCACAACAAATAGGCTAAAACAACCGCAACAAATACTTCCTCTGTCCCAAATTATTTTGCAAAGTCAACATTTTTTGGTCAATCAATAATAAAAGTTAAACCTCCCTGTCCATAATTAATTCAATTTTTAATAATTAAAATTTACATATTCAGAAACTGCATCAAAATCTCGTCAAAGTTGCAAACTTCAAATTAGAAAATAATTAAAAATTGACATCTTAATTAAGCGAATAAAATGAAACAGTTTGACTAAGAAAAGTCAAATTTGCAAATCAATTTGGGACGGAGGTAGTATAATACTCCCTCCCTCCCTCCGTCTCACCGGACTCTGTCAATTTTCATTTTTGTTTGTCCCAAAAAATTTTGTCACTTTCTTTTTAATGATCCATGAAACAATGTCACAATGATCTTAATCATAAATGTGAAGTTTGTGTGGAATCTAAGATGACAAGAAAATCTTTTCACGCCATAAATGGATAAACCAAACCACTAGAATTCGTTTATACGAATCTGTGTGACCTTAATTATGAAGGTACAAAAGATGGGAAAATGTATTTCATTACTTTCATTAATTAATGCTTTTAATTAAGCACTAGTATAGTACCCGTGCGATGCACGGGGTGATTACTTTTTATTCATTTAAGGAGTATGCGTTAAAATAAACAAAGCCACATAAAAGGATGTTAAAAAATAACTAATGGATGCCATTTTTTATTACCTAATTGAAATAGAAAAACAAAAAACATGCATTTAAAGGACATAATTCCTATATCTGCGAAATAACATCATCATTTTAAAGTACTTGACTCAATTTGAGAAGCTCGGTGAATAGCCCAAATAACTATAGGTCGGTCCACCACGTTCTTAATCTCAAGGTTCAAACCATCACATGGTTTAAACTTTGCTACTTGTGCATGAAATCTCCAACTGAAATGATGTTACGAATTTACGATGTATTATTTAAATCAACAACATCATCTTTTACGATGTATGATTTAAATCAACAGCATTATCTTTATAAAATCTAGTTAGAGGATATATTTAGCAGTTTAATACAAGTATATAAGACACTTAATTTCTTTGAACAAAAAAAAGGTAATTAAGACAGTCGTCATTGGACACTCTTAATTTTTTTTGTTCCATATAAAATCATTGTAATACTTGAAATGCGAGTCAAACTGGTACATCACTTTAACTTAAAATGATGTTTTTTGAAAGAAAAAATAACTTTAAATGTAATCAGTTTAGAGAAACATTTTTTCATGAAAAAAGCAATTCCAAGTTTACAAATTTCCCCTATGCCCTGGCGTCGAGCTAAAATGCAAAAGGCCTAGAACTCAGCTTTCATGTCGTTTGACAACACAAAATAGCTATTGTTTATCTTCATTCCACACAAATAACCCACAAACCTGGCCTACATATCATAGAATTGTACTAAAAACATGAACAAAAATAGCATCTGATACCAATTTGTAACACCCCCATTTTCCCTCCCAAAATAGTACTTGAAACAATAGATTTATTGATAATAAACTTGATTTATTCTTTCAAAACAGATAAAAAGTTTTGCAGCGGAAATAATATTAATTGGGAAATGGGTGTTACCGCCACATCCGGTCATCTCTTAACCGAATGCACAGGCTAATACCAGACAAGACAAAACAAACTAAAACTAGTGTTCAAAACATAAGTAAATTAAAATGTTTATTCTTGACTAAGTTTGTCTAAGGCATCTCTAAATTAAACCGCTCTCGGGAATCAAGCAATCATCAATCAACAAAGCATCATCACCTGCACAAATAAAGTGCAGAAAACAAAACAAAGAAAGAAAACAAAAATTAGCTTTAGAGCTAAGTAAGTACTACCCAACCCCGTAAAATAATCAGGTTTGGCAAAAATAGATTTTTATATAATACTATATAAAAATAACACACTCCATAAAAATTCTCTTCTTCTTTGATTATCTCAAAAACCACTTCTTCTCTAACTTCCTAGTAATTTAGAAGGGTGGTGCTCAACCTTTCGACTGAGCCCGGTGGACCGTGGTTACGGACGGCCACCCCGAACAAGTGCCGGTACCACAACTGCTCTTGTGGAAACGAAACGACTACCTTAAGTGTGCACACCCCCTAAAAGGGATTCCAAGCCCTCCGAGTAGTAAGTCGTCACGAGTAATCGGGACTATCGGGACTCAGTCTACCAACTACCCCACCTTTAAAATTCTTGAATGATTAGGGACTACTACTATAACTCTACTTCTTAAAAAGGGATCATCGATCCAATTATCACTGAAAACTTATTCTCACCCTTAGCAGTAGTAGCCCTTTTACGTCGGAACTACTACTACTACTACCACAACTCTCCTTCTTAAAAGGGATCATCGATCCGAAAGTTGCTCAAAAATCTCTTCTTAGTAGTAGTCGCTCTAATCACCCTCCACATTTATCCGGATGTGGAAAACCGACACTGCGGATTTCTCCCGCGGTGCTCATTTCTTATGAAAACGTAAATTTTATCTTGGCTTTAGATATACTTCTAAAAATATTTCTCAATTTCTTTAAAAAGTCTCGAAGGTATTTAAAATATTTAATACCCCAAAAGTGCTTAATTTATATTTCTCAACTACCATTTATATAATATCTCCTCAAAATCACATACACAAAATTCACAATTCACACTTAATCACATAATGCATAATAAGCATATAATACGAGGAAACAATTTTGGATTGGCAGAGAAACTTACCTCAATTTCAAGGATCTCTATTCGTCGTTTCTACCACATCTTCACCAAAATAACCTTCTAAGAATATAAAATTCTAAAATTAATAATTATTCTTTTTCTTAATTAGCCCTTACCCAATTCCACTACTTAATCGAGATTTCATTAGCCAGTCTTATTCACGTATTAACGATTAGTATATTAATCCACTAATTACTCTTGTCTAATAATTTAATCGGTCCATCAATTAGTTTAGTTATTAATCCAACCTTTTGCTATTATCATCGTTATTACTATTATTATTCATTTCATAATAATCATCATTAGTTTCAATTCGGCCAGGCTACGGAGTAAATACCATTCGTTTTAAAAGTCTAGTTCAGTCGATTAAAATCCGCCCAACCCACACATAGAGAAATACTCTGTATCAAAATATATATTCGAAGAATAGGCCTTAGCTTACATTACAGCGATGAAGCAGGAGAACGGAAAACAGAACAGAGGAAAGCTTCTGACGCAGGCACGCAGTCCAGCTTCTTCTTCTTCTTCTTCGTTCCCCGGCGTGAAGACCAGTCCGGCGCTAACTACGGCGAATGGTTTCTCCTTCGTTTCACGATCGTTTTCAACGCTTCTTCTTCAGTTGGATTCCTCTCTCGAAGGGAAAGTGTTAAATGTGTTTTCAAGGCTTAGTTTTTAGCTCTGGATTTTGGGTAATCGTAGGGTTGAGTTTTTCATATATACATGGATATGTGTATAGGTAGTACGAGTATATGTATATATCGAATGAAATCTTGGGAATGAAAATAATCGCAGGGTGAGAGTTTGGTATTTATACACCTGAATAGAGGATTCTAGGTTTAAATTTCGAGCTTATCCGATCGGCTTACAAGTTGGAGTTGAAGTTTTTATCTGATTTGTTTTGTACGGAAGTTAATATTGCAGCCCTTCAAGTTCAAAGTGTTCAAGTACGATTATAATTCTGCATGTGGATCCTTTCTTTGTTTAGATACATTGCCGCAGTCCGCAGATACAGTTACGGTCTTACGGAGGATATGTGTTTGTTTTATTTAATTTATTTATTCATACGTGCGTAGTATACTAAACTGATTAAAGTATTTATTAATATACTCGTATATTTTACCTAGGTTTATGAGAGAAATACGTAGGTCTAGATTATAAGTTGAAAAGTCACTTTTGTATGTTTGTGTATACCTAAAAATGTCACGTTAACATATTGTCTTACTTAATTACTCAAAAATGTCACTTTTGTAACATTTTCTATATCAGTAACAAAATAATTTTTTATTATTATTATTATTATTATTATTATTATTATATTTAAATTTTCGAGGTGTCACAACACTACAAAAATAATGTAAGACGTGAGATGGACTCGTACTCATAAAATGTATTTATCGTCGGCTTTGTCCCATAATACGGCCAAACACATCCAGAGTACTTGCCTATAAAGATTGAACAGGTTGGGCTTGCCTGTAAGATTGAAATCAACAATTAAAATTTAAAAGAATAATTACGTACAATAAGAATTAATATAATAGTAATAAATAAGTAGAACTATGCATAATGGTTTTGAACTTCTTATCATGAAAAAAATTAAAAATGGGTATTACTCGTTCAAAATTATCAATGATTATGAGAGCACTTGAAATACATGAAAATCTTGTGAAGTGCGTTAAACTAAAGCTGTATCATATTTAATTTGTATCAAATAATATAAATAAATCAATCAAAATCAGGAGCTTAATTAGAGCAATGCATTTTGTTATTTTATACTACGTATTAGAATTGACTACACGAACTATAGCTACTTGTTAACATGAATCACAATTTTTATATGAGCCAAAAATATCTAATGCATCTAACATTTTTCTTTGAAACAGCCATGTCAGTAAGTCAGTAACTCATACATTAGTAATGCATGTTTTCTATATAAACATGTTTGTATAATGTGTTTTATTTATTATCTCTAGCATTTATTCTAACAGTGATCTAACATCTTGTTGTAACAAATGATTTGATACGGAGTACTATATACGTTTGTATATAGTACTTCATTTGAAAAAGCATCATTGTTAAATGTTAATTCTAGCACTTCGGTTTTCGAAGACAAAAAGTTCATACACATATTGCCAAATATATTGACGGAAATAAAGTATGTATCTCTTACCTGGGAAGATCCACATGCACAAAGATCATATCGTTATCATCAATTCATCATATATAGCGTGCAGCATGTGTATAAACGCTCACCTCCGACCAATAACACTTAACCAAGTTAAGCTAATACTATACGGAGTAATACATAGTATATAGTGCAAATAAAATAAAACATTTCCATCCAATTAACTCTCAATCATACAGATGCTTTCTTCTCAATTGCAATTTGCAATTTGGCTTACATGTGTTTATGGCGGCAGAAATGACATCTATATATAACACATATTTTCGCATTGGGAACCCAACAGTCAACTACATTTTGCATGGAGCCAACAAATTCTTAGATGCGTCTGATCTTTTATATCGTTTATGCATTGGATATGCCACAAAGTTTTGTAGAATGCAATGACCTTTCAGTTTCTCAAACAGTTTGTTTAATTAGCGTAGCAAATACTCGGTATATATCAGACTCTCTCTCCAGTTTCCCGCTCATTCTTTGTTGCCACTATTCCGTTTTTATATATATATAGATTATAAAGTTGAACTTGAAAATCATGAACTTGGAAATAAGATCAATAATGCTAGAGGTAGTGAATATGATTTCAATAATTTGTTTTAATTTGGAAAGTGAAATCATTCACCAAGACACTCCTTTTTTTTTTTTATAACTCCAGGTAGGGTCTGGGGAGGGGACCTGGGGGGCTTGGAGTAATTAGGGCTGAAACTCACTCCATTGAGTTTCGAACCCTTATGTGCCTATCGGGTATCGAACTCGAGACCCCTCACTAGGCACGGTAACCTCACAACAAGTTGAGCTGGAATGCTTGGTTCACCAAGATACTCCTCCTTATATGCCTCAATTTGATGATGTATGTTCAAGTATTTCTCCTTGAACATGGGATATTACATAGCTCTCTTTGCATGTTCAAGTATGTTCATGTATGTTCAAGTATTTAGCTGGAATGTAGCTCTCTTTGTATGTTCATGTATAGCTCTCACAACCAGTTGAGCTGGAATGCTTGGTTCACCAAGATACTCCTCCTTATATGCCTCAATTTGATGATGTATGTTCAAGTATTTCTCCTTGAACATGTTCATGTATGTTCAAGTATTTCTCCTTGCATAAACTGATAAACATAACAATTGGGACATTACATAACAATTGCGACATTACATAGCTCTCTTGCTTGAGTTTATTTTTTTGTAGGAGTATTGCTGACAAAGTCGGAAATGTACTTTTTTTTGTGGGCGCTTATTCCTATTTTTAAAAAAGAGAAAAATAATAAAAATACCCTAAATTTTGATGGGGTGTGAGGTAAACATCTCAAACTTGCATATGTAATTTAAATACCACAAACTTTATATAAAAAGTTATTTTAACACCATTTTCATGTATTATTTCTTTCAAAAATATAAATTTATGGGGTTAATTGTGGTGTTCATCTCAATTTCATGTAGTGTTCAAGTTTCTTTCATATTTATATTTTTTATATAAAGTTTGAGGTATTTAAATTACATATGCAAGTTTGAGGTGTTCATCTCACATCCCTTCAAAGTATGGGGTATTTTAATTATTTTTACCTTTAAAAAATAATACTCTGTAGTTTTTAAAAAGTATTCACTAAAATAAATTATGTGAAAAGACATACGGAGTTATAACAATTACAAAATTACTTTACGATCAGGTAATCCCATATTTTGAATAAAAGCAGCACGTGAATTAATTATCAACTAGGACTAAAATTAAAAATTATAAATACTTTTGAAAACGTTTCTGGTAGAACATTGTGAATTGAATAATCAACATAACTTCAAAATAATATTTTCTAGCATTTCATGTTCAATGCTTAATATTACTAATTCATTAAGTTTTTCTTGAGACATGATTAGCTCATTTTTCGTAGATAACTATTGTTGGAACGTATTGTTTTATTGATACAAACAACTAATGTTACTTGTGTTGTATAAAGTGATTGCAGGAAAAGAGTTTAATTCGATCTCCGGAGCTAGTCATAGACCTTATCCTAGAACTGTCTTGCGAATCCAAGATTGACTAATTTGGTTTACTTAAAATATCTTTTCTCTCCATCCAATTTCGGGTTTGTCTTGCTAAATTGAAGAAAGTTTTTCTAGTAAGGAAATAATCAATGATCATATAAAGAAATGATTTTTTCTTTAAAGAAAAGTTATTTAAATCAAAGGCATTAATTAAGAGTTCTTTCTGCAAAGCAAGTTTCCAAAATAAAGGGTGCTATTCAAAATTCAAAATAAAAGCTTCCAAAATATTTTCCTTCACACAAATAAAAAGAATATTTTAATACCTATAAGGAAACATTTTTTGAATAATTTCCATACAAGAAGACCGTAATATATATGGAGATCCGAGCTATTAAGGAGAGTGCATAAAGTCCTGATCTTGCACATTTAAGAAGACCTTGCTCAAAAGGAAAGAATTCATTCTCAAAGGAAATTAAAAGATGCAACAAAAGAGAATTTGACCAACAAGGAAAGCTTTTTAAAAGCAATAAAGTCTTGACAGCTCCTACACGTCCCTATATATGACTAAGCTTGTGCATAGAGATGATTGTGCTTGAACCAAGAAGAAAATACTCAAATAAGGAGAGTTATACAAGCATACAAAAGAAGACCGAGTACCTGCGATAGTTCCATTAACAATTCTATCCTTTGTAATTCAGTTTCTTCTATTGTATTGGCGTTGAGAGGAACATTTGAAAATGCTTTCCTCCGAGGGTTGGGGTGTGAAGTGAGAGCTTTGTTGTAAAGCTGAGAGACTCCTTACCCACAAGGTAAGGTAGTGAGAACTCTACCTAGAGAGGCTTGAGTTGGGGTGGCTCAATGGTAAACTAGAAGAGTTTATCTCGTAATCTTTTTAAAGGCTTTTAGTGAAGCATTTTTCAAATTCCTCTGAGGGAGGTCGAGGGTTTTTAATTCCTGTTGAGCGAAAGGATTTTTCTTCGTTAAATCTTTGTGTCCTTTAATTTCTGTTTTCCCTTTGCCTTGCACTACAACTCGGCGAAAAACTGTCATAGTTCTACGCACACACAATTCACCCCCCTTGTGTGATTCAACCGGTTCATCAATTGGTATCAGAGCCGGTTTTCTCCGCGTAAATGGTAAAACCTTGAGAAGTGGCAGAATGAACACGGTTGACCATCTTGAAGAAGGTTACTCGATCCAACGACCTCCACTGTTCAATGGCAAGTTCTATCAATTCTAGAAAAGTCGAATGATTTTTTTTTATCAAGACAGACAACTATCAGATATGGAACATTATTGAGGAAGGTGATAATGTTATCACAAAGGTCTCCAATGAAGGTACTATTGTTCCTAAACCCAAATTCGATTATACTTCTCATGAATATTTAAAACTCTAGCATAATGCCCAAGCTCTTAAGTATTTGATTTGTGGACATGGTCCTGTTGAACACAATCAGGTTCTAGGATGCAAGTCTGCCAATCAAATGTGAGAGATTTGCTCGAGGTTACTCATGAAGGTACTTCCCGTGTAAAATGATCCAAAATTGACAAATTTATGCAGAATTATGAACTTTTCGTAATGAAGCATAATGAGTCCATTAGGGATATGATTATACGGTCTACTAATATCATTAATGAGATTTCAGCTTTGGGAAATGAAATATTAGTTGAAGATCACGTGAGAAAAGTGATGACAAGCTTGCCATCTACATGGAAGCCAAAAACCACGGCAATAGAAAAGACCAAAAATCTATCAACCCTAACCCTAGAGGATTTGATGGGTTCACTCATGGTATACGAACTAGGATTGCAAGAGAAACAAGATGCTGAAAATGTGAGAAAAGAAAGAGGCATTTCTCTCAAGGAACGAGAAGAAGAGTATTCTGAGAGCGAATCTGAGGATGAAATTAGCATGTTTAAGCAATTTGGAAAAGTATACCGACAATTCAAAAACAACAAAAACAAACAAGGTAAGAAAAACTTTTAATGGTTTGATAACCGATGTTGCTTTGTTTGTGGATCATTTGAGCACATGGCAAAAGACAGTCCGCGAAAGAAAAATGACAAAACCCACGACAGGAACACATCAATTTCTACCCAAAGGTTTAATGAAGACTAAAGATTCAATAGAGATCTGAAGAAAGCAGTGATGGCTGTATGGGGAGACTCATCTGATGATGATGAGGACGAGAGTGATAAGAGTTCAAATCAAGCTAGATGATGTCTTATGGCTAATTCTGACGAGAAATCTGACCAAGAGAACTTTGAGGTGAGTTTGGAAAACTTTCTTTCTAAATTTGATTCTCTACTAAAGACCAAGATTCAGAAAATTTTCAAAAGATTGACTATCTAGCTTAATCAAATTCTTTCTGAAAATCAGCATCTCAAATCACAAATCACTGAGCTTGAATATAAACTCGAGGAAATCACAAGAGTCAAGCTAAGACTTGAAACTAAAGTGAGAGAGTTAATAGATGAAAAACTTAAGTACAGTGATATGGTTCTAGAACAAGACAATATTATTTGCTTAATTAAGCACGCTATCTTGAATAAACAAGTTGATCAAGGAGAGAAGCTTCATTCAAAAACTCCGAACATTGGTGTGTTAATTAGCCATCTTAATCATCTTGAGGCTGAGAGACAAGATTTTAAAAATTAAAAACTGGTCCGGAATATCAGCCGTACAGTGACATGAACAAAAACAGACCTAGTTTTAGAACTGGACCCTCTCACTACAAAAATAAACTAAAGAATGAGACAGCTGGCCTCAGATACAATACCAGTCAAGTACATATCAATGAAAAACCTATTTTTCAAAAATAGTCATTTGAGGGAAACAGATTAGAGGACAAACCAGTTCTAGCACAAATAGAATACAATCTAGAACTAGACCTACCTGGTTCAACATAGTGGTTCAAAGGCACAAAGCTAGTTTTGGACAAATGCCAAACCAAACATTTTATAAAAGAAATAATACTTTTAATAGAATGAGGAAACCAAAATACGTTGATACTTATGATAACCAAGTTTGCATGCACTGTGGCAAAATCAGTCATCTTCGATATCAATATTTCTCTCGACTCAAGCCATAAAAAGAAGCGTTAACTATGTTTGGTACCCTTCCTCAAACGAATATAAAATGGAACTCAAGCAAGTCTGGGTTCCACGGGCTAATCCATGATTCCGAAACAACGCCAAGTGAGGGGGGACAATTACTGGTTCCTTGACAGTGTTTGTCTAACCACATGACTGATTGACTGGAGACCGTTGGTCCCAAATCTTTGTAGACTGACGAACAGCTAGATGGAATCCATCGATAAGATAGAGAAGAAAGAGATCAGAAAATGATTGTAAGAATATCGAGAACTTTGAAATCCTTCTTCTATTATATCGAGAACTTTACAGAGTAATGCTGCTATCTAATATTTTTCGACCTTCCGACCTGTACAGGAATGCGCATATTTATAGGCGCTGTACAGATACCGAAATAGGTAACCTAGGAGTTTGGGTCTAAAGTCTTTTTGGGCCTTATTCCCTTACTACCTATTTATTACAAGATAATAAATACCATAAATGGTAAACCTATTCTAATAAATAACAAGACATAAAGACAAGCTTGATTCACAATTTATATTCCTAACAATATCCCCCTTTGTGATCAAGTGCCGTCTTGCTTTTGCTGTTCTTTATTTCTGAGCTCTGTAATAATGTTTGCAGAGATTAAGTGCATGCTCATAGCTTCTGAGTGACCTTCTTCTGTCAAGTTGTTTCTCGATAGCTTTCAGGATTTTATCAACTCTGTTTGAGTCTTTTAGTTCAGCGTCCGATGCATCATATTTAGGTTGTCTTTCTTCAAAATCCTTTCTGATGGGTTGCAATTTTTCCCTCACAATCTTCAGTGTCCCATCACAGTACTTGTTGATTTCTTCAATTGCCAACAGACGCTTCTCACCATTGTGATTCGGGTAGATGATTGCGACCGGGCTATCAAAGATGTAATATGCCGGAAAATCTTCTAGCTCTGGTCCGTACAGCTTTGGTCTTATTATGAGATTTGTCTTTGGAAGATTGGTTTCTAGGGCCATCTGAAGATCATGGGTAGCAAAGAATTTGACTTGTTTAATCATGAAGCGCTTGAGTGCATTGAAACCTTCTTGTGTAAATCTGTCACAAGTAACGAGAAGTTCTTGAAAAGCTAGGAACATCTGATAAATGCCATCCATGTTTAGCATGTAGAGATCATTTTCCTTGCAGGTAAATTCAGTCTCGTCAGAGCACTGTAGGTGTTAAACAAAGAGCTTGATATCTTGATGATTTACTTCGACTACATTCAGGATACTCCACACTTGGTCCTTTGCCGTCTGAAGCTCATGCTGCCATACTTCTCTCTGTTTTCGCATATATCTGTGACTTAGCAGGAACAGTTGTCCGCCTTTGTTCTTTCCTCGTAGATGATTGAGACCATGGATCTTGAGTTCGTCGAGTTCCTTATCTTTGTCTGATTTGCGCCATATTTCTTTCTGATTTCCTCTTGGAAGGGAGCATATCATTGATTTTGATATTCTCCCAGGGCTTTTCATTCTTTGGCATCTGAGCCGCTGTTTGTCTGATTATCGATTCCAGCTCCTTGGGATTTTCTTTGTAGTTTTCTCCTTCCTTGAGTTCATCGTCATCAATCCGTATTATATCAGCAGCACACTTGGCAAGGAGTTCTCTGAGATAAGCTCCTCGCTGCATTTCATATTGATCAACTTCAATTTCTAGTTCATTCCACTATGTCCATTGGCGAGGCCACTTGTCATGAACAAGAATGTCTTCGAGTTCGTCATGTATTTGCTCATCAGAGGGCCTAGAGGGAGCTTGCTGCTGCGGTGGCGATAACATGGCACAAGAAACACCAAGATCACAAGAATTGCTTGTTATCATTAGATTCAAACTAGGTTCTAACTGATGGCCCGATTCTAATGATGTACTCGTGGTAAAAACATCGGGACTTCCATTCCCTCCTTGGTCAACATCTATAAGACATGTGCCTTAGAATGTTCTGTCTAGCTCGACCATGCGAGAAGTTATGGCTTTGGATTTGGTTTGGCTGGCTGAAGTTGGTTATTGGTTGGTAGAGGAGGAGGGTTGGTTTGGCTGCGGGGTTTGGCTTGTAGAAGCAACATGCTCACCTAAAAGTAAAGACTTCAACAAAAATAGAGCAACACAAACAAACATAACGCGAAAATAAGAACATAAGAAATGTCATCTTCTGATAAAAGCTCCTAACATCCCTACATCAATATCCTACCGTATTCCGAACTCCTACCTTCTAGTTTTTTTGAAACATCATCTTCTAAACTCTGACACCTCGAGCGCCCCAGGGCGGCGGTTCAGAAGGGGGATGGACCGTCGGTCTGTCTTCTCCCTTGTTCAATCCTTCACCTCTCATCGCCCATGCCGCCTCCTAATATGGTCACCATGTACCAGCCAATCGTACCCAACTTCTCCCCTGCTATATCACTCTTCATCCTTCTGCCGCTTGAGAGCCAAAATTAGATACCAAAAAATGCGATCAACCTTCTGCTCACTCGCCAAAGAAGCAAAGCTGAAATCAATACCAAGCACTTTGTGCGTGTCGTCCCAAAGCTACGTGCAAGTTTCCGATTCAAAATCTGCGAATGAAGATGCCCCCACCCTAGGCATACGCCTAACACCGCTTTCATTATGAATAACCTAAAGCTTGCCCGATTGATGAAGACCACCGCCTAGAAGAAAGCCAAACAAAAAAACCCCTAGAAAAAACTTAGGGGCTCTTATATCATATCAATGCATCCTTACTTTATGTAATCATCTGGTTGAACACCAGTGGTGGAGTATATTCCCATACACTCCAAGGATACCACACATTCACATGCAAAGAAGTCATCAGAAATAACCAAGTCAATATTTTGCTGAGGCCGATCTCGACCCACCCGAGTTCGGGCCGAACATTCGACTCCAAGATCACCAAGATAAGACCAAATCCAAGGCCTAGCTCGACCACGTACACCGAGGTCCGTACCATATTTGGCCCCTGTTTGTCAATATTTCAACAATCAAACCAATAAAATAGAGAAGAATAGAAATGTACATTTAATACCAAAATGATTTTGAAATACATTGCAAGGTATGAACAAAGGCTCTCTCTCTAGAATGAAATTATGCTTAGGAGAATTATGGAGAGGCTAGTGATCCCATTCTCTTTAAGGCAATATTTATATGCCTAAGGAATGAGTTGATCGATGTGACCTAAGTGTGATTGGGCCCCTTTATTGAGGTAGCCCAAATGCACACATTACAAGGCTTTCCCTAATATAGCTAGTCTAATAATAGTCTAATAAATATATTAATTAGACTAAATACAACACAAATACAACTAATTAAAACATGATTTAACACCATAAAATATATCTAACAACCTCAGACACAAACATAAAATCAACCGAAGTCAACGGAGCAAAGGAATCAGCACTACCGGACAAATAGAAGATCATGGTCAAACCCTCCAGAATAAGCTTACCATACCTGAGCTCTGACCTTACTTACGGAGCTCGGTGCCTTGCTAGCGAATTGTGGACTTAGGCATTTCAGAAATCGAATACCACACAGAATTTTGTTACGCACAGTGCCAATCCCCCAGCTATCTAGAATATCTCTCCAATAACCTTTACACATGTCACCACACTATTAGCTAGATTAGTAAATTCATTCTTGTTAGATAGGTGAGACACGCGTCCTCACCACATTCTTTTGCTTGTCAGCCAATTATTTATCCCCTAGTACACGTGTCACCACACTATTAGCTAGATTAGTAAATTCATTCTTGTTAGACAGGTGAGACACGTGTCCTCACCACATTGTTTTGCTTGTCAGCCAAGTATTTCTCCCCTAGTATAAATATCACCTTCCATCTTGTGGAAATGGATCCAATTCAAGCTTTACTGTTACTCTGCCAAATATTCTACTCAATCTTACTTAGGACTCTTCATCCTCTCTTACTTTCCCGGATTCCGGCTACCCCTAGATCGGTAATCCATTAGTTAGTCTTGTCTTTTTTGATATGCTCTTATCGAATTTGTTTTGTCTCATCCAATTGAATATATAATCAAACCTAACCTCCATTAAATAACAACAGTAATAACAACACTAATTAAAATAATTATAATAATAGTAGTAGTAATAGTATACGTAATAATAATAAAATAACAATATACTCCGTATAATAAATACATTCATAAAAATATATGATATAATAACAACAATAATAAAACAATAATAACAACGATAATAATAATAACAACAATACTAATAATAAATAAATAAAAACAACACTAATAATAAATAAATAAAAGCAACACTAGTAACGATATATAGTAATAATAATAGTATAGTGTTAGTGATAATAATAACAATACTAATAATAAATAAATAAAAGCAACAATAAAAATAACCACAATAGTAATAAAAATAATAATAATGATAATAACAAAAATATAACAATAATAATAATAATAATAATGGTCAATCTTCAGCAGAACAATAGTGCGACTCCGAATGTATTATCACTCAAAATCAACAGTTATAATAATGCACGCTAATGACCCATTATAGAAATATCATTTCTGTTAGTGGTCGGATACAATTAAATTAAAGTGCCTTTGTTAGTGGTCGGATACAATTAAATTAAAGTGCCTTAATCTGTTGGATTTGCATCTAGTCTTACTTTTTAAGATGAACAGTGTCGTAATGATGCATGCCGAGTCATCACTTTCATTCATTGAGAAGCTTAATCAAACCTTCCACTGCCTTTCACATGACACATGTTATGCTTTAATTTGTCCCATTCTCGTACAGTCTAACGATAGTTTGACCCAAAAATACACTTAATTAAAATAATTAACCTGAAAGAATTAAATTAAAGTTGCACCACTTGCACCTGCAATGTATTCATTCCAATTAAAGTGATGGTCCGTATCAAATAGAGAGTAATTTTTTGAAGGAAAATATGTAGTAGTGATTTTTTCCTACCCCGTTTTGTTTAAAGGTTCTCCCTCCAAACTGATTAAATATAATAATTCGAGTATATTTTGATAAATAATTTTGATATATACGAAGTATATAATAATACTATAATTAGGTTATTGATGATAACTGTGGATATTATAGATGTATTATTTTTAAAATTTAATTAAAATTTTCATTTAAAGTGTTAGTTGTTTCCTTAAATAGAAAATGGTAATTTTTAGTTGAGTTACATATTTTAGTTCAATTAGTATTATACATCACACACCAGTACTGCATTTCATGTTCATATGTACACCGTCCAATATTTTAATAGCATTCAAATGTCTCGATAGCCTAATCATGTCATCCATTTGAAAATTGGAGCTCCAATGTTGTTATAAAAAAATATTAATGTTATCGAGAAATATTTATCACGCATAAAGTTTATACAATGAAACGTGGTTGGTCACAACCAGACTAAAAAGCAAGTATTGGATGGTAAAGTCATAACTGGAAAAACATAAAGTTTACATATAGAGAATCTCATTATCACCATCAGATATGACAACATTAATCAATTTCTAGAGAAAACAATTTCATGTGATGACAAGCTTTGCAATGACAATCAATAAAAGTTAATGTTAAACGTTATCACATAACATTTGATTTATACGTGGAGAGGTATGATAAGTTTCACTAATGGCCAATTGTACATTCCAATATCAAGAATAATGATCAATAAAAACGGTCTTAAGATACTCATACGTTCAAAAGAACAAATTTCTCCACTAAGATGTACGGTGAATGTTGTTTATAAGGAAGTTTTTCAAAATCTAACACTTGATGTTTGGTATGTGTGTGTTACATTAAAATGTCACTTTTTAATTAATTTTCTTTAATTAAATTACTAATCATAGCGAACAAACAATTTAGGGCCGTCTAATAATTGGAGGCCCCTGTTCAAAATGCAAATTTGAGGCTCCACTTTAATATAAAAACATAAAAATATTCTCAATCTAAATTCTTATTATATCCAAATCAAATCAATGGAGTACTTATTAGATAATGCAATTTAAATATTACACGCACGCTTGTAAAATTAATCTCTTTCAAAAATCAATCTCTTCAAGTGTTTGTAAAATGTTTCGATTTATGAGGGTATTATTATACGGTAGTGGAGTACGAATTTAACCGCAACCCATCATATACAATAGTATAAACTACGGAGTATTATATTATATTATTATATTAATCAATTAATGTTAGTGGCCTAAAAATATTAGTGATAGTGCCTTAGAAATATGGAGGGATCATAGGAAGTGATGAGATCCTGTTCTGTTTAAACTACTCCGTAATTAGCATGCTAAAAGACCCGAAACATTTATTTATATGAAATAAAACGATGAATGGTTTAAACATGTCTTACAAAATATGCGAGGAATCTGAGTATGCGCTGCACGGGAAAGGAGTCAAAGGACTAGCAAGTATAGTGAATTAAGTGGGACCGAGACTGCATGTGGAGCACTTAAATTAGGATTTGTGGATGATCAATTAATCAAACTCGATCTAAATTGTGCTGAAAGATGTCCATTAGTCCCGTCAATGTGCTGTATGCATGTTTTCTTTATATATGATGGGCAAGCATCGATGGCATGCATTCTCAGATCCGGCCTCTACGTTTCTGTACGTACACTAATTGAACTTTGTGTAACATGATGGACTCTTCCGTAAAGTAAGGAAATGATGACATCCATTCCTCAAGGCCTCACTATATATCCACCCCGGACAACTAAAGCAGTGTTTGCTAACACTTAAAAAAAGCACTTGTGAGCTTTTAACTTAAATAAAGCAGAAAATAGTGTTTGCAATCACCTGCTTCTACTTAAAAAAAATACTTTGAAGCCAAAAGCTGCAAGTTGGAGTTGGGGTGCTTTTAACTGCTTATTGGTTTTTTTTTTGTAATTAATTCAAACTTTTAGGATAGTTATAATGGAACATTTATTTAGCTTGGACCAAAGATACCCCCATCTCCTTCGGTACTTCTTCATCCCCGACTCCATAACTCCCGTTTAGCTCCTCACCTGCTCATTCCGTACATATATAATTAAATACATATATAATTATATATAATTAATTATATGTATATATATAGTTTTATTAATTAACAAGAAGCCAGAAGGATGGAAGGAGAGCGCAAGGCCCCAGGCGCTCTGAGGCTGCCGTGAACAGGATCACCGCCACAGCTTGACTTCCAAATCTGTTGAGGCAGCCCGTCCTATATGGCTTCCATGTCTTTTGGGATAGATCGTTGTGATGTCTTTCAACAGATGAATGAATTGCAAGAAGCAATTTCGAACAAAAGAGGAAGCAATTGCAGATTTGCAGGGAGGAATATATGCTACCTTATACGGCTTTCTATTTTTTCAATTGAAAGAAGCAATTGCACCCTTGCAGGAGAGATGGTGCCTCATACTGCCTGCTTTGAAAGACAAGATCGGCTTTGAGGCGCGCTGGGAAAGGGAGAGATGCTTGAAAATTTTATATGTCAAGGGCATTTTTGTAGTTAAACAAAATATTCCATTAAAAATCACTTTTTTTTACCAAACACTTCCAGTTTAACTTTTTCATCTTAATCACTTCTATTCCCAAACACTACCTACTTTTACTATAAATCACTTTTCCAATAATCTCTTAAAAAAATCACTTTTAAAAAGCACAAGCAATCGCAAACACTCCCTAAGACCACTTGGAGTGGTGTAGGATTATGAGTCCAAAATGGTAAAAGTGGATTTTTTGGACTTGTAATTCCTTGTAGTGGTTGGCAATGTGGGGGTGTAAAAATGGACAATGGGATGGAGGGTTCTACATTTGAAGGGTGGAGTTGACTCCCTAAAATTAAATGGAAAAGAAAAATTTAAGGAAGTGGGAGCGGCCTAGTCAAGTGTGCACTGGAATTATTTGAAGCAAATGATGTCACCTAGACGTCATGCTAATGTCACGGAGCACTCACAATGGTAGCTGGGTTATAGAAGTATTTTTTTAAAAAAATTAGTAGATCCAACGGCTGAAATTGAAATCCAAAGGTTAAAATAATTTATTTTATTTTTCCAATATTTTAATTAATATTTTTTCCAATGTGTTTAAACTCACATCATCCAAAAACGTAAAAAAAACATTAATGAAATTTATTTATTTTTACATCGAAATGTGTCTTTTTATTTTATAATTAATCAGAGAAAAAATTAAAACTAAAACATTACTTATAATAATTTATTTAATGTTAAAAAATGTGCAGAGTGTATTTTATCGACGGTGCTGGAATGTAGAGAAATAGGAGTCAAAACACTATTTTCAGATGGACGGAGTCCATTTTTTATATTTAGACTCTATGACCACTCCAAATGGTCTAATATATAGAGACTACCAACTGAAAATAATTGATTATAACGTTGACTTATAATGCATATATTCTAATTTATTGATTATTTCTTATTTTTGAACTAATTATCAAAACATACATGTTTATAGTTTCTATTTTTGAACTAATTGTCAAAACAAGCATGTAATTAATGAAAAGAACATTTTTATCACTCTCAATTGCATTCAAATGTAATTAATCTTTTCAACCATCTTTATCTAAACAAAAAAGTCATCATTGTCTATTTTTATACATTAAATTTCATTTGTGGCTGACTGTTTTTTCCAAAACTAACTTTACATTTTTTTGCAATTTGTTTGATTAAAAATGGGCCGGGTGTAGTCATTTTTTTAAATTAGTCCTTTGATCTCGCAAATTATTCGTGAATTTCCATCTAGGTTTTAGATTTTTGCAAATTAGTCCTTTGATCTCTTTCTTTAAGAACAACATAGAATATATAGTTTGTGACATTTCTATTTTAATGAAGGTAATGTTGGCAATAAAAGACTACATATCGTGATTGATAGCGATCAATTTATTTATCATTTGATTGAATTATTGGGGGTAATATGATCTTATTAAGTAAAATGAGTGTTATTGAACTTATAGCATGATACATATGATAATTTATGAAAATTTGAGTTTTCAAGTATACTGATATTATTAAACTTGTATGGGGGCACTTTAAAAATGAAAAAAAGAGTACCACAAGCCAGACAATTCTATTCTAACTCCACAATTTCATTGAAAATTTGGTGGTTTGGAGCTATTAAACATACTTGCCTTTATTTTGAAACATTGACTTATAGAGCTAAATGACCTCATTGCATCAATTCATACATGAATAAAATTCATATTCATGATTTCGAAATGCTTTTAAGATTTGTTTTCTCAATTAGATTATATTTATGGAATTAGTTTTTGAGGTTATTTGTATAATTTTTGTATGCCCTTTTATATTTTAGTACCAAATCATGTGTCATCATCTCAATTTTGGTGATAAATAAAAATTTACTCATAAATATTTTTAAAATACGACTGATTAACTCCATCATAAGATAATTTAATTTTCTATATATGCCTATCTAACTTCTGCTTGTATTGTGATTAACTCCATAATAAGCTAATTAACTCAAAACTTTACTCATGAACACTTTCAAGAGATTTGTTGAATTCTAATCTAAAATATGGTAATAAATTTAGGGAGAACTCCATTTAAAATGATTTTAATTGGACTGATTTTTTTTTTCGTGATTTGTCTATTATGATCGAATCTGATCTGATTTGATTTGGTATGACCCGATCTAGGTTAGGCCATATTAACTGGACATTTGTCAGCACTTTTTACCAAATAGATTTACCTTGTTCAACTAATATAGTTTAGATACAACATTTCAAAATTCACCGAGACAATAACATCTAGTTTAAACAATAAACCTTGATCCAGACATGCATTTGCCTCCACCTATAGCTTGAAATTCCAAACATAGCCCTAATGTATGAACCCGTTCGGCAACTTATTTTGAGCTTATCGGCCAAGTTTTTTTTTTTACCAAAACACGTAGATTTGATTTTGCGCGCTGAATTGAGAAATTACCAAAATAATTCAGGTGGAGTAATTTTTTGGTTGAATTTACTGTGGAGCACCATTTTAGTTATTTCTCATGTATTTTTTTCTTAAATTTATTAACAAAGTACATTTTAAATATAATATTTCAACGATTCAGCCGATGCAGCCACTCCAGTTAGAATTTCATAATTTCATTAGTTTTATCTGATTCAGCCAATTTCAATGTTACTAAATATAACTAATGTAAGACAAATTTACCCTTATTAACTTTCTTTTATTAAAAGAGTTTCTCATGACATTTTAACAACCTTAAACATTTTTTAGTTCTCTAACGTGCTGATGGAAAGTTGTACATATCTTTTAATTTCTTAATATTTTTAAATTTCATTTTTAAAGTTGTTTTTGTTAAATATGTGTTCTTACTTAATTGTGTTTACACCATTTTGACTTTTAAGATAAAATTATTAATATTAATATATTTTAAAATTGAAAAAAATATCTAAAATAAGATTCTAAAATTACAATACTTGTTTTATATTTGGAATATATGAACTTTAAATTAATTTATAATAAATTTTTATTACTCATAATTTTGAAATTAAAAAATATCAAAAATAAGATTTTAAAATTGAAATACTTGTTTTACATTTGGAATATATGTAATTTAAATTAGTTTATAATAGCTTTTTATTACTCATAATATCACACCATATATGTATTGCAAAAAATTCTCAAAATGTTAGGTCCCCTGATTTTGATGATTAACATATATAGTACTCCGTATTGATGATGCCAAACCCCTTTTTATTATCCCTGTATTAGACTAGATTCTCTTGTATTTGTTCTACTTTGTTTATTGTATTTTGCTACTATAATAGTGATAAAGTACTAAAGAAAAACAAAGAGTACTGAAAAGAGAACAAACGTACCAAAAACAAAAAGAAAAGAATAAAAAAGAAAAGGTACGAAAAAGAGTCAACTGGAAACCATTTCGTTAGCCATCTGAAAACATAAGGAGTAGCCTACTAAAAACATTTCAGCTGGCTCCTACTTCAGTTTCCCAGGCAAGGCAACCGAAACTGACTAACTCTTCTCTTAGCACAAAAACAATTAAACAAAAGACCAACTTGCAGTCAAAATGAAAAAAAGATAGAAAGTAATTTTATAAGAAATGTTTACCACATTATGAGAATTTCTTATTAAGTTATTTTACTAAAAGGAAGTGATTTTATTTTAAGGAAGCATTGAACAAACACTCAACTTGTATACTAAAACTCTACGAGCAAAAGAAATAAAGATATATCAATCTTTATCATTGCCTTCAGAAGAGGAAACAAGTTTAGTGAAGATATTGATCTGTGTCACAAGAAGACAAACACCAATCATGCTCTCCTTCAATCAGGTGGAACAAAGCAAGTAGATCAAACAATAGTCAAGATTGAACTCCTCAGCCAACAGTCCAGATTCAACACCAAGTCTATAAATACAGAAGGAGTGGGAGAATAACAAGTGGAATATAAGGGAATCAAGATACACAAGAACACATCCATCAAACAAGTGTTGTTTTCCCTTCACCACTTCGGTTTCCACTTCACTCATCTAATTCTCTTAGACTAGCTCAAATTCATACAAACCCATAAAACTTAGATTAGTTGGTACTTTAGTTTTCACCCATGTAGACTAGACTAGTGTTAGACATTCTGGAGGGCTTTGTGTTCAAATCTAGAAGGTGAGAAGGACAACTCATGCTGTTAAAGGAAAAATGGTTGAAAAATGAAAAGATTTTAAAAGTGTCTTCACCCCCCTCTAGACTTGTACCTCACTTGGGGCCATCAATTGGTATCAGAGCGGTTGTTCATAGAGTCAGTTTCTTAACCGGCTTATTTTGAACAAAAGATCAACCACCAATTTTCCTAAACACTTATAGTCAGATGAGATAGAAAACCTTATGAGGGAAACTTATTCTAAAGAAAAAGAAACAAGGAAACAATAAGCTGTTATTCAAACTCTAGATCCACAAAGCCAACATGAGAATGATGTTCTCATTCAAGGGATTGCTATGCAAAAAGAAGATGAAGTCAAACCTACTCTCATGACATCATTCATCTGGCCAATTTCATCAAAGAAAGATGCTCATGAAGAGGTATATTCAAACACATCTCCAGTAACTCAGTTTGTCTTAAGTGTTCAAAAATTTATCCCATCTGTGCTTCACTCAAAAGAACATTCAGATAAGTTTATTCCTTTCACAAACTGAAAGATCTTAAACTTCAGGAAATCCAAATAGTAACTTTGCTAAGAGGATAAACTGTTGATTAAGATCAGTCTTATAAGAAATAAAACTGAGAAATCCCATTTAACTCATTGCTAATGAAGATCATAAAACTGGAATGACATTGAATCTGGCTTTACTTACACTATCCCTAACCTCCAGAAAATAAAACACTTACTGGTATATCCATTATTCACACATATCCATAAATAGACCGGTGTTAGGGCCCCTAGATTTTGTTGACTAAAATGTAATAGTTTTGATGATGCCACCCTTTTTATTATCTCTGTATTAGATTAGATTCTCTGGTTTATGTTCTACTTTGTTTATTGTAATGTGCTCTAATATTAGTGATAAAGTACTCAAGAAAAGCAAAGAGTACCGAAAAGAGAAGAAACACACCATAAACAAAAAGAAAAGCATAACAAACAAAAAGTACGAAAAAGAGTTAACTGATATTCATTGCAAAGGAAGTCATCTGAAAACCCAAGATTTCGGCAGCCAGTTGAAACTTTGACAGCCGACTGAAAACCTGTTTTTCAGTTAAGGCATCCGAAATACACTCACTCTTCTCTTATAACAAAAACAATTAAACAAAAGACCAACTTGCAGTGAAAATAACAAATTGATGAAAAGAAAATTTATAAGAGATTTTTATCACATTATAAATTTCTTATAAATTTATCTTACATAAAGCAAGTATTTGTTATTTGTAAGGAAGCAATGAAACATCACTCAGCTTAAATACTAAGTTTCTACGCGTAAAGAAAATAAAGATAATTCATCTTTACCTTTTCATTGAAATGAGGAAACAAGTTGAGTGAAGATTTTTGATCCGTGTCACTTCAAGACAAAGACTAACCATGCTACCTTAGTCAAGTGGAACAAAGCATGTAACACCGTCCCCAAATATATTTACTTTTATGTAAATAATGTATTGAACCTTACTAAAGAATTAATGAATTTACGAAGTTGTAAATTTTTATTATTTCTTTCACGTGAATAGTAAATTGCACGTGGGACCCACACCGGGAGCGGGGGCCGCCCGACACTCCCGAGACCACATATTTTATTCATCTTAGTCAAGATAATATTTATATAGTGGTGGATATTTTATTTGGGTCGTGGAAAGGCGCAGAGTTGACCGATTGGGAAAAAGAGGCCCAATTACCGGTACCGACAAGTTAACAGATAACAGCCCGAAAATGAATTTCGGAGGTTTATAAATTAAAGTTTGGGAATGTATATTCATTATACATGTCATAATGAGTAAGAGCACATAATATATTTTATTTGACCCGATAAAATAAAATATGATTAAAACAGTCCGAAAAATACAACTTTCGGGGCCGATTGTACACTTCGGGACAAAAGGGGTTGACCTCCCACATGAGTGGGGGCCAACCCACGATTTTTCCACTCAAACTTGAGGGTTGGTCGGCTGGTAGAAGGAGGGAGCATGGGAGAAGGGTTTTGACATGAAGGAAATGGCATCAAAAGTACCTAGGTGGACCCCCATTTTTTTACACTCATTGGTTTAATGAGACAAAGGTCCATCCCCTTCCTCTCTCCCCCATTTGTTCGGCCAAGCTACAGAAAAAGAGAAGGAAAACTCTCCATTCTTCCTCCCTCCATTGTTGAAGAGAAATCATCAAGGAAGAATCACCCAAAAAAGAGCTAAAGTGCTAAAAGTGTGAAATAATTAAGGTAATGACCTTATTATAACTCTTTCTTTATTTTTCTTCTACCATATGAGATACATATCATGTGAAGAACCATTAAGAGGGTTCTACATGTTATAAGTATGGATTAATGGGTTGGAAAGTGATTCCATGTCCAAGAACGGGCTTAGAAGCCAAAACGACCGGTTCACCGGAAAATAACCTTTTTGAGGTTATTTGTATTAATATGGGTTTTATGATTATAAAACTTTGTTAGGCACTTGTAAAGGGTATTTCAAGTGATTTCACAAAGTTGGAAAGGTCGCCGGAGCTGTCGCCGGAGTTGACCGAAAGTCGCCGGAGTTTCACCGGAGTTCAACCAAGAGGGGTAGAACTTCATAACGCTAGTTCAAGGTGAGTGGACGGCTTAATATCTTATAACTTTTGGGTTAATTATGAGATTACCTAAATAAATGTTATATGTGTTCATAATGATGTTTAAAAGATATTTAAACATGTGATTAGCCAACATTATCAAGTTGTATGAAAAGAATTAATTGATTATGCATGAAATATGATATGAGGAATTATATAAAATGCACATTAGCATGAAGTGTAAAAGAAGCTCAAATGAGTATTATTGACTTAATTATATGATGATTAAGTTGATATGTACAAGGCTTGAATTGGCGGTCAACGACAACGTTGACCGATGGATGATGGATTAATTAATATCGGTTGATGTTAGTTAATTATACATTTATATAAATGCATGGCTTTGCATGGATTGTGACACATAAGATTTATGTATTGGATTAGTTATGAGTAACTAAGGATGATATAGACTCTATCTAGGTTGATAGGAGGTTGATCATAGGAAAACTTGGTGGAGGACCCTAGTACTTAAAAAGTACTTAACACTCAAACTTGGTGGAGGACCCTAGTACTTAAAAAGTACTTAACACTCAAACTTGGTGGAGGACCCTAGGACTAAAGTCCTTAACACTCAAACTTGGTGGAGGACCCTAGGACTTAAAGTCCTTAACACTCAAACTTGGTGGAGGACCCTAGTACTTAAAAAGTACTTAACACTCAAAACTTGGTGGAGGACCCTAGTACTTAAAAAGTACTTAACACTCAAAACTTGGTGGAGGACCCTAGTACTTAAAAAGTACTTAACACTCAAAACTTGGTGGAGGACCCTAGTACTTAAAAGTACTTAACACTCAAAACTTGGTGGAGGACCCTAGGACGTATGAGGCCTTAACACTCACAAACCGGTGGAGTATCCGAGGATTTTGATCCTAAAACTCATAGATTAAGATATACAAATAGGGACAAGGAGGAGTCCTATACACTCATAGGTATAAGGGTGGGTAGGGGTTTTTAGTCAAGAATATTGACTAATACTATTTCTTCCCAAATAAAATGGTGATCTACGGATCGGATATTTTCCAAGTATATATATACAATAAGTATTTCATAACTTGGGGGAAAGACTATCTATTTAAGTATCACCCTATGTTTGGGTCTTATACTTGAAACGTTAGTTATTCTATATTTAGCCTGCTACTCGCTCGGTACTTGTACTGACCCCTTCGGGGGGCCCCACCATTTTTCAGGTTGAAGCTAGGGCTTGCTACTTGCACCTTCTCACGGGTGATATCAAATCAGGAAGACGTGGTTCGTGCTTCCTTATTTTCTTTCAAACTACCGAACACCTGCTCATGGATATTTGTTCTACTATAAACTATTTTTGGGGCTTGCATGCCCATGTTGTTGGCCGATTGTGGCTTATGACTTACCGTTGAATATTTCCGCTATTCATTGGTTTAAATGTGATGTTGTTATGTATGTTTACTACTGAGTATGGATGGATTGTTTTCTCGAACGCCTTGTGTAATTAAGTGGGGTTGACTCGCGGGTGACGTCACTTAATTATACGGCGGTTGTACACGCGCTTGGATTGCGGTCTGGGGCGTGACAATTAAGTGGTATCAAAGCCATCTCAGTTCTAAACTATATAATCAACCTCTCACAAAAGATTTTACAAAAGAGTTTTTACCGAAAACCATGAGCATTGTATTTTGACGTTTATAGGACTATTGGTGCTTAAGTTGCAAGGCCTCTAATTGTTAAGATGGTACCCTTAACAATTGGTATGGTAGTGACTTGGGCCAATACGTGTCTGTAACGTTCTTCCGTCAATTGACATTTATTGGAGTCTAATGACTCATCCATATTTCTTTCAGAAATGGAGGGCAGGCGAATGGCAACCAGGAACAATCCGAGAGGGCGGGCGCCGGTAGCGTCCCAAAGGGGAAGCCGGGCTGCATCTCGGGGTTCAAGAGGAGGCCGTGGAGGCCGTGGAAGCCGTGGGGGTCATCAAGCTCAAACTGTGAGTGATGGCCATGTAAGCTCGGTGTATGAAACCAACACCGAGGACTATGACTCAACCTACGTTCCAGAAACGGAGCATGAGGAGACCCCGTATGATGGGGGGGATACATACACCGATGATGACGATGAGAGTGATGCCCGGTTCGCCCAAATGGGTGAATTACTTGAGTGGTATCAAAAAGAGAAACTAAGGAGAGACCTTAGGCGCCAAGCTAGGTGTGGCTCTCGGGGAGGTTCGGGTCAAGGAAGCTGGGGAGTTTCCGTGGCCACCCCAGCGGCGTCACAAGGTGGGCGTGAAGGGGGTTTTGTTGTGAGAATCTCCAAGTACCTCAAGGAGGCTAGGGCCTGGGGGTGTAGGTCCTTTGACGGCACCAGTGACATTACCGTTGCCGCCGATTGGATCAAGAAGGTGAAGGATGCATCAAGAGATATGCAAATCACACCGGATGTGAAGTTGACTGTCGCTTCACGGCTACTTGAAGGGATAGCTTCTACGTGGTGGGAGAGCGTGGAAGGGAAGTACCATGGGGAAATAACATGGGCGGACTTTGAGCTAGAGTTCTATGCTCAATACTACTCCGAGTACGAGGTGAATGTGAAACGGAGAGAGTACACTAACCTCAAACAAAAAGAGGGCGGCACAGTTAAGCAACTGGAACAAGAGTTTAGAACCTTGGCTAGGTTCTTGCCGGAGTACGCGGTTGATGAGAATCGCATGACGGAGCACTTTTGGGATGCCCTACTCTTGGACATCCGTGACCGAGCTACGTACTCGCACCACATGACCTTCAGCGAGGTGGTGGAGCAGGGCCTTCTCGGGGAGGCCCAATGGAATGAGAGAAAAGAGAGAGACGCCGAAGAGGCGAAAAAGAGGAAATGGCAAAGTTCGGGGCCGCCCGAGCAAGCACGGAAGGATAAGCACGGTGGAGGTGGCGGTTCGTTCAAGACACCGGCACCACCGGCAAAGAAGAGCAGGGATGCTCGGTGGCATGCATCCTCCTCACAAAGGACGGGGCCTCCAAAGTGTGCCAATTGTTCGAAAAATCATTTTGGGAAGTGCAATGCACCCCCAAGGTGTTATCAATGTGGGAACACGGGCCACATGAAGGCAAATTGCCCACAACTAGGGGGAGGAGGAGCTCCGGGATCCGGAGGAGGAACCACGACGGGGAGGAACCGTGCGGGGCCGTCCAACGGCGGCACGGGAAGAGGCGGCGCATCCACAAACCATGCCGCATCCGTTAACCAAGGTGGGACCCAAGCCCGAGTGTACGCGATGACCGAGGCGGATGCGAGAGCAAACCCGGACTCCGTTGCAGGTAATACACGTATTCCCATGTATTTCTAGGCTTATTTTGATCATATACACCGTTGGGGGTTGAGTTCGGGCCACCCCGGGACCAAACGGAGCGAAATTGGGCGAAATTGGGCGAAATCGGGCTGATTTCTGCCAACGCACTAAAGGCTGGGCTGCACGCACGGCCGTGCGTTGCCCGTGCGTACCTCCGTGCGTTGGTGGCAGTAGCACCCCAGAGGAGATCGCTGCACGCCCGGCCGTGCGTTGCCCGTGCGTACCTCCGTGCGTTGGTGGCAGTAGCACCCCAGAGGAAATCGCTGCACGCACGGCCGTGCGTTGCCCGTGCGTACCTCCGTGCGTTGGGGGCAGTAGCCTCCATTGGTAAGGCAAGGTACGCACGACCGTGCGTACCCCCTACGCACGCCGTGCGTGGACCCCTGGCACCCGAAACTTTATTTTTTCGCCCCGTTCTTCTACGGTTGGACCCCCGTTTGATCCCAAACATTAGTATGAACCTAATAACATCTTAATGATGTGTTAAAACATTAGAAAATGTATCTTACATGGTGTATAAATGTAGGAACATTAAAGATCAATGGTAGGTGCGCGAGGATCCTCATCGATACCGGGGCACAACGCTCATTTGTGAGTGAGGCGTTCGCCGAGGGCCTTGACGTGCCATTGACACCTATGACGCAAACGTTGCTAGTCTCCACACCGTTAGGAGACGATGTGGAGAGAAATTATTACTATCCATCATGTGAGGTGGAAGTGACGGGTCAACCCTTGACTTGTGATTTCGTACCTCTAAGCATGTTGGAGTTCGATGCAATCCTAGGAATGGATTGGCTTGAGAAGCACCATGCTCGAGTAGATTGCTACACCAAGGTGTTGGAGCTTGAGGATGATCAAGGGAATATGCTACGTTTTGAAGGAGATCGGGGGAAATCTAATGCTTGTATCATATCCGTGATGAGAGCACGAAAGATGATGAGGAAGGGATGCCACACATACCTTGCTTACGTGGTAGACGATACGAAGAAAGAAGTCGACATCAAGGATGTTCGAGTCGTGTGCAAGTACCCGGACGTCTTTCCCAAGGACCTACCGGGGCTTCCACCCGATAGAGAGATTGAATTTGTAATCGAAGTGGAGCCGGGAACCAAACCCATTTCGATTCCTCCTTATCGAATGGCACCGGCCGAACTTCAAGAGTTGAAGGTCCAACTACAAGATTTATTGGACAACGGGTTCATCAGACCCAGTCATTCACCGTGGGGAGCACCCGTACTCTTCGTGAAGAAGAAAGATGGTACACTAAGAATGTGTATCGACTACCGACAATTGAACAAGGTCACCATCAAGAACAGGTATCCCTTACCGAGGATTGATGACTTGTTCGATCAACTTCGAGGGGCAAAAGTGTTCTCGAAGATTGACTTGAGGTCGGGGTATCATCAGTTGAAGATCAAGGAGAGCGACATACCTAAGAGTGCATTTCGCACTAGATATGGTCATTACGAGTTCCTTGTGATGTCGTTTGGTTTAACTAACGCACCAGCGGCATTCATGGACTTGATGAATCGTGTGTTTAGTGAATACTTAGATCAATTTGTGATAGTATTCATTGATGACATCTTGATATACTCCAAGAGCGAGGAAGAGCACGAACATCATTTGAGGCTTGTACTTGATCGGCTAAGGGAAAAGCAACTCTTCGCCAAGTTCTCTAAATGCGAATTTTGGCTCAAAGAGATTGGTTTCCTCGGTCATGTCATATCCGGTTCAGGTGTTGCTGTGGATAACACCAAGATAAAAGCGATCATGGATTGGGAGAGACCCAGGAATGCGAAGGAAATACGTAGTTTCCTTGGCTTAGCGGGATACTATCGTAAATTTGTTGAAAAATTCTCCGTATTGGCGTCTCCATTAACGAAGCTCACAAAGAAGGGGGCCAAGTTCATATGGGACGACAAGTGCGAGAAGGGGTTCCTTGAATTGAAGAAACGACTTACCGAAGCACCTGTCCTTGCCCTACCCATACAAGGGATAGGGTATGACATCTACAGCGATGCTAGCATCCAAGGGCTTGGATGTGTACTAATGCAAAACGGTAAGGTGATTGCCTATGCTTCTAGGCAATTGAGGAAACACGAGGTGAACTACCCTACTCACGATCTAGAGTTGGGGGCGGTAGTGTTTGCATTGAAGATTTGGAGGCATTATCTCTACGGGGAGACGTGTCACATTTATACTGATCATAAGAGCTTGAAGTATGTATTCACTCAGAAAGAGTTGAATATGAGGCAGAGGAGATGGATGGAGTTGATCAAGGACTATGACTTGATCATCGACTATCATCCCGGAAAGGCCAATGTAGTGGCCGATGCACTGAGCAGAAAGAGTACGTCGGGGACGCTACTCACATGTCTACAGGCATTGAGGGCACACGTGGAGGTATCCACGAGCGGGGCGCTCATTGCTAGGTTTGAGGTCAGACCTACATTGCTGGGTGAGATCAGTAGATGTCAGGCCATTGACGAGGAGTGTCAGAAGATTCGTGAACGAATCATTGAGGGGCCTGTTGAGAACTTTCGAGTACGTGATGACGGTCTATTATTGTTTAAGGATCGTGTGTGCATACCAAAGAATGAAGACCTCCAGAAGTCTATACTTGAGGAGGCTCATTCTTCAGCTTATGCTATGCATCCAGGAGGTACAAAAATGTACCGAGATTTGAAGGAAAGTTACTGGTGGTCAGGTATGAAGAGAGACATCGCAGAGTATGTGAGTCGATGCCTTACTTGCCAACAAGTTAAGGCAGAGCATCAGCACCCGGCAGGGCTTTTGCAACCACTTACCATCCCGGAGTGGAAGTGGGAACATGTGACGATGGACTTCGTGGTGGGGCTACCACGAACAGTGAACAACTACGATGCAGTATGGGTAGTGGTTGATAGGCTCACCAAGAGTGCACACTTTCTGCCTATCAACATTTCTTATCCTCTTGAAAGATTGGCCAAGCTATACACGGAGGAAATTGTGAGATTACATGGAGTCCCAATATCCATTGTCTCGGATAGGGATCCACGATTCACATCCCGATTTTGGCCAAAGTTTCAAGCGTCTTTGGGGACTAAACTGAAGTTTAGCACAGCTTTTCACCCACAGACCGACGGACAGTCCGAACGGGTGATACAGATCTTGGAAGACATGCTTAGGGCATGTGCATTGGAGTTCCAGGGAAGTTGGGACAAGCATTTGGCCCTAGTGGAGTTTGCCTATAACAACAGTTATCAGGCAAGTATCGGCATGCCCCCATATGAGGCATTGTATGGGAGGAAATGCAGAACACCATTGTGTTGGGACGAGATTGGCGAGGACAAACTCGAAGGGATAGAGCTGGTTGAAATCACCAAGGCCAAGGTAAGGATCATTCGGGATAGATTGAAGGCAGCTCAGGACCGACAGAAGAGTTATGCTGATAAACGGCGGAAACCGTTAGAGTTCGAAGTCGGTGATGAGGTCTTCCTAAGGATTTCTCCTTGGAAGGGCATCATCCGATTCGTATCGAGGGGGAAGCTTAACCCCCGATACATAGGACCATTTGAAATCCTTGAAAGGATCGGGGCCGTGGCTTACCGTCTCAAGTTGACGCCTGAACTTGAGAAGATACATGACGTGTTTCATGTATCAATGCTCAAGAAGTACATACGAGACCCATCTCATATTCTTGAGAAACCACCGGTAGAGATCCGTGAGGACTTGCAATATGCGGTGGAACCAGTGAAGATTGTTGGTCAACAAGTGAAGAAGCTTAGGAATAAGGAGATTCCTATGGTAAAGGTTCTTTGGAGGAGTGATCGAGTCGAAGAAGAAACTTGGGAGACCGAGGTCTCAATGAGGGAGCAATACCCATTTCTTTTCGATTAGATACTTGGATTTCGGGGACGAAATCCCAAATAAGGGGGGGTGAACTTGTAACACCGTCCCCAAATATATTTACTTTTATGTAAATAATGTATTGAACCTTACTAAAGAATTAATGAATTTACGAAGTTGTAAATTTTTATTATTTCTTTCACGTGAATAGTAAATTGCACGTGGGACCCACACCGGGAGCGGGGGCCGCCCGACACTCCCGAGACCACATATTTTATTCATCTTAGTCAAGATAATATTTATATAGTGGTGGATATTTTATTTGGGTCGTGGAAAGGCGCAGAGTTGACCGATTGGGAAAAAGAGGCCCAATTACCGGTACCGACAAGTTAACAGATAACAGCCCGAAAATGAATTTCGGAGGTTTATAAATTAAAGTTTGGGAATGTATATTCATTATACATGTCATAATGAGTAAGAGCACATAATATATTTTATTTGACCCGATAAAATAAAATATGATTAAAACAGTCCGAAAAATACAACTTTCGGGGCCGATTGTACACTTCGGGACAAAAGGGGTTGACCTCCCACATGAGTGGGGGCCAACCCACGATTTTTCCACTCAAACTTGAGGGTTGGTCGGCTGGTAGAAGGAGGGAGCATGGGAGAAGGGTTTTGACATGAAGGAAATGGCATCAAAAGTACCTAGGTGGACCCCCATTTTTTTACACTCATTGGTTTAATGAGACAAAGGTCCATCCCCTTCCTCTCTCCCCCATTTGTTCGGCCAAGCTACAGAAAAAGAGAAGGAAAACTCTCCATTCTTCCTCCCTCCATTGTTGAAGAGAAATCATCAAGGAAGAATCACCCAAAAAAGAGCTAAAGTGCTAAAAGTGTGAAATAATTAAGGTAATGACCTTATTATAACTCTTTCTTTATTTTTCTTCTACCATATGAGATACATATCATGTGAAGAACCATTAAGAGGGTTCTACATGTTATAAGTATGGATTAATGGGTTGGAAAGTGATTCCATGTCCAAGAACGGGCTTAGAAGCCAAAACGACCGGTTCACCGGAAAATAACCTTTTTGAGGTTATTTGTATTAATATGGGTTTTATGATTATAAAACTTTGTTAGGCACTTGTAAAGGGTATTTCAAGTGATTTCACAAAGTTGGAAAGGTCGCCGGAGCTGTCGCCGGAGTTGACCGAAAGTCGCCGGAGTTTCACCGGAGTTCAACCAAGAGGGGTAGAACTTCATAACGCTAGTTCAAGGTGAGTGGACGGCTTAATATCTTATAACTTTTGGGTTAATTATGAGATTACCTAAATAAATGTTATATGTGTTCATAATGATGTTTAAAAGATATTTAAACATGTGATTAGCCAACATTATCAAGTTGTATGAAAAGAATTAATTGATTATGCATGAAATATGATATGAGGAATTATATAAAATGCACATTAGCATGAAGTGTAAAAGAAGCTCAAATGAGTATTATTGACTTAATTATATGATGATTAAGTTGATATGTACAAGGCTTGAATTGGCGGTCAACGACAACGTTGACCGATGGATGATGGATTAATTAATATCGGTTGATGTTAGTTAATTATACATTTATATAAATGCATGGCTTTGCATGGATTGTGACACATAAGATTTATGTATTGGATTAGTTATGAGTAACTAAGGATGATATAGACTCTATCTAGGTTGATAGGAGGTTGATCATAGGAAAACTTGGTGGAGGACCCTAGTACTTAAAAAGTACTTAACACTCAAACTTGGTGGAGGACCCTAGTACTTAAAAAGTACTTAACACTCAAACTTGGTGGAGGACCCTAGGACTAAAGTCCTTAACACTCAAACTTGGTGGAGGACCCTAGGACTTAAAGTCCTTAACACTCAAACTTGGTGGAGGACCCTAGTACTTAAAAAGTACTTAACACTCAAAACTTGGTGGAGGACCCTAGTACTTAAAAAGTACTTAACACTCAAAACTTGGTGGAGGACCCTAGTACTTAAAAAGTACTTAACACTCAAAACTTGGTGGAGGACCCTAGTACTTAAAAGTACTTAACACTCAAAACTTGGTGGAGGACCCTATGACTTATGAGGCCTTAACACTCACAAACCGGTGGAGTATCCGAGGATTTTGATCCTAAAACTCATAGATTAAGATATACAAATAGGGACAAGGAGGAGTCCTATACACTCATAGGTATAAGGGTGGGTAGGGTTTTTTAGTCAAGAATATTGACTAATACTATTTCTTCCCAAATAAAATGGTGATCTACGGATCGGATATTTTCCAAGTATATATATACAATAAGTATTTCATAACTTGGGGGAAAGACTATCTATTTAAGTATCACCCTATGTTTGGGTCTTATACTTGAAACATTAGTTATTCTATATTTAGCCTGCTACTCGCTCGGTACTTGTACTGACCCCTTCGGGGGGCCCCACCATTTTTCAGGTTGAAGCTAGGGCTTGCTACTTGCACCTTCTCACGGGTGATATCAAATCAGGAAGACGTGGTTCGTGCTTCCTTATTTTCTTTCAAACTACCGAACACCTGCTCATGGATATTTGTTCTACTATAAACTATTTTTGGGGCTTGCATGCCCATGTTGTTGGCCGATTGTGGCTTATGACTTACCGTTGAATATTTCCGCTATTCATTGGTTGAAATGTGATGTTGTTATGTATGTTTACTACTGAGTATGGATGGATTGTTTTCTCGAACGCCTTGTGTAATTAAGTGGGGTTGACTCGCGGGTGACGTCACTTAATTATACGGCGGTTGTACACGCGCTTGGATTGCGGTCTGGGGCGTGACAAAGCAAGGACATTAAGCTACGGTGAAGATTGATTTCCTCATCCAACGGTGGAGATTCAATGATCAAGTCCATAAATACAAAAGGAGTGTGGGAAGACCAAGTGTTGTAAAACGAGAGGAGCCAAGTGGAATAGAAGAGAAACAAACTATCCATGCTCACATCCAACCAGTTGATTCTTCTTCACCATTTTCGGCTACCACCCCACTCATCTAATGCTCTTAGATTAGCTATAATTCATACAAACCTATAGAGCTTAGATTAGTTGATAGTTTAAATATACACCCATGTAATCTAGACTAGTGTTAGACATTCTGGAGGACATGAGTAGCTCTTGGTAAGTCAATGCCATTAGTGAAAAACCTTGGGAGGACTGAGTATCTTGGAATTGTGTTCAAATTCTTTGTGAAAAACCTCACACTCTATGCCTGGGCCAAGGGTAGATTGGGCACTAAATGTAATGAGATATTCATTTAGTGGAAATCCATCTGAAATAGGTTAGGACTGTATGTACGAGGATTACACCACCTCTGAACAAGGATATATCTTGTGTCACCTTTTATATTTTGCTCCCAACACACACTTTAGTTCTCACTCACTTTCACAACTTTACAGTAAAACAACTTGCTCGCTAAAATTGTCCAATGAACATATCCAGTTCACTGTGAGTCAACTCCTAGTTATCTGATCAAAGTGATTTATTTCTATAGGTCTAAATCCTTCATACTTATGTGTTAAGACTAGTTCTAAAGCCTATCAATGTGCTAGAATATAAATCATTGCTATATTTTAACTAATTAAAACAGAACCTTAATTTTGGCAGCCTGCTCCTAAAGGTTTGGTGTCAGCTCCAAAGTGACTGGCAGCCAACCCTTTAGATTTCGGCAGTCTGCTCATTGAGTCATCTGTTTTTGGCAAACACATCTGTAACACGTTTCATCCATCTCCTCACAACTAAAAGGGTCATAACATTTGTTTCAATAAAGTGTCACACTCTTGAGGTCAAGACTTCCACTGCATGTTTCAATATCTCCCAAAAGATATTGGAACTCATTCTGTTAGAGAAAAAAGGGTTGAAAAATGAAAAGATTTAAGTCTATTCACCCCCTCCCTATAGACTTTTACCTCACTTGGGACCCATTAACAAGTAACCAACTATATATGTGTTCCAACATCACCACATAATCCACCTTATCCTTACTCTCATGCAAAAGAACCTTCCTAACTTATATCCCAAAAGATCCAATTGACAACATTTTTTTGAGAAGTCAACTACTACACAAAGCAGGAAATTATACTTGCAACTGTCCATATTCTCCACAGAAAAACCATACCTGGACAAACCAGGTATATGACCAACCCGTACCCTGTGGTCATTCTGCTCATTCAATACTGGGATTAAAAGGTTCAGAACAGATTCAATGATATAAAGGAAGAAACACAACAAGAATCTAATGAGTTCATTAATCATCAATTGGTATCAATCTACTCCAGATTTTATCATTTGGTACTTATGAATATCAAAAGATGACTGTTGGGTTTTCATGGTATCACATGTGGTACTACTGCTCCGAAAGGAAAGGAAAAACCAAAGACAAAAATGATGGGAACATAGAGTGAAAAGAAGATGTCAAGACTAGAGAACAACAAAGTAGACTTTTTAAATCATTAATACAACTTATGTTGATGATTTAAGAAGTATCTATTGAGAACACGCTAGTACATGAAAAAAGAAGACATCTAGCTCTCAAAGATGTCATCAAAATTGTTTTCACTGGAAAGAAAGGATTCTCAAACAGAAAGTTAGCAAGCTCCCAGCTGCCTGCTACTAACTGCTGGTAAAGATTCTTCAGCTCTCTGAAATCATCAAGAGCAAATTATCAACGGAAAAGACCTTCTTCTCCAGCCCTCAAGTATAAGTGGATATATCAGATGATGTTCAATCCCAATCAGAATGTCTTATTTCAAAAGGAGATTGAACCAGCATCAACAAACATCACACAAAGATGGTTAGGATCATATCACATTGAAGGCAGATTTTGATGATGTCTACACCAATGAGATATTTCAAGCAAACAAAGGATCCTAGCAATTCTATTTATCAAGGCAAGATCTTGAATATTGAACAACCTTGAAGAACGAATATTTATGCCAGAAAACTTAAAGGTATTTCTCCTCATCAAATTAAAAATCATTTGGTATCATCATTTGGTATGAATTGAAGGTTATCTAAGTTAGGGGGAACTACACTAAAGTTCAAGGCAAACTTTACTACAATCATCTTGCTTTATGAGAAGGTTATCAAAGTTTGAGGGGGAACATTTTACCTCAACAAAAACTCAAGAAATGGACTCTGGTTAAAAAGGAGCATCCTACTGTTATGTAGAGTCTTATTTTTATTAGGAGCACCCTGCTCCCATGCAACGTCCCAGTGAAAATAGGAGCTACCTACTAAACTAGTAGTGTCCTAATTTAGGAGCACCATGTTAACTAGCTACTTTCTGCTAATAACAGTGTCCTAAGAATGTCCATTTTTGAGTAACAAGTCAAAGGGACTCAATCATCAAACACAACGGGAATGTTCTACAAAGCTTCAAGGAGATACAAACACAATGGAAGAATGAGGATTCTTCAGATGAAGAATGGTGATGAAAAGAAAGCATTAGCAAACTCTAAATCAAAAGGCTCAACTAAGCCTAAAGGATTTCTTGAGCTATAAAGAACTGTTTGCTAAAATGCTACATAATCTTTTAAGAGTTTCTAGGCCTCATTACAACTGATCAACTCCAATGACAAAGTCCAGAAATCAGATGACTTGACTAGCTTTGAGGATCAGGTGGGATTTGTTCAATAAAAACAGATCATTATGGTAGATATCAGTCAATGTTTTGGATAACAGAAGGAGCCCATTCAAAAGGAAGATTAGTTGCATTCAGAAATTATGCTACAAGTCACCAGAAACTCTATGAAGAAGAAAAGAAAAAGATTTCAGCAGGAAAGCAACGAGCTGAACTTTTTTGGCCAAATTTTATCTGCAAAAAAATCAACTGCCTGCCGAAAACACCGACAAGCCATCTCACAGTTTTATGTAAACTCGGAACATGTCATATGTTTCAAAGAACATGAAAACATTCAAGATTGAGCTATCTGAATTATGGAATATCTATGGATATCAAATTCATCAAGCATTACAGATAGTACTCAAACATTACAGATCAAAGCTGATCATATATATTTCCTGAAAATACAATGAATAGGAGTGCTTATTCGAATTCAGTCATGCAGAAAGAATTTATCTTGATTACATCAAACACATGCTGACATTCAATAAAGGTGTTACATATCTGAGTCTAAGGGAAGATCAAATCAGAAAGATGAATTTATTACAACGTGCAATATGCTAGATTGACACATGGTGATCGAGCAATTGACTAAGTGTTCTAAGAAGATCTGAAAAGCAATCTCATAAATAAGTTCAATGAGTTTCTCTAACATTTTTTTCTCACTCACTTATCAAAGTTGCTTTCAGTCTTGAAAAGGAAAAACAACCGCAAGATCATTAATGGCTGATACATAATGCTTCAGTTACATCCCCAAAAGTAATTGAAAGGCGAAAGGTTGCATTTTAACAATATAAATGTCCTCTCCACCACAATCTTCACTTAAACTACAAAACACCTCTGCATCTTCTTGAAAAACCAGCTCTAATATTCATCACCCTTCTGAGAATGAAGAACTCCTCACCTCATCAAGTATCCCTTGAGCTTACTTTTTCACCTACACAACCATCAAGACAACACCAGACAATACCTAACCTTATACACATAGAGTGCTTCGCTGATCTTGAGTCACGAATCTTACACGAAGCAAAAAAAGAGGTACTGCTAGGAGAGCGTCCGCGAGTGCTTGAATGGAGGACATGGAGAATGTCCCATGTTGAAAATCTCGTCATCAATGCACCCAAGATAATCAAGGAAGAAGAGTTTGCATTGGAATGACTAAAAACACAAAGCATTGAGATATCACTCTCAATGGAAGTGATCAACAAAGCCTTCCACTACAAACTCCACAACGTCAAGGTGGAAAATGAGAGACGGAGAAAGAGAAAGTCAGCCAATATTCTTCAAATTGGCGAGTCATCAGGCAGAAGGCACCTTGAATAGATGTTTGTTACTACGATGGGGGGGGGGGGGGGGAATTGAATCAAACATACAAACACTTAGGACTTTTAACATTATTTTTGCTTCTTAAAAAGTGTTTTTGATTCTTGTTTTTGGCAACACCAAAAAGGGGGAAATGGTTAGATCCCCTGATTTTGATGATTAACATATATAGTTTTGATGATGTCAAACCCTTTTTATTATCTCTGTATTAGACTAGATTCTCTTGTATTTGTTCTACTTTGTTTATTGTAGTGTTCTACTATAATAGTTATAAAGTACTCAAGAAAAACAAAGAGTACTGAAAAGAGAAGAAACATACCAAAAACAAAAAGAAAAGAATAAAAAAGAAAAGGTACGAAAAAGAGTCAACTAGAAACCATTTCGGCAGCCATCTGAAAAACATAGGGAGTAGCCCACTGAAAATATTTCAGCTGGCTCCTACCTCAGTTTTCCAGGCAAGGCAGCCGAAACTGACTAATCCTTCTCTTAGCAAAAAACTATTAAAACAAAAGACCAACTTGCAGTCAAAATGACAAAAAGATAGAAAGTAATTTTATAAGAATTTTTTACCACATTATGAGATTTTCTTATAAAGTTAATTTACTAAAAGAAAGTTATTTTATTTGTAAGGAAGGATTGAACAAACACTTAGCTTATATACTAAAACTCTACGAGCAAAAGAAATAAAGATATATCAATCTTTATCTATGCCTTGAGATGAGGAAACAAGTTGAGTGAAGATATTGATCCGTATCACAAGAAGGCAAAGACAAACCATGCTCTCCTTAAGTCAAGCAGAACAAAGTAAGTAGATCAAGCAACGATCAAGATTCAACACCAAGTCTATAAATACAGAAGGAGTGAGGGAAGAACAAGTGGAGAAGCCAAGTGGAATAGAAGGGAATCAAGATACACAAGAACACATCCAGCAAACAAGTGTCAGTTTCCCTTCACCACTTCGGTTTCCACCCCACTCATCTAATGCTCTTAGACTAGCTCAAATTCATACAAACCTATAGAGCTTAGATGAGTTGGTAGTTTAGTTTTCACCCATGTAAACTAGACTAGTGTTAGACAATCTGGAGGGCTTTGTGTTCAAATCCAGAAGGTGAGAAGGAAAAGGACATGATGAGTAGCTTCTGGCAAGTCAATGCCATTAGTGAATAACCTTGGAGGATTGAGTAGCTTGGAATGGTGTTCAAATTCTTTGTGAAAAACCTCACAATCTATGTCCAGGCCAAGGATAGATTGGGCACTAGATGTAATGAGATATTTTGTGGAAATCTATCTGAAATAGGTTGGGACTAGATGTAGGAGGATTACACCACCTCTGAACCAGGATATATCTTGTGTAACCTTTTATATTCAACTCCCAATACACACTGCAGTTCTCACTCACCTTTACAACTTCCCAGAAAATCAGCTTGCTCACTAAACTGTCTAGTGAACTTTCGAGTTCACTGTGAGTCAAACTCCTTGTTTCTATTCATCAAAGTGATATATCTTTGTAGATCTAAATCCTTCATACTTATGTGTTAAGCCCATTCTTAAAACCTATCAATGTGTTAGATTACGGTTCCTTGTTGTACCTTAACTATTGAAGCTGTAGCCTTATTCGGCAGCCTGCTCCTAAAGGACCAGTTGCCAACCCCAGAAAATTGGCAGCATGCTCCTTCAGGTTTTGGCAGCTTGCTTCTTGAGTCATCTGATTTTGACAAACACATTTGCACCTTGTTTCACCTATCTCTACACAACTAAAATGATCATAACCTTTGTTACTATAAAGTGTCACACTTTTGAGGTCAAAACTTCCGTTGTAGGTTTCAATATCTCTCAAAAGAAATTGAAACTCATTCCCTTAGAGGAAAAGCGTTGAAAAATGAAAAGATTTTAAAAGTCTATCCCCCCTAAACTTTTACCTCAATTGGGACTATCTTTTTTTTAAACCCGGAAGGTAAACCACCAAAATCAGTGGGGCAAACGCTGGGGAACGTTTGTCGGGTTTTATTAAGAATCACAAGTAGTACAAAATGAAAGGGGGATCAGACCAAAACCTCTCAACAGAGGCATTCCTCTGGAATTTACACAAAATGCATATAAAAGTAAAACATTGGGGGGGGGGGGCTAGACCTCACCCAAAATTGAATAATAAAGCCAAAGCTCAAAAGAAATGCTAAGAAATACACAAAAAACCCAAGCCCAAACTGTCAGCAAATAAAAGCATTTGTATTTGTTTAAGCTAAAACAATAATCTAATTAAGAACATCTTTGAACATTAGAATGTGTAGAATGTTTCAAAGATTTATTCTAATCGCATATAGAGTTCTAAAGACCAGGGAGGACTCGTATTTTTTGAACTGAAATTTTCTAGTATGTTGTCACTTGATTTAAACTTATTTGATTTGATTTGATTTGATCTGGTTAGATCATATTATCTGGGCATTTTCAACTCTTTTTGTCAAACTTTTTTACCTCATTCAACTAACAGTTCAGATGCAGCATTTCAAAATCTAGCTCCACACAATAGTCTCAATTAGTTTAGATAATAGAAATCAATTCAGGCATTAGCTTAGCTTCCATATACTGTTCTAAATACCAAACACAACCCTAATCTATGAGCCCGTTTGACAACTCTTGTTTATAACTTATCGGACAAATTTTTACCAATTGCGTAGGTTTGACTTCACTCGCTGAAATGAGAAATGATCAAAAAATGGTTGGAGTAATTTTCTTGCCGAATTGGCTGAAGTTACTATAGTACATCATTTTAGCCCAAGGAAGAAGAGAATCGTGAGTGCCCAAAATCTATGAATTATGAAATCTTAGTGGCTAATATGATACTCATACGTAACTATGGTGTCTGATTTGGTTCATTTGAAACTTTGATGGCCAATATGAAATTCTCATGTAATAATATTGTCTAATTTGACCATTTGTCCTATTTATGAATATAGTGGATGAATTGAGAACACGGAAGAATCAATATCTAAAACAAAAAAGATTTAATTGCATGTATTGTATATAGATCGTATAATATGAAAGAAAACTTAATACGACATTTTGTAGTAATACAATTCGTGAGTCCTTTAATTTTCTATGACTGCCTGTAGATCTGCTAGTGATCTCCCGATCAAGACCCCCCACATCCGTTCAAGGTAAATGATACGGTAAAACCGCTCTATTAGGGCATGGTACCCCTGTGGACCCCTGTTCAAGGGAAAAAGTAAGAAAATAACTCACAACTTTAATAATCAACAAGCTTCAAGAGCAAAACCAAGAAATGAATGTTTAGCTCCTCATTTGGAGACTAAGATGCTAGAAATATATAAGAAAATAACTATTCTAAACTGAGATTAAGAGTATGGAAGAAGGAAGGAATATTTGTGAAGAAAAAGTGTGCTATTTATATGTGTTTTTCAACACCTTTGACTGGGTACCCGACCGAGTACCGGTCAAAATCAAATATTTCTCTACGTTCTTGTGTTTCAGCACGCCGGATTGTCCCCGGTCAAATCTCATCTGACTGGGTGGAGTGGTTGACCTGACCGGGTGAAGTAGTTTCCTGAGCATCTTCGTATTTCAAGTCATGTCCGACCGGGTGAAGGGTTCTACCCGATCGGGTATTTACTCATGGGTAGTCAAATCTCATTTTTTCCTCACTTCAAAGTCCTCTTTTCCATCACCACAAATCCTATCTCTACTTTACAACTTACAAATGGAAACTAAAATACAATTACAACTAAAATCTCACAAATGTTTACAAACTAAATAAAACAGTAAACAATCTACACAAATCAAACATAAAAACTTACATTTATGCACTACTTATTAGTGCATATCAAACACCCCCACAGTTGAACCTTTACTCGTCTCGAGTAAACCAAATCCAGTCCAAGAAGTCCTCAAAATAACAAAAGTATCAACACAAACATCCAAGGGTGTTTTTAGAACAACACAAAATATCCCCAAAAATACAAGAGTAAAGAGGGCTTCAACTCCGTATTTCCTATCAACCTCAAGTTTTCATTGTTACCCTTAGGATCCTGCAGAAATAAAAGAGATATTTTCTCTCATTCTATCATTTTGCCTAGGTGCACTTTCGGATTTTCATCTCAGCGTCCCACATTGTTTTGTTTTAATCGTCACAACTCACTCTTATTTTTGCTTTTTTTTGCTTGAGTTGTCCTTTCAGGTTTTCAACTTAACAAGTTATTTTATTTTATTTTATTATTTTTTTTAACAAGAATAAAGAGCATGAATGTGAGTATTCCATGAAACTCTCCCCCCAAGCTAGTCAAAGCATTGTCCCTAGTGCTTATCTCCGAGATGTCCTAGAAGATGAATCCTTTGCCTTTTTTTATGCTTTTTTTTTTTTACATTTTTGGAATAAAATTCAGAGCTTTGTGCTTGAAAGATCGGGGTTTTGGACTTTTGGATAGATTTGGGTGAGTTTTGTTGGTATAGAGTAGAAAAGAAGGGAGATGAGAAGAAGATTATGGGGTTAATTTGTGTTTTTGGTGGATGGATGTGGGAGGTATGGGAGGTTTGAATCTTCGGCGATGGAGGTTTGTTGGTGTTGGTTGGAAATTGGGGACAGAAAGATGGAGAAGAAAGAGGGCTGCCCCGACCCGTTTAATTTACAAATTTCCATTTACCCAGTCGGGTTTTGTGGTTTCGAAGAGGCAAAATGCTGCTGGATTGGTTACCCGGTCGGGTGGGGTGTGTTACCAGGTCGGGTATTAGTTAAACATGGACCTTTTTATTTCATTTTTTTGTCTGGCCGGGTTGGTGAGTTGACCCGGTTGGATTTTCATTCCAGTAGCCCATATTATCATTTTTCAGTTACCCAACCGAGTTTTTGGAGTTATCTGGTCGGATTTTCGCATTCCGCTAGCCCAGGTCAGAAAATTTTTCTTTACCCGGCCTGGTTTGTGGTGTTACCCGATCGGGTTTTGCATCCTAGGGCTTGGCAGAAGGCCTTTGAGAAATTACCCGGTCGGGTGCATTGAGGTGCCCGATCGGGTAATACTGTTTTTTTAAAAAAGATTATTGTCTGCCTCGCCCGGGTGATGGTGCGGGTGAGATGTTTTTGTACTATACCCGACCGGGTGAAGTGTGGTACCCGGCCGGGTATGTGTCTTACGCCTCTATTTTTTTTAAGTGCAAAATTAAAATAAAATAAGACAAGTAAACGTACCTTGCATGGGTTGCCTCCCAAGAAGCTCTTTATTTAACGTCGTGGCACGACGCTATCATTGTGTTCAGTCATTCAAACTTGGATCGTGAAAGTTTATCTTCTTCACATTTTCACTCCTATTTCTTCCATAGGAATGCTCAATTTCTCGACTCTTTGCTTTAAAAATCTTTCCAGGACCGAATATCCAGATTTCCATTGATTCATGTGGTGAGAGTAAGCGGAAGAAATTATCATTTAGCATGGTCAATGAAATTTTTTTCGATCCCTCAATTTTGATGAAGATTTCAGAAATGTCATTGTTCTTTTCAAGTTTACGAGTTTCCCTCAAAGCTTCCAGAAATGGAGTAGGTACCTCAAAGGATGACAAGGATAAAAATTTGAATTTGAAGCTCAGCTTATCCTCTTGTTTGACCGTTTGGATCTTCTTCTCCTCCTCCTCCTCCTCCTTTTGGATTTTGAGATTCCTTTTGCAATTCTTTATCATTTGCATGTTCTATTTGAGAGGGAAGTTTTATCGAATCCCTTGCTTCAAGCCTACTCACGGTTCCGGCTATTTGACTCACTTGAGTTTCCAAGTTTAAAATGCTAGACTTGGTATCATTTTGGAATTGCACCATGTTGTTTTGCATGGTGGTCATGTTGGTAGCAAGAGTCTGAACCATGTCCTCCATATACATGTTGGTGAATGGATCATACCTCATATATGTGAGGTACTTTCTTTTGGAAACAAACATCATCAATTTGTTCAAGGTATTCTTCTTGGAGCTTTGGGAAAAAATCTGTAAGATGCTTGTAAGTCATGCAAATGTTACAGGTCTTGGCATCTTGAGCTTTTGAGCTTAAGATAAACTCCTTTATTAGAGAAGCCAAGACCGAAATTTGACTCTCTAAGGATGATGTGTTGGTATCCATATACTCATGTAAGCTCAGAAAATAGAAACGTAAGAAATTTTTATATTTTATTTATTTATATATTTTTTATTTTTCTTGTAATAAAATAAAACGAACAATAATTGCCTCTTCCCGGCAACGGCGCCAAATTTGACGAGCACTTTGTCGTAGTGCGTCAAAATAAATTCGATATTAAGACTTATACGTAGTATAGTGAAGTAGAATTCGTATTCACAGGGAAATGAGTAATTCTCTTTTTATGAAATTAGTAAATAAAAGGGGGATTTTAGGTTTGAGAGATTTAATTTTATTAAACAACGAGTTGAACGACTTATATGTGATTTAATTGAAAGATAAAAAGGATTTGGCTTTGCTACTTTCCACTTGTTGATATATTTAGTCGATCCATGTTATTTCTATAACTTATCCCCTCTCGAATACTCAATCGAGAAGTATCTCCAATTCATCGAGGGTAAATATTAACAACTCTTACTATTAATCAAATATAGAACAACGTCGTATACCGATTTAATAGTAGTATTTAATCTTTTTAACTCCTTAATGAAATCAATTGAGATTGATAGCCTCAACACAACGGTTTCGGTTTAACCAACAAAATTAATCCCTCTTAAGTTTATTAACCACGACCGTGCATTAATAAACCGAAGTTACTTACTTGTGAAACCATCAACGATTAACCATCGGTTCGTTGATCGTTTCTAGTAGTAATTAATGTCGAGATGTTAACTAATTGTCAACTTAGCAACACTCCCCAACATTAATGTGGAGATAGATTAAGGGAAGAATTAATATTCAAGGGAAGAAGTTAAGAAAATAACTCACAACTTTAATAATCAACAAGCTTCAAGAGCAACACCAAGAAATTGAAGTTTAGCTCCTCGTTTGGAGACTAAACATGCTATAAAAATATAAAAGAAATACTATTCTAAACTGGGCTTAAGAGTATGGAAGAAGGAGAGATTATTTGTGAAAGAAAAGTGTGCTATTTATAAGTGTTTTTCAACACCTTGGACCGGGTACCCGAGCGAGTATAGTGCCCACCCGACTGGGTGCCTGTCAAAATCAGATAATCATAATCTGTAATAAAAAAAGCTCATTGTTAGGCTTCTAATACTTGATAGAATATGTTTGATGCTCACTTTTTTTTGTTGTCTGGTGCTCTGAATGTATGATGCTCACAAAAAGTTCATTAATGATCATTTAGCGGAAGACGTGGATTTCATTCAAATTACCAAAATGCCACAGGGTGTACGGTTCTCATTGTACACCTCAACTGTACGGTAGACACTTCCTCGAACTAGGGAGTGAGTTATTGAGAGACAGGGGCTACTCTTTTTGCAAAACAAATAACATAGGGAATATTGGAGTACACAGTGGTTCAGTACGATATACCGAATATTTTATCTCATACCTTTACCGTAATGAAACTTTCAGTATACAAAATTTACGTACTGTTACCTTAACGAAATTTCGATATACTGAAGTTTTGGTTCGGGAAATGTACAATATTAGTATATTATCATGCATGTCTCTCAATAAAACAAATTAGGGGAAATGGGCAAATAAGGCCACATAATAACAAAAAAAGGTCAAATGGGGTCTTATTTAGGAGGCTCTGTCCGGTCTTCGCCATTTGGGGTGGTCCCTGGTAGAATTTTTTGATGAATTTTTTTGTGCATCTTATTCATTAAATCTAGTTTACTCATACCAAATTGCAACTAACAATTCAATCGGGAAGTCATTCAAATGAATTCTTGAAGATAACTGCGCTTTTAAATGGGCAGTTATCTTCGAAAATTCATTTGAATGTCTTCCCGATTGAAGTTTTAGCTGAAATTTGGTATGAGTAAACTAGACTTAATGAATAAGATGCTAAAAAAAATTCATAAAATAATTCCACCGGGAACCACCTCAAATGGCGATGGCCAGACAAAGCCTCCTAAATAAGGCCTTATTTGACCTTTTTTGGTTAGTACATGACCTTATTTGCTCCTTTTCTCAACAAATTATCAAAGACTAAGGAAATATACAAAATCGGTGTTAGTAGCGACATGCCTAATTCATCATTAAAAAAATTAAATCATATAAATATAACATATTGATATCCTATTTGATGGAGTTTAATTCCAACTACAAGAGCTAATTTACGTAAACAATATATTTGGGCAGCGAAGGCAGTTTATTAATCGGAAAAGCGGATCCCTTTTAGGGTAAGTACAAGAAGTATGTAGAGACATAGAGCTACAGTAGCGTAAGGAGATATCACCGGTACATTTAATAGTCTAATTATGATGAAACTCCTCTAACGTATCACATAATTCCGCATTTATTACTCCTTTATTATGTCTATGTCTCTTTTGTTAAGTCCATGCCGCTGCCAAATAGCCATGCGTAACCAATAGCTAGCGGTGTAAGCCGTAGGGTGAGTTCGACCTTGCTGGAATCCCACCCAGGCTCAAGGCCTGCTGACCAGGTCAGCCTGGATGTGTTTTCCTTTTGCGGGCCTCGGTCTCCTGTCAGGACCAATTGGTTTTATTAGTATATTAATCAGTCAAATGGGATTCACGCGTGTGGTCTTTATTGGCCCACGGGCCCACGACCACCGTCCATGATACCATAACGCCCCACATACTCTCTAAAATAACTTGGGCTTGATCTTAAAAGAGAAACCAGCTCGAATCTTCAAATTTTCCTTCATGAACTGCATCGTCGTTCCGCATTTGATGCGGGCAGTAACTTGACACGAGCATGTGATTTCACGGTTTCCAACCTCGCCTTACCAACTTCAACACTCGAGTGCCTTGGTAGCGGTTCCCAAGCGGTTGAAGAAGCATCACACTATAGCTATAAAAGGTACGTCCTTCCTTCAAGAAAGCTTTATGCTAAAATTTCCTCACATAGACCTGTAATTCCTGTCGCAAACCCTAGCGCCTTCACAATTTTTTGTGCGCTCTTCTCCTCTTTCAGGTAAGCTCCTATGTCTTCCACATACTCATTCCTTTGCGCACCATGTTCTTCGAGGATAAGGAGTCCGGCTCCAGTTGGTCCTAAATTCCTATTGTTTAATTTCTAACGGGTTGAGACCCAATTCTATCTCCCAGCTGATCTTGCCTATCACGACTTGTTTCATTCTATCAACATGCACCTTAATTAGTGCCAGGTCAGTTATGATTGTGTGATCCAACCATCGTGTTCATCATTAATCAGCTCTCATGAAATCACCAAATGATGAAGTTTAATTCAAACTACAAGATCTAATTTATGTAAATAATATATTTGGGCCGTAGCCTAAGGCAGTTTTTTAATTGGAAAAGCGGATCCCTTTTAGGATAAGTACAAGAAGTATTTATAGAAATAGAGCTACAGTAGCCTAAGGCGATATGCTGATACATTTAATAGTCTAATCATGATGGAACCCTTCTAACGTCATGTCCATGATTCCATCACTATTCAATATTATTATTGTCTTTAAGCAGTTGAACGTGTCACATATTAAAAAATAACACATTCACTTAAAAATAACTTAAATAAATATAGGATAGGTATAATGAAATCAATAGCGGTCTCTAACTAGAAAGAAAAATTCACCAAATAACATGGATATAAAGTCATTTAATATCTCTGAGGTGATGTGTGCTTCCAGTCATTTTTATCATTTGAAAGAAATTATTTCAACATAACTTTCGGTATAACGATATACATGTATACCTTTTATTGTCAAAACATATATTTTGATATCATACCGAAGTAATTCGGTACGGTACCATATCGTACAAAAAAAATTGATATATATATTAATTTTCTGTAAATTTGATATTTTTTATATGATAAATGCTAAAATTTTTGTATTTCGCATTTATGATATATAATTAAGAGGCCGTTTGGCAACACTGAAATTGGCTGAATCAGCTGATTCTACTGAAATTTATGAAGTTCTTGCTGAAGTGGCAGTATTGGATGATTCTGCTGATTTATGGAAAAAATTATATTTAAAATATTTTTATTAAGAAAATAAAGAAAAATGATACGAAAAATAGCTTAATCAGTCGTCTAGAGTGACTTCAGCTAATATAGACCGAAAATAACTTTAATCATACGTTTTGCTATTATTATTACATATTGGGAAAACAGTCAAATAGGTCCTCAAACTTTCATAAAAAGGTCAATTAAGTCCTTCTATAGGAGGTTCTGTCCGGCCGTCGCGATTTGGGGAAGTTCGCGGTGGAATTTTTTGATAAAATTTTTTGAGCATCTTATTCACCAAGTCTAGTTTACTCATACCAAATTTCAGCTAAAAATTCAATCAGGAACACATTCAAATTAATTCTTGAAGATAACTGCGCATTTTTGTGTTCTCGAATTAATTTGAATGCGCTCCCGATTAAATGTTTAGCTGAAATTTGGAATGAGTAAACTAGACTTGATGAATAAGATGCTCAAAAAAATTCATCAAAAAATTCCACCGAGAACCGTCCCAAATCGCGACGACCGGACAGAGTCTCCTATAGAAGGACTTAATTGACTTTTTATAAAAGTTCGAGGACCTATTTGACAGTTTTTCCCTTACATAATTCAACATGTGAAATCAAAATTTGTATGTTTGGTGATGACCGATAATTCTAATAAGCCCAAAATCAAGATTATTAATTAAACGGGTTCTAAGAATTTAAGTTTGGAATTTTGGGTGTATGAACTATGAAGCCACACCGTACCACTGATCGAAAACGCCATATCTGGCACATCAATTGATCAATGTATTTGACATGCCAACAACGTTCAATAATATTTCGGAGTGAAGTGCTAGTATAATACTCCGTATTACGTATACACTTTCCCTCTTAAAAAGAGTTTATCAGATTGCATTCGGTGATCCAAGGGGTCCAATCTTTTTGGCTCCAAGTCTTCCCGGTTCCCCAAACGATTTTGGATACGATAGTTTCCATATGCAGGATTTTCTTATGGGGTGGCAAGTACGTCAAAGTGGCTTGGGATGACATTTGTCTCCCTAAAGAGGAAGGAGGACTTGGCATTCATAATGCTAAGGTTTGGAACAACGCTCTCCTTTCTCGCACACTTTGGGACCCACATAAGAAGGATACCCTTTGAGTTAGGTGGGTTAATGGCGTTTACCTTAAGGGTAAAAGTGTGTGGGAATTCGTCCCACACGGCCGTGACTCGCAATTCTTGAAGAGGTTATACCAAATACGTAATAAAATACGTGAGTGTTTTAATAATTTGAATGAAACCATTATGGGCCTTAACGCTAGATCCATTAATGGCAAACTGATTTCGGCCAAGATCTATGAGCTTTTGAGAGTTAAGGGGACTGTTAGGACCCCAATGAGCTTCATTTGGAAATCCTACATTCCACCTAAAATCTCTTTTAATGTTTGGTTGGCACTACGAAATAGACTACCCACTCAGGATAGCCTCGGGTACCTCCATATTGTGAATCGTTGTGACCTATGCAAAGGTGGATTTGAAACAATTCTACACCTATTTTTTGTTTGCCCATTCATGTGTAGGGTGTGGGAGAGGATCAAAAGTTGGATGGGATTTGGGCATCAAATGAATACATTGCTTAGTGTGATCAAGTGGATTTCGAAGAGCCGCAAAGGAGAAAACTTGAAGGCAAAGGCAGCCCGGTTAGCCTTCTGTGCCGCGGCATACTATATATGGCATGCGAGGAACTCTGTTAGATTTGATGAAGGAAAAAATTCGGAAGATGATGTTGTTGCAAAGGTCAAGCATATGGTTTACAAGATACTCTATAGTATCTACCCATATGAGATGATCAACCTGTGAGAAGATTCATGTTGTTTTGAATGCCACGACATTAGACAGCTTGTATTCGAGTGCGTGCACTTTGTAGCATTGGTCATAGACTTAGATTTTTTTGGGCTGCATGTATTGGCTATTTTGGATTTAGACTAGACTAAAAGCCTCTCGTAACCCTCTCCTTTTCTCACGAAATAGGAGGGGGTGAGGGTTTTAGACTTTAGATTTTTGGACACATTGTACTTGTTAAATTTTGTTTGGGTGTATATTTACATTTCATCCAAAAAAAAAAAAAAAAGAATAACAATCAATTTTGATCAATATTGTTTTTTTGATATAGAACTATGCATGAGAGAGAGAAAGTGCATTATGCACAGTCCAAGTAAACTATATACTTTGATTTTATGGGTTTTTAAGAGAGGAATTTTTGCATTTGACTTTCCCATCGTATCCCTAAAAAAGTAGATTAGATGTAGTGAGAGAGAAAGTGAGTGCAAAATAAGTAATAAAGTAAAAGTATAAGAATAACTTTATATTAAAACTTACCAAATATCTGTAAACAAATACTCTGTATTACCTTAATATGTCACAATTTGTATTATCTATTTCAATGCATCAAATTTCCTTTACTTAATCTTTTTTTTGTAAACAAATACTCCGTATTATTTTAATGAAGAGTGACATATTCAATTAATTATTTTAATAGCACTTAAGTTTTGACAGTTACTAAGCTTTTATTGTTCTTTAGACACATATGTATAGTGACTAGTTTAATTTTTTACAACTTTGTGGTACTATATTTTAGTTTATGGGTGATGATGTCTGATTTTCTACATTTCAAATTTTGGTGCTATTTAATTTGTGAAGTTATGTGCTATTTGATTTATAAATTTGTAGTTATATTTTGATTTTTTATTGTATTACGGTGATATTGATACTTATAAAATTTGATAATGTTTTTACTTACTAGATACTTTGCTAGCGTACCTGTATTTTTTTTTTAATACAATAAAGGATTGAGAACCCGGATCGGACGGACTCATTTCAAACGGGACACATAAGGTCTGGTTCCTATTTTGAAACTTAATATTCTCGGACCGAATCAGCTACCCGTTAAACGGAACCGACAATTTTTGAAACTTTATCAACTACCCGGACTGACCTGGGTCGTGCCCACCCCTAATTGAAATTGTAGCTCATTTTCAACATATACTTCCTCCATTCTTAAAGAAGTACAACAATCCACTTTCACATTTACCGATATGATGCACAACTTTGACCATTAATACGGAGTACATATTATTTTGCATTAGTAAAAAAATCAAAAAATCAGATTTTGAAATTTTACAATGACACAAATTTAAAATTATCTTATAAAAATAATGTACTAATACATTAATAAATAAATCATTGTCAAAGTAAGACATGTGAATAATGTAAATTTTAAGAGGGTGTACATACTTAAGAAGAGGAAGTATTTGGTATATATGGAGTTGGACATTATGGACAGAATTATGAGTTTTCTAGGGAGGACCTCACACTTAGGTTCGGTTAACTATTAGTTAGGAGCCATTTTCTTTTGTGTTGTTTCTCTATTTCTGTTCTCCTGTTTTTCCTTTTGATTTTTTCATGTACTCTTGACCTTTATTTAATAAAAGTTTTTTTTTCAAATAAAAAGGATTTAAAAAGAAAAAAAGGAGAGGAAGTATTGAGTATAACATATATCCAGTCTTTAATTTCTTAAAAAAAATGGTCGAAATATACATTCATACAATACATACATGATACATTCTCCGGGTCAAAGCTAGGAATCAACCTCGTGAAGAAAAAAGCTACATACGTAGTACTACGTACGGATCGGAGTATATATGATATAGTAGTACGTACGTATGTAGTGTTGGATTTGCTAAAGGAGGAAGAAGATAATAATGATGGATATGCTAAAATTCATTCCATGTGTACGTACATGCATAAGAAAAAACAACGAATGGTGTGACTAATGAACTCATGGTTTTCTCTTGGTGGTGGTCAAAGCATTAAAGCTTTTGATTCACTCATTCTCAATTTATAAACAATGAAAATACATCCTACGTAGTACTGGTGGTTACAATCCACTGCACACATGCATGAGTAACTAACCCACTACGCACTATAGTGCAAACATGCTAAACATGCATGCGTAATTAACTTAATAACACTAAATGCAAATTACTTAATGTGCAACTTAATTAACTAATTGACCCAAATTAGACTAACACTAATGATCTAGCACTAATAACAAGATTAGTTCCAACAATCACCTCCCTAATCTTGTTATTACTTATTTCTCTCTTGAAGTCCGTTGTCATCGATCTCGTCGGTGCAAACATGTAGACGGCCGCCACTGCCATCTTCCCGCGCCGATTTGTCGATGTCGCTGTTGGCCTCGACGAGAGACGCACCTCCTACGCTTTCACCACGAGCACGCCGTCGTGACACGCTCGCTGCCGCATATTTGCCACCGGTGCCGCAACTCGCCTCCATGTTTGCCACCGGTGACGCAACTCCCCGATGACTCGCTTTCATGGTCGCCACCGGTGACGCAACTCGCCGGTGACTCGCCTCCATGTTTGCCACCGGTGACGCAACTCGCCGATGACTCGCTTTCATGGTCGCCACCGGTGACGCAACTCGCCGGTGACTCGCCTTCATTTTGTCGTCGATGCCGCATCTTGTCAACGACTCACACATGGATGACGATCTCTTCACGGCAATGGCGTCCGCACCTTGGCCATCACCCCCTTGCCGCCGGTGGCGCAACTTACCGGGCAGCCTACCTTTCTCCGTCGTCGTGGCGCCGCTTGACAACGATGGAGACTCGGACCTCGACAAACAAGTCTCTGATACCAAATGTTGGATTTGCTAAAGGAGAAAGAAGATAATAATGATGGATATGCTAAAATTCATTCCATGTGTACGTACATGCATAAGAAAATACAACGAATGGTGTGACTAATGAACTCGTGGTTTTCTCTTGGTGGTGGTCAAAGCATTAAAGCTTTTGATTCACCCATTCTCAATTTATAAACAATGAAAATACATCCTACACAGTACTGGTGGTTACAATCCACTACACACATGCATGAGTAACTAACCCACTACGCACTATAGTGCAAACATGCTAAACATGCATGCATAATTAACTCAATAACACTAAATGCAAATTACTTAATGTGCAACTTAATTAACTAATTGACCCAAATTAGACTAACACTAATGATCTAGCACTAATAACAAGATTAGTTCCAACATGTAGTAGGTCACGGGCTATATATACACTGCATGCAGCATGTAGATAGGGGCAAACTGGGCAATTGTCACAACAATACTTTTTATGTCACTTACCAAACTGTTATTTCATTTATGTGAATGGGAATTGTAATGAGATTAAAGGCTATATAAAAAAAATTGACATGTTTGATTACAGAGTATATGAAAAAGGGGTATTAAGCAAGTAGCTAGGATTTGAACTCTTATCATTTCAACATCTACCGTTGAAATAGTACACATACGACTAATAATATTAATAATACATTAATAATCCCCCTCAACTCTGTCACGGACCGTTGTTCGTGACCGTGTTAGGCTCAATGAATGGGACGGACCGACTGGCTAGCTGGACGGGCGAGGCATGGGGGAGGCAATAGCTAGCGTCAAGGGGAGTTTTGCCTTAGACGCTAAGGTCTGGCCGAGTCGGGCATGTAGGGCTTGACTATGAAGGAGACGGAGGCGGGCACGAAGGCACAACTGGTCGGGAGCTATTGCCGCTCCCCTGATGAGCCCAAGGCAGGGCGAAACCAGTCCGGTTCCGTATGAGAGCAAGGCTTGTCCGCGGGGTGAGGGACCTCGGGACGCCGCACGGGCGCTGTGGGCTGCGCCAGACTCTATGCCCGTGACAAGTGGTATCAGAGCGGTCGTGCTTATATTGTCACGTGGAATGGTGGGGTCCTCGTGTGGGACGAGGACTATGCGAGCATGGTGGCTCTAGGGCCGGTACGTGCTGATGTCGGCTCTACTCCTGATGGTCCGCAGGGGCGGATGGGTTCTTGAGATGATGGGGACTCGAGTGGCCACCAGCTCAGCCGGGCTGCGTCAAGGGGAGGCGGCCTGACGATGAGGTGCGTTGACAATATTAAGAATGGTGATCCTTGGGCAGAGTCATCTTCCATAGCACGAGGGCGTGCTAGAGTTTGAGTGGGGGAGAGTGTCACGGACCGTTGTTCGTGACCGTGTTAGGCTCAATGAATGGGACGGACCGACTGGCTAGGTGGACAGGCAAGGCATGGGGGAGGCAATAGCGTCAAGGGGAGTTTTGCCTTAGACGCTAAGGTCTGGCCGAGTCGGGCATGTAGGGCTTGACTATGAAGGAGACGGAGACGGGCATGAAGGCACAATTGGTCGGGAGCTATTGCCGCTCCCCTGATGAGCCCAAGGCAGAGCGAAACCAGTCCGGTTCCGTATGAGAGCAAGGCTTGTCCGCGGGGTGAGGGACCCCGGGACGCCGCACGTGCGCTGTGGGCTGCGCCAGACTCTATGCCCGTGACAACTCTCAAGGTGGGGTGCAGGGCCGTGCCTTATGTAAAGCTGGAGAGGCATGGGCCTCAGGGCCCCAAAAATTTGTAAAAATTAGGGGCCCAAAATTTTATATTTATTAATATTATACATATGTATTTTCTAGTTATTTTTTTATTTGTTTTCCATTGGGCAGTTTGACTTATATTTCTAGGCTTCTACGCTCCAGGTTCTATAGTTAATTCTATCTGTCTATGTTTTTTATCTTCTTATTTAGTTATTTGTTTGTATTTTCAGAAATTTTCTAATTTTATATTATTTTTCTAAATGTTAATGTAAGGTATAATTAAATACTAGTTGATTCTTGCTTTTTTATTTAGTGTTATCAATATTGTAATTACAGAATTCTCAATTCACAATTAATTAAATTAAATGCTTTGAACTTTATAGAGAAAATTACTAACGTATATTGTTAAACATTCCACTAAATTATGTGTTTACTTATTTGTTGTACCATGGCTCCCAAACTTTTGTCTCGATTTCAAAAGAGGAAAATAAAATCAAGTATTGAATCAATGAATCATTAACTCAAGTCAGGCCGGAAAAATAAAATCATGTAGTAGTTAATTTCTAATAAAAGAGGCACTTCGGAAAGTACATCTTGAAGCATGTTTGAAAAGAGTTGAATGAATTAGCTATGCTATCAATTGAGAAGTAATTTATTGATAACATAGATTATGCATACTTGATTAATATATTTGCATCTAGAAATGTTCGGCGAGTTGTTTTTAATACATCCAATATCATTTTTTCTAAAAATGTAACACTTAAATTTAAAAATTGCGTTTTTGTGATATTTAATCATTGAATTTTAATGAATCTGTATGACAAAAAACACTATGTATATGGCCCATTTATGAAACTCGACCCAGACCCGAGTTTAGGTAGGATCGGCATTGGGGCAAAGTGGGTATTTAATCGGTCGACCGAATATGTGTGTGTGTGTATGTGGATGAGCTAGAAGAGAAAAAGAAAGAAGAAATCTGAATTGGTGAATGATCCAGCGCAGCTAGCTGCTATATGTGATCGAGCATGGAGATGAGAGAGCAGAAATATTGCTCATGACAAGGAATAGTGAGCCCCATGTCGTGGCTAAACCCGAACTCTTCCTCCGCTCGCCGCAGCAGCCTTTGAAACTCCGGGTGGCTCAGCCACGATATGGGCACGATGTATCGCCGCCGCGTCTCCCCCACGTAAACCACGAAGTGCCCTTCTGGGACATCGTTCGGGGGCAGTGCGCCGCTGATCTCCTCCTCTTCTTCCTCGTACCCGCCGTCATGCTGCTGCTGCTGCTTTTTCCCGAAGCTCGAACACTTCTTCAGTATCTGCTTTATCGCCGCGGGTTGGGTCATGACGCCGCCGCTGCTTATGCATCCTCCGCCACCTTTCTTTAGCGCCATAATAATCGTAGTATATATATATTATTCGATCAATTCTTTCGGAACGCGCGAGTTTGTTGAATGGGGACGCGCGGAAACTATTTAATTGATGAGATCGATAGATCAGATGATGAATGGGAATGGGAATATCTATCTGTAGTCTGTACTATATACATGTGTGTGCGTCATGTGGAAATGATCGAGAGTTTAAAGGGCATGCAATGCAGGCTAGGGAAGAAGAGCTAGGTATATCGAAGAAAAACATAGGCATGTGCAGTGTGGGGGCCGGCCGAAGCAGTGAATGTTAGTCATGGGAATGTATATCAAGCTAAGGGGCGGCCCCCTCCAATTCTACCCTACATTGTCACCTCTTCCAAGGACACCTCCATGGTGGACCACTACCCCCTCCAATCCCTCTTTCTTTTCTACCCTACATTTTTCTCTTTTGGATTATTTTAATTTTCGGTTTAAATGTCTTCCTCGTTCAATTTATAGCTGAAATTTGATGACGATAAACTAGACTTGATGAAGAACAACTTCAAAAAAAAGTCATAAAAAATATTCTACCGGGAAGGGCCCCAAATGACCTCAATCTGACGATGGTTCCCATCAGGCTAGCCTGATATAATCTGCCATATATATATATATATATATATATATATATATATAGGAAATCTTTCCGGTAAGGTATACCTTACCGGAGCCGCCGTGCGGCCTCCACGTTTTGAGGGCCTTCCCGGTGGAATTTTTCGATGAAATTTTTTGAGCATGTTCCTCATCAAGTCTAGTACATCCATACCAAATTTAAGCAAAAAATTCAATCGGGAAGGTAGTCAAACGATTTTCGGAAGATAACTGCGTTTTATATGTATATAAAGGGTGCAGTTATCTTCCAAAAATCATTTGACTGCCTTCCCGATTGAATTTTTTGCTGAAATTTGGTATGGATGTACTAGAATTGATGAGGAACATGCTCACAAAATTTCATCGAAAAATTTCACCGTGAAGGCCCTCAAAACGTGGAGGCCGCACGGAGGCTCCGGTAAGGTATACCTTACCGGAAGAGCTCCCTATATGTGTGTGTGTGTGTGTGTGTGTGTGTGTGTGTGTGTGTATGGATGGATCATAGCCCTCATTATTTAATTAAGAAATTATTCCAAATAAGATAAAAACATTCAGGAAAATGGACAAATAGAAATAGGGTTTTTACAATAATATTACTAAAATAAAACATATTTACATAAATATGACTATTCATTACTACAATGTGGTGTTGTGGTAACTTAAGCTCAAAACTTGAATATGAATTACTGTGATTTCATTACTACTCTAGTCACTAATCATATTTTTGTAAATCATCTTTAATTTGATCATATTTATGTAATTATTTCATAGAAATAACTACTATGTTAACTTTATTCCCAAAATATGATTTATTTGATCGTATGAAAAGGATACCTCTATTAGATAGGACTCTACTAGTAGTCCTATTATAGGAAGAAAACAATGATGATCTTATCTATACATTTTATTTACATTTTAATTCTATTTAAAGAATTTTCTCTATTTAATTTCTCCTGTTTTAGGACCTTGTCAATATGTATCTAACAAAATACTTTTCTCTTTAATTTTCATTGTTGCACTTTTTTAAATATACCGCCATGTTCGTAGTAATACATACACACAGTGGAGGACCTAGGGGGGGTCCTAGGGGGGCAAGTGTCCCCGCTTCCGATCCCAAACTTTAATATTAATACTTAGGATAAAAATAGTGTCCCACCTATCCGGATAAAAAAATACTTTGTATTACTATTAAATGAGGTCATAATCCCTTCAAAGAGTATGGAAATCATTGTAAGACATTTAAACGACTATGAAATTATGATGAAATGATTGCTTACGCTTAGACACGATCTTAATTGTAAAAGTTAAATTTTGATTGTTTATAATATGAAAATTATAAACTATGCAATAAGTTGTAATCCATGTCATGTCTTTCTTTTAAAAAACTGAATATTACTGTTTAGAATTGTTTTAATAGGTTGAAGCTAGACATATAAATCACAGGTGTGCATTCCTTGGAACCGACATTGAATAAACTATATTTCTCTTTAAAAAAATTGTTTGCACGAAATAGAATAGATCATTCTCACACCCGACGTGACCCGACCCGACCCATTTCTATCCACTTTGCAGTGCCCCTTTTTAAAAAAAGTTCTGGGTCCGCCACTGCATACACATGTTTATAGGTTTCATGCTTAGTATGCCATGCCATGAACTAAATGTAAAATAGAATCAGGATTCCTCTTAGAAAAAGGAATGTTGTGACTTGTGAAAGTAATTGTGTATATGGAGAAACTAAATTTTTTGATTAACTAAATAATTTTGACTGGACTAATTATAACTGGATGAGGTCCCAGCTAGGTCACAAAAAAGCTTGTTTGCCCGTATAGCTAGATGTAGTTTAACAATTATTGAAGTGTTAAATTGTGTCAACACTTTGAATGATTCCAGCCAACATGCTCAGATGTATCTGTATTATATTAATTTCGTATGTGGTTACTAGATGTTCCCAACTTGGACAATATAATATTTTATTATCGTCTTATGACATTATTATCAATATTTGTTCTCTGCATCATTGAACTGGCTTGTTTTAGTATGTTGTCGTCTTGATCTCAGAGTGAAATCAATCCAATTAAGAATATTATATATAAAAAAAATTGTCGTGTGTCTTTACTATTTGAAAGCTTCAATTATTATTTTAACCGTACGAGTACTGATAGAGTATATGAGGCGGTCAAAATCAAATATCTCCCACTTGGACGTGCCGAAGAACACACTACTAACGTGGGAGATATTTGATTTTGACCGGTATCCGGTCGGGTGGGCACTATACCCGGTCGGGTACCCGGCCAAAGGTGTTGAAAATCACCTATAAATAGCACATTTTTTCTTCACTAATTTCCATTCCTTCTTCCATACTTTTAAGCTCAGTTTAGAATAGTTATCTCTTATATTTTTCTAGCATGTTTAGTATCCAAATGAGGAGCTAAACTCTCATTTCTTGGTGTTGCTCTTGAAGCCCTTTGATTATTAAAGTTGTGAGTTATTTTCTTAACTTCTTCCCTTGAATATTAATTCTTCCCTTAATCTATCTCTATATTAATGTTGGAGAGTTTTGCTAAGATGACAATTAGTTAACATCTCGACATTAATTATTACTAGAAACGATCAACGAACCGATAATTAATCGTTGATGGTTTCGCAAGTAAGTAACTTCGGTTTATTAATGCACGGTCGTGGTTAATAAACTTAAGATGGATTAATCGTGTTGGTTAAACCGAAACCATTGTGTTGAGTAGGGGTGGGCAAAAGACCCGGTCCCGTTGGCCCGTTCCGGAATGTTCCGTTCCGAAATTGTCCCGTTATATTTGGGACACATTATTTTTGTCTCGTACCGGTCCCGAACCGTTTCAAAACAAAACGAGACCAGGACAAGTGAAATATAACCCGTTCCGTCCCGTTGTCCCGGATCCAAAATTGTTCTTTGTATAATACTCCATAGTAGGTTAGTGAGTCTACACAATTCATTATGTAATTCAAATAATAATAATAATAATCCTTTTTTCACAACTAAAATACAAAATAATTATTAAAATACAAGTTGTTTAACAATAAAACACCTAAAAACTCTAAACTACCTAGTATCACATACTATGAACTACGGAGTATCATCTATCTACAAAAAAGAAATTGATATTTTACTCCTAAAGGCCTTACTTCGTATAGTGTTCTTTTATCATTTTTTGTTGCAGTTTTCTTGATAGGTTTTTGTGTTAGAGTTTTTTAATTGTAACTTTTGTTTCATGCAGCTAATATGGTAAGTTGTATTTTTTTCACAATTTTCTAGATTAGCTATATTGTTTTTTGTCATAGAGTTTTCTTGCACTAGTTTTTCTTTTTAATTTTTTGAAAGAACTTTGCTTTGTTTTTGGGATTGCAATTTTTTCATTACATTTGTTTGGGATGTCCCGAACCGTCCTGTTATGTCCCGGTACAGATTTAAATGGGACAACAAAAGGACAACGCCTTGTCCCGTCCCGTTCCGAACCGTTATTATAAATCGGGTTCGGTACCGGGACAACCCAATTCTCGTTCCGTCCCGGACCGTGCCCACCCCTAGTTGAGGTTTTCAATCTCAAATGATTTCATCAAGGAGTTAAGAGATTAAATGCTACTATTAAATCGGTATACAACGTTATTCTATATTGACTAATAGTAAGGGTTATTAATGAATGGTCGTTGTTAATAACTACCCTCGATGAATTGGAGATACTCCTCAATTGAGTATTCGAGAGGGGATAAGTTATAAATTTAACAATGATCGACTAAATATATCAACAAGTGGAAAGTAGCAAGGTCAAGTCCTTTTTATTCTTGAATTGAATCACATATAAGTTGTTCATTTTAGTGTTTAATTAAATTAATTCCAACAATCCCAACCCCCCTCCCCCCCTTTATTTACTAGTTTTATTACAAAGAGAATTATTCCTTTCCTTGTTGATACGAACTCTACTTCACTATACTACGTATAAGTGTTAGTATCGATTTATTTTGACGCCTTACGACAAAGTGCTCGTCACAAGGCTCCCTCGGCCAAATGCCCCATCACCAACCTCTTACCTCACACTTAGCTCAATGAATTCATGTAATCAACCCATTAGTGGTTCACTGTTGTATCGAGACTCCCAGGCCCAGTGGAGCCCAATCTACATTGTTTCTAGAAATACTTCCCTTGGGGGCAGTTGTAGGGGGTTGAGAAATATTAATTACAAAGAATTTTTTATCTTCAGCTCTCACTTCTCTCTAGACCTATAGTCTATCATTTGGTGCTCTTGTTGAGAGCCGAAATCAAGATCTCCCTCTTACCAAATGGGTGCTCAAAAACTTCGACGCCACCTACACCAGATTTGTGGCCAAGCTATTCAGAGTCATCCTTGGCCAATGGAGGCGTACGTTGACAACATGATCATCAAGAGCAAACAGTCATCCACACATGGTGACGGCCTCCGAATTTTTTTTGACATTATCAAAAAATATAACATTCGCCTCAACCCTAAGAAGTGCACAATCTGCGTCCAAGGAGGGAAATTCCTAGGTTACATGGTTAGCCGAAGGGGCATTGAGGCGAATCCAGAGAGGATCCAGACTATCATCGACATTGATGGAGTATATGGCCCAGGGACCCCGGCCCACAGACTCCTACTCCTCCAACACAGGCCCAATAGGCACAGAAAGCACATGAGGCCCAAACACAACGGCCTAAGCTTAAAAGGAACCCACAGTACGCATACGGATGCCTTCGGCACCATGGTCGAAGGCTCCAAATTCCAACAGACGGCTGGATCTGGAATAAACATCAACACATGGTGATTAAACTATTTTTAAGGAAGCTAGTGAACTGCTATCTAGCTTTTCCTGAAAATCTTTAGAGATTTAATTTGGTATTACAACCATCAAGATGTCCTTTATGTGATAATCATGTGGATTCCTCTAGCCATCTGTTTATTTCTTGCTCTTATGCAAGGACAATCTGGCAATATTTTATGGGAGTCTTTGATATTGGTGCTCCTAGATCAACTACAGTCAGACAAATGCTCGTTTTATGGTGGATTGAAGCAGGTTCAAAAAAACTCTGATATATTTAAGCACAATCTACCAGGTAATATCTGTTGGCACTTATGGAAAGTCTATTCATCTTATGTTTGGGGTTCAGGTACTATTCCTCTACCAGGACATCTCATTACCAATATTAAAATCTACACTCAGCAGTGGGCTTGTAAATTGGTCAAAATCAAACCTAGAAAAATTGATGATTTTCTGTTTAAGGAGCAACTAATTTTGAGCAATTTCAAGTTCAACTCAACGGGTTACCAGATTATCAGATGGCGGAGACCTACGAGACCTTTCAAACTAAATGTTGATGCTTCATTCATACCTGGTCAGGCTAATGGTGAAGCTATTTTGCGCAATGCTTCTGCAGAGATGATCTAGGCTATTAACTTCCAACTTCAGGCTGACAACAGTGAGGAGACGTAATTGAAGGCCTTGGTGTTTGCAACGGTGATGGCGATGGCAGATGGTTTTGTTGACACCCAAGTTGAAACCGATGTTGCTCGCTCGTTAACCACGTTGATGGATGAAACAGACAACTGTGCTTATGGGCTTCAAGTGTTAAGAAGGAAAGCTACAGACAAACGCTACTCTTTTGGACAGGTATTTCGGGAATGTAATGGGCCGGCACACTTCTTGGCAACTTTTGATATTGATACGGCCCAGTGTGTTAAACTTGATCAAGTTGGAACTCTACCCCGTCGGGTTAAATCAGGTTACTATGCGGATCTCTTTGGCATTCCGTCTTTGCGATCATATTCGTTTTTCTTTTTATTGGGTCAGGTCCAGCCCCCCCCCCCCCCCCCCCCCCCAATATTTTTTTGTATTCAATGGGTCAAGTCTAGCTCCCCCATTTTGTTTTAATTTCTTTCGTCTTGCTACGTTGTATTTTGGGAAGGAATGCCTTCTCGGAGAGGTTCTGGTCTAGTCCCTCTCTCCTTTTGTTCACGTCCCCAATATTAATAAAACACGGCAAATGTTCCCCGGCATTTGCCCCACTGATTTTGGTGGTTTGCCTTCCGGGTTAAAAAAAAGTATAATACTAGATTTAGTATGATTTGCCAGATTTATGATGATTTGCAAGATTTATTATGATTTGCAAGATATTGCTATAATACTAATATGTAACTAGATTTAAAACTAGTTATTTTTTTAATTAATCATTTAAGTATAATACTAGTTATAAAGTATTTTGTTTAGTTCTTAATTCTTAATTCTAGAAAATTAATGTTTGATACTAGATTTATTATGATTTGCAAGACATTGCTATAATACTAATATGTTGATATTTTAAATCGTAATTTATATTTTGTTTGTTGTTGCAAGACAATGATATTTTGTTGATATATTATACTCCCTCCGTCCCTAAAAGAACTTCCATTTCGCTTTTCGAAAGTCAACTTAAATCAATCTTAAACTCTTACTTTATATATCAAAATTTTATGAAAATTTAATTATTTTTTGCAGGCTTTGTAGCAGTTTTAATGTAGTTTTTGAATATGTAAATTTATTTACTAAAAATAATCCGAGTTTTCACAGGGATCATTGAACTTTATCATTGGTCAAACTTTGTAACCCGCAATTGGAAGAACATTTAGGGACGGAGGGAGTATGTTATTATATATGTTTGTTATCATATAGTTTTTTTATATTGAACAAATATGTGTTCATATAAACTATACTTTAAACAACATAGTAGAAAACGCGAAACATTAGAGCATAAGTATCTTTATCTAAAAAGAAAGTAGAAAAAGTTATTTACTAATAAAATTTTAAGTTGCGAATACACTGTATGTATATAATTCACAAATAAACTCATGCATTAAATTGATTTAGAAAATGTTTAAATTGATATACACGTACTCTCTAATTCATTGCTTGAAAGTGCATTTGTTTCTTCTCTTTTTTTTTTTTAATTATCTATGTTTTTTGTATTGTATAACTACTAATAAATACTAGTTTGATATATTTTATTTATTTATTTGTTTTCTCATTACTATTTTTCTAATCAACAAAAATATTTTGGTAAAAACCGAAAAAACCGAAACCGAACCGAACAAACCGTGGTTCCAAATTTTTGAACATAAAACCGAACCGAACTTTTTACTTTGGTTCGACATTTGGTTTTAGGTGAAAACCGAACCGTTTGAACCGAACCCACCCCTAGGAAACACTAACATTTACTGATGTTTTATGTCATAGTGTTTTCATTCAACCAAAAACCATTTTCTTCAGCGTGTTAACACTGAGTCAACTCTAATTAAATCAGGGGGAAATGGAAACTAATAATCCAACCTTTTAGCGGTCTTCTTTTAATAGTCCCACATTTTCGTTATTCATGAATAATCCAACCTTTGTACCTCATCTTCATTCACTGGTCCCTGACCGGTTGATGACCTGTTATTTCAAGTTATTTTCTTATCTTTGCAAAATATTATCTTTGTGAAAGGTGGAATTTATGGTATAATAGTTTGCAAAGATAAGAAAATAACTCCGAATAGCAGGTCATCAACCGGTCGGGGACCAATGAATGAAGATGAGGTGCAAAGGTTGGATTATTCATGAATAACGCAAATGTCGGACTATTAAAAGAAGACCGCTAAAAGGTTGGATTAGTAGTTTCCATTTTCCCTTAAATCAGTCAAACTGCTAATGTTTAGTGTATTGCCAAAACAGAGTCAACATGAGTATGCAGGTAATTCAATTCAATATGAACAAAATATGTGGCTATCAAGATAGGCATAGAGCTGCCACATGCAGCAACATGTCAGATTCCAACACCATAAATATGAAAGCAACAGGACAAGGTTGACAAGCATATCTATAAATAACAAGCTAAAGATATTTTTTTTTGGAAAAAGAGGAATTTTATTGATAAATAGCCAGCTAAAGATAATTAATCAGACAGCCTAATGCTATAAGCCAAGAAGCACCACAAGAGTTGCGGCTTCTGCTTTGGTGTCTGATGACAGACAGATTCAAGGATATAATATCCATTCCCCATATATGTTCTAAGGCCACAATTCAGTTCCCTTTAGACATTCTTGTTTTCATACTTCCATTTCTCTTCCCACCAATTTTTCTGCACACAGCTTTGCTTAACTATTGCATGTCTAGGACACATATGGTACTCGATGAAAAAACAAAACGCAGCAAACATGGAGATTATTATTAGGTACAGCTCATATATATTCAGCGTGCCTAACCATATAACGGAAACTGTTGTCAATACAAACTTGCATACATCAAACGATTACGTTTGATCGGATCGCAGATATGTAGTACGTATGGAGTAGGATGTTTTCACGCGACTAATGCGTTTTTCATAAATATGTTTATACTTCGAGCATGAGCCGACATGAACATACAAGTTCTTATTTGCTTGCATGGTTTCAACTAACTAACGGATCTTGGTAGATTGGTATGCATGGTTTAGACCATGGCATAGCCTCCAGAAAAGCTTGCTTATTTTTATTATTGTTACCAAACTTGGGTGTGAGGACCCAGGTTGGCCTCCACCCTACTACGCCATTGCTACAAAGTGCAAACCCAATTAAAACTGGCATTGGCAAGATATATCAGACCACAGGATAACTTTTCTTGAGGCCGCGCCACATAGATTGTTATGTCCCCAATCCCATACAAACAACAAGCACATTCAAGTCTTATTCTCAAAAGATTTTGAGGTCGACTAATATGAACCGATCCATGACATCAGAGCCAAAGAGAAGAAAAGAAAGAAAAAAGATAAGGTAAGATAAAATGAATAAGATAAAGACAAATATAAGATAAAAAACATAAGAACCTAAGAAAGATAAAAGATAAAAAATAAAAGAATATGAGAAAGATGAAAGATAAAAATAACATAAGAAAATAGAAAGATAAAAATATAAAAGACTGATGGATTATATGGACTCCGACCCCCCGATATGCCGACTACTAGGCCTGGACAGCGGCCCACACACATTTAGCGGGTATCATTAATATTATTGTACATTATTATTATTATTCAGATGTTCTAGATTAGCTTTTTATACTATCAGTCTATTTATGTAACCGGGTCTGTCAGGCCCATATTAGAAGCCCAGACCCGGATTTTCCCTATATATACTCCTTATAGGAGGCTTGTAACTCATATAACCAATACTCATTCTATACACATTTCCTTCTTCTTCATCGTTTCTTCTCTACTCTTATTCAATTTCTCCTGTTTATACAATATGGGTATCAATTATCCAACAAAGACATAGAGAGATAAAAGAGATCAATCGTCCATAAGAATATGCGCCTTTCGCTTTGCTCTCTCCAAATTCATACTTTCATTCAACTCAAGAAAAAACATGTCAGTTTTGATTGCGCCAAGTCTGTTTAGGTCTTTCTCTTCTTCTCCTCCCCGTCTTGTTTTTTTCACCTTTCAACCTTTCCAAGAGGCGCATCACTTGGTCTTACACACACACTATCTAATAACGCAATCGAGAATCACTCATCTTATCTTCTATCGGTGATATTCTCACCTTTTGTCTGATTACCTCATTCCTCAAATAGTATTTTCGGGTATGTCCACACATTCAACACAACATACACATCCCTGTCACACTCATCTTTTGAATATGACATTGTTTCATAGCCCAACACTCCACGCTATACATTAATGTTCGCCTAATTGTTGTCTAAAAAACTTACCCTTCAATGTAGTCAGCGTATCTCGATCACATAGAATTCTTGATGCATTCAGCTATGATTTTATAGGTGTAGTAATTTTGTGTGTTAGACTAAGAGCAAGAATGCAAAGAATAGAGAAAACATAAAGAGAAAGAAGAAAGCTTTTGATAATAGCTTGCTGAATTTTTATTTCATCATTTTACAGCATTTATAGACTTAAGGTCTTACAGATTTTAACAACAAACAAGTAGGAAATTATCATCCACTTGCTAAGCAAGTGGGCAAGTGGGTGCAAAGTCTTACACTCTTTCTTCCTAGTGGCTAGGTTGTAAGAAGATAAGTAGGGCCTTAATAAAATATCCTAACATAGGAATTTAGATAGACTTTTGCTCCATCCTTTGAGTCACCAGACCACTGACTTCAACAATAGGGTATATCTCCATCTAATTCGTCATCCTTCTTAATTATGAAACCCAAGTAACGGAACATATCACACTGATATCTTCTTTCATCAAGGGAAATCCCACTATTACTACTACTTTTCCTCCACCATACTTACACTCCATATACTCAGTCTTGCTTCGGCTCAGTTCGAAATCCTTGATCTACAATGTTTGTCGACATACTTCTGACTTTCTTTTAACCCCCGATTGTGTCTCATCACTCAATAGAATATCGTCGGCTAACATAATACACCACGATATATCTTCTTGAATCGACTTCATAAGTTCATCCATGACTACAGCATAAGAAAGGACTCAAAGTCGATCCATAATGCACTCAGATAGTAATAGTGAACTATGTAGTCCTCCCTACACTAGTAGGGACATTCGTGATACAAGTCTCATACATATTCATGATGATGCTCATATACTTAGGTGATATGCTTTTTTTTAGTTAAGGACCACCAAAAGATTTCTAGAAGTGCCCCATCATATGCCATTATGCCTTTTCTAATCCAATGAACACCAAATGCAGATCCTTTTTAGTGTCTCTATACTTCTCCACAACTTGTTTAAGAAAGTGAATGGCCCAATTATTGAGCATCCAATCATAAAACCAAATTGATTTTTCGAAATTTTCACTCTTTCAGAGTCTTTGCTCAACCACTCGCTACCAATGTTTCATGGTGTGACTCACGAGCTTAATCTCTCAATAGTGAGCACATTTTTATACATCACTCTTATTTTTAAATAGGGCAATAAAAGTACTCTTCCACCAACTCAATGGCATTTTGTTATTTCTCCAAATCATATTGAAGACATGTGTTAGCCATTTGATGTCTCTCTCACAAACTTCTCTAGGCCTCGATCAGTATGTCACCTGGACTCATTGCTTTCTTCCGCCTCATCTTTCTTAGAGCGTCATAACATATATCGTTTGGACCTTTCTCACAAATCCCGATTTACCATACAACCTGGTATAGTAAGATAATCAATATCTTGCCATTTATTCCCCTTGAATAAGGTATATAAGTATGACCTCCACCTCTCTTTTATTTTCTTATCCTCCACTGGTATCCTTTGATTGACACCTTACACACACTTAACTTTTCCAATATCTTGAATCCCTAACGATATGATCAATTTGGGCTTGTGAACTTAATTTGGGCCGCAATATCTTGGGGTTTACTTGAAGTACTATATATACTCTGGTTGTGAAGCTTTGGGTATATTATTTATGTAATCTGAAAACCTTCAATTCTGCATGTGGATGTAGTCACCACAAATTTGGTGAACCACGTAAATCTATTTGTCTTGTTTTGTGTTTTGCTTTTTCTTTGCTTTGTTGTAATCCGTCATAACAAACAAGTACTACGTATCAAAGTTTGATCGTTCGATTAGGGTCTTGAAGTTTCCGCACTATTAAGATTTCAACAAGATTAAAGATGGTTATTTTCAATATAAAAGGCTGGCAAATTCACAAGGAAAAACAATTTCAGCTTATGGCAGATCGAAATGTTTCAATGTGTGATCCCTGCTCAAGCAGCAGGGTTGTGTGTACCGCTATCTGGGAAACCAAAGAAAGCTAACGTAGATGACGAAGAGTATAATACTCTAGAGGACGAAGAGTATACTCTTGAGGTCTCTAATGTATATACTGTCGTTGGTATTTGATTGATCTTGTAGAGTATATACATTATGAAGTTTTGAACCAGCAAGTTGTTTTCAAATCAACCTTTGTTCAGGAATTATGGATAAATAAAACTGTGTTAGATCTACGTAACATTGATGCCAAAATAGATTATGAGAATGAAGTTTTAATTCTGTTAGTGTCTTTGCCCGAATAATAGGAGAATTTTGTGGATTCTTTTATCGTTGGGAAAGACAATTTGTCTCTGAAAGATATAAGATCTGCTCTTCACACTAGAGAATATCGCTAATTTGCATCTCATTCAACCAAGGGACGTGGAAAATAAGGTAACAATAAGTTGAACAAGAAAATTTCTAAAAGCCTTAAAGCTACTAATATCATCTTTAATTACAGTAGAGAAAAAAAGGCATAAAGAAAACGACTGTCCTAGGGGGGGGGGGAGTAGCGGGGAATGAAGGAAGGCTCTAGTTTTACTGTTGTGACTGAAACTGACAAAATTCTGAATAAGATTTAGCCTTGATTGGAGATGAACAACCACATTGTAAAGATGTGTGGATTTAGATTCTGAACATCTTATCATATTCGTACAAACATGGAGTATTTTCTTACTTTTGAGCAGATAGACGGAGGCAATGTTATCATGGCCAACCGGGCTGTATGCAAGGTAATTGGAATTGGCTCAATCAGGATATACACATGATGGGTCGTTTTGCACCTTGAATGAAGTTAGCCATGCTTCACTAATAACAAAGAATTTGATATCACTGAGTATTCTAGATGTCAACGATTTCAATTTCAAATGTGAAGGTGGAGTTATGTATGTCTGTCATGGTTCAAAATTGATTCTAACAAATGTGGAGCATGGCACTTTGTATTTTCTGCAAGGTTCTACTTGTTGCATCATCTGAAGTTCAAACCAAAGATATGACCAAGTCATGGCACATTAGGCTTGGCAATATGGGTGAAAGAGGGATGTAGATTTTGTCGAGAGGGATTTGCTTTCTTGGCACAAGATGCATAGTCTTGAACTCTTTGAGCATTGTGGGTTTGGAAAGCTTCACCGCAGCAAGTTTCCAAAAAAAGGGTGTTCACCATACAAATAGGACGCTTGGTTACATTCACTCTGACTTAGTGGTGGACTCCGTTCGGGCCGGGCCCGGTTCGGGCCTTGAACCGGCCGGGCCTCGGTTCAAGGTAGGGGAGGCCCGGAACCGGCCCGGGTAACCCCCGGGTCCGGTTCGGGCCGGGCCCGGTTCGGTTCTATATAATTTTTTTTTGGGTTTCCCTAATCAACCCCCTACCCTCCCCCTCAACCCCAAACCACCTCAAATGGCCCAAAATACCCAATCCAACCCAAAAACTTAAAAAAAATCAAAAAAAAAAAAAAAATTACATCCGGACCGGGCCCGGGCCGGCCGGGCCGGGCCCGGGCCGGCCGGGCCGGGCCCGGGCCGGCCGGGCCGGGCCCGGGCCGGCCGGGCCGGGCCGGTTTACCAAAATGAAGGCCCGAGCCCGGAACCGGTAGCCACCGGGCCGGGTCGACCCGAACCGCCCATGGGCCGGGCCGGGCCGGTTCGGGCCGCCCGGCCCGAGTCCACCCCTACTCTGACTATTGGCCGCGCTTTGAATCCGTTGGAGGTCACATATGATTTATGTCTATGATTGACAACTACTCGAGGAGTTCAAGCATTGAGTTAAACTAATTATGAAGAAGCATAAAAGTGAAGCCTTCAAGTAGTTCAAGCATTGAAGACATTAATAAAAAAAAATCAAACTAGGAAGAAGATCAAAAGAAAGTGAACTGATAATGATCTGGAAATTGTCAGTTAAAAGGACTTCGAGTACTTTATATTTGCTTTGTCGCAATCCGCTATAATAAACTAAATTATCAAGAATATTATTTAATTGCTCGTAATGCTCAACTAAAAAAATACGTGTACCATATTTCATCCACTCATCCCAAAGAAACTCTTACTATAGTCCTACAAAGCCCGAAACATGATAAAGTCAACTGCCGATCCACGGACACAAAAACAGAGATACTAGGATCACCTTATTAAGTGAAACTCCATCCATCCTTGAAAGAGACCTCCATTTCCTTTTTGTTCCGAAATAAAGTTTTTTCTTGTTAAGGAAAGAATATTGCAGTTCGACTTTTATATACTTCGCAAAAAGATCTACCACACAATTCTGTTACTAAATCAATGGTGGCCCCTTTTAAGGATGGAGGGAGTATGAGGATATTCAATACCAAACATGATACCCAAAAGATGCCAAACTTGATGGACCAACAATGCCTTCATTAGTTAAAGGTACAACCTTTTTTTTTTAAGGAAGTTAAAGGTACAACCTTGACAAGGTAGTTTAATCGAACCGCCCAACGTGCCAATACAAAAACACAAGTACAAGGTAGAAAAGGGTTCTCCCTCACCTCAATGATCTGCTGGAAGGATGACAACACCCCAAAACTAAAAATGAGAAGCACTAAGTGCCATAACCTTGCATTGTTCGTTCAAGGCGTGAAGTTGGGCCTCTTTCTTGTCAAGTAAAGCTGTCAAATTAACGTTCTCTTGCATAAGCTTTCCTACTTCGGCCTCCTTTTGCATCTTTTCACTCTCCAACTGACTTGTTTTCTCTACCAGCCTGCATAACCAATAAAAGAACCACAGATTGTGCCATTAGAACACATTAAAATAATTAAAATAGTCTACTAAATATTTATTCCAGAAACATTTTTCCTTCAGACCATGTTGGAATGCATATAATAGGTCGAGAAGTCTGCTTCGTTTTTTACTCTGCTGTTAAGTGTCAAGTATTTTTAAGTGTTGACTTCCAGCCTTTCAATTCACAGTAGCTGCTCAGCTCAAAAGTCAAAACACATGGTGTACACAGAATGCTTAGTATCAAACAGATTGAAGGCGGCATGGTTTTCACAAAAAACTTACTGGAGTTTCTGGTTTTTGAAATATTAAATTACATTGTAATAATGTAAGAAAAGGTGATGTAAGATTACATTATTTCCGCAAGAAAATGAGATAATGTGATTACATTGGATTTGTTTAGTATAACACTGATTACCTGTTCTCACTGATTACTTGTTCAAAATTATATATATAAAAGATGTGTATAAGTTTGTTCAAGTAAAAAGTGCTTCTTAGGTAGAAGATGGGAAATAATATTTCCACAGACATGAAAAATGGAAGGATGAGATCAGATTTTAAAGCCAAAACACGGTGACACAATTGCAATATCGGAGAATATTTAAAGAAAATGCAATGACAAAAAGTGCATAGTTAAATATATTAGAGAGATCTTCAACATTAGAAAAGTGCACTCATTTATGAAAACACATGCATGACTAAAAGAGTGAGATGGCACTTTGTATCATAAGCTGTTGCACATTTAAGTTCCGCACATTTACAATTTTGTCACCACATGTTTTGAGAAAAAAATTATGCAAACCCTCCACTTTTATGTATGAAAGGACTATATTGTTGCGACCCCATGGGATTCAAAAAGAAATACTACATACGTAGAAGAGACTTAAAAAAGTAAACGTATTTATAAAACTGACCGTTCAAAGAGCCTTTCAATGGTCTGGAATTGCTTTTCAGATGACAAGAGTGTTTCTCTTACGCTAATAAGACTGCTGACATAAGACTTGAGAGAATCAAAGTCTCTCTTAACGCGACAAAGCTCTTCCTCATTCTCTGCAGCCCTTTGCCTCTGTTGAAGAGTCTCTTCAACTAACTCTTCAACTCTCTGTCTCATCTCGTTTAACACGCAGTTTGTCCCCAGCGCAAATCTCTCCATCTCTTCCAATTTCAATGACATGCTTTCAATTTGGATTGTCTTTTTCTTAATCTCTTCCTCGCCAACTGTCACCTTCCTCTTCTCGAGAGCCGTTTCTGACTCTGCCAATATTAACCTCTTGACAAGAGTCTCCACTATGTCTGTGACTGTTTGGACACAAGATAGTAGCTCATTCATATAGACTTCTTCATCTTTATCGTGAACAGGATATTGTTCATTTGGGAGATTGATCCGTGCTTCATGATCTGAGGTTTGTGACAGCTCACCAAGTCCATTTCCATCTTGTTGTTTGATACCGCGTATTATGCTGGCCAGACGGGGAACAGCTAACACTGCGGCTTTAACTTTCAAGTTTGTCATCAATGTTGTGGCAGTTCTGATTCTTTGCCACAGAACGTCTAATTCTTTCTTTTCATCTTCTTGTGAATCTTTTACCTCTGCAAGTTTTGCCTGCAAAGTCTCAACTTGGCATTGGTTGTTTTCCATCTCTTGGTGCATGTTAGCATATGTTTCAGCCAATTCAGACTTCAGATCTGACATATCAATGCCTTCCTTTCTTGCCATGACTCTTTTTTCTAGTTTCAAATACAAAATTAAGTTAAGAGAGGTGATGAGGAAAACTATATATAGTGAAAAAAGTACCCAAAAATAAATAAATAAAACCAATCAATCAAATCATGAGACACTATGAAGTCCCTGGAAATTGAATAAATGCAAATGAGGTTCAGATCTAAGTGTATATAACTTTCGCAATTTAAGCATAATGGGACGGTGTGGGGTTTTCTCCTTTTCCCGCTCAGTTCTAAACGACATCATTTGACTATTTATCATTCTCTTTCTATTAAATTTTTATTATTCATAATGAAATTATGAACTTTTTAAAATATATGAGCTATTTCTATGATAAGTAACCGCAGAATTCCAGTAGATAATTGAAATAGATTTATTAGAGTGTAATGAAGGAAACGTAAAACAAAGAAAGAAGAAACTTGAGACTCTTCGAGTGGCCTCTGACTCCCGATATCCCAGTGCCTGCGTTATTCTTCCCCCCTACCCCCCTTTTATAATAAAACTCTCTAAAAGGGCCGGCCCTTTCTTCAGTTATTGGGCCTAGAACCCTATTATTGAAAAACATAAAAATTACTTAATAAAACTCTAATTATTCGTAGTGTCCGGGTCCCTAACATCACTCCCCCCTTTGAACTTCCACCTTGTCCTCAAGGTGGATGATAAGAGACTGATTTTGCATTAAGATAAATTGATAATGTTTCATTCCACAAACATGCTCTTTGCCCCATTTGTTCCCACATTTGAAGCATAGGCCCTTCTTGCTTCTTTCTTCTAAGTCTGCTTGTGTCAACCTTTGGCCACTTTCCCATGTCTTATTCGGTTTTGGCGATTCCTCCAGTCTGTTCTCTGAGAGTGTTCTCTCCGGAGCAGGTGTTCTTCCCTTTGTTGCTTCCACCCAGTTCCAGGATCTCACCATTTTTCCTCCCTGTTCATTCCAGCCCTTGTTGTCTTCGTCTTTATTTTTCTCTCCTGTCCACACCTTGTTCTTCTCCTCCAACAACAAAGCCTTGTCCATCAGTTCAGTTAACCCACTGGTCTGGTGCAACTTCAGTTCCGTGCTGATTTCTTTTTTAAGGCCATTGAGAAACACTCCTTTTAACATCCCGTGGTCAGCAAGTTTGAGAGGAGCTACAACCATTTCAAAGTGATCCCGGTACTCCATGACTGAATTAGTTTGCTTAATTTTGAGCATAGGACCAAATGGGTTCTGAACTAAATCCGGCTGGAAGCATCTGATCAAAGCTTCCTTAAAATTTCCCAGGAGTGGTCATCGGTCTGTTCATCCCACCATTGGTACCAGTTCAGAGCCTTTTCGGTCATGGCTATCAGGACAATTTCCACTTTGTCACCCTCCGATACATGATTTAATTTAAAATAGCACTCAACCCTGATAAGCCATCCATAAGCATCGTTCCTGCTAAACAGCGGTAAATCCACCTTTCTTCCAGTATAAACCCGATCGTTAATTCTCGTATGCTCAGGAGTACGAGAAACGGATTGAGAATCATAAGGGTTACCTCCTGAATTGGACGAACTCACGCTGGCAGAAGTGTGGCACCGACGAGGTGTGGCTGATCGTCCTCTTCTTCTCCGGTGACTGCCCTGGACTTCGAGACTTTGCATCTTTTCCAGCAACAACTGTATTTTCTCGTCCATCAAAGCTCTCATCTCTGTTCGGATCTCTTCCCTGGAAAGCTCCAATGATCGCTCCAAACTTTCAAGCCTCTGTTCTATGTTTGACAGAGTGAATACCATACACAGGTACAGTGAATCAGTGATCGATGCTCTGATACCAATGATAAGTAACCGCAGAATTCCCGTAGATAATTGAAATAGATTTATTAGAGTTTAATGAAGGAAACGTAAAACAAAGAAAGAAGAAACTTGAGACTCTTCGAGTGGCCTCTGACTCCCGATATCCCAGTCCCTATCCCAAGTTCTGCCTGCGTTATTCTTCCCCCCTACCCCCTTTTATAATAAAACTCTCTAAAAGGGCCGGCCCTTTCTTCAGTTATTGGGCCTAGAACCCTATTATTGAAAAACATAAAAATTACTTAATAAAACTCTAATTATTCGTAGTGTCCGGGTCCCTAACATTCAATTACTATAAAGCCTAACTGTGCAAACTTTGCAAGTTTTCATCCTTTTTTTTTACTTTTCTATTAATCTGCACTACTCCATATTGTATTATCCTAAATGTTAGGTCATCATCATAGTGCCGCAAAGGCTCCCACCTACGGTGGGGTAAGGGGGGGTCAGATGTACAAAGCCTTATGATAAGAACAGAAAAGTAAAATCAACGGGGTGAACCGTTGCCCAGATAATCAACGATAAATAAATATCGTTGCCCAAAGCCAAAAGGCTAAACCAAACTTTTATTCCCAGATTATCAAGAATGAAGCATACAAGGGGTATAAATAACCCTCTAGGTCTAATAAGAATAGGAATCCTAATTAAATTATTCTAGGAAACTAAATAGAATAGGAAACCTCTAGTTCTAATAGAACTCCTAATTAAATCATTCTAGGAAACTAAATAGAAATAGGAAACCTCTAATTCTAGTAAGAATAGAAGCCCTAAATAAATCCTACTAGGAAACAAATTAAATTAGGAAACAAAATAAAAGGAATAATAAATATTAATTAAACAGCCCGTAACCGGCCCACGGAAGTGGGCCCAAGTCCGGTCCCGCCACATGCTCTTCCCGCTTCATATCAATCCACCCCCCTTAAAATAACCTTGTCCTCAAGGTTGAAAACTCGCTGATTGGGAGCTGAAATTTCCAGACATAGTATAGACTGAAAAATATCCTTCTTCTCCTTCATGAACCCTTTCCTGGCCGGTTATTTCGCAGAATTCATGCTGCTTGAGGTCCAACTCTTCATCCTCCTCGGCTATCATTACCCGCAGCTGCTTAAAGGGACAATCATGCCCTGGCGTGAATGGTTTCTTGCATCTAAAGCATAATCCTTTTGCCCTCAAATCTGCTAACTCTTTTGGCGCAAGACGGGTGAACTGGGATCGTGTCGTAGGCTGCCCAGACAGCCCTGACTTTGTCCCCGGAGGCTGTCCACTATCCTTCGCAAAGCTGCCCCCTGAGCCCTGTAAGCTGCCACCGGTGGCAGTCAACGGGGGACCCGTGTTTGCCCTTACAAAACTGCTGGAACGTACCCCCGAAGAATGATAATTCAGGCTGCCACTTTCTCCACTTTGGACAGACAGATTATACTCCACTTCGCGAGCTAATTCCATAGCCATCTCCAGGTTGTTTGGTCGAAGTAATCGCAGCGAGCTTCGGATTATCTCCTTAAGCCCACTAATGTAATAGCCCAAGTAATGATCGTCAGTTAATCCGGGTACTTGACTGGCGAGTTGTACAAACAAAGTATTGTAATCTTCCACTTGCCCAATTTGTTTAACGCCAGCTAGCCGCTCAAATCTGTTTCCTTGATATCGGGAATCAAATCTAGCCACCAAGGCTTGCTTAAATTCCTCCCAGGATATGCCGGGTTTGCGCGCCTTTAACCATGTCACCCAATAGAGGGCTGCCCCTTCCATAGAAACCCTAGCCGCTGCAATTTGTCTATCCGGTGGGGTCCTGTTGAGCTCGAACTGCTGCTCCACTCTTGCCAGCCACCCAATTGGGTCTTCACCATCGAATGAGGGAAGCAGTGTCGTGGATGCGCTGCGCGGTCCGCCCTCGTCGGTGAAAGCAGTCGCGATGTGGGCGGAGGAGCCGCTCTCGATGGTCGTGCTTGGAGACTTCGCTGGCGGTACCATGGCCTTTGCGATTGCTGCCAGGGATTCTGCGATTTCCGCAAGCCGGGCGGCCTGCTCCTCCTGTTTCCGAGCCAGTACATCCAGTTTCTCTCCTTGTGAATCGAGCTTTTGATTTACCAGGGCCTGTTCAGCCTCCAATTCCGTCAGTCGTTCGTTCTGAGTTCTTGTCATCTTGGCGGGACGGGGATCCGGCAGGTCGGACCAATTGATAAGAACAGAAAAGTAAAATCAACGGGGTGAACCGTTGCCCAGATAATCAACGATAAATAAATATCGTTGCCCAAAGCCAAAAGGCTAAACCAAACTTTTATTCCCAGATGATCAAGAATGAAGCATACAAGGGGTATAAATAACCCTCTAGGTCTAATAAGAATAGGAATCCTAATTAAATTATTCTAGGAAACTAAATAGAATAGGAAACCTCTAGTTCTAATAGAACTCCTAATTAAATCATTCTAGGAAACTAAATAGAAATAGGAAACCTCTAATTCTAGTAAGAATAGAAGTCCTAAATAAATCCTACTAGGAAACAAATTAAATTAGGAAACAAAATAAAAGGAATAATAAATATTAATTAAACAGCCCGTAACCGGCCCACGGAAGTGGGCCCAAGTCCGGTCCCGCCACATGCTCTTCCCGCTTCATATCACCTTACCCCTGTACTAAAGCACAGCGAGACTGTTTCTGGGTGACCCAAAAAACAGTCTCTCAAAACACCTAAATGTTGGGTGTTTTTATTAAATTGACTTAATCCCGCCCAAGTCCAGCAAAAAGCCCCACTTAGATGCTATGACAGTATGACTAAGTTTGCCAAGAGCTGATGAGCTGGATCTTTTCAAAACACCAAATTTTTCATGCAGAAGAAATGGGGGAGGGAGCACTGAAGTTCCAAAACAACTGAAAACCAAAGGCTGTCATATACAGATATTAAGAACTTTGAAGTTCAGTTCAGCAAGTTCAAATCTAAAAATCCTAGTTTGTCAGAAAGCATGGAGATAAATACTTATTTACTCAAAAATATGAACCTTGACTTTTTCTGTGCAGTCATACAATAACTCAACTGTCTATAAACTATAATCCACTGAAATACATTACAAAGAGAAGAAATGAAAAGTATTAACATAAACTATTAGAAATTAAATAAGTAACATTAATAGATATAAAAAGTACTACTTCCGTCCCGGCTTAAGCTTCTTTTTGAAAAACGACAGTTATTTAGACAATAATTAAATATGTGTTATTTGGGTATATTTTGAGAAGTAATTTTGACAGGTTTATAATACAATGACGTTATTGATGATAAGTGTGATGTTATAGTTGTATTACTTTTAATGTTTGATGATTAAGTTGACATTTAAGAGTGCTAGTTATTTCCTTTTTAGGATGTCCCAAATCAAGTTCATACTTCTATTTTTGGTAAGTTTTGAATGGTAAATTACTCTTGTACCCCTGTTGAAAAGTACAGAAGTATATCATTATTTTTTTATAAAAATTATTTTGTAATACATATATATATATATATACATACATATATATAATAGAAATAAACGATATAATCTATAAAAAGAAAAGTTATTTTATACATTAGTTTTATCTTTGCCGTCTTTTTGTAGAATTTTAGATAAAAATAAACTCATTGATTGATGTAGAAAACTAGAAATTCATTTATATACTCCCTCCGTCCCTAAATGTTGTTCCATTTGCGGATTACGAAGGTTGACCGACGATAAAGTTAAATGATCCCTGTGAAAACTCGGATTATTTTCAGTAAATAAAATTTACATATTCAGAAACTACATTAAACCCGCTACAAAGACTGCAAAAAATAATTCAACTTTTATAAAATTTTGATATAAAAAATAAGAGTTTAAGAGTGATTTAAGTTGACCCTCGATAAGCGAAATGGAACTTCTTTTAGGGACAGAGGGAGTATGTTGATTTAAATGTTCTCTTTAGCATCCCCAGTTTCAAGATCATATTTAGCCAAAAGTGCAGGAAAAAGCATCATTTGGCAGAAAATCATTTCAATAATCAATATAATAGTACAAACATATTCAAAAGTAAAATAAATCAGATCAATATATGAATCTCGACCTCCAAACTCATTACAACAGGGGGCGATCTTGGAACGATTCGAATTAGCGGCAAAGTAGCAAATATGTTAGGAAGATTTGAATGAGAAAAAGATTGTACCTTTGAATTCCGGTAGAAATTTGAAGCTTCAGATCGGCAAAAGGGTACGGGAAACCCACAATAGACACTGCGAGTCCAACACCGGTCGTTTATGGATAGCTTCTCACGAAGGTAAATGAATCACAGAAGTGACGGCAGAATCAATTTGGTAAAGGCAACCTGTTATTCTTTTGTGAGGAAATTAGGCCTGTTTAGTATATTTGGAAAATTGGGGGAAAAAAACGTGTTTACATACTATGTTGTAAAAACCGGACCGGAGAGCGACCCGGACGAATGGTCGGGTCATGGGTCAACCCGGACCCGGCGGGTCAACCCGGTCAACAACCGGTAAACCCGGTCAACGCCAATATATATATATATATATATATATATATATATATAGGATCACATAGAAATTAATCCTAATTTACAAAATACAAACTAGCCCTAGCCATTGATTTTAATTGTGTAATGGTGAAGATAATGCTAATTACAAAATAATACATGAAGATAATATATATCTTTATAATTACAAAATAATACATGAACATAATGCTAATTACAAAATAATAACAAAAATTGGAAGATCATATACTAAGTACGTGATTGGGAAGTATAATAATAACATTGATATGTAACTATTTTTATTACTATTATTATTATTATTATTATTATTATAGATTAAATATGTAATTAGTTATACATTTCAGGTTAACACAGTATAAAAACAAAAAAGCAACAATGACTACTAACTAAACAGCGTTGCACGATGGTCAGTCACCTGCAATGTGTCCTAGCAGGCGTGGGTTCGAATCCCACTGTCTACTTTCTTAAAGTTTTGCTCAAATCCGGGTTTCGGACGGTTTGATGGTCAACCGAACCGGTGTGATGGGCGGGTGGGCGGGTTCCGGGCCGAACCGGGCGGTCCGGGTCGGTTCTTACAACACATGTTTACAAGCAAAATTTGTTGGAAAATTGGAGAAAGAAATATGGAAAATTGGATTTATCAAATAGTTTTCCAAAATTAAAAAAATGAGATATGTCTCTTTTTTCCTTTATAAATTGGAGAAGTGACTTTTAGGCTTTTACTAGTTTTCCAAATTTGGAAGACGTGAATGATGCAGTGTCGTTGCAATGAATTTGCTTACTTACGCCTATAGTTGGATCCGGCCTGATAGGGCCCTGGGCTTTAGAGAATAATAATAGTAGTTATAGTTTGATATTAAATAAGTGTGGTATTGTTTAAATAAGAATCATGGGCCATGTCTTAAAATGTGGGTTGGCCTGTTAGGAAATCTAAAAACTTATAAACATCAATGATGGTTAGACCATTTTAGCGATGAAAACAATGTTGGTGTAATTATCTAGCTTAGTGAGGTGGTACATTGTGTTAGACAATATGTACTCAATAAAAAGAAGTTATTTTTCCGTTTAATTTCCGTCTGATCGCTTCCGTCTACTTTTTGACATCGTCAAATTCAATAGACCGCTCGCCTTCTTTCCGTCTGATCGCTTCCCTCTGCTTTTGTTTTCGTCAAATTGAATAGACCGCCTGTCGTCTTCGCTGGCTCCTAACTATCACGCAGGCGGTCCATCTGCGCCTTAACCCTCATCCAGATGTGCTCCCATCGTTTCCGTCTTGTTGGCCAGCCATTCAGGTATATTTCCATTCTGTTTCTCAATTTCTTGCTAGACTATGTTAATCCCCTTTGTTGCCTAGGTGTTGGTGTAATGAATTATACTACGTATGATTTAGTGTAAAAGACCAAAATTGAATAATACGTATAGTGTGATCAAGTGTGGGAATTGAGTCCAAACATGAAACAAAGTTAATAAATAGCAGGTTTAACTATTTAAGTAAGTTGCACTCCTAAGATTTATTTACAAAATTGTTAGAAGAAGTACCATTTAATCTCGCTTCTTGCTTGCCTTTGTAGAAATTCTACTTAATTAAAGTTTACTGTAGTCTGGGAAAAAGAATGTCTGTCAATGGCAATTCTATACAAGTATTTATAATAAGAACCCATATTTAAGGGTGATTTTGGATTAAACAATCTATGATTTTAATTAACAAACTGATAGTATGACTCAATTTGCTGGAATGTTGTCTTAATTAAATGAAGTTGTTATGTGATTGTAAAATTGTATGTTGTTGAGGTCATTGAATCTGATTCTAAAAATCCATTTTAGTACTTCCATGTGAGTAATTTGAAGCAAAATTGGAGTTTAAGGTTATTGGCAGGTACTCTGCAAACCCTTCTCTGAATTCAGACAGCTTAGAAGTTACACAGATGAATGACATTATTTGGGTTGTGTATTTTTTTATGAACATTGTGATTGGAGACCAAGGCAAGTAGTTGTAATTGAAAAACATACTTTTGTATGGAACACTATGATTGCCAAAACATGGAGTAATTTTTCTTCTAATTGCGCATTTGCGCGATGGGATAGTGCCCAATGCTTTTTGAATAGATCATATACCTTGGAAATCTTCTCCTAAAGGGACTATCTGCTCCAGAAATCTTCTAAAGGAACTATTACTTTCAGCATCAACAAGTTGAGTCTCTAAAGGGACTATTACTTTCAGCATCACCAAATTGGTAAACTATCTTCTTCCAAACTATCTTCTAACTAATCATAGTAATCTATAGATAAGAACAACTAACCGATTATCAATGCCAATTGGTTACTAAGAGCTTTGGTTCTGCCCTATATATGAACCTAAATAATAGTCTTCTACCAATATTAAGAATTGTCATCTATTATAATAAGTTTTAATTTGATATGAGAAGCAGAGTGAAAGTAGAGATGTGAGTTTGTATATTGTATTTAATTTGTCTGGTTGGGAATACCGGAGTAGCTTATTAGCAATACCATTGATATACCTTAGATATAGCAATTTAGAAGTTATGAGGCTGGAGAAGATCGAAGCTTCTCAGGCTAGGTAATACAGAAGAATGATTTTGCATCTGATTATGATTTTGATGTCCATTATCATTTTGCTACCGGTGCTTAGATTTGCATAAAAATATATTGCTCTTATGCAAAGCCATTAAGGAAAACAATGCAAACGAAGGTTTAAGCATCCCGCCTCAAGCTAGCCTTACTAACGTTGAATGGATTTCAAATGAAACTCTTTTAACCTTGTGAATATTATTAGTCTGCAATTTTTGTGTTCCTGGGCAAAATAAAAGATTATCTAACACCAGTTATTCTTTTTTTTTTCTAATTTTTTAATGCTTAATGATTTTTCTTTCCAAATTTATATAGATTTTAAAAATGTTTAATATATTGGGGAGGTTATTTTGAGGTGTGTTTTAGGTTGGATTTTTCATGATTATATCACTCATCTACGAGTGCTACTGATTGTAAAGCTCTCTCGTAACCATCAGATCACCTCCCTTCTGATATGCTTGGCTCATATTTTTTCTTCACAGGGTCATTGATGAATGAGGCTGCAGAGGTTCATGGGGGTTTCTAAGGGCGTTATTTATATCAATATTTATAAAACAAACAACTCTATAAGTTTATAATACTTTGTTTGTTTTATAATCACCATCACTATGTATCTATGTATCTTTTTCTCTTACTGTTCTATTTCATCTTTTGTTTACACATATTTACTATTCCCCCCCGAGAATTTGTATGATTTACTAAACTACCTTTCAGGTTAATGCAATCATTTCTCTCGATTCGGGGATAAACCAATACAGAGGACCCTTTAATACTTATTGGGTGGTTGGTGAGTTGATATCTTTCATGTTTTTTTTTAAATATATTTAGAGTTTTTAATATAAATTATTACTGAAATCTATGCCTATGCATATACTGATCATATTCTGAACACATCGATGTCTTACTTTAATTACACACTTGAACTACAACGGATGGAGACCTGATTACAATATTCAGGATATTCAATACTTCGGTATGAGCTCACACAAGAGAAAAGTTGCATCTCTTCTTTCAATTGGTGTCATTGTTCTCTATGAAAGGTGACCAAAATAACTCTATTCTTCCACTCCCAGCCATATATTTTGGAACAACCAAATTAGACCCACCTTTTCTCATATATAATTATCAATCTTCTCTATGTATGTTTGTTATATTTATTCATAACTATTTGTATGTCTATTTTTTTGAAAAATCAGAAAGTAGTATATTTATTAAAGTAAACAGCCCATTTGAATTTTAGAACTGTTGGAATTAAGTTCTTGATTAACTTCTAAATACTTATGTATTTCTACTAAGTTGTTAGTTTCGGAATAACTATTGGTTGATAAAGGTTGAAAGTAAAGGTTTTGTGCAAGAAAAATGACTTCTTGTACTGCATATTGTACTCTAGATGACCAAAATATGCCCATAAATTAAATACAAACAAATGTAATTATCTCATTTAGTGTGAATGTTTACATGTCAGTCTTAATCATTTTTATTACAATCAATTGATAGGTTGAAAGTGAGGGTGCATAATTTGAACTTGTAATGGCTCACTGCTCAGACATTTCTATCACTATGATGTTTGGATGAAAAAAAGAAAGTGAACACACCTAAATCCTTTTTTGTCCATTATATCTTTTTAGTTGTTTTAGTTTCATTCATCATTGCATTTCTTTATTCCTTTGGTTATACTTTTGTGCATGTATACAATTATAAGCACAAATGTCTTAATTTTAAAATGAATTTGATGTTGGAGATAGTGTTCATACATCCTCCCACAGGAAATGGCAGCCCCCATCTAGGTGTGGCTGTGTTGCATGTGTGGTGGTAATTGAAGCTGATGATAGTGACAATGTGAAACTGTGGGTCAGGTGGTATAACAGCCCCTCAGGGGCCATGGGAAGCGCAGATGCAGTTTTATGGGACAAGATAGTTTTTTCCTCTGAGATCTTTAAATCATCAATGAAAGTGAAGGGAACTGTTAAATGTGGGTGCGGAGGATATTTGCTATTGGTCTGTGTATAAAGCTACAACCGGCTCATTCTACTCGACTCGATCATGGTGTATAATAAATACAATGCGGGGACTGGTACAGAACTTATGAATACTTTTGCTACCTTATTATTATGTGCCTATTTGGTTGACATATAGTTTAATCAGATGATTCTCGCTTTTTGAAACACAAATGCATTTTGCTGACATCCTTTTCAAACATTCTCTTGTTGTCAATATCTTGAGGATACTTCTGCTTTATGTTGCTGTCAATACTTCATAGTTTCACATTCTTTTGAATTGCAATGTTTTGGGGATTTAAACGCTACATATTTTTCACCATGCTAATGATGTGGCCATACATATTCTTATAAAAACTAAACTATTAATTGATATAATTATAAGTTAATTATTTACAAACAAATTTATTAATTGATATTAAAGTTGCTATTGCAAATTTTTACAAACGACTCAACAGAAAGACTCCAGTCTTAAAAGCTACCTCTAGACCACTATGTTGTCATTTTGCTTGGTATTATGGTTTGAAGTAACATACTTGCGTCTTGTAAATGATTAGGTTACATGGGACACTTCTTTTCATATCATATCATACTATATGGAGTTTTTTCCCAAACTAAGGTAGTCTTGAATCTTATTTCCCAATTAGGGGTAGTTTTAAACTTATTTCTCAAGAGAGGGTATTTTCATCCTTGTCATACAATCTTGCCACATCACCTAACTCCACATCATTCACCCGTCATCACCCATTCCATGTTGCCATTCACAGCATATTTCCGTATTCTTTGAAAATAAAATAAAAAATTCTAACATTACTGGGAATCGAGCACCCACCTTCCGTAATGCCCCTACAATATTGAAACGGTGAAACCCCTGGACTGTATTAGACAATTGAAAGGTTAACTCCTTTATTATTATTTGTCATCGACATATGTTGAAGTACAGGACCACGTTCACTACAATCCTCAAAAATAGCAAATTGTTGTTTTTTATAATATTTGAATTTGAATAACATATACTACGAAATATTACTTTTTTGTGCAAGAAGTATTACTTCTTGCACAAAAATAAAAATATAATAAAATGCTAAATTCGAAATATTCAATTGAGAAATAAACAACTGATAAAAAATTTAAAAGAAAACCTTAATATGTGATATGCAATTAAAAAATAACTTCAAATTACTCAGAACTAAAAAACAAAAAAAAATAAGTAAATTTTATTCTAATCCCCGACCCACCTGAAATTTTTTCAAAATTATTAATGTATTTTATCGTAGAAGTTTTATACAAAAGATTCCTTATAAGTGACTTAACTCAGCTCAATTCGGTCTTAGTTTGAATTTTTTGTAAGAAAAATATTTTATAATGGCTCAATTTGGTTCATCTCAGTCCCGATTTTATTGATTGAATTGAAACAAAATGCTCGAATTTGCGTTAAATCCCAAAGTGCAAACCTTTACCTACCTGTGTATTAGTCGTTCATTAAGAGATATACAACGTCTTTCTGAAATAATTAAACAAAAAAATTAAATTATTAATTTAAGATACTCAACTAAAAATAATAAATAAATTAAAAGTTATAATAACTAAATGACATGAAAAGCTCCAGTCCTCCCCAATAAAAAATGGGATATAGTTAATGTGAAAATAATTGTGTGAAAATTTATATAAGAAAAATTCTTTATTTTTTTAAAGGGAAAATATCTTTGTTTAATTAACTTTAATTAATATAAGAAGAAATTATTGGTACCGAGAACAATCAAGCTAGCTGATGCCTATACTTAAAAACATGTTATTCAAATATGTAAAAACGAGAATCGATACCAATTGAAGGCTTTAGTGTGATGTTTTGCTTGGAACGAATAAGGAACATTTTAATTTGTTGGACGTGGGTTCAATCCTTCCAAGCGGCCACTTTCTTTTTTATTAAAGAACACATTTATCCCCCCTTAAATTAGATGACATGAAATTGCTATGATATGGTGATGTGGAATTGGTGGAATGATGACATAACGAAAAGTATCCTCATTTGGGAAGTAAGTTTAAAACTACCCCTATTTGGGAAATAAGTTTGAAAAGTACCCTTATTCCGGAAAAGCCCATACTATATGATATGAAAATATATAACTGATGCTTAATGATGCAAACTACCTTGGGCATTATCCTAATCGCGCATCGCGCGTCATAAAAACTAGTATAATAACTACAAGAATGGGAAGGGGAGAAGAGGGTCGTTAGACAAATTTTAGAACTGGAAAATTGTGTTCTAGGAGAGTCGAGGCCTCTCGAAGTAAGTGCCCGTGTCTTGTATCTTCTTCTTCTTTTCTGCGTTTCAGCAATAATATTGATCGATCTACTGTTAGAAACCTGAATACCTATCACGGTCCCGCTCCAGTGTCAACTCCAGTCCAGTCCGGTCAACGACCCGACGATCCCTATCTATTCCGGTCAACGACCTAACGATCTGGTTGAGTCATCGATTCGGCGGTCCATGTCCAGTCCGATCGACGATCGAGCAATCTCAGTCCAGCCTGGTCGACGACCCGACGATCCCGGTTCAGTCGATGACCTGGTCGTATATGTCTGGTCCAGTCCACGACCCGACAGCCCTTATCCAGTCTGGTCCACGATCTGGCGGCACATGTCTAGTCTGGTTCATGACCCGACATTCCATGTCTGGTCCGGCCGATGACCCGATTATCCCTGTGCGTTCTGATACACGACCAAGGAGTACTTGTTTGGTCTGATTGATGGTCGGGCAGTCCCAGTTCGATACGGTGTAGTTAACGACCTCGTGGTCCCCGTCCGGTCCGGTCAATGAACCAGTGGTCCCCTTCCTGTCAGGTTAACCACATGGCGGTCCTCGTCCTATCCGATCAACGACCCGACGGTCCTCATCCTGTCTGGCAAATGACTCGACGGTCTGTGTTCGGTCCGATTAACAATGGGGCGATCCTGGGGTGGTCCATAAATGATCCGGCAATCCCTGTTCGGGCCGGTCGATGACCCGGTGGTTCAATCTCATTTTTTCGAAATCATTTTTTAAAGTGAATAGTTTTAAAAGAACCCTTGAGTTGTCAATCAATAGGGAGATGGGAAAAGAATTCATCAAACTAACTGTTGTGATTGACCAGGACCGACCAGTTTCGGACCCAACTTTCGTATACGTTGGACCCAGTACCCTACTTGGGATGTACTATCTTCGGTTCCAGACTGGGACCGTACTTTCGGTCTTTTGATCGGTCACAGAACCGGGTGAAAATTTTGTATAAACATGTTTTCAAAGATTCATTATTTTTTGCTTGAAAATATGATGGAATAAAGCAAAATGGCTCACTAAACTGTATGCGCTTCCTTGTTATGAAGCAGCAGTCAATCCATGCAATTTTGGACGCGATTTTCACTATGGGTCATCCGGAAACAGTCTCTCTGTGCTTTAGTACAGGGGTAAGACTGTGTACATCTGACCCCCCCCCCCCTACCCCCACCATAGGTGGGAGCCTTTGCGGTACTGGGGTAAATGAAAATGATGAAAATGATGATGTTTTCAAATTTGAAAATTTAAAAAAAAAACTAAAAAATGAAAACAATTTGTTAGTAAACAAGCCCTTATATTTTGCATCTGGTTGCTTTGCCCACTCCATTATTACTTTTAGTAACCTTTCCAATTTTATGTTATTAAAATTGTTGTCCCTCCAAAAAAAATTATTATTCTGTCAAAAAAATATTGTTATTGTTTTAATTTAGACGTAGGACATAATGAATCAACCCTTCCTTTGGATCTCGAGTGGACTATTTAATGGATTATGAGAGGTGAATAAACGCAAGCAATGATGGACAAACAATAAATTGCTGGCTGGGAGTAATAATTGGGCACTCTTACAGCGCCCAATTATTACAGCGCACTCTGCTACAAGCCACTCTGGGCCGATCGTCTAAACTAGCTGGGAGAAGAGGAGACTAATTGCTATTGCTAGAGAGTATTAACTGTCAACCCTTTACAATGAAATAAATGTTACTATTTATAATATCAAGGTGTATGTAATACTGATGATGTGGAGGACGATGAGTGGTGATAAGTCCGTATTTAGACACGCATTTGATGCGTGTTGGGATTGGATTTTGATGGTTTTCCTAGCTTTAAGGTGTTACAAGTCTCAATTTTAGCTCAAGTTATGTTTAACAGGCGTTGGTTCGAGTTTTGTGTCATTTGGAGTCAAAATCAGGATTTTAGAGTTCGGCACTGGCGCTTGAGGAGAAATCAGGGATGAGTTGAGAAGCATTTGAGATTGATTTGAGAGCTATCAAGGTCACCGGGAGGTTCACGATGAAGATTTGAAGGAAAAAGAGCTCTAGGATTGGCTTCAGGATCAAAAGAAGATGAATGAAGCTTGAAAACGACGATCAGAATGACCTTCTGTCAGTCGTTCAATCATATCTCTTTGTAGGAAAAACCAATGGACACTATTCAAGTTTTATATGAAATCCGACTTCAAGGGATACAAATCATATGAAGACACCATTACGAGAATATGAGAGCAAGAAGGTGAAAACAGACGATGAAGTCAGATGATCTCTGTTGCGATTTCAGAATGACACCTTCCACCGTTTTGATCATATCTCTTGATTGGATGATTCAAATTACATTCGGCAAATTGGGGTGGATAGAGGACTTCATTATCTACAACTTTCATGAAGGAAGTTTTGTCAAATTCGGAAGTTTGACGCACGCCGTGCGTAGGGGAACGCACGATCGTGCGTCCGAGGCAAAAACGGAAGAAAGCCACTGCCACGTACGCACGATCGTGCGTGGCAAGGTACGCACGATCGTGCGTACCCCGGAAACGCGGATTTCAGCCCTTTTTAGTCCCAGTTCAGCCCAAACTCATCTGTTTTCTATAAATAAGACCCCCATACCCATATTTTGAGGTTACGAACATTACGGAGAGGCCTGGGGACGAATTTAACACCGTTTTTACGCTATTTTCTTCCAAGACCCTGGGATTATTTGTAAGTTCATCTTTTTAATTAATGACAATTATTTCTATTCATCCCAATTCTGTTGATTCTTCAATTATGACTTGTGAGTAGTTTAATTAGGGATTTGGGATTGATGAAGGGGTTAATCATGATTAATGGCTAGATTCTTGTTGGTTTAATTGCATGAATGCCGTTTAATTTGTGTTTGAAGAATTTAATTGATATCTTTTGTAACCTAAAACGCGCGCTAGAATTACAATTGCTTGTAGAATAAGTTAAGAGAGATCTAATTTATTCTAGGACACATTCACACACACTTAATCATTCGCTAAGAGATTACTAGCGATTAAGGGGCCGTAAGCTCGCTTGTCTTGGCATTAATTTAGGATCTTGTCGCATGAGAGATCAGCCTGGTCCCCTAAATTATTGTACTCTACACCACGGGAGCGGTAAGAACTTAGTAATGTTTAGCTAGGCTCAATTAAATTAATTTCATGTAATTAGGCCTATTCTGCCAGAAATCTGGATACCCCGGAATCAATCCTTGTTCCCTTCGTCGTTAATTAGAAAGAAACCAATCATTTATTTTATTCGCTCATTCGCATTAGTTTAATTTAATTTTTATTCAATCAATCAATCAATCTCGCACACTTGCATTTTATTTTATTTTATTTTTAATCGCTGAATTTAGTTAATCTTTAATTCCCTTTTGTCCGTCCTTGTGGAGACGATACACGTACTTACACCACTATATTACAATCTTTTTAAGTGCGAGAAAACTCACATCAAGTGGCTAGCTTCCCAACCACCAAATCTATTGCATTAAATGCACCCCCTGCCAATATCTTGATTTCCCGCCAAGGGGTCTGGATGAGCGTCCCCCAGGTCTTGGATCCATATTCTGGCTGAACATGAGGGAGCAGCCCCACTCGGCTTATCAGAACTGTCATACCGAAGACCACAGATCACCACCTGTCCCATGTTGGGCAAAGGCCACTAAGGTCGAGCGTCCTTGAGGACTCTATGAGCATCCGACCGGAACCTTGCCAGATCGTTCCCAACTTGGGCCTTGATGGTTTCCTTGCTAATTGGTAATGGGCCAATCCGCTATTGGGCCTATTAATGCAACAGAAGTCCCCCACTTCTGATGTTCCGAGCGTACGCGGGACATGAAGAATTATACATGTCTTTCCCGAGCCGAGCTCCACCGACATTCCTGACGTGATGTTTTACTGTCACCAGGCGGTTTCCGGAACCCTAGGTGACGGTTACGGTAGGCAGTTCAACTTTCAATGTGGAAATCATCATTGCACGCCTGTTGAGCTCTGCGCGACACGTGACCCAGGGTACGCTCCTCGATATGTGTCACGCTCTTACTGGTCTACTGGGCGGTGAAGTCTTTTATAAATACCAGTTCCCTTGGATGGTTTAGGGTTTCCATTTTTTCGCTCATTCGCTCTCTAGTGCTCAGACCTTCCGTTCAGATTTTTCGATCGTTAGTTCTTCTCTTCACAAGTTTTCAAGGTAATTCCCTCCCTCATTCTCTTCTTTGCTCTTTCTTTGATTTTCCAATGTTGAATCGTATGGAGATAACCACGGATTCCCGTTTGTCCTTTGAATCGGATTCGGAATCACGGTCATCAGGGGCGGCCCTATATGTTATAAAAAATTGTAGAATTGAACTGTTTTCTATCTAAATTCACATGCATAATAATTTAGTAAGGAAACAATAATGGTGATTCTATTTGTATTTTATCAATGTTTAAGTCATATTTAAGGAAATAAATCTATTATTATCACCTCCTAAACCCCCCCTCCAATGATGTAATCATTCTGAATCGTTTCATTTTTAGTAGCTAAATTATTGTTCTATGAGTTCTCATCTTGAAGATGACATTCAGAATTTGACATTCAGAATCTTCTCCTCTTTTTTATTTATCCTATTCAGATTCAATCCTTTTATATATTACACCTTGAAATTAATTAAATTTTTAACATTTATCATTATTGAAAATGTTGGTCTAACAAAATCAACAAGTTATATATAGCACCAACACGCAATACAAAACAATCAACAATTAAGAAATCAAACTATCAACTATGAATAGAATCAATTAATAAACTAATCAAATAATCATATGAGACTAATATGCTTTCCAGTGATTTTTGTAATGAAATTTTAAGGCAATGTTTTTCATCAAGTGTAGATTATGTCCATAAAATTTCAGCTTAAAATTCAATCGTGAATTAAGTTAAATAAATGATTGAAAAACAATGCACCAAAATATGTATACAAAACGTAGTGTTTTTCAATAATTTATTTAACTGACTTCTAAATTGAACTTTGAGTTGATTTTTTTTTACATAATCTACACTTCATAGAGAACATGATCATAAGTTTTCACCAAGAAAATCCATTCCGAAGAACTTCAACAAATGTAGCGCGGGAAAATGAGCCTACTCACACCTATTACAAAGAACCAAACTTGGGCCTATTTTTTATCCATTTTTTTGGGCCTAGGGCGCCCGCCCCACTTGCACCCCCTGTGACACCGCACCCGTGTGTACCCGAATTTACTATTCGAAAGTTTTGTAATTGATGTTTTGAACTTGTTATTACCAGCCGTGTGTAACACATGTGTTATCTTATGTAACTCATGCTTTGACATTGTGTGAAACGAGTAGTGTTTGATGTAACTTGTGTTTGTTAACCTATCGTTGGGATCCGTGTTTCGTGAGTGAGTTTCCAAATACTGATGTGGGCCATCTTGGTTAGTATAAGAGCCCGATATTATATGGAGAGAAATCGCATTACGAAGACAGAAATAATAAGACTCAATTTTACTCCGTAAGGAATTATCGGTAAGGATTTTCCTTCCGTGCTGACTTGGACCGAAGGGGGTGCGTACCACACCTCCTTGGCACTTACAAGACAAAGAGAATATGGTATTTTGACTTTTGGGGCGGACCATGATGGAGTGGGTTTGTGTAGAGAATAAAATGATAAGGATTGGACCCCATTTGTACTTGATTGTGACACTTGGTGGAGAATAACCCACATCCCATTCTTTCCACTCCACACAAGGGGAATAACCTTTTTGGAGGCCTAAGGGGCACCCTTAGTACCCCCCATACGGACTTAGTTGACTTCGGGAAGAAGGGAATCGCACAAACCAAAGAAAGAGAGAAAAGGGAGAGCTGTTCGCAGTTTCTTGCTACTATGCGTATGGTTGATTGTTCAGCCCATATCTTGAGCTTCACTCGTTCAAATCAGGCGTGTGAGGTGTCCATAGAAAGATCTTAAGACAAGGATCCTGGAATGATGTAGATCGCGACGATCGGAGTTGAGGAAGGCTTCCAAATCTGCGTTGGAAAGTACGACCCTGCAGCAGGGTTTCTTCTTCTCTAGAGGTGAGTTGAACCCGAAAACTTCCTCTTCTTTACATAGATCGTATGTAAGGTTTAGGAGGCTATTCCACTTTGTTCTTAGGGTAGAATGTATTCTTGAAATGTTAGACATGTGAGTTTAAAGGTTAGGCACTAACCTTAAATGAACCTTGAACGGTTAGGAAGTAAACTTGCCGGGGAACACCTCTTCAAGAGGACTGTTTAATTTCGTGGCAGGAGGGTGGAGCCAGCTGCTGAGAGCCGGCTGCTGAGCCAGCTGCTGAGAGAAGGCTGCTGCCCACTCATTTTTTAACGCAAGGAGTTAGCTCGCAACCTTCCTTAGCCGAGCCTTGGTCGTTGGAGCGTGAAAGGAAGTCTAAAGCTCTTTAAGGTGAGGACGACATCTAGTTGCTTACAACTTGTAGGTTATGCATGAGATTACCTAAATGCTTAAATCATGTTTTCATAAATAAAGATGATTGAACATGATATGAATGATAAGTAATGGACTTGATCATGAATTGAAACCATATTGATGATTGTGGGGTAAATGAGGTATAAATGTGCTATTATGTTAAATAGACATTTCTAACTCATGTATGAATGATATGTGTATGTAAGTGAATAATTGCATGATGATGATTAGCACATGGGAGGCTGCCACATATCTATAGATATGCAGGGGCTACCATTATGATTAAATGAGTTGTATTGAATGATCTTAATAGTAATGACATACTAGTTAAGGATTGTTCGAATTGTTGATAGAATCAAACCTAGGGGTTGGATTGTATGTGATGAACTTGATGGTCTTCAAGTGTCTATTGTGATTTAGTGTTAACTAAGATCAAGTTAGGGGCAGTCCGTAGGATGTCCCGAGGTAGCTTAAGTGGTATGATAACTCTAGGCATAGTAAGTGTCTAGGAGTTTGGAATCTATGCCAATGTAAATTGATTGTGAGTGGTACTCCAGGATTTGCATATGGGTAGACACAGGAATTGGGGCCCATGCCAATGTAAGCTGGTTAGGGGTGGTACTCTAGAGCTTCGTTGGGTGGGTACAATATGCGACTCATGGAGACGTAAATTGGGCCGAGCTCATGCCATGAGATCGGGTTACATGGAGACGCAAATTGGGCCGAGCTCATGCCATGTAACCAGATTTGCATAGAGACGTAAAGTGGGTCGAGCTCATGCTATGCAAACCGAGAATATATCGAATCCGTGCACGTGCGACTCGTAGTCACGGGATATAGGGAAAATGTTTGTGGATAAACATGGGCCTGCGGGCCGACTGCTTGACTTTATTTAAAGTAAGTATATATTTTGGAAAGGGGTAACTGGGGATTACTGCCTAGATTATACTATCACCCTATTTGAGGATCTTGTGTGTGAAATACTTGTTGTATATCTATTAGATGCCTGCCACACCAGTACTTTATAGCCGTATGGAGTACTGACCCCTTCGGGGGCGTCCCACCACCATTTCAGGTTGAGGCTTGAGCTTGCTACCTGTGCCCGTTGCTCGGGTGATCATTTGGAGAGAAGACGTGGTTCGTGCTTTCTCCATTCTGTTTGAATAATATTAAAACATGCTCGTGGATATTTTACTGTAGAGCCTGCGTGCTCATGAATAGCCCTGTGTGGCCCTTTTGTTTTAAACAATGTTTCCGATGTATTATGAATTACTTGTTATGTTTGTTTATGGATGTTATATGTGTGAATGATATTCAAGACGCTTTGTATAATATGAACGAGTTGGACTGCGGTTGACTATTCGTATTGTACGGCGGGTTGTTGACGTGTCCGAGGAAATCCGGGGCGTGACCCCCCCCCCCCCCCCCCCCCGAGGGCCACCCCTGACGGTCATCTGGAGAAACGAGTTAAGTCACTTTACAGTTTACACTCTTCATCAATTAATACTCTATATAATACATCAGATGGCTATTGCAAACAATAGGCCATATGACTACTCCGCTATAGAGAGTTTTATAGCGTCAATCCATCGCTCCAACTCCATAGTGCCGCTATTGACATCATTGATTATAATGTTAACGAGGACCAACAACTATGTCATGGGTGCATGTAGGGCAGGATGGTTTTAGGCCAGAACTGTAATCGGGGTGAGCTTAAGGTCGTGGACTACAAAAATTAGGAACGGAATCGGGCGGTCCAGTTCCATCTAATTTTCTTCGTCATAGGCAGTCAAGATGTTTGCTTTCTTCGTCTTTAGTCCAAGATCAGTTCCAATCATCAACTTCTTGACTTCGTCCCACGTCTCCTTAGCTGTTTCTATGCTATCAATTAGGATGTAAATATCATTTGGAATAGCTTGGAGCAAGTACGTCTTAGCCATCAGATCTGCCTTAATTCTCAGTTTGTCTTCCTCAGTATACTCAGACTTCGTCTTTAATCTTCTTTCCAGAGCAACTGGAGGGTTGTTCCCATTTTCTCCAGTTACATTCGTCCAGATTTCAGCTGGTCCTTGGGTGAGTGATTCCAACATAGCAGATGAAATTTCTTTGCCTTCCAGAAAATTCAGAAATCTTGTCTTCCACATCTGATATTCTCCTCTTCTTAGGATTGGAGGTCTGTTGTCAGTACCGAGTGTTAAAGCTTCCATCTTCACTGTTGACTTTTAGAGTTGACCGTTCGAGTGATTTGATCAGAAAAAGAAATTTAAAGTACAGAATATCGAAAACCTAATTCAGGAAGTAGTTCGAGAAGTAGAGTTCGAGAACCTCTTTCAAGAAGCAGTTTTCGATATTATATATCGAAAACCCTGCTATCGAGAAGCGAGTTCGAGAAGTAGCTATCGAGAAGTCAGTATCAAAAACTTTAATTCGAGAACATAGTTTCGAGAACTTGACTGTCGAGAAGCTGTATTGAGAACCTGCAAATTCGAAAAAGCAAGATATCAAGAACTAAATATCGAAAACTGAGTATCGAGAAGTGAAACTCGAGAACTCAGTTAGAGAACTAGTATCGAGAACGTAGTATCAAAATCCTGCAAATTAAAAATTTGGTTTAATACAATTTAAACAACTTTTCTTCAAAGTCCTTAATCTCGAGATCCTGCCTGTATAGTTTTCCGTCTGAAAAACCTGTAGCAACCTCGAGAAACCTACTTTTCGATATCAATATATCGAGAACCTCAAATCTGAAATCTTAACAAAGCTTAAATCCAAGATATACTTCTTGCTCGTATTTGAGAGTCGATTTCAGCAGTACATCTTTTACAATTTTTCGTTCAGAAATGAGATTACAACGATTAAAAGAGTAAAATGTCGAAAAGGTGAAAAACAGAGGACTTCAAAAACTTCTTCGTTGATGATCACACCCGAGTAGGCTCTGATACCAGTTGTTGGTCCCAGATTTCTGTAGACTAACACACAGCTAGATGGTATTCATCGATATAAACAGATAAGCAGAAGATCAGACAATGATATAGCAATATCGAGAACAATAAATCTTCAACTTTCTATTTATCGATAACTTTTTACAGCGTAAGGCTAGAGAATAGAATGATCGACATTTAGACCTGTACACTAACGTGCATATTTATAGGCGCAGTGCAGGTACCTAAAGTGGTAACCTAGGAGTTTGGGCCTAAAGCCTTTTTGGGCCTTATTCCCTTACAACTTATTTATTACATAATTAATAATACCATAAATGGTATACCAAATCTATTAAATAAACAATACATAACAGACAAACTTGATTCACAATAAAATAGTTCTAACATATCCAGAACCGCATCTAATATATAATTAAAGTCGCAGATGTACTGTGGTCAAATTAAAAGTGCAAGGACAAAATTCCGAACCTCCACCATGTTTTGAGCACCAAGCTTAGAATTAACTTCAATAGAAAATTATAATTTTAAAAGATGCATTGTACTAACCATTCCGTCTCTTCACGTCTCCTGATAAATTCACCTGCCACCTGGCAATATAGGTATCAGCAGATTACAGAGAGACAACAACAACTTAGAAATGTTTGTTTGAGTTTCTCTTCCTTTATTAGAACTTAAAAATGTTTGTTTAAGTTCCTCTTCCTCTTCCTTCCAGCAACTTAGAAATGTTTGTTTAAGTGCTCATTGGTATTCATGATGTGAGAAGATAACTATTGTGGAAGAGTAAAATCTTAAAACTAACATTTTTGGTGGGAGCAATTCGTGCATTTAGTGTAAAAGTTCTTAATAATGAAGCACACAAAGAGCAACCATACTTTTCTCTCAATTCATCCGCTAATTGCCTTTGAAGTTTTTCATCAGGGGGAACCTTTCCTGATCTTAAACAAGCTCCATGAGCAACAGAACGAAACATGCATCTCCCATCTCCAAGTATACCTGAAAAGCATAACACTTGTTATTTTACAAATATATCATTGAGAAAGGTCAAACACATTATTTTGGGAGGAAAGACAAAAATTAATGCTATAACAAGAAATAAGTTTTAAAATGTGATCTCACCAATAATAGAATAGTCAGTATAAATCTCCTTTTCTCCACGTAAAGAGTCAGATACATCATCCTTGTTTTCACTACACTCAAAGCCTTTGGCATAAACGAGATCAGAATTTGAACAGCAAACAAGAAGGAAGAAAGATGCAAAACACTTCTTCCACGTTATGAGTCCCATGTTACTGTGACCCTTTGCTTGACTAGGGATGAAGAACTTTGTCATATCCACATTGTGGGTCCCAGTTGAAATAGCAAGACAATCCTTCCTGGAACTTCGAAAGTAGATGGTAGGTATACTAGAATTGGACTTGGATGATAAAATGGTTGCATACCTAAACTTCGAATGCCCATAGGAAACTATATTTCTTCTTAAACAGACTACACTTTTTACACAAGTTTTGTTAGGGGAACATAGCATCATATTGGCAATTAACCATCCACCTGAATAAGTAAACACTAAGAACCACGACGGTTGATTGGCTTCAAGTACAACTACAAGAACACAAATAAAGCCAGAGATCAAATTGGATTCACAAAAATGAAATATGCTTGACAATAATAAACATCCCCCTTTTTCCTCAGAAGTATGAGGAGCACAAGTTTGTCCAGATGCATGTTAAGTCATTCCAAAGGGAATCAACCACAACAGCATCAAGTAGATTTATGGAGCATGCCAGTGTGCTCACTAAGGAGCATGCTGGTGTGATGAATGGCTAAGATTCATTCATCTATAATATTTATAGAATCCCGGTCATTCATCATGTTAGCGTGCTATATATATCTTCTCCAACAATATCCCACCCTGCCCTATCCCATAAAGAGTTTGGGATGGACTGACATGAATCAATATATGAAATCAGAGTTAAAAGGATGAAAAAAGTTAAAAAAAAATAAGATAAAAAGGATAAATTGTCCGTACTGAGATCTAGGATAGCCTTTTGTGTAGCTAATTCGCCAAGTAGTGTCTATACTGAGAAGTAGTCAATTTGGGTACCATAAGCTGCATTATAAAAGCATCTAAATGTAAAATATATTTCCAAATCCCGTCAAAACTAACACTGAAGTAGCCCCGCAAATTATAGTGGCGCTATAGACCGCTACAGTCGTTCTTTCCGCTATAGTGGCACTATTTTCAACCACTATGCTCTAGGCAATCTAATTGCGCCTAGCCCCCGCTCCGCTACTCTGCTATAGAGTACTATTGACTTCATTGCCAAAAAATGATCGCAGGGTGGAGTTCATTCAACATAGAATAAATATAAAAATATAAATCGACATATAAGAGTGTAGATTACTCATCCTGTAAGGTTTGAACATTTTTCATCAAACCACAGGTCTTTATAATGCAAATAGAAATACTCTTTCTAGCAGTCTGAGTGTGTCGAAGGTCAGTATGCATAGACGGGTCAAATGGGCGTCCAACAGCCTGCGTGTAATGTGCTGTGGGTACAAGATTCTGCACCAACACACCCGCTTCCTGGAGTTCCTGGAGGATGTATTACGAACACGGATGGCCAATTGTAGTTCACCATAATCAGCCCCAAGACCATTGAGAATGTTGATTACCAGATCTTCCTCAGAAATGGGACTTTGAGCGAGAGCCAACGCCTCAAATATGGCATACATTTCAGCAACATATTTTGTGATTGACCGGCCTCCTTTTTGGTTTGAGAGAGAGAGAGGCTTTGAGTGAGAGCTTATCCCAGCCCAGCCCTATTTTGCCATCGTGACAAATGAGATCAAGTGCTGAATATAGCATCGGCACAACTTCCGAGTAGTGCACTAATGATAATGTGGTCTTGTCCAGGGGCGTAGCCAGGACGGATGTCTACCCTGGGCCGACTTTACACTAAAAACATTATATAAAAATTTTAAAAGCGATAATAGTGTAAACATAATGATTAAAATCCATTAAAATTCATAGTAATATTTTTAAACAATACATACAATGTTTGAAACTAAAACGTTAACTGAACACGACGCTCTTTGACCTTAGCAAACTCATCTATGACAGACTCAACGTCGATTTTGATGGCAAATTCCTTTTCAATAAAGATGGTCAAACGATCGGCAAGAAATTCATCTTTCATCTTATTACGAATTTCATTCTTCACGAGTTTCATTGCAGAAAATGATCTTTCTGTTGTTGCAGTCGAAACAGGTAAAGTCCATACAAGATGAATTAATCTTGTAATCATTTTGAAGTGTTCTGCCTTTCCAGATTTGACCAACTCTTCACTCAACTTTGCAAGAGAATGAACTTGAAACTGGGAATTTTGAACTATGTGAGGTTCAAAAAATTGCAACTCACTCTTCAAAGCATGCCTCTCGTGAGCCTGAAAATCATCGGGATAAAATTCCAAAGCAAGCTTGTAGATATCATCAGCATTATATGATTCAAATGAATTTTTTGGATCCAAACCCACACTAAGTCGGAGCAATTGAACTGATGATTCGTTGAATCTACACTCCAACTCTGTCAATTGAAAATCAATACTTTGGGTGAAAAATTCATAACGATAATAATGCTCCATATCTACCTCTTTTCGACCACGCCTAAGCTTGCTCATCATGTCAGGCACATGAATTTCATGCTGCAAGCAAAAGTATTTTACTTTCTCAAACAAGCTCTCCCACCCGTCATTTCACAACTTTTGAAGCAAATCTTTTGCGGTTTCAACAAAACCAATTGCAGATAAAATGTCAACATTATCTCTTTGTAATGCTTGACAAACAAAATCTGTTATACGCATAACTGCTTCCATTAAATGCAAACCAAATACAAAATCAAAGCTCTTAACACTAGTGCAAGCACCATCAGCTTCAGTTCGAGCTTTGGGATTTGGACCATCACATGCAATACTCATAAGAACTGTACATGTTGCATTAAACATTTCTATCATACTCAAGATAGAATCATAATGAGAGCCCCACCGAGTAGTACCTGATCTAAGGCAAGGATGTCATTTGATTTTTTCCTCGGCCTGAATCCCTCTCACCACGAGCTAACATACCAATGACTTCCAATCTATGTGCCTCTTGTAATTCTGTGTTTCGCTTTGGTGAAGATTTTACAATGTTGATAACTTTATCCAACATTGAAAAAAAAATCCAAACTGGGTCACATTGTTTAGCTGAGGAAACTAGAGTCAACTGCAACCTGTGCGCAAAACAATGCACATAATACGCATATGGACAATCATTCAAAAATAATGCTTGTAATCCATTCCACTGTCCACGCATATTACTAGCACCGTCATATCCTTGACCTCGCAACTTGTGAAGCTGAAGATTATACTCAGAAAGAACCGCACTTATTTCATGCTTAAGTGTTTCAGAAGAAGTGTTAGAAACACCTTTAATAGCAAAGAAACGTTCTGTCACAATACCTTCAATGTTCACAAATCTAAGAATAATAGCCATTTGTTCTCTATCAGATTCATCTTTGCACTCATCTACAAGTATAGAAAAATACCTGTCCCCAATTTTTTCACGAATCATATGCCGAACACGATTAGCTAGAAGAGCTAAAAGTTCCTTTTGAATATCCGGGGAGGTATACTTGGCATTCTGTGGAGCATTACTCAAGACAATATCATTCACTTCAGTATTCCATTCTCCAGTATATTTAATCAATTCAATAACATTTCCACGATTGAGAGATGTTTCGGACTCATCATGACCCCTAAATGCACAACCTTGTAAATCTAATCACAAAATACATTTAATGGTTGTCCTTACACGCAAACGATTTTTCACCACTTCTTCTTTACCGATCCTAGCAATGACTTTGTCAATATGTTGACTTGGTTTCATTAAGGAGTCAGCAGAAGTCACACTCTTATTATGAGGTGATGAAGGGGATGAACCAACATGCACAAGAAACACACAATCTTTACCCTGATGAACTCGTTTCCAACTATCAAAACCAGTAGTCACTAAAGCCGAAAGACAAGAGGAATGCACAACGTCACTGAAGAGAAAGCATGGAAAACAATATGCCTTATGCGTTGTTGGAGAGTATTCCAACCAATTAAATTCATTGAACCAAGTGGCTTGAAAACGACGCACCCTATCTTTGTAAACTCGGCCTTTGTAAAAGTTCAATTTTGGTTGATAAGGTCCAAACATCAAATAGGATCGTCTAATTTCATCTCTTTTCTCTAACGGCCAATGACTTATCATTTTGCGTTTTCCTGGATCCCGCTCAATTTCAAGTGCATCTGAAACTACTTCCTCTTGAGCGGATGAGATATTAGGAGTTTCAATTGTGTCATTTAACTCTTGTCTACTTTGTGTGCTTGTACTTGGCTTATAAAAGGAACGCAATGTGATTTTTGCCTTTTTGGAAGTAAATTGAGTAGCCATACCTACTAAAATCACCAATAAATAAATAAAAAACTAATCATTACTTTATTTTAATTCATATTAATGTTTTTAAAAATTCGCAAATCACATTTCACATTCGTAAATTTCTATTTCACAAATCACAATTCAAAGCACACAATTACACAAATTACAATTCAAAGCACACAATTAGTCAATTACACAAATCAATTGTAAATTTGTAACACAACAAGTCACTACTCACTAACACAAACTAATTTAACAAATAAAATGCTTAATTAATCTAAAAAATTGTAAAAACAAAAAAAATTAACTTACCTTGGCCGCAGGTGAGCAGAAGGCAGTGAGAAGAATCGAAGAACCAGAAGGCACCACTCCAGCACTGAGCACTCAAGAGAGAGGAAGACAACAGTGGGCGACGTACGGCGATTTGGCGGTGCTCAGGTACTGGCTGAGCGGGCAGAGCGGCTGATTCGTTTAGGCGTACACCGGTGCGTCCGGACGTCCGGTTGAATAGCAGCGACGATGGGCGTCATTAGCTTGGCCGCTTGGTTGCTGACTTGCTGCGTTACTTTCCCTTCTTTACTTGGAGCTTGGACTCTTTTAATTCTACTGGGCCATAATGTTTGTCTATTGGGCCGGTTTAATTCTACACTAGGCCAGTTTCTAAAACAGATTAAATTTATATATATAATATAAAAAAAATTGCCCTGGGCCATGGCCCAGCCTGGGCACCCCCTCCCTCCGCCCCTGGTCTTGTCGGTACCTAATGGCGTAGCATGGATTTGGCTGAGTCTTGGCGGCATCCACGTATTTGTCCGACATTGTAATTAAACCGTCAACTTAATCATCAAGGCCGAGACCCACTAGGGAGGACTGGACCTGACACTTCCAGACAGGGTAATGGGACGTGGTAAGTTTGATGGGGAAATGAGTTGAGGCCGTAAGAGAAACAACCTGCGTGGTAGGTGTGATGATCGACATGGATGGATTGGGAAAAAAAATGAGCTCGTTAGAGGAAGGCTCTTGATACCATGAAGAAGTAATTGAAATGTATATAATTGATGATAGTACGTACATGAGTTTATATAGACTTACATGGAAGTGATAGTATCTACTAACTAACTAAACACAAACTATGGGATAATAAGCTAAATGTATGGGATAATATGCTAACCGTATGGGATAATTACAAGTAATAAATACATGATAATATTATGCATGCTTCAATACTAGAGAGGTCTATATGTCTTTATACAAAGGTATTGATAAACGTCTAATCTACTAATGTATATGTATAGAATTTTTAGACCTTACCCACCCAAAGGGAAACAAAATTCCATTACAGAACTAAAGTTGGACAATTTCAAGAAATTCATCAAGAAATCCCCAGCTCAATTGTCGTCAAGATGCAAGCAAGCACAATATAGTCCTTATATACGTACTTGTTTATTTGGGAATTGGTAGGGGCATAAATTGTAGCCTATCAGTGCTCATTTACGCCCTACTATTGTTAGTGTATCCATGTTCTTTTCATTTTGTCCGACTTCTGAAGGTATATAAAAGCAAAAAAATCAGTAAAAAAATATTACACTTAGAAATATAATAGCAACCTATGTGATATAATGTACTATAAGAAGACGAAAATTGGAAAAATAATGGGCTACAAAGAAAACGCAACATTAAAAGAGAAAAATAATATGATGGGAAGATAGCCATCAATAAAGAAAATACCAGGAAAATAATATCAACTAAGTGATCAGATAACCAGCAAGTAATGCAATATTACGGAAGAGATGAATCACCCGCGTTGATGATTGATGAGGAGTGGGATATCACATCAGCTAACAGTCGCAGTAATGACGAAAACGAACAAATCTCTACAGAGCGAGTTTCTTCAAGCTACTAGATATTTTTTTTTACAGAACAGTGCTGATAGTCTGAGTGTGTGAACTGTGAAGGACCGTTATGGCATTGGAATTGGGGTTGCAGTACACATGGATTGTGACTTGTGAGACCATTTGGAGTGGTGCGGTTTTCCGTTAAACCGGAACATGAATAGGAACGGCCGGGTTTTGAACCGGACCAACACCTTAACAGAAACCGCATAATGGGTCTGTTTGGCAATCAGCGGTGTTGAAGTTTAGTCCCGTAGATCCGAAAGCCCAACACACACTTTGGATATTAAGGATGTTTGTCTTGGTTAAACGGTGTATAAAATATAAAATAGTGAATTAAGATTTAACTCAAAAGCTAATTGTATTACGTAATTATGTGATTACACTGAAACTCCCCGAACGGTAGGTCGGTATGAGTTCAAATACAAAACAAGAGAGATGATTCTATTGCTAAGCTCTGTGTCTGAAATTGCTAACCCTTTACAATGTATTCAATGCAGGTATTTATACTAAGAGGAGGTAGGTGGGATGGTGACATGGCTTAACCCGATTGGTTGCGGCCTCTGCCACCTTGCACCCATGCCTCTACTTGCTATTGACATATTTCAGCATTAAATGCGGCTCCCACTTGCTGACTACCCGTCCGGGTAGCGCGTTCGGTGTGCGGGACCCCTTTTGTGGGTGTTTGGATGCTAGTACTTTGTTGATTATCTCAAGTGAATAAATAGACCTGAATGTTGTTCAGGTAAATGCCGTTCGGGATATCTTGGACCTTTCTGATTGCGTTGGGCTTCCTGTTTTCCCTGGGCCTTCTTTATGCTTTGGGCCGAGCGTATTGGGCTTGGGCCCAATACCCCAACATGAGTCCCCCACTTCCTATGTCTCGAACAGTAGCGAGTGCATAAGGAAGTAGAAGAATTCTGCCCGAACGCTGCTCGGGTATGTAGCGGACGGGATTTCGCCAGTTCCCGAGGCATAATCTTGACGGTTTTCTGCGGGTGCCGTTTCAATTTCCCGATAATTGTCATGATTACTTGTTGGTGTTTCTCTGCGTGACACGTGTCCCCGTAATCATTCTTAGCAACGTGTCCTCCCCTGATTGGTTGACGAACCGGCGTGTTAGGTTATTGTAACACCGTCCCCAAATGCATTTACTCTTAAGTGAATAATATTGTATTTAACCTTCTGGATTGGGTAACGAGTTTACGATGTGATGAATTTTTATTAATTCTTTTGCGTGAGTAGTAAATTCGCACGTGGGGCCCGCACCGGGAGCGGGGGCCGCCCGATATTCCTGAGACCGTAAATTCCATTCAACTTGGTCTATATAATATTTATATAGTGGTGGACAATTGATTTGGTCCAAAGAAATGATATAGGGTTGACCGATTGATCAAAAAGGCCAAAATACCGGTATTGGTAATTTAACGAATAAAAGCCCGAAATGAATTTCGAAGGCTTATAAATTAAAGTTGGGAAATGTACATTCATTATAAGGGTCATAATGATTAAGAACACATAATATATTTTATTTGACCCGATAAAATAAAATATATTTAAAACTGTCCAAAAAATACAACTTTCGGGACCGATTGTACACTTCTGAACAAAAAGGGTTGACCTCCCACATGGGTGGGGGCCAACCCACGATTTTAGTCATGTGAACCAAGGGGTTGGGCGGCTGGAATGGAGAGGGGAAGGTGGGAGATGTTGGGATTGAGAGGAAAGGCATCAAAGGTACACATGATGGACCCCCATTTCCTTACTCATTTGCAAAGAAAGACAAAAGAAACTTTCCTCCCTCCTCTCCCACTCATTGAGCTCGGCCAAGACACACCAAGAGAGGAAGAAACCTCTGCAAACCACCATCCTCCATAGCAAATTCAAGCTCAAGCAAAGGGGTTCCAAGGAGGAGGATTAAAGAAGGGAAAAAGCTAGGAAAAAGTGTGAAAATTAAGGTGATGACCTTATCATAACTTTTCCTTTATTTTTCTTCTATAATATGGGATATATATCATATGAAGGTTCCATAGGATGGTTCCACATGATATGAGTGTAGAATAATGGGTTGAGAAGTGGTTCTATGTCCAAGAGTGGACTTAGGAACCAAACCGACAAGTTCACCGGAAAATAACCTTTTAGAGGTTATTTGTATTGATTGAGGCTTTATGATGTTAAAACCTTGTTAGGAACTTGATTAAAGTATTTTTGAGCTTCGCCGGAGTTCCGCCGGAGTTGGTCAAAGTTCGCCGGAGTTGGTCAAAGTTTGCCGGAATTAGTCAAAGTTCAACCGAGGAGCGTAGAACGCGCTTAAGCTCACTTAAGGTGAGGATGACCGACTATATTGCTTATAATCTTTGGGTTAATTTCATAAGATTTCCTAAATGAATATACAATGTGATTTGCATGGATTATTAATGGTTAATAATGCCTAAATGAAATTACTATTGATCATAAGTATAGTTGCATAATGTACAAATTTATTGAATAAATTGTGTATGTCTAAATGTTATGAATATGATGGCATGATAGTAGTATCAACCATAAATCCCATTTGTGATAAGTATACTTTTAATTCATGAGAAGAAGCCATGAAGGAATAAAAGTGATATTTTGATATTGAGGTCAAATTACATATTGAATGAAGAATTACATTGAAATGAGCAAATAACTAGTATTGAAATATTAGTTGGAATTGTAGTTGAATAATGGATGAATGGATCCTAAGAAATTGAATTGTAAAGAATCGGTGATTATTGAGCTGGGCTCTAGACCGATGTAGATAACGGTGATTATTGAGCTGGGCTCTAGACCGTAGTAGTTATCGGTGATTATTGAGCTGGGCTCTAGATCGATGTAGATAACGGTGATTATTGAGCTGGGCTCTAGACCGTAGTAGTTATCGGTGATTATTGAGTTGGGCTCTAGACCGATGTAGATGACGGTGATTATTGAGCTGGGCTCTAGACCGTAGTAGGTAACGGTGATTATTGAGCTGGGCTCTAGACCGTGGTAAGTAATGATGAATTGACACTAAACGAATAAAGTTAACCATGATACAATAACACCCTAGATTGAGGGTCTTGGAAATTGAAACTTTGATTATACTTAGTATAGTTGTCATTGTACTTGTCAAATGCTTCCAAGTACTGACCTCCCCTTCACGGGGGAGGCCACCTCACAGTTTCAGGTAGAACTTGAAGGTTGCTGCCACCGCCCGCTTGTTTCGGGAAGATCAAGGAGAGAAGACGTGGTTCGTGCTTCCTCCGTTCCTGTTTTAAAAACATTTAAATTAATGCTCATGGATATCATATTTTTAAATAATCATTTGGGGGCTTGTATGCCCATGTTTGCCAAAGTGTGGCACGAACGCTTGTATTAGATGTTTCCGCTGCTTGAATGAATATTTTACATTATGTTTGTTTATGGATGAACTATGTGTGAATGATATTCCAGACGCCTTGTATAGTATGGATGCGTTGGACTGCGGTTGACTATTCGTACTGTACGGCGGGTTGTTGACGTGTCCGGGTAGGTCTGGGGCGTGACAGTTATAAATAAGGCCTTCGTGCCTTGGTTCTGGGTTTCCAAAATTTTACATCCTTCGTGCCGCAATTCTGCCTTCTCTCTAGAGCTTAGTTCTTGGTAGTTCTCAGGTAACCTTCGCTCCTTGGCCTTTTCTTCCTCCTTGTTCTGTAAATATGTCGCGTCAACCATACCCCTCCGATCCTTCTATTCCTGAGATGGTCCCTCATGAGGAGGTCCAAGATGATGCTGTAGAGAATGTGGAAAACTCCGGCCATGCTTCCGGCGACGCCTCCTCCTCTCGTACTTACTCGGATGGTACTAAGTCTGGCGACGAGCTCGATCTTATGGAGGTTGGCCCTCCAGGCGATGTTCCTCATCACAAGCTTGATCTAACCCTAATTCGGCTACGGCGGGAGAAGCTCACAGGCCCCAATAGGGCCCTAATCCCAACTTTGATTCCTGACCCGGTGGACTTCCGCCTTCAAGCTGGGCTTCACCCCATGCGTCATTTCCCCGGGATGGTGGTAGTCCATTTGGACTCGGTAAAAGTCGGTCTTAGATTCCCGCTCCACCCTTGTTTTGTTTCATTATTAAACTTTTACAATGTAGTGTCGGCCCAAATTATGCCGAATTTCTATCGGGCCATGGCCGGTTTCATCTGCCGCTGTGTGGATGTTAAGGTGATGCCCACCCTAGATCTCTTCCACTTTTTTTCTCGGTGATTCCCCAGCAGGCCCATGGGTATTTAGTTGTAAGTGCCCGATCGGGCCATATTCTATTCTCTGATGCCCCTCCTCAATCAAGGGATGGAAAGATCGGTTTTTCTTCGTCCCTGCCCTAGACGGTTTGATTCCAAGGAAATGGAATGCCTTCCCGCCGAAGTCTCATGAGCCGTTCATCTCCGAGGAACTCAGCAAGGACATTATTGCTGTGGAGACTGGTGGTTGCTACAAAATCAGGGCCTACATGACCCCCGATCGGCTTATAAAGGTCGGGATAGGTATTGCCCGTATTCCTGGATTTACTTGATTGAACCCAAGTGCCAAGGCCCGGGCGGTCCTTCCCGTGCGAGAAACGCTTTGTGTTGTTTCACACACGCCGAAGCCGTTCGGTACTAACATTTTCCTTTATGTTGTTTCAGCTCCCAATCCAGACGAAACTCCAGACCCCGAAGAAGCCAACCGTCCCGCAGAGGTTATGGACGACAGTAGGCTGTTTTGTGTAGGTGGTGGTGATGAGGAGCCACAAGAGAAGCGTGATGACGCTCAAAAGAAAAAGCGCAAGAGGTCGAAGAAAGCCGTTCGGGCAGGTTCTTCTGAGGCCGCTTCACAGGGCATGGAACAATCCCAGCCCGTTCAGGATGTTCAAACCATGCATGTTCAAGATGTTCATCCTCTTCACGAAGTTGCTTCTGATCAGCCCAACATGGGTGATATGCTTATAGACAACTTGTTCGGTCTGGAGCACTTGAAAGAATTCCCCGGGCAATTTAACTCTGCCCCGGGTTCCAATGCAGAGGCCCACCGGGCTGACCTGGCTGGGCGGTTCGAGCGGATCTCTTTGGAAGATCCCGCTCATGAAATTCTAGAGCGCAGTGGAGCGACGGCGTCTCGAATTTGGTCCACTGCCGCTTTCTTCAATGGGCTCCCACTCCCTCAACTTCCAGTTGAGTGTACGAAGGAATGCCTTGCCCTGGCTACCCTCAAGGTATTTTCTTTTCTTGTGCTTTCCATTTGTGTAATGTTTCTTAACTCGTGTGCCGAGTTTCTGACTATTTTTTAATGCTCCAGATGGGGCTGTACAGCCTGCAAGTGCGAGAGGCCCGGCTGGCTAAGGAACGTGACCTGATCGTGGCTCAAGAAAATGCCGATCAGGCCGTTTCTAAGGCTGAACGCCATCTAAGGTGCTCAAGAAGCGTTGTGTTTGTGAAGCTGAAATCTTAGGTATCCGAGAAGCATTAAGTTGGGTAAGGGATTACGCGTGGGACTCTATTGACCTCAAATCCGTTTTGATCCAAGCAATCTCTGAAATTCGATAAGGAGGCTCCGTAAATGATTTTGGGATGACTGCCGAGGATATTAGATCGATTCAAGCAAACTTTGTTAGTCTCGATCTTTTCATAAAATGGTTTGCGAACCGGGTGGCTCACTCCTTAGCAAAAGTGGTCGGTTTCTTGCTTGATTGGTGTTCTTGGTTTTAATTTCCTCCAGCTTGTATTCTTTCTAATCTCGATTCTCGATCATGATTTAATTAATTATAATTAATTATTTTCCCTTAAAAACACTATTATTACTGAATGAGTGCCTAACTATATTGTATGTTTAGTATTGTATAAACATTTGAATTGGAATGCTTTTTCCCTTAAAAACATTTTCATAGCCATAAAAATGGTTGCTATAATATATTAATTTTAGCTATATTTGATCATTTATATTCTACGGAAGTACGGGTATCAAATTTATTCTTAGTATGTATGGGATTAATCAACTTTCATACATTGGGTAGGACCTTAAATGTTTGCTTTATTATCAAAGTCTTTTTAATACGGAAAAGCTACATTATTCGTCTGGAAACAAGTCATAATTAAGTTGGGTAAATTTTTGAGTAATTTTTTATGGGAGAATGCAGGGCTCACACCCATTATTTACAAAAACAAGAGTATGCATTCTTGAGATATAATGGTGGACATGAAGGTATATCTGGGATGTTAGAAAGACTGATGGTTGCTCAAGCTAAAAATGTGTATTTGAGAGTACAATTATCAAACGAAATCAACTGTTTACATACAAGATCTTCAAATATTGATGCGGCTTTGTAAGCAATTTGTCGGAACATAAAAAGGGCTGGCCCGTCGATCCTTCGCGGTTGAAGTTCAGAATCAACAAGGGTTCGTAGAACGAAGGGAGTGTATAACTGGGGCCTCTACATTAAGCTTCCCCCGAAGCGATCTGCCCGCCAAGCGGGCGGCAGGAGCAGCGGGCAAGTGCTTGGTAGGCCAACAGCCCAGTGAACCGGGCAGGGTGTCGCATAAGTAGCGACCTGCATGAATGGTGTCACGACTGCCCCGCTGTCTCTGACATGGACTCAGTGAAATTGAATACTCCGTGAAGATGCGGACTACGCATCACCCTCTTCAGTTAAGGCTATGATGATAGTTCGGATCACAAACCGAAGGAGTTTGACCCAAAGGGGGGTGAACGCGGATTGTTGCAACGCACAGGCAAAAAAATAGTACTCCCTCTGTCCCTCTAGAATTGTCTCATTTTTTCATTTTTGGGTGTCCCCTATTATTGTCTCATATCATATTTGGTAACATTTGTTTGGTTCTAATTCATTTTTACTTTATTTTCACTTTACCAATTCATTATCAACCACATAATTCTACTTTTCTTTCGTCCCAATATTAGGGATTTTTTTCATCCCAATATTAGGGAGACAGAGGGAGTACTATCCATTCTATACACAAAGCAAGGTGAAAATATGTTCAAACTCCCGCTCAAAACTGTCCCTATCAACCGTTCACAACCTCACATCATGTAAAACCGGAGTCCATAAAATTTACATCACCCCCTCTAAGGAGGGTGAACACCCCCCCCTCCATACTGCATGCCATTTGGCATTACACTTCTTTTTTTCTTAAATATATTATAACTTTTTGTGTAATCTAATTTTAACAAAAAATATATCAGATTTAATAACTTTTTATGATCTTTCCAATAATATCCATATTGCATACAAAAAAAAAGAAAAAAAAATTGTTTTTTCTTAAGCCTATTTTTAGCCTTTTTTTTTTAAATTTTACATATGTAATATTGATATCATATGAAAGATCATAAAAAATTAAAAATATTGATGTATTTTTGAAAAAATTGAACGAAAAATGAAAAAGTTATAACAATTGCCAAATTAAAATGAATTGCCATGCCATGTGGCAACCTAATAGGGTGGGGGTGATGTTCTCAAAATTACAGGCACACACTGTCTTGGACAGTTGGACCAAACGTAGAAGTTTCATGTCGATTCCCTCAGTCACACTAATGAGTTAAACAATGAATATTAAAATTGCTCTAAGGATAAAGCAAATGGTGTCAATTTGTTAGAGCCACCCTATACCTTTTAATCCAAGTAGCTCTTTGTTTCTTGTGTCGATGGTAATCAAAATCATTTCAGTTAGGAAACATGTATCTTGAGTGGGTGAGCCAAAATCAATTCATCTCATTTCTTATGGCAACTTTCCAATTCAAGTCTCTTCTTAAAAAAGGGGAAAATGGAAACTAATAATCCAACCTTTTAGTAGTCTTCTTACAATAGTTTCACTTTTTCTTTATTCATGAATAATACAACTTTTGCACTTCATCTTCATGAATAATACAACTATTGTAAGAATACCACTAAAATGTTGGATTATTAGTTTCCCGGAAAAAGATGTTTGACTCAATTTCCCAAAGCCAAATTTCCCACACATAAATATAACGAGTTGAACGCTTGAACCCAACCTGAACCACCATCGGAGGTACACTGAAAAGCGATTAAGACCGTCGATGGAAGGCGGAAACGGCGTTGGTGGAAGTGGAGGAGGGTGCAGAGAAGGAGATTGGGAGTGCAATGGGTGTGGGAACAGAAACTACGCCTTCAGAAGCTTCTGCAACAGATGCAAGCAGCCTCGTCTCTTGGTAGACAATAAAACTCCTCCCGATTCTAAGTGGCTCCCTCGAATTGGAGACTGGATCTGTACAGGTACTTTTCCCTCTTGGTTTTCTCGGTCTCTCCTTTTTAGAATTATAACAGTCGACAACGATGTGAAGTTTAGCTTAGTAGTCCCTTTAAATAATACAATACCTATTAGAAAATATAAATCATTCATCCCAGTACAGCTCCCTCCATGATGAGTAATAAAGCTGTTAGAGGTTTTACGTGTTCAATATCTTTTTTTATGTCTTCATGAATTTGATTGGTGATATTGAATTTTTACCTGTACTGTTTCTGGACTCTAGCTAAAGTTAGTGTGGAGTAACCTGAACTAATAAGAGTGTGTATGAGATTGCTGAAAAATAGATTATTATAATTGTTGATTGCATGTGCAATCGATTATAATCAGCTTTTTTGGCTAAAGTTTGCTGAAAATTCGTTTGAAAATTATTAATTTCGTCTGGTTGCAACAACGAATGAACTGTTTTAAATAGCCTTCTCAAAAACAGCAGAAAACTTGTGAAAAAGTTCTAAAAAAACAGAATGTTCTTAGACATGATTACATTTTCAAGAACATCTGAAATATCTCTATAAAAAGGCTGAAACTGTAGGATCCCAAACAAGCTATAAGTAAACTATTTGCTCCATGTGTACCTTTCTTGGTTTGATATTTTCCATCTTGCATATGCTTTAAAATTTGATTTCAGTAGGTTAAGGTATTTCATTTTTTCCTATGTATTGGATGCGGGTTGGCGTGCGTATTCTTGGGTTGTTTCCTCTTCTGGTTGGGTTGTGCGTTGTGTGTGTGGGACAATTGGTCCAATAGGTTGCACTAACAACAACTATGCGTCAAGAGAGAATTGCAAAAAATGTGGACAACCAAAGGCGGTGGCCTCAATGCCAGCAATGTCAATCCATGGTTCAACTCTCACTACTCATCCAAATTATCTTTCTGGGGTACAAGGAGGTTTGCTACAAAGTAGCATTGGCTTCATGGGTAATGGAACAGTCCAACATGCACCGCCTTTGACCTCCCAGTGGTCATCTTTAGCACCTGGTGATCATTACGGGGTGCAGTCAGCTCCTGGATGGACTTTGGTGGCCGGGAACAACTCTTCAGGAGCTCCTTATACAGTTCCAAATGGGTGGCGTCATGGTGACTGGATTTGCAAATGTGGGTTCCACAATTATTCTTCTCGTGCACAGGTAAGTATATCTTGACTGGTTGATAGGTCTAAATTTAGGTGTTTATCTCACCTCAAAAGCACCCTAAAAAGTTTAGGCTTACCTCAACTTTAAATACCCAATTTCTAAGTCAGTAGATAACTGACACCCGACGCTGGATACTCAGCAATGCCAACTCAACAACTGAAGTGTGGAAAATGGGCCGAAACTGGCTGTAAATGGGCTTCCCCCTACCATTGAGTGTGCAGATTCCCTACAAACCACTGTTAGTTTGTCCCTAATATCATGTGAAATTGGGCCTTACTTGTTACAGAAAATCCTCACGCGGCAAGGTTTACCTGGCATCAGGGGCGGAGCCAGGCTTCACTACAAGGGGGGCCGGAATGTAATAAAAATATTAAAATCAAAAGGAAAATTTGCAATTTTGTTCCTATAAATTTACTATGTGCTCGTTTTTAGTCCTGATACTTCACTTGCTCACAAATTTGGTCATGTAACTATTAATTTTTGCAATTTAGGTACTTCCCCACCGGAAAATACATTTTCCTACAGATAATTCACCTCAAAATATGCCGCCAATGTCGTTTTTTTTCCAAAAACTGTACTTTCAGGTGAAAATTTACAGGACTTAAGGCTTGCTTAATTGCCTTCATATTTTTGGGGCCCCAAATTATTTCTAATAGTAATATTTAAAAAAAATGGGAGCCTTTGCGGCATTGGGGTAATGATGATGATGAGTAATATTTTAAAAAAATAAAAAAGGTGGGGGGGGGGCATGGCCCCCTTAACCCACTACATACCTCCGCCCCTGCCTGGCATAGTTGCATTTATATACTCGTATTAGACTTAAACCTAGGAGACAAGTGAATGAAGTGATGTAGCCTGTAGGATATTTAAGAACTGGTAAATTGAGTTTGTCCCACAGATTACAGAAACCGCCCTTTAAGTAGTGGTTTTATTTGATAGTGTATATCTATCTCATCCTCTTGCAGTGTAAAAGGTGTGATGCTTCTCTGCCATCATCTTCATCCTTGTCTTTTGGCGGCCAGGCAGTTACAGGTGTGGATGCATGCTGCTTATTCCTTCTCACTGAACAGTTGTCCATAAACTGCACTTTTTAAGTTTGTCTTTTGGACATCATAATATAAAAAATTAGCTCATGGATTGTTTTGAATCAAGAGATTGCAAAGATAGGACCTTTTTCTCTGGGACTTCTTGCTTACTTCTTTGAGTTCTTTCTTGACATGGTCACTTGTTTCCTTTATTTAATATATTCTAAAATCAACTGTTAAAGCCTTCACACAAAAAAATGGAAAATAAATTTTATTCTCTTTCCTTATTTACTTTATCTTGTTTATGTAGAGTTGAAAAGAAATAAGATGTAGTTTCCTTCGTTTGGTTCACCAAGAGAAAGGAAAACATTACTTTACTTTTTGGTCATCCTATTTTTTCCTAAATTAGCTCATTCTAAGAATAGGTAAACCTTATTGGTTAAAACGGTAAATCCACGGTGAAGTAGGACAACTTATACGGAAGTTTCTCAAAATATGAGCAAAAACAAGGCCATTTCCCTAAGTATGAGTACTATGTTTTTCCTTAAGTATGAGTAAAGTATTGTCACATTGAAATCATTTTGCCATATTAAGCCATTATCAGGCCTTAAAAAGATGGCCAGTATGATCTCAGTATCACAGTATCGGGAAGATAGTACTTCTATTTAGGGAAACCATCTTGTGTTTCTCCTAGTTAGGGATTTTTTTTTCTTTTATCAATCTCAACTTACTTCCTCTCCAAATTAGAATTTTTTGGTTGGAAAGGAAATCAAACCTATTTTCCTTTCCTTATTTTGTACTCAAATCCGAACAGAGAAGTAAAAATTGCAGTTTCTACTTACTCTATGATCTCCCCATCTTTTATTCATTCCAAGCATTAGTTAATCTGCTTTTCTGGAACGACACATCCAAGCATAATTGGAAAAATTCTCATGTCATCTGTTTTTCCAATAATCATTGTGAAGCTCTGGGAACAAAACGTTTGGCATCAGAGGAACTGGTTCGTGACTGGGAAAGCAAGAGGCTAAATGCAGGACATGTGAGAAACAATAGTCATGAATTTTTAAATTTTTATGCACGAGTCCCCTTTTTAACACTTCTTTCTCTTATTATGAATACATATGTAGACACTAGGGATGCAGCCATCATATCAAGGAGTTCAGTCTGCAGGGAGTGGTGGTGGAATGTACTCCTTGCATAACAACGTACAGTTACTGCCTGCAGCACCCACACTCCTCGGGAAGGGGTAAAACACTAAACTTTTATGTAAATTATCATGGACAACCATTTAGAGCAGCAACTTCTATACTCCCTCCTTCCCATAGAGCCCAGTTTTTTACAAAAAAAGTCCCCTAAAAAGATTCGTATCTCAAAATTCAAACTTAATTTTAAGTGAACTGTCAATAATTCCCATGCTGCAAAAGAAAGAGAGTTTATAACACCTTATGCTCCAGCTGAGACAATGCGAGCAACTTTTTTCTTTTGTTGCACCTTGCACGGGTTGATCAACTAAACAATTAGTTGGAGGGTGAGGATCAGAACTCATGAATTGAGAAAACTTTTACCTTTCTTGAGTTCACCAAGGATTTAGAAAGCAGTATCCTCTAGATACATGACAATTTCCGTAATAGGGAGTATATGCATTTGAGGATGATCTGCGGGGACTACCCTATAAGCAAAAGCTAGTTGAACAAATAGTGTTAGTATTGATTGATAGATTCGGCCCAACATACACTGTTTATGACACAAATTGAAAGGAATGTGGAAGCAAGGCTGTTAAAATTGTAGTTTTGAATCAAATTGGTAGAGGGACTTGAAATATGAATCAGTAGTCTGAACTGTAAGCTGTAACATTAAAAAACATACAAAAAAAATCCATTTAAACCAAATAAACTCACCAAATTCACAATGCTAACTCAAATCATAGCTTAAAACTATGCACATGATGTCACAAATAATGATTGCATAGTATTATATAGTGTAGGTCACACAAACAATATGCGTCTCACATATTTGAAACACAAAATCACACATCAGAACACAAATAATCAGCAATTTCATGAGATACATTACTATTATTCTTTTTCAAATGTCTATTTCCATCGTATAGTCTTTCTCTAATATTTGTACGATTCCATCATTATCTATGGATGTATGAGTCTTCACGCGATTGGATCAATTTAGAATTGTAAAATGGCGAGACTTTACAATATGAATCGTGATTGTAACAACCTTGCACGGAAGACAGGGAAGTACTTGTCTTATGACAAGGGCAACTACATGGCTGAAGTAGACCCGACTTGCACACCGCTGCAGAACAAACTCCGAGAATGCGCAGACACTAATATTACTAAAATTTTCACGTATGCATTAAATAGAAAACGTTTTAAGATGGAATAATGACATCAAGTGCAGACACCAGCATTATAATAGGGTTACTGGATGCCAGTCTTTCTCTCTTGAACTCAATTCACTAATGCATTTACAGGGCTAAACAATGGCGTGATGGGGATTGGATGTGCACAAATTGCAACAATCACAACTATGCATCTCGGTCACAGTGTAATAGGTAATTTTTCTATGTTGATAGCATATTTCATCATTCTTATATAACCTATTAAACATTCACGTCTGTTTGTTTTCAATAAAATATTTCTTGCAAGGAAATGTTTTCTAAATCTTACTTGTGTGTGACACCTTAAAACATTTACATGAAGAAAATACTCCCCCCATAGTCCATCCCAAAAGAAGAGTCCATTCTAGGCAAAGTGCAACATTTTGGTTTTGAAAGTACAACTATTAAAAGTAATTGAATCACGTGAACAATTGGTTCAGTTTGATGTGATGAAATTGACTTTTGTTTATGCACAAAAAGTACGTTTAAATCAAGACTCTTTTTATGGGATGAAGAGAGTACTTTTCATGATTCATTGAGCCTTTGTTAAAATTGATTCTCTTTCCAAACGAGTCATTTTTTTAAAGCAGCTTGATATTTTTGTTTTGTTGTCTAATATTATGTTATTTATTTAATAACATTTTTATATTAAAGCACTTTCCACTACAAACTAGTTTCCTGCAATTAAATGGAGAATTAAGCATCCAAGACCACTCTGGCAGCCAGAGAAACTTAATATCCGCTGAAATACCTTGTCTTTGAATAGCACATCGGCTGAGATGCCCTTCATTGGTCGTGTAGGATCATAGTTGTCATGGTGTATAGCGACAGTCATGGTGCCAAGGCATTTGTCCATGACAATGGCACATCTATGGCGCCACCACATGACACCAAAAACAAATACTAAAAAAATATGAACTATAAATCTATGATCCAACCACCAAAAGATGAACAAAGAGTTGAATACCCACACTCTAATCAAAGCATGTGAAGTTAAAATAGTATAAAGTAGTTCCATAAAATAACTTGATATCCGAGAAAAGTTTCATGTCTTCTGAAATATGTCAACTTGTTTGTGTAATTGTGTTTGATGATTATGAATTCATCATCATCAATTATCACACTCCTCATCATCTGGATCAGAATACGATAACAATGGAACATCATTCTCACTCATTTCACCCTCAGGCGGATCTTCAATCTTGTCCATCTCATCTTTGTCTTGCAGCTGATGTGTCGTAGTAGCCCTTTAGTCGCCCCCTCTTGCACAGCTTCTTGACTCCGTTATTACATTAATTGAGCAGTTTTTGGCTTTGCGCTAACTGTTGTCTTTATTTACTTCTTATTATGGTTTTTATTAATATTATAGGCCGACTGGTTAGTTAATAATTGCCCAAAGCCCAAAAGTAACTAATCAGACATGTCAATATCTGTTTATAAATATGCTGCACATGTCAATATCTGTTTATAAATATGCTGCACATGGCATGGCGTCATGGTGATGGCGCTGCCACCTGTAGAGTAATTGTTAGTAGGGCTTTTTGTGTGGAGGAGGCTTTGTATCGCCATATGGTCCATATGGCGCACTACATATCGTCGATTACATAAAAATCCTGACACACATTACCACTTCATCCATCTTGTTTATGTTCTAATTTTATGAGATACATCTCTATCTAGTTCATCGTCTTTCTGGATTGTGAAGTCCAAATAACATACATATCACACACCAGTATCTCCTTGCCATCAAGGGTAATCCACTGTTACCAATACTTCTACATCCACCAAACGTGCACTTCATATACCCAGTCTTGATTCGGCTCATCCTGAAACCCTTGATCTTTAATATTTGGCGCCATACTTTCAACTTTGTTGTAACACCCGATTGTATCTCATCAATTAATACAATATCGTCTGTAAACATCATGCACCATGGTATATATTCTTAAATTGACTTCGTGATTTCATCCATGATTATAGCAAATAAGAAAGGACTCAGACCCAATTCTTGATGCGCTCCGCTAGTGATAGGGAACTCTGCAACCCTCTCTACACTAGTATAGACACTCTCATACATATCCATGATGATGATGTTGATATACTTACGTGATATACGTGATATGCCTTTTCTAAAGGTTCACCAAAGGACTTCTAAAGGTATTCTATCATGTCTTTTCTAAGTCAATGAACACGAAATGCATATCCTTTTTAGTATCTTTTCTGATATGTCATAGATTGAACGCAACATGCTTCATTGGATGCATGGACATGCCAAAGCACACAAAAAATTAGAAAACATTTCCCTGGAAATTCTGTGCGAAAACAAATGGACACTAATATAGTGTTATGAACAGTAATGACTAACGATAGATGAAAAAGGTTCTGATGGTTTTGCCTTTGAGAAACAAGAGCTTGATGAACTGATAAATGTTTTGTGTACAGGTGCCGAACACAAAGAGAAGTGATTCCCCAATCAGTCAGTGTTGCATAGTTCTCAGTTAAGCTTCAGTATCTTGCAGCTTCATGGCGGTATATTCTTTATGAGTATTCTTGCCCCTCTCTTTTTGCATGGTGCTGGGAATGTTGTATGCATTTCTGGTAGGACTTGAAAGGTTTCTTTCGTTCAACAATGTTTATGATGAGAGTGGAGTATATTGTGAGAAATATGAGGAAAGTGCGACTATATATGTTATTGACACAACTTTATGGAGACTTGACTATAACAACTATCTCAATGCATTGTTGTCTCGTGGTAAGATTTGTGGAAAGTGAAACATATGTAGGGCATCGTGATAGAATTTGATCTCAATATATTTACTTTGGAAGTTTGTGCTGGGGAAGGGCACTTGGCATAAAACTTTGCTACTGCCCTTTTCCATAAGATAATGTCAACTATTATGGAAATTTCTAACGCATATCAAGGTGACTTGATTATGGGCCCATTTGGTAATTCTCTAATCATCTATATTGACTATGAAATTTTGGTTGAAGTGGGTGGATTGGTTGATTCTACCGATTTATGAAAAAAAAATATTTAAAATATATTTAATTAATAAAAAAAAAAAAATATACTCTGTATGAAAATAGCTAAAATGATTCTCTATAGTAACTTCAACCAATACAGGTGAAAAATTAATTTCAACCTTACTTAATCTTATTATTACACAATTCAATGCGTAGAATTAGTCCTGGACTTGGGCCGGGTCAGGTCCGGGCCTAGGCCCGGGCGGGCCGCCGGTTCTGAATAGGTGGGCCCGGGACTGGCCCGGGTATCCACCGGGTCCGGTCCGGGTCTGGGCCTCGGGCCTCTTTATATTTTTTTTCCTTTTTCTAATTAACCCCTGACCCCCCCCCACCCCAAACCCCCCAAAACACCCAGCCCAATCCGTTGGAATAAAAAATGAAAAAACAAAAAAAAATTGATTTCGGCCCGAATCGGGCCCGACCGGGCTGGGTCTCATTTTGAAGGAACCGTGCCTGGAACTGTCTCCCCCTCGGGTTGGGTCAAAGCCCGGTACCCAGACCGGTGAACCGGGCCGGTCCCGGGCTCGCACAGTAGCGGGTCAGACCAGGTGGCCCGACCCGAGTCCAACATTGCGCAAAATCAAAAAATACGTGTTTGGTGAAAAAGTTGACCGATTAGTCTTTTGATAAGCCGAAAAAATAGGTTACCAAACAGGCTCTATAGTGAGTAACACTCATTCTGTTTGATGATAAACCCCTTTTCAAAGAATTATGAAGATGTTGGTTTTTTGTTAGTATTAATCCCTTTCTAGGGATCATGGATCTTGACATTTCAAAATCCATGTCCCATTAGACTTGCCAATTTTACTTCTTGTAGTTCTTATTTATCTCTCACTCTGCATAAAATGTTTTTACTTTGGCTATTTTCAGTCCCATAACATATCAGATCAAACTAGACCAAATCAGATTTAGATAGTTAAAAAATACAGATCAGACATTTACCAAATTACCATACTAGAAACTTCAGTCCAATTTGTTAGAGGTATTGGTCCTACCAAGGCCTCCCTTTCACTTTATTATTTAGGCTTGCACCCCATGTTTACTCCCACTTTGATTCCCAGAGTTGAAATCACTTATTATGGCATGTTGACTTACCTGGAATCAGCCCCATTTCTTCTGTCCGCTGCACCCTTTCTTGTCTTGGCTTATACCCGTGACTGTCCTTTTGCCACACCTGTGAGTGCCTAATAGGCAGACAACCTACTATATCTTTGTGCCTCCTTTCGTGAGAGCCAAGCCTGCGAGAGAACTTCCCAGAGAGCAGTGTCTTCCTTCTTCCTTTCCTTGTGTGAGAGTTCCTTTGTGGAGTGAAGAAGAAAGAGTAAACATGTGAGATGTTGTGGCTAGTGGTGGACCCGGTTCGGGCCGCCCGGCCCGGCCCGTTACTGTACGGGCCCGGAATCGGCCCGGTTCTCGGGTCCGGGTCCGGTTCGGGCACCGAACCGGTGGGTGTGGCGGGTCCGGGCTCGGGTGTTGGTTTTGGTGGCCCGGGCCTAACGGTTCTATTTTTAAAAAAAAATCTTGCAAGTGGTGCAAGAAAGAGTGTTGCTTGGGGCGTTCACACGGATACAAGATGCCAATAAAACATATGAAGTCCTGTGACAAAGGGAAAACAACAACCAATGGTGGTGGAAATCCCAATTGATATTCATTAGAAAATGTATTTCGTATTGTTATTTTTTTCTCAATTCTGAAATGTAGTTCCTATTTCAAATAAATGCACTTGAACTTTATTTTTAATAGGAATTTGTATAATATATAATTAATTAAAAAAAAATACTGGCCCGACCCGACCCGGCGGGTGGCCCGACCCGTGACCCGGCCGGGTGGCCCGGCCTGAACCGGAACCGGCCATTGCCCGGGCCGGTCCCGGGCCTACCTTTACCAGACCCGAGGCCCGACCGGGCCTTGGTCCGGCCCGGGCCCGACCCGGCCCGGGTCCATCACTAGTTGTGGCCTAGTCCTAGAGTGGTGTGTGTGAGTTTAGTATAGTGGTTGGAGACCTGAGCCGGAGACGAAATCCAATCCCAACAGTGGTATCACAGCGGGTTCTGCCGTCTGCCGCCGTCCGCCGCCGTACGACCGTCCGCCGTCGATTGGAGGTCACTGCCAACTCTTAGCTGTCCGTCGAAGCCTCTGGAGGCTGTTCTCCACTCGGCAAGTCCAAGTTTTCACTCTTATTCACTCTCTTGTCATCTTCTTCTTTACTCTTGTTCGAAGCCCTTTCTTCATATAAATTCTTTTTTAATTAGTTTTAGCTTATCAATAAAATTGCTTAAACAGGTCATAAAATAAAAACGAATATCATTTTATTGTTATCATTTAAAATACATATTTGGTGAAAAGTAACAACACAAGGATCAAATAAAAGATAACATTACTTAAAAATCTTTCTCGCAGAACATTGTGAAGCAAAATTATCAATAATGGTTTCATAATCAACTTTTTCCAATATCTCATGCTCAATACTTAAAATTGCTAACTCATTAAGTCTTTCTAGAGACATAGTCGATTGCAGATAATTCATCAGAATCTTCAACTTTGAAAAATATTACTTAAAAACGTTTCTCGCATAATTTTCAAAATTTAGTTTCTTAAAGAACAAATTTTTCCATTGACCTCTTCTGACTTAAGTCTGTCTTTTCTAATCTTCTCATCTTTCTCTTTTTATCCCAACTTGATTCACCCATTTTATCAACAATAGTTTATTGGTCATTACTGGATTGTTTGAAGCCTTTAAAGAAGTTTTTTTTGTCACCGATCGCCGTTTGACATCCTCGTGATTGGCTTCTTAACACACCGTTGAGGCACTCAAGACTTTGTAGTGTTCTTTATTCTTGTTGATTTTGGAATTTGGAGACAATAAATCAATTTGGATGGGCTTTACCAATTGGGAGTTTTGGAATTGGGATCCTTAACATGGTAATATTGTAACTAAAAGGATTATAAAGTATAGAGATGTAAAAATAATTAAGATAGACATACCTCTATCTTTACATTTATTTTAAAAATTAAACCTTGGGCATAATTAATTGCACTTACAAAAAAAACCTACTAACACTACATAAAAAGAAATACTTTTGGACCTATTTTTCTTTCTGATTTCTTGGGCCTACGGCGGTCGCCTCTGTTGCCACCCCTAGGGCCGGCCCTGGCTACGCTCCGGATTGACTTAGGCGAGTTTAATGCTGTGAGCTAGTGTTGTTTTTCAAAACTGATCTGTGCAGTATCATGAATGGGAAGGAGTTTTAAAACAAAGGCATGTTTTTTTGTTTGCAGTAAAACAAAGGCATGTTATTAGTTGGAAGCTATGGTGAAATTCATAATGTGTATTGTAACTTCTTATTCACGTAATCCCTAATTCACAAGTATTGCATTAACAATAATTCACAATATTTGTCGTTGTAGTATAGTGGCAAAAAAAAATTGGACATATTTAATTTGGACTATTTTTTTTGAAAACAGATAACTTAGTAATTAATAAAACTGAGAGCCAGATACAAAGTTGCCATAACGAAGGCTACACTGGGGTGAGACTCTGAGCTGGATACACGCATACAAGCGGACCATCTCGCTAACCCCGCAACATGGTAGACTCCATACGCAGCAATGTTGCACCTTCTACTAGAATGAAAATAAGAAAAAGCTGAAGAGTTCTGAAAAGAAAAACAAAAAATAGAAAGACAATAGCCAGTTTCTCCAACCACTGGTAAGGAACTAGCGGTTTGACCATCCTCCGCCAAAGGACCTACTTTCTCATCACATATGTCTTCGATCACTGGCGGTGCTCTCCCGTCAGCACCGCCACTTGCAAGTTTTTTGGATCCGCGTCATCAACATCCATATTTCCTTGAACTCCCTCTTCACTAGACAGCTCAATGACCCTTCGTATCCGTGGTTCTTCTGGTGGAGTTGCAACTTCCTTACCTTTTGAAATTACACCTTCGACCACATAGCTTCCTTGGTCCACTCTAGTGCTGCCCGAGCCCTCCTCATCATCCCTTTTATCAGTTGGCATGTAATTACTAGGGATCAACCACCTGTTTCCCGGATGCACCCCACCCCGCCTCATATCAGCACGTAACCATGACCCATAAAGCTTCTCTCCTATCCAAGGACCACTGCGTTGGTTAGAGTGGCAGAAATAGTCCGCATGACCAAGTATCCCACACAGAAAGCAGAAGTTTAGGAGTTTCTCATATCGAAAATTCGCCCATATCCATTTATCCATTAATGGTAACTTTAATACGCAAAACCAATCTATGTTTTCCCCCAAGTGAGCTTTCATCCAACTGGACGAAAGACCCAATACTATTGCCAATCCCGCGAGCAGCCCTCTCTGTCATGTACCCTAGCGGTAAGTTGTGAACCTGGATCCAAAAGTCTGTATAATCTAGCGGGACCTCAAGAGGCCTATCAGTACGCCCCACACGTTTGATCACCACTAGATTCTTTTCAAATGGCCAAGGCCCTTCCTCCAAAACTCTTCTAATATCTCCTTCGTGGTAAAATTGGAGGAGAAACTTGGATTCGCTTATCTCATCAATAGAAACTCCCTGAACTAATCTCCAAACCATGGCCATTGTTTGGCGAAATGAGATAGCACGAATAGGTTTATCTGAAACCACTTTTGCCATAGCCCAGAGGCAATCTCTTTCATCAAACTCGCCAATGTTCCCCGTCGGGTCTACTTCAAGCACCAAACTCCTATTTTCTTCCTCGGGTATAGAAACCATATTAGTATTCATGACTGCCATATCCATAATGGAGAAAAAACTAAAAAATCAATAAACCATTCCAACACAAACCAAAAGCACAATCAGAATCCTCAGCACAACTTCATTCAAGGAAACGAAGCACAACTTACAGAAACAAAGCACAAAGCAACCACCCAATTTCTACTTCAAAAACAACCCCACAACAAACAAAACTTAATGAAGAGACTCGGCCACTGTATAGAGCTGGAACAGAAGTCGGGAAACAAGCCCGTAATCACCACGCTGGAGTGCTCAGCAAAAACGAAACAAACAAAAAACTAAATCAAGAAACCTGCCGCCATCGGAAAGTGTGAACCGAAGCAAAGCGGAAGACCTGGGTCTTCCTCTTCCCTGCCGGAGCAACCTTACGAACTCGACCAGACTCCCAGAAACGTGACCAGGCTCCCAGAACGGATCATCCTCCTAGTCGCCGCCGCATCATGCTATGGTTTTTTCTCTCGGAGTGTTAATAAGTATTTAATTTGGACTAATAACAAAGGCTTTTCAATGTTTGATTTTTCCATTGGAAGCAAATGTTTCATGTTAGAGCAATAATTTGATGCTTTATGTTGCACTTAAGGGAGTTGACCACATGAGTTAATGAAGCGTCCAAGAATCTCATTTTTAAATATTGTAACGTTTTCTGTACATTATTAAGCTCTTTAATGTGATTAGGGAATGTATTAAGTGTAATTGACCTGCATTTATGACAGATTTGAAATCGTCATAAAGTACGGCCAACCCGTCAGTAACGGACGGCCAACCCGTCAGTAACGTACAAATCCATCATAAGAGCATTAATTACCCTTCCTATAAATAGAATATCCCTCATTTTAATCAGCACATGCTCACATTCGAATAATACATCGACGGATCCGACCAACCCGTCATTTCACTCTTACTTGCTCACTTGTCATCTTCATTATTCTTGTACGAGACCCCATCTACATATAATTTTCTTTTCTAATTAGTTTTAGCTTACCAAAATTTTGCTTAAACAATTTGGCGCCCACCGTGGGGCATCGTGCAAGAGAAAGATCAATCATGTCAGCAGCTAACCCCTGGGCGAGTGATTTTCACGAGCAGCTAGAAACGTTAAGGGAAGAAATCCGACGCGAGGTGGCGGAACGTATGGCCCATCTTCAGCGGGAGAACGACGTGCTTCGGCCCCAGGTGCAATCTGCGGTGTCAATAGTGTTGGGCCGCGGGTATGCGGTGCCAGCAACAGCCAGCCTGCCGGTGCAATCGGACCGCATGGCGCTTCGCATGTGCTATAAAACGGGGAGGGGCGTGCTACACTATTAGCGATTGCTTTTAGTGTAGCGGTAAGCGCAACGATCCACAATTGGTATCAGAGCCAAGGTCACGGGTTCGACCCCCGACAACAGCATGCTGCGCAGTTGTAGGCTGGCAGGTGCTGGGGGGAGATTGTTGGGCCGCGGGTATGCGGTGCCAGCAACAGCCAGCCTGCCGGTGCAATCGGACCGCGTGGCGCTTCGCATGTGCTATAAAATGGGGAGGGGCTTGCTACACTATCAGCGTTTGCTTTTAGTGTAACGGTAAGCGCAACGATCCACAAATAGCCTTAAAATCAAGACTCAATCGGAGGAGTGACACAATGACTGCCGCAACAAGGCTGTATCTTGGTTTCTCCCCAGCTACGACGGATCCACCTGCAACATCGACGAATCCGATCTCTCTTACACTAGGCTTGTCACCAACGCCGACCGGAGAGTCATATTCAACAGTCATCTCGCAAGTTATTCCTCACACACCTCTTGTCCCTGAAACTACACCACGCGCCAATATTCCGGCTTGCTTTTTCCCGAAATACCTTCGAGTCAGATCGAACGGGTCTGGCCTATATTCAGTGACCCAAAGCATGCCTTTGACGACTATGTTCTCCGCCCCGACAGAGCCTTCAATCCCTCATTACAAGAGTAAAACTTGTGGGGATCCCGGTCCATCAAGTTTCATGCAAGATGTCAGACGTAATGGGCATGGCGTATCATTTCTGGAGCCTCAGACGTAGCGCTTTTGCATACCTCTCACGACATCAGCGTCCACGTTTCCGGAACGATGGCCTAAGATGATCTTCATCCCATCACCAACCCGAACTGAAGTCACCCAGATGGCAGGACCAACGGCTTCGATTCCAGTATCAATCCACCCGGCTATGGCAGATCAGATGTCCATGATGATGGCACAAATGCGACAAATGCAAGACAAGATCAACGGATTGCTAGGGGTACCCCCACCCTTGGATAGAGCGTCACGGACATGTTATGCGGAATCTCCATTCAGCAGATAGATTGCAGACGTCGAGATACCCAGAAAGTTTGTTGCTCTTTCCATGAAAATGTTCGACAGTACGTCCGACCCGATGGAACACGTTGCCCAATACAAAAAGCGTATGTTAGTCGTGTCGCTTCATCCGGACCAAAGGGAAGCATGCACGTGCAGAGGATTTGGAACAACTCTTTCAAGACCAGCTCTAACCTGGTTCGTCAACTTACAAAATGAGGGGATTAGTTCGTTCGCGGAGCTTGTCGACTTGTTCACTCAACAGTTCGCGAGCAGTCGCATCTTGGAGAAACAGACAAGTGATCTATACAGGGTTACCCAACAACGAGGGGAGTCTCTGAGAGGCTATCTTCATCGTTTCAACAAAGAAAAAATATCGATTCTGAAGTGCGACATACCAACAACGGTGGAAGCATTCCGAAGGGAGTTAATAAATGACTCTGAGCTGTACAGAGAATTGACTAAGTATCCATGCCGGACCTTTGAGGATGTCCAGGCTAAAACATTGGCCTTCATCAGATTGGAGGAAGATCTACAGTCGCGACATCTCATTAATGGAGACAAAGGGGGGCAACGCAAATCAAGTACATCTAGAAAGCATGATTACTGAACCGGCAAGCCTTATGAGCGACTTGTCACGGCAGTGACGCATTGGCTTGACGACCCTGATCTACCGCCAGTCATCCCTGACTATTGCTTCAACGTCAGCACCCCAGGGCTCATCAACTCGCTGGAGAAACTAGGAGATAAGGTTTGATGGCCTAGGAAAACTGACAAGCCAGCTGGAAGACGAGACCCCAATAAACATTGTGATTTCCACAATAATATTGGACATAACACAGAAGATTGCGTCACACTACGGAAAGAAATCGCATATCTGCTGAGAAATGGATACTTAACCGAGATCATGTCCGAACAGACTAGAGCCTTTCTGGGACGAAACGACAAATCGTCATCAAACAGACCGCGACCTCCTTCACCTTAAGCTCCTTGCGATGTAATTAATTACATTAACGGTGGATCAGATTTATGTGGATTGACATATTCCGCAGCGAAAAGACATGCTCGGGAGTACTTCCGAGACAAGTCATTGTAGGTTTGCAGGGTAGAAAAGCGACTGAATGAATGGAGGAACGCATCCATCACGTTCGACGAGACGGATATGTCTGGCCCTATGCAGCCTCATCATGACGCTTTGGTCATATCTCTGAGAGTGGCCAATTGTGAAGTAAAACGGGTCCTTGTTGATAATGGGAGCACGACAAACATAACCACCATGCATATGCTCAAGCAAATGGGAGTCAAAGAACATGACATAGCAAAGTCAGGATCCACCCTAGTGGGCTTCAACGGAGAACCAAGCCGGACCATAGGTAACATTTCTCTTCCTGTCTATGCAAATGGTCTTAATATGCAGGTCAAGTTCGATGTAATCCAAGACCTCCCGGCGTATAACATGATTCTGGGAACCCCATGGTTGCATCAAATGGGAGCTATTCCATCAACGCACCACCAGGTTGTCAAATTTCTGACACCCTGGGGGGTAGAATCCATCCAAGGAGATCAGACAACAGCCAAGTCCTGTTATCAAACTGCCATGAAGCCGACAACTCATCAATCAACTTTAGCATAACAACTAAAGGGTGACCCCGCTTTGGAGAGAGCTGACAAGAAAACAGAAGAGGTCGCGCGTCATCAACCCCGAACATCCAGAACGGGTCATCCGCATTGGAAGGAACGTACTGGAACATCTCAAAGGCAAATTCATCGAATTTCTCAAAGAGCATAAGGATGTATTCGCATGGAGCCATGAAGACATGACAGGTATTGACCAAAGGTCATCACAAACAGACTTAACGTCAATCTATCATGCAAAGTCGTCAGGTAGCGAAGGAGACGCTTTGCTAGGGAGCGGAACGACATCGTGAATCAGGAAATTGAAATGCTTCTCCGAACCGGGAAGACAAGAGAGGTCAGATATCCAGATTGGCTAGCGAACGTCGTCGTCGTTCGAAAGAAAGCAACAAAAGGCAAAAAAGCAAAGTGGTGAGTATGTGTGGACTTCACGGATTTGAACAAAGCATGCCCGAAGGATTCATTCCCAATGCCACACATAGACGTATTGGCTGACGCAACTGCTGGGCATGAGATGCTCTCATTCATGGACGCCTTCAGCGGATATCACCAGATTCAGCTGCACCACGATGACCAGGAGAAAACGGTCTTCATTACTAAAACAGATACATACTGTTATATTGTCATGCCTTTTGGTCTTAAAAATGCAGGTGCAACGTTCCAGAGGCTCGTCACTATGATGTTCAAGGACCAGATGAAAAAGACCATGGAGGTCTACATAGACGACATGATTGTCGAATAAAAGAAAACTGAGGATCACATCAATCATCTGGCGGAGTCATTCAAAAAGCTAAGAGAGTACAATCTGAAGCTCAATCCGGCGAAATGTACTTTCAGAGTGTCATCAGGAGAATTTTTGGGCTACATTGTTAGTGAGGGAGGGATAGAAGCAAGCCCTGAACAAGTCCGGGCCATACTCAACATAGAGTCCCCCAAGTCTATCAAAGACGTTTAGAGGTTGACAGGACGAGTTGCAGCGTTGAACCGTTTATCTCCAAGTCGTCTGACAAATGCCGATTGTTCTATGATGTGCTGCGCCAGAACAAAAGATTTGAATGGACGGACCAACACGAACGAGAGCTTCAGCAATTAAAGGAATACATGATGACTCCACCATTGCTGACGAAGCCCAAAGACGGCGAAGAACTGCAACTTTACTTAGCCATTTCAGAGCACGATGCCAGTGCCGTATTGACCAAAGAAGAGGACGGACAACAAACGCCGGTCTACTACATAAGTAAGTCCCTAAATGGCCCGGAATCCAGAAATGATAGAAAGAATTTTGACTTTATACAAAGTGATTATATATATATAGAAAGTCTGGAATCCTTTTTTGAACACGCCAAATTTTGAGTCGGTAGACAATTATTTGAATACAATCCAGAAATGGACCTAAATTGTCTACAAAAGTATATAGAAAGAATAATCAACGTTCCCTACCTTTATCTTTTACTCTTATCTTTACCTTCGCGCAAATTTTTGTATGTTTTTCAAAACTGCTTATGAAATTCTTCTTGTTTATTTCCTCCATTGTTGGGACTTGAGAGTTAGAGCGGAGTAGACACAGGTGTTCAATTGTAATTACAATCCTTCTTTCTTACGTAGTACAATATAATTCTCAACAATCTATATATGTTCTACAATATATTCTTACGTACTGTTACTTCAATTATCTTGCTATCGAGCGGGCTTCAATACCAAGAAGGATTAGTATAATACTATAATATTGTATCATTTTTCATCTTCCTTGGGTCTTCATATCTTAATAATCATTCACAAACAAGTGTGGGGTTCTTGTGCAAGAATAATCTCACCACATTAACCTTGACAATAAGAATCACTTAAACGGTATCTAATTCAAATGAAACTATTGCAATAGATCGGAGTCAGAAACAATATGAACTAACATTTTATTGGAATAAGAATAAACACCTAAATTGCAATGCATAGAACTAAAGTTAATTAATTGGTTAAAACAATCAATTACCGGATAAAAGATTTCTGAACCATAACAAAATGATTTGGTCATTTGTATTTCTAATAAAATATGGTTGCAAAATACTACTACCTCCACCAGATGAAAATATGGTTACAATATACTACTACCTAACAAAATATTTCTAAAAAATGACACTCTTAATCAGAAAATAATTAAATAAGATAATTCAAATATATTCTTAGAAGTAATTTTGATGTGTATATAACATAATGAAGTCATTGATGATTATTGTGATTTTACAGGGGTAGTCAATATTTTATGATTAATTTGTCATTTAAGAGTGTTAACTATTATCTAAAATAGAAATGATTTTTTTGGCTAGGACGACCAAAAAAATACAAGTGAGAAACTTAAGCTGGGACAGAATAATAATAATAGTTAATATTATAAATAATGATATATTCCGTATATAATTAAAATAGAGATGACATATTGAATTGTGACTTTATACAATTATATATGGTAGCTTTTACTGAGTATGCATGTGTTTAATTTTACATTGATGTGACCATGGAGTTATACTTATTCTAACTTTAGTGACATTTTTGTCTATCAATTTTATTTCAATAATATTCCAACTTTCATATGCTATATATACATATGTCAAGTTCATTTTCCACTAAATAGAATTTAAACATAGGAGCATTCCTTATATAGGACTTCATATTTTATTTTCCTTAGATAGGACTTCACATTACATTTTTATCTTTAATATAATTAATTGTCCCTAATTTCCCTAGCATATCCAGGGTAGTCCATCGGTGGTTGTAATCTGGAAACAACAGCAACACTCCGGCGGCGGTAACAGACAATTGATTTCCTTCTACCGGCGGCAGCGGCCAATTCACGCTTAGAACCTTTCAAAACACAAATTAAAATATTGTACCAAAATATTTTCTAGTAGGTGTGAACAAAAAAAATCAAATAATTGAAATAGACAGACAACAGATCAAAACCGAACCTAATAAAACTGAAATCCACTAAAACGGACCAACCCCTCAGTCATTCAATTTACGGTTTATGCTTTTTGTTCAAAAACTCGATCCAACCGACAAAAATCGAAATAATTGACCGAAATTAACTGAAACGGAACCGACTGAAACCGACACAAGTTGTGCGGTTCAGTTCTCAGTTTCACATTTTCTAAAATTGACTAACTAAAAATCAAATCCATGAAACCCGACGAGTATCTTTAATTTTTGCTGATAATATAGGGGTCTTGGCAAAAATATTACGAACAAGTGAGCTATGGATAAAAAAGAGTCATTTTTTATATTTTTCCAAAAATGGAACTAAGCATGCATCAAGGATGTTTTTACTTGAACTAAAATTTTCTGATCTGGTTTGGTTTTGGTGACCTGTTACACTCTGAACTTGTCTCATAAATGTATGGTCTCTGTGTATCTTACAAATGTTAAAGTCTGGTCCGGTATGATAAATGTATGGTCTTTATGTGTTTTACAACTGTTAAAGTCTGACCTGATCTGTTCTGATGTAGTCTGATCTGAGACCTAAACTAGTCCAAGTAATAACTTCATAAACCCGGAAGCTCATAAAGTCATTTTACTAAATTACCCCTCCTATTACCCAGTGATTACCATTAGAGCATCTTCAATGCTACAATGTGCACGGTGCACATGTGGCATGAGATATAACCGCATAAATATTAGTGAATAAATTCTTTCTTTCCTTATTTAAATGATTTTATACAGTTTTGGTAAGTTTTTCTCCACAATGTCAAGGAGACCGTCTAGATGTTGACATTGCAGGGAAAAACATACCAAAATTGTATAAAATGATTCAAATAAGGAGAAAGATAATTTATTTGCTAATATTTATGTGGCTATTTCTAATGCCACATGTGCACCGTGCACATTCTAGCATTGGAGATGCTCTTAGATCAGATGAGCGACAGAATGGTGGGTTAGCCACTTTCCCTTTAAATAAAAAATTGTTGTTCCAGTTAATTTTCTCTCATCTACACAACCTTCAACCACACAATTTGTATTTTATTAATCCTCGCACTGGTCAAACTTGGCCAAGTTGTAAGGGACATAAAAAGTATTTTTTTATCCAAAATTCATTACTAAATAGTAAAATTATAATCCAAAATTAAATACTTCATACTTTTGGTTAAGAAAAGTTAATTTTGTTTTATGAGAACCGAGAAGGAGATAAAAAAAGGATGAGCTACAACTCCTTCCGTATTTTTTAGTTTGCTACCATAGGTTTTGACACATTTTTTAAAACTAAAATAGTAGGGATAGTGAATAGTGTAGAAAAAGTAGAAGAGATGATGGAAAAGCATGAAAAAGAATGTAAAAAGTAGAAAAATTAAGTGTAGTTGAGTATTTTTAAAGGAAAAACATACCAAAAAGTAAAAATGTAGCAAAATTTTGAATACATCAAAAAAAGGAAAGTGTAGCAAACAAAAAATACGGAGGAATATTATATACGGACTTGCGGAGTAGTAAAGATCAGAACTAGAAAAAAAAAAGCTTTTTTGTACAAACCAACACTATCATGCACATGCCATTCTTGGTGTACATAAGATGTACACAAAATGTGTACATTGCCTGTACAATTTGACATCAATCCCTGCCCCTTTTTAAACGAATTGCATGTGTACACAAGCAACTAGGAAGATTTTGTGTACAACTTGTGTACACTAAGGATTTTCCATCATGCACGCTTTTACGCAAGGAAAATTCTTAATGTATATGAGTTGTACACAAAACCCCTATAGTTGCATGTGTACACAGACAATTCGTTTAAAAAAGGCATGATTTGATACAAAAACCTCCATAATTGTCTCTGTACACAGATAATGTACACATTTTGTGTACACCAAGAACGATCCCTTTAGGCAATTAATGAAGGTTTTTTTCGTCTGTCACGGAATAAACATATTTTGTGTGTGAGGAAAGTTCATGTCCGGAATTCCGGACAGGAACCGCCGTCCGGACGGCGGCGTTTGGCCGCCTTCCCGGTTGAATTTTTTGATGAAATTTTTATGGCATGTTCTCCATCAAGTCTAGTTTATCCACAAAAAAAATCAGTCAAAAACTCAATCGTGAAGGTCGTCAAATGATTTTTGCAAGTTAACTGGTCCGGAATATGTATTTTCCGGACCAGTTAGCTTGCAAAAATCATTTGACGATCTTCCCGAATGAGTTTTTTGCTGAACTTTTTTGTGGATAAACTAGACTTGATGGAGAACATGTCAAAAAATTTATCGAGAAATTCCACTCGGAAGGCGGCCAAACACCGCCGTTCGGACGGGTCCGGGTCAGGAATTCTTAACCGGAAGAGTACTCTTTTGTGTGTTTGTTGTGTGTATATATGTCAGCCAAGCAGGTGGTGCATCGCCCTATCGAAACGCGCGCGTACATACGCACTGACAAAGCCAGCTGATCACTCTTCGCTTCCCTCCTGCTTTGCACGCACTCACGCACCATATCTCTATCGGAGAATCTATAAAGTTCACGCCTTTTTCGTCGTTGAGTCACCGAGTGACTCAGTCCTCCATGGCTGAACAGTCGAAAACTCGAAGCGATGACCCTTTCTTGCTCAAGTATACCGCCAACGAACTCCGGACTGTCTCCGAGTTCGTCACCAATTGGGCACCCTTTCTATCCCGAGGGCTCTGCCACTCATGTTCTGTCACCATCTCCGATCGCATCCGATATCTTCATCAAGGTTATCTCTTTCTCCCTCTCCCTCTCTGCGATTCATAAAACATGTCTCGGTGCATCTACAATACGCATACATGAAATTCCAGCTCACCAGTTCTGTACGAGCATGAATGAATATACTGTGCCCATGATCATGAGCTTAGACTCTCTAAAAACTGGCGGTTTTGCAGGTTATTTATTTATATGATCTCATGTTAATTGCTTATGGATTTATCGATGCTTTTGTTACAATGGCTGTAGAAGCTGGTAGAGATGTAGTATGCGCCGAGCATAAAGAGGATGTTGCAGCGTCTACATCAGGCAATAAGGGTTTGATAGGAGATTGGAATCAGGAAAATTGTGACACTCATTCTATTGGGAGCTGGAATAATGCTTCGGACATGAATGATCATGCTGACACACATTCACTGGGGAGCTGGAAGGAGGAGGAAGAAGGGTCTCCGGAGGTCTTTTCACAAGCGGGTATCTATACAGATGTACCATCAAAATCCTCTGGCGCCGGCATGTTAAAGAGTGAAAATTTAAGCACGCATGTGTTGGTGGGAATCCCTTTTAATAGCTTTTCTTTGTCTTTTTGGTCAATTCATTGTCATACTTAATTTTCTTTTTAAGTGTCCTGCTTTGAATTTTTATGAGGCTTACTCTAATATCTAAGTGAATTTGGACCAATTTGATATGTAGTACTTCGTATATTATTAGATCCTGGTTTGGTTGTGTTTTGTTTGCCTCGTGGGTGACCATGATTGGGAAGCTCTTTAGGTGCTAGGTTGACTCATTTGTCCACCCTTCGCTTGTCCAACCAGGTTTAGCTTGAGAGCTGTGAGTTAAGTGTTCCATATTGGATGTTTGATGAATTTCTGTCTAATATATAAGTGTGAGATGAATCTAACCTCTTGAGGATCTTCTTGGGGTAAGTTAGGTCCCATTACTACCCTTTTTGCTAACTTTTTGCATGAAATATCAGCAAGGGGTGATGAAAATGTCATGGGCTGATATGGCTCAGGAGGATGAGCTAGAGACCGAGGAGTGTGGTTTAAGTTTGACATTGACCAATGAGAGTGGTTTATCTTGGAAAGAGGGAGCATTTGAGCACGATGAGTCTCATAAGCCAAAAACCGAGCTTTCAAGAGAACAAAGGGAGTGCATCCGGTTTAGCAATGTGAAGAGAAAGAAGGATTTTATATGTTTGGAAAGGATTGATGGGAAGATTACAAATATACTGGATGGATTGGAGCTACATAGCGGCATTTTCAGTGCAGCTGAGCAAAACAGGATTGTCAATTATGTGGAAACACTCCATGACAAGGGAAAGAATGGGCAATTAAAAGGTTTCATATTTAATTTCTAGTTCTGGTCAAGAATTTTTAATATGTTACATATCTGCTGAAAGTTTGAGCTGTTTGTTACCGTTAGATCCCCGAAATAGAGAATTAAAGAGACAATGATCGGCTCATGAGATCTTGAGTGTTCTCAACCTTCTTGAATAATGTGCTGGAAGGTCTAGTGTTTTATGGGTCTATTGATATAAGCATATGCAGGTCTACTTAGGATTGAAATTTATGTGTGTGTGTATGTATATAATGCAGGTCCCACTAATTATAGAATGAGTTAATTGGTTATCTGTAGGTACTAAATTATATAATCCCCCCTCCCCCCCTCCTAAAACAAAATAGTTCTTAGATTAGCCAATGGATAAGGCCATATTGCTGGCTGGTGTGGTGGTGCTATTTGGAGTAATCCAAGTGTCTTTATTTATCATTTCTTTTTTTAGGTTGTTGAATCGGCCTTAGTTGTCATTTTAGTATTGAGTTATCTTAATAAGTGCTAAAAAGTACAGAGTACTACCCCATGATAGGTATGAGATAGCCAAAGAAACGAGTAAGTATTTCATATAAGCCTTTCGTTCCTTTATATGAAAAACTGCAAAGGGTGAAATCCATCCCGGGGGCCCAATAGCAGTAATTTTGGAACTTTGGCTAATGGGAGAAAGCATTATTGATTACGCGACCAACTAAAAAAGTTGTAGGTGAGGCAGAATGCTGATATTTATTAAGGCTGAGAATATGAGTTTTACATCACCATGCTTATATAGATACACTATAAGCATTCAAAATAGATGAAGTCCAAATGTCCAATTAAGCTGCGGTTGTTGCACCTTAGTTCCTGTTACTTCAATGAGCATGAGTAATCATTCGCCAGAATTACATTTTTCTTTACTTACCTACTTCACAATGAAGACTGTTATTGTTACTTCTTTGTTTGGATGGATGGAGATGCTGAGCATATGCTGGTTTAGTTTACTGTGTTAGCAACCTAATGTAGTAATTGGGTGCTACAAATCTACTTGGTCTCGTGTTCATACTGTTGTAGAAACAAAGACAAGCAGATTTATTCTATACTCAATAACTAGACTTGTATTTTTTACTGAATATAAAAACATTATATATATTCTTTTTGTTGACATGATTATGCATATCATATTTTCACACTGAATTCCTATAAAACTTTCCTGGTTTCTTGAATGTTGCGTTGTAGTGGTTGAAATTCGGTAGCATAATAGTTTCCTATTCTTATTAGGTTTGCCAGTTTATGGTTTAGGTTTGCTATTCCTATTGTGTTTAGGCTCATCATTCATGTATATAAGCATTGCAATAGTCTTTCGAAATTTAAAAGTTTTTAAGTTAAAAATCATATCAATAAAAGTAGTAGTTTTTTATTCAACAAATCATCATTGGCCTTGAAAACCCTCAACATACTTATGAATAAGCCTTTAGGTATCGTCAACCCCACCCCAAATGGTCTGTAGTATGTTTCCCGCCAGCATCAAGCAACTTGGTTCTTTTCACTAGAAATTATAAGGTAGCTGTTGTGGTGTGCATCAGTTAACACCATACCATTTTGCTGTAGCGTTCTGTTTATTCACTATATGTAATAAGGATGGCTGAGTATCTGCTTGGTATCAGCACATAGTACTCTCTTGGGTCTTTATTATATGGCACCTTTTAAAAGGAGTTAATGGTCTTTTGTATTAGCCATGTTTTTTGTATGTAGTACTAAACTTTTTCCATGAGTTGCCCCTAATATTTATTGTGTATAGTCATTTTAAAGAAGTCTTCATTTATGTGTCTTCAATTTTCCCAATATCATTGTTTAAATTTAGAATATTACATAAGTTCGGTATCGCTTTCGGTTTTAGTTTTTTGTTTTATGTTAGGCAAAAGGGTCAAATTGATCCTTCTACTATTTTCATTCCATCACATAAGCCCCTATTTTGCTTCCTTAAAGAAATCGATCAATCTGGCCATTTAACCGGTTCTTGACCTATAATAGCAGGGTCTCTATGTTAAAAAAGTTTAAAAATTTGTTAAGTTCGAAGAAATTTAAATAAAAAGTACAGACACTTAGGAATGGCTAAGTCTGTATTTTTCATTTTTGGAATTATTTGTATATTCTACATCTTTCTAAAAGTTATTACATTTTGATTTTTTTTACACTTCCATTTAATTATTTTCATTTTTCTATTTTTATTTTCATTTTAACATGAAATTGACTGACTTAATTATTTTCATTTTTCTATTTTTATTTTTATTTTAACATGTTAAAATTATTTATGTATTTTTTCACTTATACTGTTATTATATTATTATAGAATTATTTTTCAAATTTATATGAATTTCTATAAGATCAATCAATTGTTTTAATTATTCTTTTTAAATAACCTGCTTGCTATAGCAGGTTAAAATGGTTTGGATGTGTTTTTTAAGTAAATGTACATATATGATACTATTTTTAGTACACGGACTTAAATGATAGATCGGAAATAGTATAAGGGCCTATTTGACCCTTTTCCCTTTATGTTATTAAAAAGTATAGTGATATAAGTTATATAAAGAACTAAATTAGTCATACTTGTACTATTCATGTTGATTTTGAATACTTGAAACAACTTTTTTTGTTTTCAGAATTATATTTTTCAAAAAAATTGCAGAAAATGATATTGGTTTGTGTAATTTAGTGAATTGTGCGTTAGTAAGGAACAATGAGAGTAATCTTTTAGGCTATTTTCCATAAGTTTCATGTCTGATGGAACTATTTAAATATTTTCTTTAATTTTCTGCTATTTGTCCTCACTTCTAATATTGTGACACAGAGAGAACCTATACTGCACCAGAAAAGTGTATTGGGGGTAAGGGGAGAGTGTCATTACAATTCGGTTGCTGCTACAACTATGCAAGTGTAAGTAATTCATTTTATGCAAACTTTGAGACACAAGCTGAAATTTTATGCCTGTAATTACAAAACATGACCTCTAGGGAAGGGTGTTCCTTGTTTTGTAATTTCACTATCACTCCTAATCAGTGTGTTTGGTAGAGGAGGAATTTAGTAAAAACAGATGAAGAGGAGAGGAAAGAGGGAAAATTTATCCAAATTCAAGGAAAACGCCTCATGCCACCTCGCTAATTTTAAAACAAAGATTTCCATAGTTTGGTAAAGTAGAAAAGGGTAGATTTTTTCAAAAAGTTTGTGCGCCCCACACCTAATTATTTCTTGTATGCTAAATTGGGAGAAAGTGAAGAGAGATTCCTTGGACTTTGTGACACCTAGAATTGAAATTGAATACCATTATTGTATAAGTATTTTTTCAAAAATATTACTAGGTTTAATGCGGCATAGCCCCTCTGATATACAAAGTGTACGCATTCGCCCTGTGATTGAAAACTACATCTAAACTCCTTGTGTTATAATTAAGCATTCATGTAATTCCATGAAACAAAAAATCTAAATGCTGTGTAAAGCAGGCATCCTATGGTATTTTAATTATAATGGTAGTACTTAGGTGTCCAACAAACTTATATGCATAATTAATCATAACAAGGCTTGTTTTTTGACAGTTGAATTAGTCTTTCTAGAGTATTACATGCATGTTTAACTGTAACACAAAGGATTTGCGCATTTTTTAAATCACGAGAAGCTAATGTGCAATTTTGTACTACGTATATTAAAAGGGGATTTGGCACATCAATCACTAATATTGATAAAATAAAGATTATGACTGCATGGTCACCGCGATCACTTCGCCAAAATTACATGGTCATTGTGCATTAGGAATTGATTATTGTCCATAAGATCACATTATTTGTTATGAGTTTTTGCTTAGTAATATAGGTTTCATAGGTTCTCATTATATTCAACTTTTATCTTACCAAACTGCATTAATTCAAATGTTCTCTCTATTTCTACTCTATATATTGCTCTTGTCAAAATTTGACAGAGGAAGGCTTGCCCCTTACACACCACAACTACACCCTTGTAGTGAGACCCTTCTGGCCTTCCCCTAACCCTCGCATAACGGGGATGCCTTCATGTCCGAGGCTGCCCTTTTTATGTTACTCTTCTATCAAGTACAACATCTGTGTTTTGACATGGTCACTGCGATCAGTGCACCAAAATTTAATGGTCGTTGCACATTAGGAAATGATCACTGCCTGTAAGATCAATTTTATTTAGTAATACACTTTTCATAATTTATTATTCTATTCATTTTTTAATTACCAAACTAGTTTAATTCAAATGTTTTATCTCTATTTCTACTCTTTATATATTACTCTTCTACCAAACAAAACTTGTGCGTGTATTTTCTTCCACTGAGGTTGGTGGAGCATCTCACCCTCCACGGAATCTACTTCTCAGTGGGACTCACGGGAGTTTAATTTCATAAAAAAGGTGAACCTGGTTGACTCTACAATTGAAATATGTTGATTGCAGGATACAAATGACACTCCACGCATCCTCAAAAATGACATCGTTGATCCTATACCTCAACTTTTGAAAGTCATGATTAAAAGGCTTGTCAGGTGGCATGTGATACCTCCTAACTCCGTACCTGACAACTGTATTGTGGATATTTATGAAGAGGGAGATTGCATTACGCCTCGTATTGAAAGTCAAGATTTTGCTAGGCCATTATGTGCTGTTTCATTCTTAACGGAATGTCATGTCATTTTCGGGTCAAACTTGAAAGTGTTGAGCCCTGGTGAATTTGATGGTCCAATTGCGATTTCCTTGCCCGTCGGGTAAGTGGATATGGTCTGCTCATCCCATTTCTATGAAATTGATGCTTCTAGATTATTAGTCATTAATAATGTTGCAATCTTTTCCGTTTTACCAAAAGAACTAATCATGACGAAATGTTTTTCCAGATCTATTCTTGTGTTGAATGGAAAAGTAGCTGATGTGGCTAAACATTGTGTTTCGGCAGTTCCTTCCAAAAGGTATATTCAAACTGTTTATGCCATGCTGTCACTATTCAATACTTTCATTTTCTTGTTGAAGTTTTTTTATTCTGGACATGAAAGATGAAAACTATCTAAAATAATTGAAACAATCCATCCAAGACTAAAAATAATTACGGAGTATAAACTTTGAATTGTTCTTAATCTTTTACTTTATATATCCAACTTTTATCAAATTTAATTTTTCTTGATCAGATATTATAAAACTTTTAATGCAGTTTCTGAATATGTAAATTTTATTTACTAAAAATAATTTTATTAATGACAAGGATCGGTAAAATTTATGATCAGTCAAACATCGTAAACCGCGTGGGAACCTTTAAGTGGGACGGAGGGAGTATAAAATTTCATATATAACCCGTCAAGGAATTATTATTGAAAGTTAACATAAACATAATTAAAAATTTAAAAATACAGAATTCATTATTCTTCTAGTCTTAAGTTTAATTTCAATTGCTAAGGCCATAACTATATAGTTTCAATCATTCAGGTCCTACATTGGTAGTTTTAATCTTCAAGATCCTCAATTGGTAGTTATTTAATCTTTGGGGGAGGTCCTGACTTCAGACAACCTTCCTTATTCAGTTATTCTTGATCAAGTGACATCACTTGATCTATATAGCTGACCCCGCCTAGAGTCAAATGCCTGGGCTAGCCCACGTTGAGTCAAAACCTGAAATAAAAAGATTTTGATCTTTGTCAGTTCTTGAATAACAAAGCCACCAACACCAATTAGTTTGTACTGTGCAGGATCTCAATTACATTTAGGAGAATAGCTGAATCCAAACAACCCGTTGGATATGTTCTGGATCCTGACTTGCAAGGTCTTCAGCCTCTATCAAATGAAGTAGACAAGTCCAAGAAATCGAAAAAGGCAAGGCAGAGGCAGCATGATATGAAGAAACATGTGAGCGGACGAGAGGAGAATGTTGGGGGGCAACCAAGAAGACCAATAGAAAGGGGCTTTGGAGAGAACAGATACTCGTTGGGTCAATCCGATCAGAGGAACACGAGTAAGCCCAGGGTGACTGTGGATTTGGAAAGGTCAGCTGACCAATCTTATCGCCGAACTGTAAGATTTCACCGCCATCTCCCGTGAATGATGGCAGGAGCTTGTTATTATGTCACTTGTGTGGTGTGTTCTTTTAGTATTCCAAAGCAGTTTGTTAGTTTTTGGTGGGGTTGGGCATTTCAGTTTGGTTTTAAACGGTCTTGTTTTATTCGGTTTAGTTTGAATTGGTTTGGGATTTGTTTAGATTAATAGAGGTTGGTAAAAACAACCCCATTCTAAAACAGAAATACATATTATTCGGGTTTGAATTGAGTTGATCAAGTCAAACGGAATCAAAATGCCCACCACTAGTTTTTCTGTTTATGTTCTGGTTTGGGTAGGTTTAAAGGGTTGTGTTCTGGTTAAATTAGTTGTGGTCGGGTTCGGTTAATGCAGTTTGGAGAACATCACCATACTACAACCAAATTACACATAGTTTGTAGTGCAGCCAAACTGAATCAAAATGTGACTCTGGTTTGTGGCCCGGCTTGCACGGTTGCACCGCTACATCATCTAGATGCATCCTTAGTGAACTTTTTAAGCAACATTTCTAAATTTTCTAGTTAGGATTTATGCCATACAGTTGGCTGAGTAATGCCTGGCTGAGCCCCATCCTGAGTTTGAGCTTGTGCCTGAGACATGAAATCTCTATGGTGGCAGTTCAGTCTAATGGTTATGGTCCCAATCAGGCACTATCCTTCCTAATTGGGTAGCATTGACCAAACCCAATCTTTTACGGCATTCTTAGTTCGCAGGGAATCTCTAAGATGAAGATTGCAAGCCATGTGAAAGTCCAATGTGGGGCAATTTGGTCGGTTGTTATAGTCTGTTGTATATTACGGCTAATAATTTGGTAAGACTGCTGTATTATTTATATATTTATTAAGAAAAACATTGTGTAGTTTATCTTGTAAGGCCCAATTGGCCAATTATACGCATAAAGCTTATGTTGAAACTTGAAAGTGAAGAGTAAAAGAAGTCTGGAATGGAAGAGTACCAGAAGTCTAGAATGATACTTATATTGAATGTTGATACTTAAATGCTGGTTGTGTGCGTGCATGTGTATCAGACTCTTGAAATGAAAATACAATGCTTTAGACTAGTCATGGACCCGGTTCGGGCCGCCCGGCCCGGCCCGCTACTGTGCGGGCCCGGAACCAGCCCGGTTCTCGGGTCCGGGTCGGGCCTAGGCCCGGTGGGGGGGGCGGGTCCGAGCTCGGGCCTTGTATTTGGCGAACCGGCCCGGCCGGGTCGGGCCCGGACCGAATTAATTTTTTTTTTTTTTCATTTTTGGGGTTACCCGGGTTGGGCTTGATGGTTAGGAGGAGTTTGGGGGGTGGAAGGGGGCGAGGGGGGGAGGGGTAGGAAAGCAAAAAAAAAAATGACCAAATCGGAGGCCCGGCCCGGGTCCATGACTACTTTAGACTAGTATAAAAATAGAACAGCTCCTTTCCGACGTATCAATAAATAAATAACGTTCAGGTTCTGTTTTTGGGAGTTTGGGGGAAAAGATTTTATTAAAAACATAATCAAAAGACTAACATAATTAGAATGTTTTTTATTGGATTCAATTTTTTTTGTCTGGTCTGGACTCTGGATTGATATGTTTAAATCTAATCTAGTTTGGTCTGAATTGATATGGTTTGGTAAGTTTTTGGTCTCTATATCTTATAACTGTCAACTATGTAGCACTGATATGGCTATGCGGAAACACGAGAACGGGTACGAGGGTACAAGAAAACAAAATGTAGGATACAAATATGGGGGCATATTTATAAATAGGTAAAGGGTCAAATAGGTCCTTGAACTAGGGGTGGACCTGGGCCGGTTCGGGCCTGGGCCCGGTCAGGCCTCGGGCCAGAAAAGTGGGGCCCGAGCCCGAACCGCCGGTGGCCGGTTCCGGTTCTGGGCCAAACCGGTTCGGGCCAAACCGGTCTATTTTTTTTTTGTTCTCCTATTTAACCCCCTCCCCCTCAACCCCAAACCACCTCAAATGGCCCAAAATACCTAATCCAACCCAAAACTTAAAAAAAATTCAAAAAAAAATTAAAATCCGGCCCGGGCCCAAACCGGTCGGCCCGGTTCACCTAAAGCAGGGCCCGAGCCCGGACCGCCCATCACCCGGGCCGGGCCGGGCCAAACCGAACTGATGGACCCACCGGGCCCCGGGCCGGGCCGGGCCAAACAGTAACCGGGCCGGGCCGATTCCGGGTCGGGCCGCCCGGCCCGAGTCCACCCCTACCTTGAACTAACTTAAAGTGTTCAATTAGTTCCTTATATAGGAAGTTTTGCCCGGCCGTCGCCTATTGGGGCGGTTCCCGGAGGAATTTTTTGAGCATCTTCTTCATTAAGTCTAGTTTACCCATACCAAATTTCAGCTAAAAATTCAACCGGGAAGGCAGTCAAATGATATCAAAAAATTCCTCCGGGAATTGCTCCAATTGACAACGACCGGGTAGAACCTCTTATAAATATTAAAAATTATAGAGGTGTATTTATAAATGTTAAAAATTACAAGATTTATATATATATATATATATAAATGTTAAAAATTACAAGATTTATATATATATATATATATATAATACATATATGATCCTCTGGCCTCTTTTCATTTATGGTATTGAGGCATTTCAAATTGTCAAGATAGTTAGAAATAAATTCATTCTTTATCTCATATACACTAGTACATTTTGAAATATAAATATAATCAATAAGTTATTAATTTAAAATGAGAAAAAAGTCAAACAATCACAATTTTAAAATTAAAAATGCAAGTACTCAAAGTTTTTGGATAATGGAAATAGAAAACAATACTCTAATAAAAAAACATATTTTCACTTGAGCCACTAATTTGTAAGGATAACATTGTCTTCCAAAAAGACAAGCTCCGATTCTAGTTCATCTATGGAAATGTTGGTGAACTCAAGTTATCTCCATCAACATCCCACATTTTACTTGTCGTCCATATACTTGGTTGTGTGCGTGATTGAACCAAGGTAAAACTTAATTTTAGTTTTTCATTTTAAAGAATTTTATTATTGAAATTGTGGGTGTTTTGTTATAAAATAAAGTTGATATGAGTATCTGTCAGGATATGGTTTAATCCTGTGTGCGGGATATGAGTACTGAGTGGCTCTGACGTGTGTGAAACAAACAGATTAATGAATTGCCAAAAAAGTTGGAAACTTATAATAAATTACGGGTACGATCCGGGAATGTACGGTACGGGTATCCTAGAGTATTTGATACGGGAACATTTTCGATACACCGATATGGTACCCTAGTGAAGTATCCGTGTTTCATGGACTATCGAAGCCTCATTTGGTCTGATCTGATCTGTTTAAGTTTAATCTAATTTGTTAAAATTTGGTCAGATGTGAGACTAAAAACAGTTAAGTAAAAACATTCTTGATAACAAAATATTTCAATCACTCTTCATCATTAGAAGTAGGGGTGTAGTGGTCCCAATTTTACTTTTGGATTGGTCCGTCCTATTATTTATTGGACTGGAACTTGTTCCCATTCCATGCCGGTGACGGTCGATTGATTGGTAGCCGTAGCGAATTAAAAGTAAATATATTACATAAATAAATAAATGAATAAATAAATAAATAAATAAATAAATAAGTAAGTAAGTAAGTAAGTAAGCAAGCAAGTAAGCAAGCAAGCAAGCAAGCAAGCAAGTAAGTAAGTAAATAAATAAATAAATAAATAAATAAATAAATAAATAAATAAATAAATAAATAAATAAATAAATAAATAAATAAATAAATAAATAAATAAATAAATAAATAAATAAATAAATAAATAAATAAATAAATAAATAAATAAATAAATAAATAAATAAATAAATAAATAAATAAATAAATAAATAAATAAATAAATAAATAAATAAATAAATAAATAAATGGATGGATAGATGGATGGATGGATGGGCGGGTGGATGGAGGGACGGAGGGACAGATGGATGGATGGATAAATAAATAAATAAATAAATAAATAAATAAATAAATAATAAATAAATAAATAAATAAATAAATAAATAAATAAATAAGTAAATAAATAAATAAATAAATAAATAAATAAAACAAATTAGATTGGTCGATTGGATGAGAATTGAACTAACCTGTTTCGGTCAATAATCTAGGCCACCCGGGATTGGGACCCTAAACCTTCTAGGTCGATTACTATTTTTGACCTGGGATAGCCGAACTTGTTTGATACCACTTAAAATCCTGGTCACTTACTACTTGATCGGCCCCGTGACTGAAATTCGTGTACACCCCCTTTTGTGTGCCCCCCTTTTGAGACGTACTGTATCAAGATATAGTCTTAATTTTTAAATCAGATCAGAAAGATTAAGACCAGATCGAAAAAAATTAGACTCGATCTTAAAAATTCAAATCAGAAACATTTAGATCAGATGAAAAGAATAACTTCTCTATATATTTTACATGTAGCATTACCATAATTAAAATTAAAATCGGACTAAACAGAGTAATGTCACAAAGTACCAAACATTTTCATATTTCACTACTCCAAAATATATTTTTATTAATCCACGGTTTAAACGATAAGATCATTATCATTAAGTAACATGAAAGATGAAGTGTGTCGATATAGAGCACGAATGATTGAAAAAAATCATGAATTTAATTTTAATAAAGTGAAGAAAAAATCATTAAAAAATTATAATTTAAATAAAAAAAAATATGATATAATAGGTCTTCTATTCATAGTTTTCAACCATTGAGATGCTATGTAAACACACTTTATTTTTCAGGTTCCCTATTGACAATGAACTTATCTCTCAGGTTTTCGATTGATAAAACTTATAAAAATTATGGAATAGTAAATTACTAATAATATACGATCTAATCCCAAATATTATACTGAACATATGTCTAAAAATATCCGAATATATATTCATATATGTATGTGTTTTTTATATATTCGAATTACCTTGATTATGTTTTATTATAAATAAATTCAAAATGTGTTTTATCATATCATTTAATCTTTCTAAATTCATTCGGTAATTAATTTAAGAATCATTTATTTTAATTTAATCTAATTCGATAATAATAAATCCAAACTAATATTTAATTCTTTTTACTATTAACTAAATAATACATTAATTTTTGGGGAAATGGAAACTAATAATCCAACCTTTTAATGATATTCTTACAATAATCTCATCTTCATTCGCAGAATACATAAAAAGGAGAGAAAAATTTTAGGAAGAAAATATAAAAATCATAATTGGGACTGTTTCAAGAAGATTTGTAGAAGATGGGATTTGTGGTTGAATGATTTGCAAGGAAAATAAAAAAAAATTGGAATAGCAGGTCAACAACTGGTTAGAGAACAGCGAATGAAGATGGGATGCAAAGGTTGAATTGTTTCTGAATTACGACAAGATGAAATTATTGTAAAAATACCCCTAAAAGGTTGGATTATTAATTTTCATTTTTCCTTAATTTTATTATTTAACATTAGAGGAAAAAAATCAACTAAAAGTGACAACGTTATCCAAGATGAGTAATAACAATTTATACCTTATTATAATTCTCCAAACCCACTTATATTATTATCAGAAGTATTCATTATTATTAATATTATTATTAGTATAATAATAATAATAATAATAATTATGATTATTATTATTATTATTATTGTTACTATTATTAATTACTATTAGGACATTCTCATCCATTGATTTTTTTTTGGATCATGGAGGAGGAGCAATAATCATTTAGGGGCCTTAGCTGGTGATCCGGGCTGTTTCCTGAGATCATTTTTTGAGATTATTTGATAAAATAATCTGATATCAAATTCTGGATTATTTTGAGATTGTTCACAAACTTTTAGATTCTTTCTCCCAAATCTAGGAACACAATTACGGTACTACTTTTGTAATGGGCAAGGCTCACTTTACTAGGAACGTTTCTTGCAATTATTGGGAATTGCAAATGGCATTTTAAATTTGAAATACTTTTACAGTTTTACTCATAAAAATCTGAGCAAATAAAAATCATGGCTGAGAAAAGTTGATAAATTTGAAGATTATTTGATATTATTCTATGTGGCAATAATGTGGCAATAATTAACCATAAGACATCGTAAATTTGAGGATCATAGATGGAGATGCTCTTATTGTTAATGAGAGATCATGCATTTAATTATACATACTAAATAATTACAACCCATGTTCCTACACCCAGAGGGTGAGTATTCACCCAAAGTAAATAATTACAATAGTATATATACAAGGTTGTATAAATATGATTCTAAAATCTAGAATATAATCGATATATAATCAACCAGGGATATGAGATATGAATCAAGAAAGTCTCGTCCAAACTGACCATAGGTGCTCCTCCCATTTATTTCCTTCCCACATAAGCTGACAATTTGGACAAGTCCGGAACCCAAAATGAGAGTTCAGAAGAACCAGTAGCATACATCAAGGTTCCTGGAGCCCATTTTATACATGGCGGTTCTGCATCTGTGCTCATCCAACACGCTACCTGATAAAGCAAGAGATTGATCTAAAAAACTAAAACAGTATACAAATTTTAAGTGTCTAAGAATAGTTGTAAACAGTCACTCTAATGTCTTTAAATGTCACAAGGAGACTTACTTCTTTGCCACTCCGGACACTCCAAGCATATACACTCCCATCCCCTGAACCTGAAACGCATTTACATAAAACAAAAAGTGATTTGTGAACCTGAAATTGAATATTCAATCTTTTACTTTAATAGATACTCCCTCCGTCCCATAAAATTCTTTCAACTTCCCTTTTTGGACCGTCCCAAAAAATTCTTCCCACTTACCATTTTTGGACAATTTGTGTGGCTCACATTCATTTCACCTTTTTCTTACACAACTACAACCATGCATTTTCACTTTATTCCACTTCCTTAATATGCGTGCCAAGTCAAAGTTGGAAGTTTTTATTGGGACGGAGGAAGTATATGCTAGCATAAACATGGGTCTCCGTGTGTGTAGAGAAAAGGGGGAGGAAGTTTCAGCTAAACCAAGAAACAATCAGACACATCCATTCGGGATTACTTCTGACACAAACAGAAGCATGTCTTTCAAATATCAACAGCTTTCTTGGTTTATTCAGGGGAGAACAAGTGCCCTGATCCTGGAACTATTCATTCAAGAATCCCTAGTTTGACATCCTAATTGTATAAATATCAAGGTTTCCCCTTGTAGAGTTGTATCTTACTCCTTTCTCCCCCCTGCTTTCAACTATTGATTTATTGCTAGTTTTTTTACTTTTTGTACTGTGCAGCATACGGATTAAATTAGCATGCATTTGGTCTCACTTTAAAAAGCATAGCTTGGGAACTTATGACACGTGATGCCGTCCCTTCCCTCCCTACCCAAGTCACCTCTACCCTCAATCTAGAAACCACAAACTTCTGGAAAGAATAACTTAGCCTTTGTTTACCAAGCCAAATGTGTAGAAGAAAGAAATGCAAAGGAGAAATGGAACATTTCTCTTGTTCGGTGAAAAGGAAAAATGGGTAGGAGACAATTTAAACGGTAGGTTCCCAATCTTTCATTTCTTTTTCTTTTGGGGAGAAAAACTGGGGAGAACTGAATATCCTCCAAATCCCATTTGTCCTCCATCTCTCTCCCACTAAGAATGACACAAAATCTACCCAATTTTCCAGTATTTTCTCAACTCAATCTCTTTTTCTTCCATTCCTTTTTCTCTATTTCTTCCTTAAACCAAATATAGGCTTAGTGGTACAGACTACAAACCCAAGTTGCCCTTTGCAAATAGAATGCATGTAAATTAAAGTTCTTAATATCTTCTCAGGTTGAATGATGGTTCTTCACAACTACAAGTGACTTAGTAGCTAATCATCAACACACTCAAACTTTTCCAATGTACCAAAAAAAATCAACACACTTGCTAATATACAATGTGTGGCATCACATATATTTGATGTGTAGAAGCAGCATATATAACAGAACCTGTAGACACAAGGAAAAAAGCTTGGAATACCTGACATTACAAACATTCCTTCAGGACTAAAAGATGCCTCCAAAGTTGAGTTGGACAAAACAGGCTTCACATTATATGTTGACAACTGGAACATATGTATCGTTGATTATATAACACGTCAGAAAAGATTTGTTTCATAAAATCTAACAACAATGTTTAAGAGCCATGGATGGAGGGTTTTTGGAGGGCTTGTGTGTGTTTTGGCAGATAGAACGTTTATGAAAGTGAATAAAAGATTATCGAAATGATATTCACATATTTTGGTCAGATATTTCAATTTTTATCTTTTTGACTATTTGTATATCAAAATATATAAAAATGTGCTATGTACATGTCTATATGTGTGTGTATGTATTCAAAGTATATACAACAACATCCAAGCCTTAGTCCCAAAAGAGTTAGGGGTCGGCTAATGATATATATATATATATATATATATATATATATATATATATAGGGAGAGAGAGAGAAGGCTGTTCAAGTCAGGCGGCCTGACCGGACAGCCCCGCGCGGCCTTCCCCGTTTGGGGACCTTCCCGGTGGATTTTTTTGATGAAATTTTTTGAGCATGTTCCTTATCAAGTCTAGTTTATCCATACCAAATTTCAGCTCAAAATTGGAAAAATGCATCAAATAAGGTCTATCCGAAAGTGCATTAGATAGGGATTATTGTGCATCAGATCGACACTTTGGACGGCCGAGATTAATTCCCATTTTAGATAGGGATTATTGTGCAGAAAAACATCTAACTCCTCCAAAGCCTTCTCCATCGAAATAGAGCTTAAAAGAATTTCCCAGAGGAAACAACTGACTAGAGTTCCCCGGAATGAATCGAGGACATGAATTTTTCCATCTGAAGTAGTCAAAAGCATAAGTCTTCCATCACTACTGAACTTCACAACGTTAGCATCTGATAAATCTCCACCGACAGAAAATATTTCAAACGGTCCCTTCAAGTATGCGATTTTATTAATTCAGTCTAAGTAGAAAAATAAAGAAAATACTGATAATGTGAATCATTTTCAAGTAAGTTGCTAACCTTTTCATACTTTCGCATATCAAACATTCTTATGTATCCTCCAAAAGCAATAGCAAAAACAAGCCCTTGCTCGTCATAAGCAGTCGCTGGTCTTCCTTGGGCGCGAAGAAGTCCCTGAGAGCAAAGGAGGATACACAGCATTTAGAAGTCATCTTTGCTTAAGGGCCCATTATAATTTAAAATTATGTACGGAGTAGTAATTATATGCATAAATCATGGATCGTTGTGCAAATAAAAAGACCTATTGCTGCATCCGAATTCCAAACCCATCCTAATTAGAAACTAATATAGTCTGAGTTGTGCCCTAAACACATAAGCAAAGTGTAACAATGTTAATCAAACAAAATTCAACTTGTCCCTCACCTGACCTCATATTCATTACACTGAAACCCTAGCTAATTTTCTTCAAAAATTGGACATTTTCTTCTTCGGATCCAAGCCAACAATATTACTGCTATGGAGAGTGGATTCTAGTGATTGACTGTCATTGTGGCCTTGAGCTAAAGTAGCTGAATACATCCAGTAATTAAAATCCAGGCCAGCTTTTTTTTGAATGACCTAACTATAAAATAAGTTAAATAATATGATAATTGCCGGTAAATTTTGGTCGGAAGAAACTCATCATCATCATCATCATCATCATTACCCCAGTGCCACAAAGGCTCCCACCTACAATGAGGTGGGGGGTCGGATGTATGCAGCCTTACCCCTGCACTAAAGCAGGGAGAGGCTGTTTCCGGATGCCCCATGGTGAAAATTACGTCGATCGTTGCATGGACTGACTGCTACTTCATAACAAAGAAGCACAGACAATTTAGTGAACCACTTTGCTTTATTCCATCATATTCCCAAGCCAAAAAATAGTGAATCTTTGGCTCCATTGCTTTAGAAACTCATGAAGTGTAAAAAAGTGTAATTCTTTTCTCTTATATCACGCTACTTTTTTGTTAGTTTTGGACTTTTGGGACAAAAGAATCCCTATTAAAAAGCACATGGCACACATGGTTTTGCTGACGGGTTATGGCCATCCGAACCAGAAGGGATGCAGTTGTGCAACAATAGAAGTCGTACCATAAATGAGACTTGCAAACAAGAAGACCCAATCCTCTAAGTACATAGTGGTGGGACCAAAAGGGGAAAAAACTTCCCACATAATACAGGTATGGATTTAAAATGAAGGACTTCAGAAGGATAAGTACAAAGGTTGGCATTTACCTGGCATTTTTCGGCTCGTTGGTCCCAAAGCATAACAGTTCGATCAAGAGAGCCAGAAATAAAGCATTCCTTTCTGGAGCACATGCTAAGCGAGACAACCCTGCAAGTAGAGTCTCAATTACATTGTCTAAGCTATGTGTTTTAGGAAAAAAAAATGGTTATATGCTTATAAGCATAATAGAGCTACCAAACGCTTTTCCTTTAGAAACTCAGCAGATTTAGTCATTTCATTTCAGCTAAATAACCCTTACCAAATAGCACGCAACCCATGTTTATAATAACAAAATGTTACTAGAAAATCCTTACCTGTCGTGATGGCCCTTGAAATACCGCAAATACTTGTTATCGTGCAATGAGAGAAGCCGCAGAGATTCTGAATTTATTTAACAAATAGAGTGAATTTTTGTTTTCTGCAGCTAATATACAAGGAACATCTAATGTAAATTGTGAGTCATGTGACTTACCATCCCATCCATTCTTGGAAGAATATATCACAGTTGTTGGATGGGAAGTAAAGCTAACAAGTTCAACACCATACTTCTTGCTATTAATTGTCTTTAAACACCTGGTAGTTGAAACGAATAAAAGAATTATAACACTTCTAAATATACCAACCACTCGACAAAGTCAACATATAGATCTCCATGAAACACTACTTTTAAGTTAGAAGTCAGGCCAAGCATGAAAGGAAACATAAAAAGTTACTGAATAATCAGGAATGGAAACCTCATAAAAAGTTGGGATTCTTACGTTGCTGTTGTGACATCATACAATCGAATGGATTCATCATCACTGGCAGTCACCAGGTAAGGTGAGGTCTTATGGAAATCCATTGAACTGATTCTTCCGTTCTGCCTAAGCAATAACGATACATCACTAGTTGCAGTAGCATTTACCCTGCCATCCTGCCCCCTCCCCTTCCCTTTTTCATTTGATTTCTCCAGTTGAAGACAGATGCCTAACTAGATTTTTTTCAATTTGGAAATGGAAAGGGAACCTCTATTCCGTGGATGCAAAGAAAAAAGAATGCATTTTTTACTTTTATAAATAATATCAACAAACCTAATCGGGCATAACCGCACGTATAAAAAAAATTAACATTACCCTTACGAGATAACATTATCTACTAGATGAGCTAAATATTTCTGGTAAGAAAAATAACTAAATGAATCCCAGACTTCGGAGTACATACATAATCGCGAAACGTAATGCCGACTTCCATGCTCTGTAGAATCTCTTCTGTAAGTTCCAGTGAAACCTTGTCTTCCCTCTCTGATTGTCCGCCTGTGTAGCAATTAATTGCGCGTTACGAGGAAGAAAACGTCATCAACTAATAGCAAAGCCGTGGAAAGGATTGCAGTACCTGCCATTGAAGTTCTGGAAGGCTTTCTTGGCACAAACTACAATGACACGGTGCGGTGGTATGTCCGGAGATTATTGGTGAACCCTCCAGTCCTCCTCGTCGGGCCTTATCCGGGACTATCCCAACTCCCAACTAGTGATGGCCTGGGTGCGGGCCAACCGACCCGGGAACCGGCCCGGCCCGGCCCGGTACTGTGTGGGTCTGGCCTGGCCCGGGAATTGAGTACCGGTTTCGGGTCTATGCCCGGTTTAAGGATGAAACCAGGGCGGTTCTGGGACTGATAAAATGTGAACAGGCCGGTTCAGGCCTTTTTATTATTATTTTTTTTGGTTTGGGCTGGGTTTAAATGGGCTGGGCTGGGTGTTTCCGATGGGTTTGGGGGATGGGGGGTAGGGGATGACTCGGCCCGGTCCGGAACGGCCCGGAACTGGTACACATTTGGGCTGGTCCCGGGTCTAACCCATTCCCATCAAGGCCCGACCGGGCCTAGGCCGGACCCGGACCCGGGGTCCATCACTACTCCCAAGTCCCAACCATTTCAGTTTGATTTCCAAAATCTGAACCGGGTTTGATATTCTCTGTTGATTAGTCATTTTTTTACCACACAAGCCATTTTTATTTACTAAAAAAAATATTTTAAATAATTTCATCTTTCGTTTTATCAATAAATATACTTTACATATAATTTTGTCACAATTAAACAAATTCAACCACTTGAATGATTTCATCAAATACTATTTCAATTTTACCGAACGGGTTTTTAATCTAACACGTGTTGAAATTAGGATGTTTGATTTGGTCTGGATTGAAATGCTTTATTAAATATTTAATTTTTTAAAAATATCTAAATTATAACTTGGGTTGGAATTATTGCATTAGATGGTACACCATCTGTCCCTATTTAAAAGATCCTCTTGGACTTGGGATGTTTCTTTTGCATTGTTTTCAGTCCAGATCAAACCAGATCAGACCAGGTAAGACTAGGCCAAACTAGATCATATCAGACTAGACCAGATCAAACATTCTTAAACACAACTTAAGAAAATGACACTTTTCTTAAGTAAGGAAAATATTGCAGTAAGGAAAGAGGACATTGTTTGACATAGAGTTTGGACATTGTTTGGCAAGTAAGAAAAGATGACATTTTTAAAGGGTAAACTGAAAAGGAAGGTGATATGTTTATATACAGACGGAGAAAGTAATTAAGAAATTGTTCTCCTAACCTGATCTGAATGTTTCTGGTCTGAATTTTTTAAGTTCTGATTTGATCTGAATGTTTCTGATCTGATCTGAATCATTCTGATCTGATCTGATTCAAATATTTCTAAAATTATAATTATAATTTTAATTTCAATTATTATAATTAGAAATGTATTTACACATATATAATTTAAATGTAATTATAATTATAATCATAATTATAAAAAAATTATAATTATAATCATAATTATAATAGGTATAATTATTATTATACATATAGCTATAATTAGAGGAAGCGGTCCAGCTCAGTTGGTCGCCGACTCACTCTCCCTTATGGGAAGTCTCGGGTTCGAAACTCAATGGGGTGAGTTTCAACCTAGTTTGCTTCAGGCCCCCCCAGACCCCCTTCCCCAGACGCCTCCTGGAGTAAACAAAAAAAAGCTATAATTATAATTGTAATTATATTTTAGTTATAATTATTTCTATAATTATAATTTTAATTATAATTATGATATTTATTTCTATAATTTTAATTGTAATTACTCCGTGTAATAACAAAATAAACTAATAACAATAACAACAACTATAATAGTAATAAGAATAATAATAATCATGATAATAATAAATATCATAATAATAATCATAATAATAATAATAATCATAGTAATCATAGTGATGATGATGATATCAATAATTATAGTAATTATAATAATAATAATAATAATTACAATAACAACAAGAATAATAATAATAAATTAATAATAATAATAATAATAATAATAATAATTAATATTATTATAATAAAAAGGATAAATCATGTTTGAACTTTTTTGATCTGATCTGAATGTTCCTGATCTGATCTGAATGATTCTGATATGATCTGATCTGAATCTTTCTGATCTGATCTGAATTTTTTTGATCTGATCTGAATAAAATAAGAATAAGCAATAAGTAATAAGATTAAGACGAACACAACACCATGAGTATAATTTACTGAATTTTGAACATGAATATTACATTCGGATAATTATTACGTTGAAAATCTGAAAATTGTTAGGAATCATCAAGTTCAAAATTCGTGGTTCACTCATGTTTTTAAGATTAATATAGACTCCAATCCTGCGTTGAGTTCAAATATGAAGATTATACGTAGAAAGTTATTAAAATTTTCTAACAGAGTTCACTTTTATATTCAAGAAGAGGCCATGGAACTCCATGAGGGGGGGGGGGGGGGGGGGTCTGTTAACGTCATTTTAATCAAATACCGAAACATAGAAATAAAAATAGAAACAAAGACGACATCAGTGTTTCATTTTCAGAAGTACTGAATGACGACACTGTGTCTTGCCGTTCATTACAAAAAAGATAAGAGGGAGAAAAACAAATAAAACAAGTTGGGAGAATGCAGGCACTTATGTATGATCCCCTCTCTCCCTTATTCTTCTTCTTCTTCATCATCACTGAAACGAAGATGCTTCCCATTAGGCTGTGGCAAACCCTTGAGAAGCAGAGCATTGGGCTGCACCTCCTCTTCCTCCACGCCTTCAATCTCACCGTCACTGTTGTACAGGAAGCGGGTATGCTTCCCTGCTGCAGCTGCAATAAACCTGTTGCCTCCATTGTAATTACTACTAGTGTTGAAGCAGATCTTGCTCATCCCCTGGCAAAGCTCTTCAACCCACCCTTCTTCTTCTTCTTCTTCAGAACCCTCGTCTCCAACACTTGCAGCAATGGCCTGGACAGACCAAACAGATGATGAGACATCATCTTCCCCCCCTCCTCCTGTTGTTGTTACCACAGTCTCATTTGTCACCACTGATGATGAATCGTACCCCTCCGACTTCTCTGAAAACTCCAGCAGCAGCGACCTTGTCACCTTACTCTCATCTTCTCCGTTCAGCTAATTCATCAAACAATTTTACTAATGAATTGAGGGAATCAAATTCAAAAATAATAAAAGCACTGTTTATTCTTCTGCATTTGTTTATGCGTATTATATAAAAGGGATACTACTAATCTCAATTGACTTGCCAAAAAAGTCTCTGTAATCTGTCGAACAAACAAAAACCGCAATGATGCAAGAAAATTAAAAAGGTCTGATCACTTTCACTTTGGAACTTATTCTCTCTGTATGTGATTTAACAAACAAATCATAGTCATAGTACATGATCTGGCAACAAAATGAGATCAGAGTAAATAAAAAGGGTCAATTCTTCAATTTTCTCAATTCAAAGACTCCAAGCAAATATTTAGGCAAAAATTTATATTTTCCATATCCCTGTGATTTTCCTAGATCCGAACAGAAGTCTACAATGCAATAAATAAATACCTGAGAGATAGTGAGCTTGTCTTCAACAGGTGTTGGAGTGACAGAGGGCAGCATATTATCAGGAGGATTTAGATGGGGTGTGTTTGCAGGGGTTGGGGCAAGAAAAAGATGCATTGGACTTTGAAGAAGGTGAAGGAAGGGTCTGTTGTTGTTGTTTGCCATTGAGACTTGTTTGATCGAGACAAAATGTGACTCATCTTCTTCGACCTTTTGCAACAAGTTCTTGACTTGTCCTCTCAAGAGAGCCTCCCCCGATCCCGGGCTAGTAGTTTTCACCGTCATCACCCTCTTCTTGGACACCATTGCTGATGATGTTGATATTGCGGAACCCCCCATTGCCAGCCCTATAATAGGTGAATCGTTTGTGATGTCAAGAAGTGCACCTCTTTCTTGCTGTTGAGTATCATTCCTCTGTCCGCATTTCATCCCCTTCTTCTTTTCAGATTCTTCTAGTCTCATCTCTGAACCCCAGAAAGATTTGGACAGAAAAACAAATAAGTAGAAGAAAAGTCAAGAGAAAAAAAAACAGTTCAATGATTTAGATGGTTGAGTAAAAAAGATATCTTTTACTGATTGAACAAAAGATCAATAGATAAGAACAAGAAAGTCAGCAATGAGTTGAACACCAAAATCTTTTAAAATAAATAAACCCAAACTATGTTGAAATATCCTTCAAGATTTTCGACTTGTTCCTTTCAGATTCTTGAAATCTATCCGACACCAAGAAAATTGAAACTGAACTCAGGAACACATACGGTTGAGGGATAAATGAAAATGACTAACTTGAAATGGGGATGTTATTGGTAGTAAAGGTGTTTGCAGAAGCAGCGGCTTTGGCCTGGGATCTGGTTACTCTTCTGGTCGATGATGGAGTCTCCATTGGAATTTTGCGATCAAGACAGTTGACCAATGAATAATCTTAAGCAGTGGAGGAAACCCTAATAGCAAATGGAGAGATGTGATTAAGGTGATGATGAGAAGATGGTTTTATAGGACTTAATCCGCAAGTAGGGTTTGAATAATAATGGCATAAAGTGACCGTTAGAGCGTCTCTCGAGCCAGCAAAATCACTAGCCGTTGGGATTTTCGATGTGCCATGGTTTACCATTTGGGCTTTTCACTAGCCGTTAAGCCGGGTCTCTCGTCCAGCTTTACTTACACTTTCTGGGGTCCATTTAAATTGCTGAAAATACTATAGAGTGATAATGATTAATACGCAGTAACTAGTAAAAGATAATACTCCGTACAAGCATTTCTCCAAAATCTGCAAATATCAATTGATACTCTTTCACCGATCAAGGATTTGACTTTTTGAGTAGGCGCATTTAATAAGTAGTACTCCCTTTATCTCTAAAAGATCTTCCATTTCGTTTTTCGAGAATCAACCTAAATAACTATTAATCTTTTACTTTATATATCAAAATTTTATAAAAATTGAATTATTTTTACAGGTTTTGTAGCAATTTTAATGTAGTTTTTTGAATAGGATTATTAACTAAATATATCCTCAACTATCACCAATAATCCTTTCTGAATATGTAAATTTTATTTACTAAAAATAATCTGAGTTTTCATATATATCATTTAACTTTATCGCTAGTCAAACTTCTTAAGACATAATTGGAAGAACAATTAAGGACGAAGGGGTAGTATGTTCTTATTAATTAATAGGTTCTTTCTCTAAATAATTACATCATCTCTATGTAATTGTGATTTGTGATAATTGATGATCTACATTATCTAATTTCTTTCTAGGAATGAAGAGAGAGAAAATATAGAAGAGCTCAAATCTACAATTACAGATGTAATTATTTAAATCAGCGGCTTAATTTTCTATTCAAAAATATCTTAGCTTTAATAAACTAAGTTTTGTTTATCACAAATCAACAAATATACTACAAGAGTATTATTTTAATCGACATAGTTATAATTTCTATATAAAAGAAGTACCAAACGTCCAAGTATAAAAAAATTATACGCCCTCCATAATAAATATATCTTCCCATTTGAGAAGTAGGTGGGATTAAGAATAGTGAAAGAAGATATAAATTATTGAGGGTATGATGGGAAGATAATGAAATAGTGTGCTCGATTGAAGGATAAATCCAAAAAAGTAGTTGTTATAGTGTATTATTTTTAAAATTATTGAGTTATGATGGGAAGATTTAGAAATGGTATGATATGAATGTTACGGCTAATAAAGGAAAGCGAGAAGGTATAAGTGTTACGGAGGGAGTACGATTTTACGCTTTTAGAAGCAATAAAGGCCTAGTAATAAACAATGAACTTTAAATATACAAAAAGAATGTTCTTACAACTTTTGCCCTTCAAAAAACATAGAGAGTACACTATTAGAAACTATGGATTTTTGGTGGATTCTGGATTATTGACATTCGAAGAATTACTCTTTTTATATTAGCTGCATTTGGTGTGTGTTTTACTTCTGTTTATTTCAAGTTATACTTTTTATAACATTTTTAAAGAAAGTGTGTTGCGATGATTTTGCAAAATTCAATACTCTCTATATTTTAAAGTTTGTTACACTTTGCGTTTTGAAATGTATTTAAAAGTTTGTTACACTTTCATTTTTGGTAAGTTTACCCTTTTATAAAATACCCAACTGCCCTCACTTTTTCTACTTTTTACCTTCTCTTTCATATTTTTACACATTCTCTCCTACTTTTTCTACACTATTCATTACCATGCTACTTTACTTCTAAAAATAGTGTGCCAAACCTAATTTAGCATTCTTTAAAATACCGAGAGAGTATAGAGTATTACATACATACTCCATCCGCCCTGCAAAGGTTGTCTCATCTTTACTTTTCATTTTGTCCCACTAAAATTGTATCATACTAAATTTGGTAATGTGTGTGTAGCTTCGAATCATTCTTACTTTATTCTTACATTATCACATCAACATTATCTACATGTGTCCACTTTTCTTAATAGTTGCACAACTATCTCATGTTTTAATGTTAGTGGGACGAAGATTGTAGATGTCCGTGCAATTTGCTCTTATTGTTGATTGGATTGCTTGATTTCAAAGGAGGGATGACTTGGAAGGGCAGTGGACTTGAAGGATGTGGCTGGGTGGTGGGCATGGAGATCGTTCATGTGTTAGTCCATTCTGGCAGCTAACTGTCCTGGCTACGAATTAGGTTGGAGATCGAGGCAAGCTACCGATTGGATAATCTGGATCATCAGGGCGGAAGATTGATGCTTGAAGAGGATGTGACAAGTCTGATTCTTCGCCGAAGAGAAGGGTCTAAGGGCAGCGGCATTGGGGTTCTTTGGTTGAGTTTGGCGGAAGAGGAAGGCCCGCTGGTCCGCTCCGTCCAGAACCGCCACCTTGGACGACTGATTGAGGTGCCAAAGTTTAGAAGATGATGTTTCCAAAAAACTGACAAGAAGGAGTTTGAAGCTTTTATCAATTATTTTATTTCTTATGGTCTTTATTTTATTTAAGTTTGGAAGGTGATGTTTCCAAAAAACTGACAAGATGATGTTTTTCGTTTTAGGCCTACAATAATAACTGACAATTCTACTAACTATTATGTCGTTAGAAAGATCTATATGGCCATTGTTGTGTCATATCCGTTTGGTGATTAACGATTCATATTGCACTTTCAGGGGTGACCATTTCTACATCTAGCCGTAAGGTTGATAGTGATAGTTGGTTGCAAATAGTTGTCAATGTTGGTCTCTTTGAGTTTGATGTAACGATCCGAATCTTAATGATATTAATATATAAGCAGTCTTTCCTTTCACAAAAAAACATCACAGTTATCATCAATAACATCATTACATTATATATCCATCAAAACTATTTCTTAAATATACTCAAATTAGTTTATTTAATTAGTGTTTAAATAACTATGTCATTCTTTAACGAGAAGCTTAAATCAGGGTGTAGATAGTAATGAACATGCTTCTTCTCAAAATATGACTTATTTAGCTCTATTAAAATAATACTAAAAGAATAGAGTTTTCCTAAGTCATAGTGCATGAATCGCTATATTTTATTTCTATTTTGGAGTAATCTTAACGGTAATGTGCGAAAATTACTAATATTAGGGGTTATTTAATTTTTTTTAAGTGATATTTTGATTAAAATGTTAGTCTGATTGAATATGGATATTCTTTAAGAGTGCTTACTGAAACTTGTGTCCCATAAATTCTCGATTTTTTAAATTTGGTGGTTTATAGGTTGGGCAAAAGTATTCTGGATTTGTTTTGCCAAGCCAGAGCTCACACGGCGACGGAATCTGAACAGTGGCCGGAATCCCAAAAAAAAATTATTTTGACAATTTTAAAACTATTACTCTTACTAGACGATAAACCCGTGCGTTGCACGGGAAATTTAGAGACCTTTGGTGATCCATGATTACGGTTTATCAAACTTACCAACCATTTTAGTTTTTTCTCATACTTCGTATAATTTTTTCCGAGACAAAGGGAGTAAGTTTTTTAGATAACAAAAAATGAAAGTTAGCAAAAATTTTTGAGACAAAGTGAGTGTAAATTTTATGATTTTTAATTTATGAATGTCACTTTTCTTATTTGCAGTTAGTAACTGTCATTGAAGGAGTGTTAGATAAACACCTCAAACTTCCATATGCAATTTTAATACCCCAAAAGTTATATCAAAGTTATTTTAGCACTATGGTCATATATTATCTCTTTCAAAAATGTAAATTTATGGTGTTAATTGCATAATTTAAAATAGCAAATTAAAAATGTTGCAATTGTATAGAGTGGGGGTGGTATTATTTATTGTACAATGGAAGTTTAGAATGTTAATTGTATTTTATAGAATGCTAAAATATTTTGAATTATGAAATTAACACAAAACAATAAACATTTTTGAAAGAAATAATACATGACCATGGCGCTAAAAGAACTTTTTATATAAAGTTTATGGTATTTAGATTACATATGCAAGTTTGGAGTGTTTAACTCACACTCATTCAAAGTTTGAGATATTTTAATTATTTTGTCTTATTCTTATTGCTTATTGTTTATTCTTATTTTATTTAGACCAGATCAAATAAATATGAACAATTCAGATCAGATTAAATTAGAAAAATTAAGATCAGATCATAAAGATTCAGATTTATTATTATAATTATAACTATAATTATTGTCATCATTATAATTATAATTACAACTATAATTGTAATTATAATTAGACTTATAATTATAACCAGAATTATAATATAGCTATATCTATAATTATAATTATAATTATAATTATAATTATAATTATAGTTATAGTTAATAATTTTAATCATAACCATATGCATACTAATAGTGATGATAATAATAACAACAATAATAAACATTTCATTACATTCGAATTATTTAGATCTGATTGAGATTGATTCAGATCAAATAAAAAAGTTTCAAATCAGATAAAAAAGATTTAAATCAAATAAAAAAGTTCTTGATAAAAATCAGACCAGATCAAATCTTAAAAAGCCAGATAAAAACATTCCTATCCGGTTAATGGAACCACTTCTAAATCTTCAAGAAAAATATTCCACTAATTATTATACAGAGTACTAAATTTGGTATGCATGGAAAGTTATTATACACGGCTTTACCTAGTAGCTAGTACATTCCTATCTTTATATCTTTATATCTTTATATATAATATATAAACTAACAGTCGTGACACAACAATTGGAGGGAAAAATCCCGCCCAAAATGAGAACATAATAATGAATTAATGGAAAGTTAAATTTGGTAGTGCATTAACTAACCATTAACGAATAAAGAAGTGACTACCACATGTTTTTAAAAAAAGGTACTAAGTGCCTACTGCCTAACAAAGAAGAAAAAAATTTACAAAAAAAAGGAGATAAATGAAATCCCATATTTTTTTAAAGTGTTGTAACTTTTTTATTTGGATTCTGATTGTTACAAAAAATATATCAAAATTCATCTTTTTATTATCTTTCATATGACACCAATATTGAGTATATAAAAATAAAAATAAAAATAAAAACAACACTATAAAAACATCTACTCTGTATTCCTTAAGTGCTATTTTTTTTTAATTTGTACTCCGATTATTACAAATAATATATCAAAATTCATAATCTTTTATTATCTTTCATATGACATCAATGTTGAATATCTTTATATAATATGAAATAACAAAATTGCTACAATTATTGGAGGGAAACTTCCTGCCCAAAAAGTAATAAATATGTAAATAGCCAAATTGTGGATAATTAATTGTAAGATACGAAGTATATTATTACCATAAAAAGTATCATGAATCGGCAATTGAGCATAAAATGCTTAATTAATAAGAACCCGTTTATTGACCCTTTTTTCGGTTTATCAGGTTTATCAGCCAGCTTTTTCACCAAACACGTAACTTTTGATTTCACGCGCTGAATTTTGTAATAAGCAGAAAAAGTAAGGTTGGAGTTACTTTCCTGGCTGTATTGGCTGAAGTTAATGTAGATGATCATTTTAGCTACTACCTCCATCCCAATTTGATGGTACCATTTCTCTCTCCTTTGGTCAACACAAATCACTCTTGATCTCTTATTTTATGTATTAAATTTTAATGAAATTTAATCCAGATGTTTGCGACTTTGTAAAGTTTTTAATGTAGTTTCTAAATATGTAAAAAAAATACTAAAAATAATTTGAGTGCGGACAGAGATCCATTTGCTTTATCGTAAATCAAACTTCATAAACCGCAATGGTATCATCAAATTGGGACGGAGGTAGTATTTTTTTAAATATAATTTTTTATTTATTTTATTAATAACGAATATTTTAAATACTTCGTATATTTTTTTCATGGATCAGCAGAATCAGTCAATACAACCACTCCATCCAGAACTTCATAAATTTCAGCAGAATCAGTCAATTCGGTCAATTTTAATGTTACCAAACGGACTCTAAGTTTATCAAATTTGTTTATCGTAAATCTATAAGTATTAAATCTGCTCATTTCATTAAAAGTGCCACTTAAACAAAATTGATAGCAAAATGGAAAGATGATTTAAGAGAATCGGAAGTGCGTTCCTTTCACACACAAAAAGGAAGTGACATACTGCTAGTCTGCTACACAATTAAATTCCCGCCCAAAATGAAGACACAATAGGAAATTAGTAACAAAAGTAATTTTGGTAATGCATTCATAGGCCATTAGTAATAAATAAATTGACATGCACGCTTTAAAAAAGTGACAAAGAGGAGAATGTCATTCACAAGTCTTATCAAAATAAAATTTCATTCTATTTAAAAGTGCCGTAACTTTTTTATTTGTAAAATTTCATATAATTTATACAATTTCATTAGGCCTACTAATAATTATATATCAGTTTTACTTGCTATTTATCATACAATCAAAAGTCATATCATAAAACTATATCGTCTTTTTTTCTTTTAAAAAATTACACATTATGTAACATTGTAAAACAAAAATTTACTACGCATTATTCAATTCTAGATATACTCTGTGCATCGCACGGGTATTTCGTCTAGTTATGTTTTTGTAACAGAAGGCTGCATTTATGAAGTACTCCGTATTAAGATAGATGATTAATTAAGACAACATTTTTTCACATGTTTTGGCTCCAAATAGATCCCACTTGAAATCCCACCATAGGATCTTTATATATATATATGGGGAAATTCTATATACAGCCTCTTATTTGCTAAATACAGCCACCGACATTTTACAGTTCCGAGAATACCCTTTTATTTAACACTGTGTTCCGTCCAAACATTACCCCTTTTGGTGTTGTGTGGCTTGTCTTCATCCTAACAACTTAGTGATTCATCGGATGGAGAATTGGATCGAGACTTGGCGGCTTCAAAGAAACTCACCTGCAATTTCGTTGTTGCAGGGGTCCCCCGGTGCCAGAGCGGTCGCTGGAAATTCCCAGATCAGTTTGCACTCTTCTCCTTCGTTGGGCCATCAGGTACGTAGTTAGCTCGCCTGGAGAGAGGTCACGCCGCTGCAAGTTTGGAAGACACGATGGTGCCAGAGCCGTCGCAAGGATCCCTCGGTGAAGCCACGATGGTGCAAGAGCCTCGTCACCCAGCTGCCGCACCAGAGTAGTTGTTATCCGTCCCAAGAGTCGCTAGAGCTCCGATCCCCAACCCCCGCATCCCTTGATCCTTGTAGCTCCGGCTATTTTCTCTCCGGCCGACGCCCGGCTTGGTCTCCAGTTCTCCACCTCCATTTTCCTTGAAATGGGTGATGTTTATCTTATAGCCGTCTCTGTTATCAAATTGACTATGTTTATCAATTTGAATGATTTGATATGGGATAGTCAGAAAGAGGCAGCAAGTTTATACTTTGGATGTTAATATGAATTATGTTTATCTTTTCCTCGACTTTCTAGATTATAGCGTTACAATTTCCATCATGAAACTATGGCGGAAAAGCAGTGATGATAAATCGAACGATCTGATACGGTAAAAGGGTATATTAGGAGTGGTAAAATATTTGTGGTTGTACTTAGTAAATAAGGGGCTGTATATAGAATTTCCCTATATATGTTGGATTAATGGCCCAAATGGAGATTCGACCCATTTACCCCTCCTTGGACGAACGTCTAGGCCCAGTAACACCTAAGGCCCTCGACGGACGTCTCTACCGTTGGAAAATGGTGAATTAATGATTACCGCAAAATCATTTGGGTCAGAAGTGTAATTAATGATTTTGCGGTAATCATTAATTCAGCATGGCCCAGTAACACCGTTGCACCAAAATGTACGTGACCACTTCTGAGATTGAAATTTAATATTTGCAATGAGCACATAAGTGCTCACGTAATAAAGTAATATTATGATAATTTTTAGAGAAAATTGTCCAATATAGGACCAAAACTCAACCTTTTTCTCAAAATAGGACCACATGCATGTTTTCCCCTAAATAGGACTAACCTTACTTTTTTTTACCTCTAATTCTATTTAATTAATTAATTGATCTAAATAATTGTCCCCCTAGTTTCCTTGCACAACCAAGGCAGTCCGTCGGTGGCGGGGCAGTCTATGGTGGCGACAACACTCCGGCAACCGGTTGGTGGCGGCATCTCAGCGGCGAACTCCGGCGGCGGCAGCTGCCTGCTACCGGAGGCAGAATTGTTGGCAGTATTCCAGAAAAAAATTCTGAATTTTTTTCCAATGGTGGTCGTCAGAGCTCCGGTGGCGGAAGACTGGCGGCGGCTGCAGGTGGTCGGCGGCAGGCCAACACTCCAGGGGCAGCAGTGGGGGTATTATTGTCCAATCACACATAAAAAGTCCTATTTAAGGATGTTTAAACTAATTGGTCCTATTTTCGGAAAAAACCATGTTTTACTCCTATTAAAGTGAATCTCCCTAATTTTTATGAAACTACAACGTGCACACATGTAGTTCTCATAACATCTCATATTACTTTAACACCATTTAATAAATCACAATATATTTAGTTGAAACTTGAAATATTTAGTGCAAAAATATTTATAAAAAACACAATGCTTTTGAACAATTTATTTAAGGGGAAAAAATAAATACCCTAAACTTTAAAGTGGTGTGAGATAAATACCCCGAACTTGCAAATGTAATATATATACGCCCGAACTTTATATAAAAAGTTATTTTCGCACCATGATTATATGTTTTTTACAAATACAAATATAAATATATTGCAATCAGTACATAATTCAAAATAATCTAAGCTTTATTTGGATGCAATTAACATTCTAATATTTCATTTGTGAAATAAATAATATTAATTTGGTACAATCTAATTTTAATTGCATCCTCATAAGTGTTTTGTGTATTTTAATTATGTACTTAACACCATAAAATTACATTTGTGAAAAAAAATATGATTATGATGCTAACATAACTTTTTATTTAAAGATTGGGGTATACATATTGCATGTGCAAGTTTGGGGTGCTTACATCACAACCCTTCAAAGTTTGAGATATTTAATTTATTTTCCCTATATTTAATTGACATCCTGATTGAAATTTCTGATGAAATTTTGTATGAATGTTCTACATTTCACGAAGAACATGCTTACAAAATTTCATCAAAAAACTCGATCAAAAAGGCCCGGGCTTGGTCGCACGGCAGTTCTGGTCAGTCCAGACTGACCAGAATATTCCTCTCTTGCAGTTCAAGTGTTCAACTTTTCACTTTGTATCAAGATTCAGAGTTGTCGTAGGGCTTTCTTAGCATACCGCTCCTCAAACTTATCCAATCCAGAAGCTTTTACTTGGGACAAATCATAGTTTGTTGAAGTAACTTTTCAAAATTGATAAGGGGAAAAGCTTCTTGTCAAACAGGCTCTTTCTTAACTAGTCTACATAATCTAATGGTGCATTTACAAAACCTGTAGATTGTACAATTCCACATATCTTATTGATTTTTACTAGTTTGATTGCCAGAGTGAAGCTGCACTCCGCAATATCATGCAGACCTGAAAGTCCTGCCTCAATGAACCACTTACCACTCTGGCACTCTGGAAGTACGAAGACAGAGTTGAAACCACACCAAGGATCTCATTTAGCATTTTCAGGTCAGAAAGCCATCAATGTCGAAGAACCAGAGTACCAGACCCACGAGTTGATCAAAGCTTGGCCTCAACTGGCCCCACGAGCTTATTCCCATTTTTACTATTTGCAAGGGTCACATAATCCATTTCGCTTGTCACCAAACAAGAGAAGTTTCTCGCTTCTCCTCTATTTCTTATTTCACCCCAACAAAACAAATTGTTAAAATATGCCACTGTAAAGTTGAGCGTTGTTATATAAAACATAAGGTATACAGCAATTGATCATGCAATAAACATGGTAACATCCTACATTTCAACGAAAAGGCGATAGCTTGGAACCTGCAACAGAAGCATTTAAAAAATGAGTTCAAAAACCTGGAAGTAATAAGCAGAATGAAATTCCCACTGAGTTGGTGTATCTGCGTTGCTTGAAACTACCGAGGAAGTATTCTGCTTAGTGGCAGAGCTTGTCTCTAGCAGTCCCGCAAACACCAAAAATTGCCGGCTCAACCACTCCCAGTGAAAAAACGTGACTTTCTGTGCCCCTAAAAGTCACCTGTAAGAAGCATTATGCAGCCGAAAAAACAGCATTGCCTCTAAATGTTTTCTGTCATGTAGTAACAATGTCGAGATCATAAAATTCAGCTGCTCAGTGACACTGTTGATCTCAAATAAACGTTGAATCAGAGGTAATCTTGTTGATTAGCTACCATCTAGCTAATATATCATTATTCGCCACTCAAATCAACACAACTATAAGCCGGCTCTTTCTTAACCTCCATACTCGCCATGATCTCCCTCAATTTGGACACATTCTCCCACATGCTCTCCCCAGCATAAACAGTAGACAGCAAAACACAAGTAGAAGCTTCGGTGGGCCCAAGACTCAGAATGCGGTTGGCAACTCTCATCCCCATCTCACTATCACCATGCCTCTTGCAAGCACTCAGCAGAGCAACCCAAGCAGCTTCATCAGGTACAAATGGCATCTTGTTGAGCAGATCTTCCGCATCATGTAGAAGCCCCGATCTACTCAAGAGATCTAACAAACATGTGTAATGCTGCAATGAGGGACTCAAACCATAATCCTCAGTCATGGACTTGAAAAGCTGGCGGCCTCTCTCAACCAAGCCAAAGTGACTACAAGCATAGATTAGTCCCGTGAAAGTGACTTTGTTTGGCTTGAAGCCCTCCAAAACCATATTGTCGTACAATGACAAAGCATCATGTGCTTTACCGTGTTGTGCCATGGCAACTATTATCGATGTCCAAGAGACAACGTCCCGCATCTCCATATGATCAAATATAAATTTCGATGTCAATAAATCTGAACACTTGGAATACATATCCACAAGTGTGTTACCGACGAACAAGCTCGACTCATAACCAAAAACAATGACCAAGCAATGGATCTGTTTACCAAGATCCAAGGATGCCAGACTAGAAGAAGCTCCAATTAAACTTGAAAGGATATATGGATCTGAAATATCAACGCCTTCTTTTCTCATTTCGGTAAAAAGAGTATATGCCTTGATAAAATCACAGCTTTGTACCATTCCAGATATCAAAGCAGTCCAAGTGGATATAGTCTTCACAGGAGAGGAGCGAAAAAGTTCCTCAGCTTCACACCACATCCCATTTCGTGCATACCCAGATATCATAGCAGCTGACGAAATAGGATTCTTGTGAGAAATAGAGTCAAAAACTGCTCGGGCGTGATCAATGGCCTCACACTTATTGTACATGTCAACAAGGGAAGACTTCACGACATCATCGTGGGAAAACCGTGACATGATTAACTGCCCGTGCACTTGTTTCCCTATTCTCAGAGCAGTGAGGTCAGCACAAGCCTTAACCAGGCTGGCAAAAACAAAATGGTCAGGGTGAAGGCCGTCGAGGAGTGACATGTTTGGGAAGATTGAAAGTGTGGATAGTGGAAGGCAAGAAAGGTTGTGGGCGGTGAAGATAGATGCCCATGAAGCTAAGTCCCTATGGCACATTCCATCGAACACCTGACAGGCGTCTTTGAGTAGGAGACATTTCCCATACATATTAATGAGACCATTGGGAAAAGAGGGGGAAGAACACTTGTCCAGGCCGGTCTTTAGTATCTGGGCGTGGAGCTTCTTGCCTTGCAAAGGAGATTCGCTTCTTGCACAATGCCGGAGTTGAAGGATTAGGGAAGGACGATGCATTCATGACCTGGCTAAACTCGTTAATCGAGCCGCGAATCGCCGAATACAGCTTACTCCGTATTTCTTGTACGCCGTATTTGTCAAGTACTCTGTATATCACACGCTTAAAACTAGGTACGAGTAATTTGATTTACTCGGTTTAATTTATTAGGTTTGAGATATAGTCACTCACGGATGTAGTGTTTATAATTTGGGTGTTCAAAATTACACATTTTCTCTTTAAAATATTAATAAATAAATTATTACTCTAATTTGTGTATATATTCACATTGTTTTTTTACTTTTGGGTGTTCACATGAACACCCTTGCATAGAAGAGATCCGCCCTTGGATATAGTGAACTAAACTAAAATCATTTATATTTCGATCCGATTTCAGTTCGGATTAATTTAAAATTGGTTTATCAAAGTGAAAATTATTAGTTTCAATTTAGTTCAATTTGATTCGGTTTCACATGTTTATAATTTTATTTGATCAAGTTCTTTATTTTATATATTGAAAATGAAAATAGTAAGCCATCACATCACATTGTATTTATTATTACATAAAATGTGAAAGAAATAAAAGATAGAAAAATAAATGTTGAGGTTTATTCCGTCAACCCAATGCATTTCGAATGGAGGGTATAATGAATACACGATGCAAGCCAATAAAGATGAGTCAATAAAGAGAGTAGTAAGTGGGTCGTATCTTATTAAATGATAATAATGGTCCATATACAACACACTTCAACTACTAGCCTCGAGCTCATTCGTCTATCTCAGCACTAAGAGCTAAGATAATTGTTATTTGTTAGGGAGAGAATAAATTGTCAACCCTTTACAATGAGATACATGTTACTATATATATATACTTCTAAGGAGTAGGTAGCGTTGCTGACGTGAAGGGCTGTGGATGGATAACTTTCCAACCACCAAATCTACTGCATTAAATGCGTCTCCTGCCAATATCTTGATTTCCCGCCAGGACTGCAGGCCAACGTCCCATGTGCCTCGCCCCTGGGTTCTGGTGGCTGCAAGGCCCACGGTTTGCACGGCTTTTCCAAGTCGAACCTGGGATCTTGTCTGGTCTTTGTTGGGCCAAGACCATTGAGGATGGTCGTCTTAAGGTAAGCAGACGAGCGTCCATTTGTATCTCGTTGGATCGACAAGAATATATGAGGTTATGATCCTTGCTTGGGCAAGGTCAATGAGGCCGAGCGTCTTCCGACATTCGAGCAACTTGATGGACCACGCCGATTTGGCCCTGGTATTTTTCCTACTACGGGGTAATGAGTTGACCCACGGTCGGACCATTAACCCAACAATAAATAATAAAATATTGTAAATTAACATCTAGATTTGTCTTACTTTAATCACTGGAAAAACATCCACTTATTACAAACATAAATTTATAGTTGATTAACAATTACAATATCACATAAAACATTAAAAAAAACTAAATGAGTTGGCAGTATGAATTTTTTAAATTCATGATTTTATTGACATGAATAAGTAAAATGTATATTGTACTCTAGTTAAATGAAATTTATATAAATATAATGTGTTATTGTCATCGTCAACATCTTGTCATACATGTAGAGTACAAAAGTATAACAAATACAAGTAGGGGGAGCGTCGGACAGGTTGGGGTTTGGCATACCCTTTCGGTTATCGGGTTTACAATTAAAACCCCCACCCTGTCCAAAAAAGATTTCGGGCTAATCGGGTTGCACAATTTCGGATTTCGGTCGGGTTTAATCGGTTTTCGGGGCCATTCGGGCTAATTAAAAACCCATTAAAACATAACATGATAAACTGATAAAATCACATTTAAAGTAAAATTTTGTACAATTACACTTTACAAACACAGGTTAAATACATAATATCAAAAGCACTTAGCAAAATACGTAGAGTTTGTACAACTCCAAGCACATAGCTAATGCTTATACACTCATACATTTATTACTACTTAGTAGTTAGTACTTACTTAGTTACTTATACACTTATACAGTTATACCGCTTATACATAAGGGTTTTTTATAAGAACATTACTAAAATAAAACTTATTAACATAAATATGACTATTCATTACTACAACGTGATGTTGTAGTAACTTAAGTTCAAAACTTGAACATGAATTATTACGATTTCATTACTACTGTAGTAACTAATCATATTTTTGTAAATCGTCTTTATTTTGGTCATATTTATGTAATTATTCCTATACATAATGCAGTTTAAAATTGAGAGTTTGAGTAATCAAATGTTTCAAAACAGCAAGTACCAACAAAAAGTTTAACAACATTCAATTGATGTACAAGTCTTCAAATCTTGAGTCTTGACATCTACTTTATTTTGTAAAGGTTTCCAGGAAACCTGGAAACAAACTGTACTAGGATTTCGCAGATCATCAACCAAATACTCGTTGATTTTGTTCCTATGTACATCACAAGCAAATACATTAGTATCATAAAACAAACTGTACTAAGATTTTGGGAAGTGGGAACTATAAAAAATTCAAAAGAATATAGAAATACAATAAGATTTGGCTCAGATTTAGTTTCAGTTCACTAATTATGGGGGATTAATCACTATATAGAATTACAATCAACACCAAACCCATTTATCTCATTTTCTGGTAGAACTGTAGAAGGTTATAAACCATCATCATTGCCAAAGTAAGTAAACAATTCATGTAAGAACTCATAATTCATAAATACATAGTTAAATTGCAATAGTAAAACCAAGGCAGCAAACAACATATCCTTAATTTGACTCAGTTTTGTACTCACTTCAATAAAAATAGGGGCATACAAAAGTATATAGAAATAGAATCAATACCAAACCATCAATTTCATTTTTTTGGTGGAAGCTATCATCATTACTTAAATAATGCAACAATTAATCTAATAACTCATAAGTCATAAATACATATACATTAGCAAATTCCAGTATAATGTATAAGTGCCAGCAAGTAGCATGATTTTTTTTGCTCAGATTTATATTGACCTCACTATTAATGGGGGCATACGAAACTATATAGAAATAGAATCAACACCAACCCATCAATTTCATTTTTGGTGGAAGCTATCATCATTGCCAGATATATGCTACACTTAATCAATTAACTCAATAATCACATTACCAAATTCCAGTAGGTCCAGCAAGGCAGCAAGTATCTTGTTATATTTGGCTCAGATTTATATTGACTTCACTATTAATGGGAGCATACGAAACTATATAGAAATAGAATCAACACCAATCCATCAATTTCATCTTTTGGTGGAAGCTATCATCATTGCCAGATATATGCTACACTTAATCAATTAGTATAAAGTGTAAGAAGATTACCATGCATGTTGTACAAAGTACAAACACAGTAATTAGGTGAAATTGTACCAGTGAATCAACAACACTTCCAATTACCATGACAACATCATGGTTATGCTTTTACAGCCAGATCATTGACAGAATCATGGCAAGTCATTAGTGAAGTAACATATTACATAATTAAAAGATAAAGGTAAAGATTTACTACTAACCGATCAAGAGAAGGGCCTCCACCAACATTGGCATCAGTTAATTCTGCATTGAAAATAATATGAAGTTAACAATAAGTATAAATATAAACACTGAATAGTAAATAAGTAAAAGTTAGTACCTGTTTCCAGCATGTCTACCTCCTCAATAGTTTCTTCAACTGACACAAGCTGGTTTGACATCCTCAACCAGTCTTGAGCACATATGAGTGCTTCTACAATTTTGGCACTCAAAGAACTCCTAAAACAGTCTAACACTCTTCCACTTGCACTAAAAGTGGACTCAGAAGCTACTGTGGAAATAGGAACAACAAGAATGTCTCTTGCCATCTTAGATAGGATAGGAAACCTCTCACCATTAAGCTTCCACCATCTCAATATATCAAATTCATTGTCCTCCCCAAGAATGTTCTCACTCAAATATAGTTCAAGTTCATTTTTTTCAAGCCTAAGAGGCCACTATCTTGTTTTTGCTTTTTTAATTGGGCTTTGAATTTAGAGACATGCCTACTTCTAGTTGACTCAGATTGTAAAGAAACGGAATTTGGGGTTAATTGAGAGCTTCCACTGACTGAAACATCATAGTTTGTAACATAATCACCATACAACTCATTCAAACCCAACTTTAACTTTGCAAATAATGCCTCACATATCTTATCCCCATACAAAGCATTCAATTGATGTGGCACACATTCATATTTGTCTCTAGGGTCAAGCACATTTGCAAAGAAAATGAGCATGTTCATTTTTTCTGGATCACCCTAGTACTTAGAAACCATACTAGTCCCCATTTTAGAAACACATTCAGTTCCAGAAGCAACCATATCTTTGAAAACAAGGAACAAATCATGTATTTCAGAGAAGAAGGTATTAGCAGTGACATTAAGAAGGATCACCAAAGTTTCAATTGCAATCCAGTCCCCAACATCAGGACTTTCATTCCCCAGATCAACAAAATAGGAACTCTCTTCTCCTCATAAGCTTCAAACACTGTTTCATTGAACATTGCCGATTTGAGCATCAAATAGGTTGAATTCCACCTAGTTTAGACATCTAGGTGCAATCCAGCTTTAGTTTCCATTCCAATCAAGTCTGAAATGTCCTTGAATTTTTGTAGCCTAGCAAGAGAATTTTGAACATACTTAACACCATCCCTAACTCTTTGAACAGAAGTATCACTTTCTTCTAAACCATATTGGACAACCAAATTAAGGATATGAGCAATACACCTCATATGAAGGTACTCAACTTTTACAGAAGAGGCACCCTGAGATAAAAGTTTCTTCTTAAAAAGCCAATTGTAGTGTCATTACTGCTAGCATTATCAACAGTCACAGTGAAGATATGTTTCAATCCCCAATCTACCAGGCAAGACTCTAGGGCTTTAGCTAAGTATTCTCCTTTGTGGGAAGTCAAAACAACAAAGGGAATTATTATTTTTATTCAGCTTCTACTCATGATCAATGAAATGTGCAGTTATACACGTGTAATTGATCCTTTGTACAGAGGCCCATGTGTCAGTTGTTATACTGACCCTCTGAGTGTGTTCCCTAAACAACTTTTTCAGACTTACTTTTTCATCTAAAAAGATTTGGTAGATGTCTCTAGCAATTGTCCATTTGGAAGGAATTTGGAACCTAGGACAAGCTACAGAGATAAACTTCCTAAATCCTAGTCTGTCTGAATGCAAGCTCATCAATGATAAGCATTTCAGCAAGTGCTCTCCTAATTGCACCCTGATTAAACACCCAAGTCCCTAACACCCCAGTTTTTCAGATGTTGGATTACACAGGACTGGTTGGAAAGTGAGAAGGGCTTACCTAACATCCTTTGAGCAAGGCATTTTCAGACAACTGAGTATGTGATTTCTAAGAGAGGAAATGCCATGCTTCTTAGAATGACAACAATATGTTTTACCACAATGTATGCATTTTCCTTTGATAACAACACCATTACTATCTTTGATCTTATCAAATTGATCCATATTTTAGATCTGGACTCTGCCTCCTTTCTCTTATTTCCAGGAACATTTGTCTACTGTGTGCCAGTGTTAGTCCCAGCATCATGAGCTTCCACCACAGGTTACTGGGAAATAGGAGTCAGAGGAGGTTGAGAGCCAGAGACAGGTATGGTATCCATACATTCAACTTCCATTCTGATAAGTCATAGGAGTATATACTTCAAAAAACTAAATGCAATCAACACATTGAACAACATTATATATTCACAAATCACAATAAAGTCTGGAACAATCAGCAAGCTGGTCTATAAAAGGATATAAGCAGTAGGCCTATTCACTTCTGTACAGACTTAGAAGATACCAGTTCACTCTAACTACTCGTTTGAGTGTTGGAGTAGAAAAAGGTAACTTCAATCATCATGTTTACTCAACAAATTGTATTCACAAATCATTAGAATTCAGAAAATATGTGTATGAAAGTATGAAAGCATCATAATTCTGATGTTTACACATTACAATTTACTCATATATCAGAGACATATGCAACTAGGAATCAAATCTCTGAATCACATACATCACTGACTCACTTAAACATATATGATATATGAATATGAATATATCAGAGAAATATGTAGCTTCCACCCATAAACTGTGAATCACAGATTCACAAACATCATATATAGTTCAAAACCAATTCATATCAATATCTCAGAATCACACAGGCATCATCGAGGCATCACATATTCAGAGGCCATGTATATCAAAATATCAGAATCATAGATTCACAGGCATGAACAATGCATAGTAGATTAACAGGTAGTTCATACAAAGGGTTTCACATGCCGGATCTAGGGTTTCAAGCTTCCATCATACACATTTAATGATAACACAAGTAATTCATATACAAAAATGATAACACATCATAATTAGGGACCAGATTCCCACCAAAGCACATTTCAAAGCCAATATTAGAGATCAGAAAATGCAATAAATGGTTTATCCAAGCGGACCAAGCATACAATTTAAGTATTTAATGTTTATACCTCACTACTTCAGCAAGAATTAAGATAACCGAACATGTTGCAAGCTTCCACAAATCCACAAGACAAGACCACAATAGCGATCTAGATTCTGCTTCGTAACGCCGGTAGGCTATAACCGGTTTCCACCCAGGCAGAGAGGCACAAACGTACAAATTACAGGTGGATGGACGTGAGAGAGTTGACAGGGGTGACGGGTGACCGAAAACACCAGATGAGAGGATGAGTTAGAGAGAGGTCGGGGTAGGGGAGAGGGTCAGAGGGAGTTGCGAGTGAAGATTGAAGAGTGAAGTGATAGGGTTAGGTTTAGGGTTAAATATTTAGTATATATACCTAGGGCTATTCGGGTTTTTCGGGCGGGTTGGGTAGCCATTTTCTAAAACCTACCCGTAACCCATTCCCTTAATATTGGGCTGGGCTTTTTCGGTTCAGATTATCGGGTTCGGGTCAACCGACCCAGCGGGTAAATGATGGCAGACCCGATTGGGTTTTCGAGTGGGTTCAGGTTCTGCTCACCCCTAAATACAAGTATCAAGTATGTTTATTAGCTAATTTTGTTAATATATAAAAGTCAAAATGGTATATGTTAAACATTAGTTTTCATATCTAAGTTTTTTTTTTTGAAAATTTTTATATCTAAGTTATTAATTTATATCTTAAATATGAAGGGTTGAGACCAATACAAAGTATTTTTTATAAATATTACAAGTTGTTCAGTTAGTTTACGATTTATCGGTCTATAATCAAACCTAACCAAACTGTTCGGTTTGAGTAAACTATTACTAAACAATTTACTTAAGTGAACTCAAACTAAACCAAAGCACCGACTTCCGGTTTGGTTTGGTTTGGTTAAACCAACCTGTATTGGATAGTTATACTATGGAAGTAGTTCACGGTGAGCATGAACAATATATATTTTTAATTACGGATATACTCGAGTTACATTGCTACTTGTCTATAGTTACATCCTGTAACACACGATTTACATCTCATTGAAGTTTCATTGTATACCACCTGAGAGAGTAAAACAAGTTACATTCCAGTGCGTAAGTTTCATTTGAATACATTGGATTTACATTTCACAATGACGCGAGTTATTTCAATACAAAGGATTCACATCACGGAAAAATTGAGAGAAATGTAAGAGTACTGTTCACGCGGTTTTCTCCAATTAAAACTTAAATCTAAATGATGCCATTTTATAAATGGGAGCATATGCACACCGTGGGATCTCACGTTATAACAACTCCTAAAATATCCTAACTATGATGTGTGCTTATAAGTTTTTATTAGATTTAGCTTCAACTACATAAATTTTCACTACTCTTAAATAATGATGCCACCACGTCTTCATATCCAATGTTACTGAGGTAGTAGTACAATAAAAGGTGAGGGAGTACAATTGTACAAAAATATCCTCTGCCATATAATTTGCCTCAATGCCGGGAAAAAGCAAATGGGGAAGCGGCCTGTTGCACACTTGCACCCCGGGCTTCTCTTTCCTCCCAACATCTCATTTTATTTTGACCTTCGCCACAACCACCTTCTTCTCTTCTTCCTCCAAACTTTCCTCTCCACAAATCTCATTATATTATCTCTCGCATTCTCTGCATCTCTATATAATTCATTCATTTGACTCTCCCACACCCTCTCTCTCTCCCTCCCTCCATGTATCCGCGTATAATATCACTTCCTTGTAGTTTTTTCAACCTTTCTGAAAATTCTAACCCCCTGTGCAGAAATATATTAGTTTTCTTTCATTTTTCAAGACATGGGCAGTTGCTTTTCAACTTCTAAAGTCAGTGGTTCTAACAGCAGCCGCGCCACTTCTTCCGGCACCACCGCTGCGAACATCCGCAAGGGGGCGGTCATAAAGGAGCCGCATTGTTCTGTACAAAAGGCCGCTCACAAAGGGCATGATCATCAACAACCGAATTCCAGGAAAACTGGGGTTATCCCTTGTGGGAAGAGGACAGATTTTGGATACGATAGGGATTTTGATAAAAGATATAGTGACGTGCACTTTGTCGTGAGTGCACTCAAAGTAAATTCAACACTAGCACTTATACGTAGTATAGGTGAAGTAGAGTTCGTATCCACAGGGAAAGGAATAACTTTCTTTTTATATAAATGGTAAGTAAAGGGGGGTTTTGATTGTTGAGTGATTTAATTAAATTTAAACACGAAGATGAACGATTTATATGGGATTTAATTCAAAGATAAAATTGACTTGGTATTGCTACTTTCCACTTGTTGATATATTTTAGTCGATCATTGTTATATCTATAACTTATCTCCTCTCGAATACTCAATCGAGGAGTATATCCAATTCATCGAGGATAGTTATTAACAACGACCGTTCATTAATAACCCTTACTATTAGTCAAGTATAGAACAACGCCATATATCGACTTGATAGTAGCATTTAATCTTTTAACTCCTTGATGAAATCAATTGAGATTGATAACCTTAACACAACGGTTTCGGTTTAACCAACAAAATTAATCCCTCTTAAGTCTATTAACCACGACCGTGCATTAATAAACCGAAGTTACTTACTTGTGAAACTATCAACGATTAACCATCGGTTCGTTGATCATTTCTAGTAGTAATTAATATTTGAAACAAAACTAGTTGATCCTTTAAGTAATGTTCAAAATATTAATATGAAATATGAATAGGAATTAATTAATACTCAAGGAAGAATATTAAAAGGGAATGAATCCTACTATAGTTAAATATCAAGATGTTAACTAATTGTCATCTTAGTAACACTCCCCGATATTAACATAGAGGAAGGAATAGCTATTACTAAAACCAATGTCAAGATGTTAACTAATTGTCATCTTAGTAACACTCCCCAACATTGATATATAAATAGTATTTAAAGGAAGAATTAATATTCAAGGAAAAGAAGTTAAGAAAATAACTCACAACTTTAATAATCAACAAGCTTCAAGAGCAATACCAAGAATTGGAAGTTTAGCTCCTCATTTGGAGACTAAACATGCTAAAAGAAATATAGAGAAATGCTATTCTAAACTGAGCTTAAGAGTATATATGAATTGGTGTCCTTAAAGTGAAGGAAAGGAGGTGTATTTATAGGCTTTTTGAAGTGCAGGTCGAGTACTCGATCGAGTATGTACATATACTCGATCGAGTATGTGTAGAAACCTGAATTTGGTCAATACTCGATCAATACTCGAGTAGATTTTATATGTATACCCGATCGAGTATGTCGGTGTACTCGATCGGGTATGACAATAGAACGTGGCCAAATCTTTCCTTGCATGTTCATTTGTTCCCGGATCGGATCCTTGAAAATCAGTATTGGTACTCGATCGAGTATAAGGTATACTCGACCGAGTATACCCCAAAATCAGGAGTTTTTCCTTCTTTTTGTCTTCTACTCTTGCACCTTCCTTCACCTTTGATCATTTGATTGATCTTGGACCTGTTTAAGCTCAGAATAAACCTAATCTAAACAAATTACAAGAATTTAACAAACTAAACTATTACACCGAAAGTGTGTAATTTCCGAAATATTAAACAACCAAAACTAACTAAAAACGTAAATAAACACACGGAAATTACAAACGTATCATATAGTCTGGGTAAGTTATTAGGACATGGCCAATTTGGGTACACATACGTCGCCACCTACAAGTCCAATGGAGATCGTGTCGCTGTTAAGATAATTGAGAAGATCAAGGTCCCCCTTTTTCCTTTTTGCTTGCTCTAATTATTTAATTTCACCTGATTGTGTTGGAACATATTCTTGATTTGGGAATGTTACCAATTACCGGCCAGGTTTTACACTTCTCAATTTACACTAGGTTAAATTCGGATATTTTGGGTTTACTGGTTGGTAGTATAAAGTATGGATGATGGATCCCCACGGTATGGCGCATCTATTAAATTTTCTGAAATAGGAGTACACTTGTTTTCTTCAGAAAAAATAGGACTTCTCAAATTAGTACTCATGTACTCCTATTTAGGTGAAGTTTTTATTCTCTCATTATTCAACCAAGATCATAGAAATTTTATCTTGGGAAGAAAACATACTTAGTCCTATTTGTAGCAGTTTTGTAACTTAAGTGCATTCTTATCTACCTATTACCGTATTACGTGTACATTTATCTGAAATGTATCGATTATAGATGCATCAGGAAGTTAATTGCAACAGTGAGTTATGATGCTTAATACACTTGTTAACTAATGGACAATATGTATGCTGAGTTAGACTACAACCAAACTTTGCGCTTTTTTCTGTTAAATATTAGTGCAAATTATCCTCACAAATCCAGAGATTCATAACAGATGCTTCTTCCCATAGCTGTTGAGGATGTAAAGCGTGAAGTCAAAATATTGAAGGCCTTAGCTGGTCATGAGAATGTGGTTCAATTTCATAATGCATTTGAAGATGAAGATCATGTATATATTGTAATGGAGTAAGTTTCCTTTCATAACACTCCATTCCCTTATTGAACCGCATTTACTCTACTTAGGGTCTGAGTGGATGGAGGCTCTTTGAGGGAATTGGACGGGAAGGCTTTGGAGAGCGTAGTCAATATCATGATGAATACAATATTTGTAAATAAAGAATAAAAGGTTATTGAAATGATATACCATCACATATTATGTTGATGTTTCATTTTTTAATAAAACATCAAATATTATAGGGGAAAATAATCTAAATATCGCAAACTTTGAAACGATGTGGGATAAGCACCCCAAACATGCACATGTAATATATATACCTCAAACTTTATATAAATATTATTTTAGCACCATGATTATATTTTTCTTCACAAATTTACTTTTTTGGTGTTAAGTGCATAATATAAAATACAAAAACATTTATGAGGATGCAATTAAAAATAAATTGTACCAGATGTAATATTATTTTTTTATTAAATGAAATTTTAGATGTTAATTGCATCCTAATAAAGCTTATAGTATTTTAATTAAATTATGTAATTATTCCCACAAATTTATATTTGTAAAAAAACACAATCATGGTGTGAAAATAACTTTTTAGATAAAGTTCGGGGTATATATATTACATATGCAAGTTTGGGGTACTTATCTCACACTCCATCAAAGTTTGTTGTATTTATATTATTTTTCTCAATAATTATATTAACATATAGAGTAGCTCTCGAAGCCTCGAAGGTTTTCCACTTTTCCCCCAAAACCCTACATTGAAATAGATTCATAGGGTCAGCTAGCGGGTTGGATTTTGGATGGCTAAATCTATATCATGATATGTATTGAGACTTTACAAAAAGGTTTAGAGAATCCATATAAGTTTATAACATCTCTATAACACATTATTCATTTTCTCCTTTCATAAGCATTCTTGTTTCATGATATAGACTAAGCTCTCCAAAGCTTTCACCTCCTAATTCCTCCATTCAAACTGGTCCTTAGTTGCAAATATTTGCTCAACTAAAAAGTAAAAAAGCATTTTGTTTCAGATTATGTGAAGGTGGAGAGCTTCTTGACCGTATTCTGGGCAAGTAAGTTTTTTTCAAAACACTTCGGTTGCAGTATTTGTTTTCTTGTATGAGTTTCTGATTAAAATGTATAATCATATAGGACTTACGAATAGTTTCCCTTTAATTAGAAAAGATAGCCGCTACACTGAAAAGGATGCAGCAATAGTAGTGAGGCAGATGCTCAAAGTTGCAGCACAATGTCATTTACATGGTTTGGTCCATCGTGATATGAAACCTGAGGTGTGGACGGTTCTTCATACATTCATTAAGTAGGGTCTTTCTTAAGTGCATGTCTGAGACAACTTATAAAGTCATAATATAACGGCATATGTGCTTTCATCATCAGTGCTTTCTCACTGAAGAACTCAAAGTTTTAATGTCATCTACTGAAAAAGCACCAATATGCTACTATTTTTTTAATTAAAGCTTCAAAGAGGATTTTTTATAGTCAAAACACGTTTTCCATTTCCCTGTTAAACAATTTTTATTAAAAGTAAAAGTGCTTTGTTTTTCTAAAAGGCACTTGTTTCTTCTAAATAAGACATCCCAAGCATTTTCTTATACGCTACCTTGCTTACACATTGTTTTTATGCAGAATTTTCTTTTCAAATCACCAAAAGCAGATTCTCCATTGAAAGCAACTGACTTTGGTCTTTCAGACTTCATAAGACCAGGTATTTAGATGATTTACTGTTTGTTATTCAATCTAATAGTAATCACTTGACGTGCACTTTGTCGTGATGTGCACTCAAAATAATAATACAATACAACAATTATACGTAGTATAATGGAGTAAGGTTCGTATCCACAGGGAAAGGAATACTTTTCTTTTTATAGAACTAGTAACAAAATGGGGGGTTTTAGTTCGATTTGGTTTAATAAATTAAACACGAAGATGAACGAGTTATGTGGTTTAATTAATAAGAAGGAGACTTGGCTTTGCTTTTATCCACTTAATGAAATGTTCGTCGATCCCGGTTATATCTTTAACTATCTTCCTCTCGAATACTCAATCGAGGAGTATATCCAGTTCATCGAGGGTAGTTATTAATAACGAGAAGCGTTCATTAATAAAACTTACTATCGAGTCAATATAGAACAAGCGCCGTGTATTAACTTGATAGTAGCAATAAACTTAAGATGAAACGATTGAGATTGATAACCTCAACACAAGCGGTTTATTGGTTTAATCAATATAATTAATTCCCCTTAGATTATTAACCATGAGATGCATGCATTAATAATCTAAGTTTACTACCATGAAAGGACCGAATTAATAACAAGCGTATTAATCGACCGATTCTAGTATTAATTAATATATGAAACAAAACTAGTTGATCCTTTAAGTAATGTTCAAAATATTAATATGAAATATGAATAGGAGTTAATTAATACTCAAGAAAGAATATTAAAGAAGATGAATCCTACTATAGTTAATATCAAGATGTTAACTAATTGTCATCTTAGTAACACTCCCCAATATTAACGTAGAGGAAGAAATAATTATTACTATAACTAATGTCAAGATGTTAACTAATTGTCATCTTAGTAACACTCCCCAACATTAATATAGAAATAGTATTTAAAGGAAGAATTAATATTCAAGGAAGAAGATTAAAGAGAATAACTCACAACTTACAAATTCATTAAGCTTCAAAGTAGCAAAACCAAGATGGAAGAGTTTAGCTCCTCATTTGGAGACTAAACATGCTAAAAGAAATATAAAGAAATGCTATTCTAAACTGAGCTTAAGAGTATAAAGGAATTGGTATCTATTGTGATGGAAAGGGGGTGTATTTATAGGCTTTTTTGGGAGTGCAGCTCGGGTACTCGATCGAGTATATAAAGATACTCGGTCGAGTATGTGTAGAAATGCAAATTCGAGGTATACTCGATCGATTTCAGGTTTAAAATTAAAGGCATACTCGATCGAGTATGTATATATACTCGATCGAGTATGAGTAGAAACTTGAATTTCGACCCATACTCGACCGAATTCAGAGTATAATTTATAGTCATACCCGATCGAGTATGTCGGTGTACTCGATCGAGTATCGACACTCGATCGTGGTCAAAATCTTCCCTGCATGTTCCTTTGTTTTCAGATCCGATCCGATTTGAAATCTCAACAAGATACTCGATCGAGTATATGCTATACTCGATCGAGTATAGGTCAAAAATCAGGATTTTGCCTTCTTTTTGTCTTGTACTCTTGCACCTTCCTTCACCAATGATCATTGGATTGATCTTGGACCTGTTTAAACTCAGAATGGACCTAATCTAAACATATTACAACTATTTTACAAACATGACTATTACACCAAAAGTGTGTAATTTCCGAAATATTAAACAATTAAAACTAGCTAAAAACATAAACATACACACGGAAATTACAAGTGTATCAACTCCCCCACACTTAGTCCTTTACTCGACCTCGAGTAAACTAGAAACATCCAAACAGTTTGAGAGTTTTTCAAGAGTTCAAGAAAGGAAGAAACTAAGATCACCAAGGGAAAAAATGAGTTTCAATTCCAAAAACAAAATTCTTTCTTGGGTTTTGTGATCTTCTATGCTCCATCTTCTTGCCCTTTTTTTTTCTCTCTTTTTCTTCTTCTCCTCTTTTCATTGTTTAAAGAGATTAAATGATGTTCTGCAAAAACAAATTTTCTCTCATATCTCTCATTTTGCCTAGGAGTCTTCTCTGGTTTTCATCCTAGCATCTTTTTTTTTTCTTTTCATCCTTTCCACTCACTCATTTTTTTTTTTCCGAAGCCCTTTTTGCTTAGATTGCCCGTTTTTGGGTTTTCAACCTAACTAGCATTTTTTTTCATTTTTTTTTTTGTGTGAAGAAAATAATGCAAGTTACAAGGTAGAAAATTAAGTATGTTCCAATGAGTGACTCCCCCTCACTTAGCTCGAAGCACTGTCCCTAGTGCTTGTCTTCGTTATACCCGGGTTGAAACGGACATCCTCGTTGTCCCTTTGCATTTATACTTTCGGCCCTCACCTTCTTATGTGTCATTGAATGTTGTTTTTGGGTCTTGGGTTTCGGACTTGAGGGTAGGGAGTAGGGTTTCAATTTTTTTTTTTTTTTTTTTTTTTGAATGGAAAAAAAAATATGAGGATTTTTGGGTATTGGATTGTAGAGAAAAGTGAGGAGAGTGTATTGGTTGTTGTATGAGTGATTTGGTGGAGAAGTGAAGGAGATATGGTAGAGAGAAGGTAGAAAAATGGAGTTTGGGGTAAAGGGGTTTGAAGTTTGGGATGATTTTTGGAGAAGATGAAGTGGGTTGGGGTGTTTTATGGGTATAAACCGCAGGGGTACCCGATCGGGTATCACCCTATACTCGATCGGGTGCTGGAGACAGGGGGGTGCAAAAATGGCTTTTCCAGTGATACTCGACCGAGTATTGGTGGATACTCGATAGGGTATAGGAGGCAGGCTCCCTTTGATTTCGTCTTTCTGTACATACTCGACCGAGTATTGACATATACTCGATCGAGTATGCTTGCATCTCTAAAATGTTTTGTTGCTTCGATCGAGTACTGAAATTGGTTCCTCTTTTTTTTTTTTTTTTTTACACACGCACACTACGGAAAAAGAAAACATATCTTGCTTGGGTTGCCTCCCAAGAAGCGCCTAATTTAACGTCGCGGCACGACGTTTATTTTTATTTTATCTTTTTTGTTTATGTGGGATCATGAACATCCCTTTTATCCTTCTTTAAGTCCCTGTTTGGCCTTGTTTCAATTTTATTTTTCGGCCTTTTCCAGTAAGGCCGAGATTTCTTTCTTGCTTCCACCTCAACCATCGGTGGGTTTAGTTCACAATTTGATAGCTCCTTTAAAAATGATTTCCCATTTTTAGTTTCCTCTTTTCCTTGAAAAATTGGGATTTCAACAGATTTCTTCAAAAACTTTGGTTCTTGTGGTTCAAAAACATTTAAAGAGCAAAGGGATTGATCTTTAATTTGTTTTTTCGTAGAGTCGAATATATTGAACTCTACTTTTTGGTCATTGAACTCTAAAGTTAATGAACCACTAGACACGTCAATTTTTGTTTTTGCGGTCTTTAAGAAGGGTCTACCCAACAGGATAGGTGTTGTTTGGTTACCATCCCCCATTTCAAGGATATAGAAGTCAACAGGAAAAACCATATTTTCTACTTCTACTAGCACATCTTCTATTACACCCTTCGGGTAAGTAGTAGAACGATCCGCTAGTTGAATCACTACACCGGTTTGATGTAGTGGACCGAGTTGTAGGGATTTATACACCGAGTAAGGGATGACATTTATGGATGCCCCTAAATCCAACAAGGCTTTAGAAAATGTGGTGTCTCCTATTTTGCAAGGTATGGTGAACATGCCTGGGTCGCTACATTTTTCGGGGAGTTTCTTTTGAAAAAGAGCCGAAACATGTTCACTCACCTTAACCTCTTGTTTTCCTTTCACTTTATTTTTTGTTTTGCATAATTCTTTTAAAAATTTAGCAAAACGGGGAACACTTTTCATTGAGTTAAGGAGCGGAATGTTTACCTCACACTTGGAGAAAGTTTCATAGATGTCAGCATCTTTGTCAAGCTTCCTTGTTTCCCTCAATGCCTCAGGGAATGGGGCCACTAGTTCATATGATGGAGATGGAGGAAGTTTTTCCTTTGTGATTCCCTCCTCCGAGTGAGCTTCCTCTTCAGGGTCAACCTCCTCAAGAATTTGGTCTTCCTTTTCTAATTCTTTCAATGTCATCTCACTTCTCAACATGATTGCATTCACATGTTGTCTCGGGTTTTGCTCCGTTTGAGATGGGAGTTTTCTCGAGTCCTTTGCTTCAAGTCGGTTTACGGCATTAGAAATTTGGCTAACTTGAGTTTCCAAATTTTTAATACTTGACTTTGTCTCATGTTGGAATTGTATCATGGTTTGTTGAAATTGTCCCATGCTTTGTTGCATGGTAACCATGTTTGAAGTCAAAGCTCTTATCATGTCATCAGTTGACATATTAGGTTGAGAATTTGAGCCTTGATTGTTGAAAGGTGGTTGAGAAGATGTGTTGGATTGTTGGGGGTTTCCGTATCTCAAATTTGGATGATCCCTCAATCCCGGGTTATAAGAATTTGAGAAAGGATCATACCTTCTTTGTTGATGTCCTTGAAAACCGAGAGCGTTGACTTGCTCTTCTTGGAGTGATGGACACGCATCAGTGGGGTGTCCGGTTGATGTGCAAACTCCACAAGTTTTTACCTCCTGAGTTTTTGGTTTTAAAAGGAGCTCTTTTATCAAAGAAGTCAAGCCGACAACTTGACTCTCTAGAGTGGTTGTGCTGGATTCCGCCGCAAGAACTCTTCGAGTTGAGGTTTTGCGGCCGAATTGTCGTGAGTTCTCGGCCAACTCCGAGATAAGACTTATAGCTTGTGAAGGAGTTTTATTGACTATCCCACCTCCACAAGCGGCATTCACCATTCTTCTATCATCATCAACAAGACCATCATAGAAGTATAAGATGAGGTCTTGTTCAGTGTATCCATGATAGGGGCAGCTAGCACATAGCTTTTTGAATCTCTCCCAGAATTCATACAAGGATTCATCATCTTTTTGTTCGATGTTGCTTATTTGCTTCTTAAGAGATGATGAAATGGAGGCGGGATAATACCTATCAAGGAAGCATTTCTTCATTTGTGCCCATGTATTGATACTCCCCGAAGGAAGATAGAAAAGCCAATCCTTCGCGGTGTCCTTCAAAGAGAAAGGGAAGGCCCTCAGTTTGATCTGTTCTTCGGTAACACCGTTTGGACACATGCTTGTGCAAACGATGTGGAATTCCGAAAGATGTTTATTCGGGTCTTCTCCTCGTAGGCCATGAAATGATGGCAATAGATGTATGAGCCCAGATTTTAGCTCAAATGTATTACCTTCATCAAGAGTGGGAAAGGTAATACACAATGGTTGTTGATTTAAGTTTGGAGCTGTGAGCTCCCTCAAGGTTCTTGTTTCGAGAGCCATGTGGATTGACTCTTCGGATTCGCTAGAGCTAGCGTTTGAGGATTCCTCCGAGGGTGTGTGCGGAAATAAATTTTTCAACCTCTCGAAGGCTTGTTCTATTTCAGGGTTTGCTTGATAAGTGATTTCGTTCAAGGAACGATATTTGACCATATACTTCCCAAAGCTCAGAAATAGAAAAAGTAACTCTTTATATTTTGTTTATATATATATATATATATATATATATTTTTGAATTGAAATAAAAGAAAAATTATTGCCTTTCCCCGGCAACGGCGCCAAATTTGACGTGCACTTTGTCGTGATGTGCACTCAAAATAATAATACAATACAACAATTATACGTAGTATAATGGAGTAAGGTTCGTATCCACAGGGAAAGGAATACTTTTCTTTTTATAGAACTAGTAACAAAATGGGGGGTTTTAGTTCGATTTGGTTTAATAAATTAAACACGAAGATGAACGAGTTATGTGGTTTAATTAATAAGAAGGAGACTTGGCTTTGCTTTTATCCACTTAATGAAATGTTCGTCGATCCCGGTTATATCTTTAACTATCTTCCTCTCGAATACTCAATCGAGGAGTATATCCAGTTCATCGAGGGTAGTTATTAATAACGAGAAGCGTTCATTAATAAAACTTACTATCGAGTCAATATAGAACAAGCGCCGTGTATTAACTTGATAGTAGCAATAAACTTAAGATGAAACGATTGAGATTGATAACCTCAACACAAGCGGTTTATTGGTTTAATCAATATAATTAATTCCCCTTAGATTATTAACCATGAGATGCATGCATTAATAATCTAAGTTTACTACCATGAAAGGACCGAATTAATAACAAGCGTATTAATCGACCGATTCTAGTATTAATTAATATATGAAACAAAACTAGTTGATCCTTTAAGTAATGTTCAAAATATTAATATGAAATATGAATAGGAGTTAATTAATACTCAAGAAAGAATATTAAAGAAGATGAATCCTACTATAGTTAATATCAAGATGTTAACTAATTGTCATCTTAGTAACACTCCCCAATATTAACGTAGAGGAAGAAATAATTATTACTATAACTAATGTCAAGATGTTAACTAATTGTCATCTTAGTAACACTCCCCAACATTAATATAGAAATAGTATTTAAAGGAAGAATTAATATTCAAGGAAGAAGATTAAAGAGAATAACTCACAACTTACAAATTCATTAAGCTTCAAAGTAGCAAAACCAAGATGGAAGAGTTTAGCTCCTCATTTGGAGACTAAACATGCTAAAAGAAATATAAAGAAATGCTATTCTAAACTGAGCTTAAGAGTATAAAGGAATTGGTATCTATTGTGATGGAAAGGGGGTGTATTTATAGGCTTTTTTGGGAGTGCAGCTCGGGTACTCGATCGAGTATATAAAGATACTCGGTCGAGTATGTGTAGAAATGCAAATTCGAGGTATACTCGATCGATTTCAGGTTTAAAATTAAAGGCATACTCGATCGAGTATGTATATATACTCGATCGAGTATGAGTAGAAACTTGAATTTCGACCCATACTCGACCGAATTCAGAGTATAATTTATAGTCATACCCGATCGAGTATGTCGGTGTACTCGATCGAGTATCGACACTCGATCGTGGTCAAAATCTTCCCTGCATGTTCCTTTGTTTTCAGATCCGATCCGATTTGAAATCTCAACAAGATACTCGATCGAGTATATGCTATACTCGATCGAGTATAGGTCAAAAATCAGGATTTTGCCTTCTTTTTGTCTTGTACTCTTGCACCTTCCTTCACCAATGATCATTGGATTGATCTTGGACCTGTTTAAACTCAGAATGGACCTAATCTAAACATATTACAACTATTTTACAAACATGACTATTACACCAAAAGTGTGTAATTTCCGAAATATTAAACAATTAAAACTAGCTAAAAACATAAACATACACACGGAAATTACAAGTGTATCATCACTCATCTAAAAAAACTGAAGTTATGAACTTCTAGTGGAAAAACAATCATAAATGCAGGGAAAAAATTTCAAGATATTGTTGGAAGTGCATATTATGTTGCCCCAGAGGTATTGAAGCGTAGATCAGGGCCTCAATCTGATGTTTGGAGCATCGGTGTAATAACCTATATTTTACTCTGTGGTCGGCGACCCTTTTGGGACAAAACAGAAGATGGTATATTCAAGGAGGTGTGGCTCTTGATTTTCACTTATTCTTAACAAGCTATGGTTTGGTCTAGTTCATACATTCGGGTAACGATATGGGTAGATTTTGGTGTTCACCTGGTAATTTTACTATTTCACCCCTAATATATAGGTCTAATTAACATTACAGTGGGGTTATAATTGTAAAATCACTCCCAAAATGTACACATTGAATTACACTGCATTGACTTGCATGCTCTTTTAAAATGTCCTGTGTCACGCCCCGGACCTACCGGACACGTCAACAACCCGCCGTACAGTACGAATAGTCAACCGCAGTCCAACTCATCCATACTATACTAGGCGTCTTGAATATCATTCACAATAGTACATCCATAAACAAACATAATGTAAAATAATCAATTGAAATCAGCGGAAACGTTTAATACAAGTGTTTATGCCACACTCCGGCAAACATGGGCATACAAGCCCCAATAATCATTCAAAAATATCCATGAGCATTAATTTAAATGTTTTTAAAACAGGGACGGAGGAAGCACGAACCACGTCTTCCTTCCTAGATCTTCCCGAGGCAACGGGCACTGGTAGCAAGCTCTACTCCCTACCTGAAACTGTGAGGTGGCCTCCCCCGTGAAGGGGAGGTCAGTACTTGGAAGCATTTGACAAGTACAATGACAACTATACCAAGTATAATCAATGTTTCAACTTCTAAGACCCTCAAAATAGGGTGATATCATAATATAAATAATAATTTATATTTCCCACTTATTATCTCTATAATAAGTAAATTTATTTATTTGTCGGCACACGGCCCATTTCATATATTTCATTATACCCGTCGTTAGCACGACACCGCCCGTAGGTCTTATCATCCTTTACGAGACTTGTCACCGCTCTCCGAGGCCTCCCCGGGCTCTCGGGCCGGAGTCCAACATCCCGCCCCTGAACTCATACCCATCGTCCCGTAGGAAGGTAAGGTCCATTCGGGGTCCTATCTTATGTGTTACCGCTGTCGGGAGCCTCGTAAGGTCTCCGGTTCGGATTCCACCCTAACCCGTGATCACGATGTAAGTCCATGCTATCCAACCCGCTCTCTAGAGTCGGGAAGGGCCATGGTCCTTACTAATTTTCAATACTCTATCGGCTAATCCTTGAAGACTACCGAATACACCCGTAGGCCAATCCTATTCCTAGGATCAATTTATTATTCACTTTATCTTGGGTATCCCTTAAGGCCTACCCCTAGCATCACTTATCCACCTTAGTATCTCTTAAGACTACTTAAGGCTCAACCATTTACAATCCAAACCTTGGATCAATTCTAACATATTTCATTCTAAAACCCCGACTAGTATCATAATACTAGTCGGATAAATTCCAACAAAAACTCATTTTCAATTCAAAGTCATATAGACAATTTCCAAACTAATTTTCCATTGAAAATATAGTTCATATAAATATACAAAATATAACCTTTAACCCCTCATATATCCTTATATGAAGTTATAGTTATATTTCAACACAATATTTATAACTAACCCCTCCATCAAGCCAATATGCTCATATTACATAATCGTACACAATTTATCCTTAAATTTGTATATTATGCTCCTTTATTCATTGACGGACTAAGAAGTGCATTTGTACAACCTTGCACTCTTGCAGGCATTTGCTGGCACACTTCACGAGGAAGAGTTGGCTGATCTAAAAGATCAATTTTCTGCCATTGATGTAGATAAAAATGGTGTTATTAGTCTTGAAGAAATGAGACTGGTATATTTCCTCATTATATCATGTATTGCCCCTCGTAAATGTGGTGTTTATGTTGCTTGTTTTGTTTGGTGAAATATTTTCACTTTCAGTTCCACTGCTACTATTAAGTCATTTCCATTTTTGGTCATGGACTTCCACTTTTTGTCCTTCATTCCACTTATCCGGCGTAGGTGACTGCAAATTACCAATACTAGCAAAAATCCATAGTTGTGCACCAAAAAGGGGAAAAAGTGAGATTAACCTAATAGATGTGGGACAAAAAGTGACTTTTATTTGGGTTAGACGTAAAAACACGTAATAGAGTGCTTGTTTATTGCAGGCTCTTGCCAAGGATCTACCGTGGAAGTTGAAAGAGTCGCGTGTTCTTGAGATTCTTCAAGCGGTAAAATTGTTTTTTTTTGTTCAAGGAAAGAACCTTAGTATTGAATTTTCACATAGTTTATTCACGAGATAATTATCCTAGGTATGACTAAAACTTTGTATAGTTTATTCACATAGTTTATTCACTTTCTCAATCTATGACCTAATTAGTTTTTTTTTACCAAAATAATACTCTGTATTAAAATTCATAATATTTAATTAAAATTTGTAATAAATAAGTAATTAAATAATTTAGGTGGACAAATATACCCTTTAAGTTATATCTATAAAACCCTAAGCTCTTAATCTTTTCTCCAACCCTGGCCTCCATTATCCCACCTCCATAGACCCACCTGCCTACCGCCGCAAGCCCCATGGCCCGCCATCTGCCGCCGCTCCATGGCCCACCGACCACCGTCCGCCACCGTCCAGGAGACACCATGTGCAAGATCCTCTATCTCATGCGCCGACTTGATAGCGCGCACCGCAACCCCTTCCATTCATGTAAAGCATGGAGACACCACTCACTTTGCCACCATTCACATAATGCTCGTACTCATCAAACCCACACGCTCCATATTCAATTTCCTTTCCAATCAATTGAACTATTAATGAACATCATTGTTGAACCATTACCTTAACCACCGAAGTGTTGCCAAACCCTGGCCTAGCAGGGAGGGGGGAGTGCTGCGCATGTGATGAGTTTAAGTGAATGGGTCTGTAGCAATTTGTTACGTGATGAGTGCGGTGCTGGGGTGCTATGTGAAGATGAGTTTGCTTTGGATCCGCTATTAGTTTAGGCCCTCCATTCTCTTATGCTTTTCTATTTTTGAACTTTGGAGTTTGTAAAATTGGGGTTTGTGGGCATTAAATAGGGGCAGTGAATATGAGCAGTTATCATCATAATCAGGGCCGGTCCTAGGGGGAGGGCAGCAAGGGCGACCGCCCTAGGCCCGAAAAAAAGCAGAAAGAAAATTAGGCCCAATTTTTTTTCTTTATATGTAACCTGAGCAGGCTTCTTTTTTTATTTATAATTTCAATTAATTAATTAGGTCTAATGTGTAATTTTTGTTGACAATTTGAGAATCTTAAAATATAAGTAAAAAGTCTTTAACAGAGCTAGACAAGTTTTTAGAAAGAATATAAATTTAGCTTTGATTTTTAAATAGACCTGGTTGTAAGTCAACACATTTGTTGTTGAATCAATAAAAGCATGTCTCTTCACATCTTTTTAGCTTTTAAGATTTTTTATTCTTTTAATTACAAAATTACCAATTTATATTATTGTCTTTGGGCTGTCAGTGCCTCCCAATACTCAAACATCATCCCGATTATCTATTATGCCTCTAAAAACTTAACGGATTAGCAATTTTAAACATTGCACATGTGATCTTGGAAAAGATTGATTATAAAACAATTATTGAGATTTTACTTCATAATGTTCTTTTGTAATACTTGTATTGTTACTTTTGTCCAAATATGCAATTCAAATAATATGAAGGTGAATTTCATCTTTATTTTATAACCTTTATTAGATAGTTGTAGGGAAAATTTTTGAAATAGGAGTAAATTTTTCTGAGAATTCCAAAATAGGACTGTCATGTGTTTATTTTCTGAATAAGAATAATTGCTGTCATGTTCGGAAAATACTACCACGTGTAAAATATGACACTGTATGACAGTAATCACTTCTATTTAGATAATAAAAATATGATAATCTTAGTTTGGAATATACAAACGTTTTTAGTCGTATTTAGAGTAATTTCTCCTAATTTTATTATACTCCATTATTTTACTTTAAGTAAGTATAATTTACTTTTTGTCTTGGAAATAAGGCCAGAATGGTATATCGCCCATAGGCCCAAAACTGGACAGGACCGGCCCTGATCATAATAGATATTGTCGAGTATGACAATATATATGTTGTACATGGCAGTGAATGAATGCATTAAGAAATTTTGTTGTGCAGTGATTATGACCAGTAGTGCAGTAACACAGAGCAGTGATTTCGCATTTTCGCCATGAAGTGCAATATACTTAATTAGACGCAAAATAATGAAATTATTAAATCTAAAAAAATTAAAACTATAAATATTAATTTTCTAAAGTGAATGAGAAGAGAATCAATTTTGGCGGAAGTGCAGTGATTGTTACCGGATGTGCAGTAATGTCGTGCAGTGAAGACAATATAAAGTGCAGTAATTATAATAGGAAAGAATTAGTGCAAAATGAACATATTTTAAATAAGGGTATTTTCGTCATTCAACATTTAAATATAAATGATTTTTTTTGGATTTTCGGTCATACAAATGTCTAAAATCTAAGTTAGTCATATTTAGGGAAACTCAATGAGTTTTAATCATATCCTAGGAAATTTCCCTTTATTCATGGTTTTCATCGTTTTCTTAATGACAGATAGACAGCAATACAGACGGGCTTGTGGATTTCCAGGAGTTTGTTGCAGCCACTTTACACATAAATCAGATAGAGGGGCATAACTCAGAAAAGTGGGAGCAAAGATCACTAGCCGCTTTTGAGAAATTTGATATTGATAAAGATGGATATATTACTCCAGATGAACTTAAATTGGTCAGTCTCTTCATTTCTTGTTTTCTCTCTAGGTTTTTGAGTTTTTAGCTAATATTTGTTCACAATGTCAAACACAATATCTAGATCTAGATATTGTGTTTAACATTGTTAATAAAATTAACTAAGAATCAATACAAAGGAAAAAGGACAGAAATTTCATTAATTATTTCTTAGGTGTCTATCTCTCACATCACTCACATGACACGGATGCACCGTGAACACTTGTATTAGAGGTGCTCTTAGTTGAAGTGTTTAACATATGCTTCGAATAGGGAAGATAAGTATACCCTCCTCTGTATACTTACTAGTTAGTTAGTAACTAAAAAAGTGATGGTGAATCCTAGCAGCATTTTGGGCTGAATCAATCATTACCTTAACAAATAGAAATAATGATGCCATTAAGGATATGTATGGATTCCACAAAACGTCAGGGGAATGAAAAATGCCATGTTTCCCCTCTATATTTTTTGGAAAATAAAAAGGGTGACAAACTATGTTTAGCTCTTTTCAAAATTTTACGTGGTATATTTAGATTTGTTAGTCTTCACGAGTTAATGCAATTGCAGTAGCTGTAAGTGAATAAAATGAGTATCAACAAATTTTTAAAATAAATATACCCCGTATTTATTTGTAGTGTTTCTTTAATCTTTCACACACATTTTCTTTCCATCAAAGTTCCTATACAGTTTACTTCCTATTTCCTTCCTCAAGTATTTTCCGGGCCCCAAACGGACCCTATGGGTATTTTTGCATCACAGAAAATGATTGGGAAAGAGGAAAACGCTAATGAAAGTTAACATATTGTGCTTGGTTTTACTATATCCCAAAGGAAAACAGAATATGCTTCGTTCTTGATATTTTTCAAATTTCTGGAATTAGTAGTCTATATTCTATATAACATAAATAAGTAAAATAAACTTAGTTTTAGAAAAATGCTGTAACATAAATTCATTGAATTTTAATCTTTGACTTATTCACCCTAATAAAAAACTCCTTTATGACCCCCCCCCCCCCCCCCCCCCGTTTTTTAGCTATTTTCATTCCCTAGCAATTTCCCAGTTCTAAAAGCACCCTGAGTGTTGTGAGTCCAGGGATCTTGAGATTAAGAGGTTCCCTGAGTGTTCCCCTGCTTGTTTATTGACTCATATGACCCATCACCACCCCATTGTGGTTTATGTACTTCTCATTGTATATAGATAAATCATTTTTATACAAGGAGAGTTGCTTATTTGTTGCAGCATACTGGATTAAGAGGCTCCATAGATCCACTCCTGGAGGAAGCAGACATAGACAAAGATGGGAGGATAAGCCTATTGGAATTCCGTAGGCTATTAAGAACTGCGAGTATGGGCTCCCGGAATGTCGCAAGCCCATCTTCAAGACAAGGCCCGAGACTCTAACTTGCATAGAAATGTACTACTATTCATTCAATCTGCATTTGCCATCAAATAGATAAAGAAAGAGGATCTGAGTTTGCTGTCCAAAAAAGGGAAACAAAACGAAAATCATGTTAAGGTGCTTTTGGCCTTCCATTGGAAATGTTGTGTATATGATGTAGTGGGAGATGTGGGCAATCGTCATCCCTTTTTTTTCTTGGTTCAACATCGTGTAACTTTCAATGTTGACTAATTAATAAAGCTGCTGCCTAATTAATCATCGAACTTAGGCATGGACCGGTTTCGGGCCGGGCCAGTCCAGTCCAAACCGGGCTTTTTATTGTTGGGTGAAGGCCCGGAACTGGCCCGGGATTCCACCGGGTCCGGGCCGGTTCTTATTTTTTTTTTTTTTTTGCTTTTCTAATTACCCCAAAACACCCAGCCCAACCCGCCTACAACAAAAAAAAATGAAAAAACAAAAAAAGGCCCGGACCGGCCGGTACCAAAGGAAGGGCAAGCCCGGAACCGCCCTGCCCTAACACCCCGGACCGGTCCTAGGCCCGGTTCCCGGGCCGGCACAGTGGCAGGCCGGGCCGGTTAGAGCGGAACCGGTCTATGCCTAATCGAACTACCACCCAAATGTGATATTTGACCCTAATTAAAATTCGAACTACCACCAAGTCAAACTGCATAAGTTCGTCAAATGCCCCAAAACTTAGCATACCTGTGCTATTATTCCATTCCTCCACAAAAATGACTCCCTTAATTCACAGTTTTCTTAGCTAATATAAGACCTTCACAAACATTTAACATACATGTAGGTAATCCGGTTGTACAACTTCTTTCTATCAATTCTGGGATTTTACCACTTCTACGGAGACTGTGACTGTGGGGGGGGGGGGGGGGGGGGGGAGTGGCCTCGGGTAAAACCTCCTCAAGTTTTGTAGTGTGCATACCCTGAAACAGATCTGCAATGATACACTTCCAACCTGCTCTTGGCTTCCTGCAACAATCTCTCCACCTTGTCATCTTGAACCAAGAGCCCCTGCTGCTTTGATGCCCATTCTAGAGCCGATAGAACTTCAGCCTTGGCGAGCTCTTCACTGTCAGGGACGTGCATGGCAATGTAACAAAGTAGATACAATGCAGGACCCCGAATCGTCTGTCCACCAAAATAAACGTGTTCAACCAAATGCTTCGCCCCACCTGAAGCTATGATAGCCTTGGAATGGTCCAAGTGAAGGTAGTTCTCCGTGCATGCAAACTTGGCAAGAGATATGGACGCCTCTTTCGAGACCACAGTTTCTTGGTCTTCAAGAAGCTTGACTAAAGGACAGATCATCCTCATCTCGGTTGACCTAAACGTCCTGGCGAGATTTCCGATTGTCTTAATGCACGGTATGAGGAGATTCGGGACAGGCTTCTCAATGATTCTGAGCAGCTGGTCCGCAACCGCCTTGCACGCCGGAGAGTTTGGCTTGAACGCCGACCTTCTCAGGTCGACGTCTTTCTCCGCCACAGCGGTGATCTCCATCACCGCCATCGCAGAGTTGTACTGGGCCTCTTCTGGCCCTTTCTCCAAGAGAGCCGCGAAACACAATAGAGCTCTAGACTCGGTTATGCTGTGGCAAATGGGAGAGTTGTCTTTGCAGAGGTACCACAATGCTCTTGCCGCCATGGCTTTCATGTAGGCCTTGGTAGATGGATCTTCAAGCTCTTTGGCATGATGATGGTGATGGTGACTGGAGTGGTTCTGCTTAGCTGGATTTATCATGGCCATTGTATTGTGAACGACGTTATGAATCTGGGCATGTTTCTTGTTGTTCTCCAAGGGGTGAGCAACTATGCTCTTCTGGTAATCGTCATCATCATCGTTTGCTACGCTGTTAGCGTTCAGAGAATTCTCATTGTTGGCTAGCACAAGGGCGTGGATGGAAGTCGCCTTGCAGGAAACAGCATACTTGCTGTGTTCCAAGATTGTTTCAAAGGCGAGATGGCCTACCAGTAAGCGGATGATGTTGTTCTGGGCGAAGAGATCTTGGCATGTGGGGAAATGGGAAGCCAGCTCTGAGATCGCCCATGCTACCACGGCTTGTACCTTCATGGGACCTTGTTTGAGCATTTTACCAAACACTTGGCATACGCCGGCGTGCACCATGTGTTCCACGCTTGCCGGATCCCGGCCCAGCAGCCCGATCGCTCTGGCGGCGTTCTCTTGGCCTTCTACTTTGCCATCCTTGAGGAGCTTTAGCAGCGGCCCCACTCCGCCTTCCTCCATTATCAGCGTCCCGTAACGGTCGTTGTCCCGGGCGAGGGACACAAGCGACGCCGCTGCGTCGGACTTGTCGTCGGGAGAGCCTGTGTGGAGAATAGCGATCTGTTCCCAGATGAGGCAGAGGATGGGCTCGTTGGAGGCGATGGGAGGGAGGCCGAGGTGTTCTCCGACGCGTCCGTCGGCGGAGGCGGAGACTCGGAGGAGCCAGGACATGTCGCCGATGGAGTTATCGAGTTGGGATTGCATCTTGCGGAAGGAGGCGGCGGGGATGATGGTGAAGACGCGCTTGATGAGGCCATGGGCGCGACACTTGAGGACAAGGTTTAAAGCCTTTTCCAGAACCTGGCCGGTGTCGTCGATGATCCGCCGCGTCGGCCGCTCGTAGAGATCGCTGCTGGTACGCGCGGCTTGGCGGAGAAGCTCGGCGAGCTTCTCCGTCCTGGACTTCAATTCTGCGCACTCTTGCTTGAAGGAACTGGCCTCGTCTGCAGCTTTGCTGACGTTGTCAGCCAACTGGATCGGCTTTGTAAGAATGTGCTTCACTTTGTCCGCCATTATTACCAGTCACAAAACAAAACCCCCAAAATTCAATCTTTGCGGCATCCCCAAAAAGGGAAAGCAGAATCTGGTGGGGTTTAACAAAGGAAATGAGTTGGATTATACGCACTCTGATGACTTACTTAGGGGAAAACTTAATTTAATATTATAATAATAACAATAATGGATGCTTATTACTGCTGAGGTTGACATGAAAGAGACGATGGGCATGATTTTGGTCCATGGGTTTTCGTGGTGACGTTTATGGCGGGCGGCATTTTCACGGGCGTCTCTTTCAATCTCCTGTTCGCCTTTCTCCAAGTCTACGCATTCGTCCCACCACTTTTTAATGCTCTTGTTTCCCTTATTTACTCTGCTCTTCCCATTAAATCTTCACATCTAATCAAATCAATATTACATTAGCTGTTTTAACTGTTCCTTACTTTTGCGCCGGCCCTTACTTATCCTATCACTGCTAAGAGGAGTAGAGGAATAGAGCATCCCTCCAGCCCGGGCCCTTGTCCTTGTACGCTTAGGGAATGTTTGCAACGATTTAAAAAAACTTTTTCCCAACTTTTGGCTTAAAAAAAACACTACTCCCTCCGTTCTTTTTTATTAGTCTCCTTAGGCTTTGGCACGGGTTTTAAGAGTAAAGTAGTAGGGACAGTGTAAAAAGGTGTAATGAGTAGTGGGTAAATGAAAAAGTAGAAAAGGGAAAGGGGTAATGGTAATAAAAGTGAGGGTATAAAGGTATATTTAAAGTAAAAACTTTCCTTAAATGGAAAGGAGGACAGATAAAAAAAACATCCCAAAAAGGAAAGAAGGACTAATAATAAAGAACGGAGGGAGTATCATTTTTTACTTTTTTTCCGGATTGCGTGTGAAAAGTGTTTTTCCTTTTTCTATTACATAAAAAGCACTTATTTTACCAAACACTACCGACTTTTACTTTTCAAAATCACTTTTTTCTCAAACACTATCAAATTTTACTATTAATCACTTTTTTCTTACATCTCCAAAAGTGTTTTTTTTAGCAGAAGTAGTTGCAAACACTCCCTTAGGGGGTGTTTGAAACTCATTTTGCTTCTGCTTCTTTTTAAAGCAGAAGCAGAATCAGAATCAGTTTTCAGAAGCTCGTACCTATCAGCTTCTAAAAAAAGTGATTCTGGGAGTAAATTAGAGCACCAGAAGTGCTTCTGGAAATCCACTCAAACAGTCCAGCTTCTGCTTCTGCTCCCTGAAGGAGCAGAATCAGTTTTGAGAATCAGATCCAAACACCCCTTAATAGCCTTCCACAAATTACTTTCAAATAAAATTATTGAGTTTGACTTAAATTGGAGTTTAATAAAGTGAGAACAAAGTGAAAATATATTATTGTGATTGAATAAGAAAAAAATAAATGAATAATAGCTACACAAAGTTTTCAAAAAAAATTGGAAGATTTTTTGTAACATCTTAAAATGTTAAGTGAGAAGAATTCTATGAGACTGAGAGAAGACCGATTATCATGAAAAAGTATTTCACATGAATATTTAATACGACTTAAATATCCGTGACCCTCTACAATAAAGACTACGACTAATTTTCTATGATATAGGTTATGACTATATTCTCCTCACACTCATAAAGCATCTAATAGACTAATATTGATCTTCATTTTTTTCAATCAATTTAGATTCTCAACATCTCATTTGTTAAATTCCCAATACCCATCTATACGCTATCACCATAGCGTATGAAAAACCGCTCTTATTTGATTGACCTAAAATTCTTCAAGCTCCCAGTGCAGATGAAGACGAAACATTGATTGCGCATCTGCTCAAGCTAGCTCAAAGCTAGAGAATCATCATTTCAAAAAAAAAAATCTTTCAGGTTCACCTCTTTGGTGATTTGAACTTAAAAACTCTCACACAAAGAGGATGTTAAGTATGATATTGATCCACTTGGATCACTTCCACTGCACGCACATAATATTCCATATGACAACATCTCACATAGATGATGCATCTCCCTCTTGAACTACCAATGGGGTGGAAAGTGGGAATAAAACTTTGTAAAAGTCTAAAAATACTTGGTGTACACCTTTTTATGTAGACTTTGTCTCTCTACTTAGACAAAGTTGTCTAAATACAGAATTAAAGACAATTCATACTGAAATACATAAGTTGTTTGCATACAGAAACTTTGTATGTGTAGACAAACATGATGTGCCAAAAGCGTACTCGTAAAGGTGTACATCAATTATTTTTTCAGAAAAGTCATGGTTCCTATGACATTTAACATGTGTAGATAATTGAATCAATTCATTAAAAAAATTAAGTCTACGCTACTTCTTTTGTAGTTGTTGTTTTTCTTTGTTGCTTCAAATCTTATTGTGATATTGCATTTATTTCATTTTTTTTGCAAGATGCATTTATTTCAATTAGAGTCGAGAGTTGGTGCATTTTAGTGAGAAGTATGGTGCATGTGTTATCAAGGTAAGCTTTATTTCAGATAAGAAACGATAAAATCCAAAAAAGCGGTCAAGTCGGGTACTATGAGTCAGGTCTGTCTTAGAGCCATATCTTGGTTTATCATGTTGACCCGACCCATATTTATCAGGATCGTCACAAATAGAGGTGATTGGTTCACCAAGGAAGAGGTGAGTGCTAGAGGTGCGACCGTGCGAGAATATGGAAGCTTTACCAGATAAACAACATGAAGATGGTTCGAGATGATTTTATTTCGTGTCTTTCATTTTTAAGTTTTTATTTTTTGTTGTTTTTTTTTTGTTCGGTATTTTCTTTGCGTGCTTTATATGGATTATGTCGAAGGGTAATGCATAGGTACGTAAAGGTATTAGCCCGATGCCAAGACAGACCATCTCAAGTCTGGCCCATTTTCCCCTTACTGTATTCGTCCCACTTACTTTGCTTGTTATCTAGAACCCTCTACATATTAGGGTTCTAACATAACCCTTGGCCCCTTGTATAATTTATGGTTCTCCTCTCTCGATTAGAGACTTTTGTCTGTGTGACCCTTAGAGAGAGAGAGATTTAGAAGAGAGAGAATTGAGGTATTGGCCGCCGTCCAGTGTGTCAAAGGTTTTAAAGTGGTGATAAATAGAGGGAAAAATTGATAGTAATAATCCCAACTATTGGCGGTCCGCTCATAATAATCCCAACTATTGATTATTACAGAATAATCCCAACTTTAGGGACCTTCCGCCAATAATGGTCCCGATGAATAAATTCTTGTAGTTTCTAAAGTGGATGGGGTGAGATATAACAAGTAATCCTTATAAATAATCTCAACTTTTAATTTTTACGCTTAATTTCTATTTAAAATTCACTTCTTATAGAGGTAATTTATGGTCATGGACCATTATTGGCGGATAGTCTATATAGTTGGGATTATACAAAAATAATCAATAGTTGGGATTATTTTCAGCGGACCGGTAATAGTTGGGATTATTATTTTCAATTTTTCCTAAATAGAGACGTTTTAATTGAATTTGAAGTTCCTTTCTTGTCTAATTTAGGATTTACCTAACTCTGCCCCTCTTGCTTCTATGACTCCTTTGGAGTTGCATGGAGTCCCATCCCATCATTTCAATTTATGTTCATGTTGACTTAGGTGAGTTTTATCGCACTTGAAAATGTAGTGATTGTGGTGAAAGTACGAGTATCGTCTTCACAGGGACGGACAAAAGGGAAATAACAATTAACTAAATTCTACGATAAAAATAAAAAAATAAATGCAATGATGCGAGATTTGACTGATTGGAAAATTAAATTACAGGCAAACGAATAAAATGATGAAAGACTTCACATTTGGTGTGCATGGGAAAGAGCCAAGTATAGCGAGAAAAATCATCAATAAAATACACATAATATTTAAAGCCCAAATTAGATAAAATGGGAGATTGACAAACATCAGAATGAATTAATTGCAAAGGCAAAGTAGAATTATGACTAGCATCCGTAAATGGTAAGCGTTGAGATTTGCCTAAACGACAAGAAATACAATCATGAGAGAAACTAGAGCTACTACAAATGTGTCTCTGGTTATGTAAACTACGTAAAATAAAAGTCTCATAATGGCCTAATCTACGATGCCACACAGGGCCAGACGAGGTGAGAGAAGATAACGCTAGTACGATAGAGATGACCATGACTAGGTGCTTGAAGAAGGGCCTTCTCCGAAATTTTGTCCTTAACAAAAAAAAGAATTTTTATAAAAAATTACAACTCAGTTGTTATCAGGACAAAGTTTTTGAGTAGATAATAAATTAAATTTGATATGAGGCACATGAAAGACAGATTTCAACGTGAGAGGACGACTAGAAGAATTTAAATGCACATCCCCAATATTAACAATAGGAAGTTTAGAGCCATTAGCTACACTAACAGAAAGTGGTCTAGTATAAGGTAATTTATTACCTAAAATACCTTCCGAAGGAGTCATGTGAGCCGAAGTCCCAGAGTCACGATACCATAGAGCATCATTTGATTCACCATTGTTGGAAGTCAGATGGGCTGGAGCAGACAGCTGACTAAAGCGAGAGGGACACTGAAGAGCAGAGTGACCTGCAGAGAAACAAATTTGACAGGCAACAGGTGGTGGAACAAAACCCAGAATTCCCTCACCCGATGAAAAACCTGCAGTGCTAGCGTATGTATCATAAATAAAATAGGGATTAAAATTTAAAGTTGACAAAACCGAATTACATGCAGAACCTGAAGTGTGTGGACGAGGAGAAACCACCCCCTGAGGCGAAGCCTGCTGCCCCTGCTGACGAAACCATACCCCGGTTGGCTTGGCCTGGCTCCCTGCAGCCCCTGCTGGCCGCCAAAGTGCTGGTGTGCCCCGCCCGGTTGCTGTGGACCGAAATAAGGTACACTGGGGGTGCGGCTGTGCACCATACTACTGTGGCGGTCCCCTTCCGCGGCTTGTCCTGCCACGACCACCTCGTCCGTGGCCTCCCCTGCCGCGATTAGGATATCCGGTCGGTTGCTGCTCACTGGCGGCAGCAACCACACACGCCTGATGTCCGGCCGCAATATGCTGGTGATGCTCAGAAAGTACGTGTTCTTTTTCTTCCAGGAGACGGGGTTACAATATATCAAAAGGAAAATTCTCGGGAAATAAAGAGACAGTGGTGACAAGGGATCGATGTTGTCACGCCCCGGACCGCATCCGTGCCACGTAGACAACCGCCGTACAACCCAATAAGAACAACGTAGTTCATTCTTATCAAATCATACAAGGCGTCCGATAGATTCTATTGCCAAACCGATTAGTAAACCCATACAATCAACATCAATATATAAATCAAACAAATGCGGAAATAAAATATGTTTGACATTTAGCCACACGTGGCAAACATGAGCACGCAGGCCCTTCAATAGTTTAATAAAAACATCGTTCAAATATCCATGAGCAATTTCATAATTTCAAATAAGAATGGAAGCACGAACCACGTCTTCCTTATTTGAGTTCACCCTGGGCAAAGGTGCAGGTAGCAGGACTCTAGCCTCAACCTGAAAAATGTGAGGGCCCCCGAAGGGGTCAGTACTCCATAGAAGTACTAGTGACAAGTAGGCTATATGAGGAATAACTAATGTCTCAGACACGAGACCCAAAAATAGGATGATACATATATTTAGAGGTGTAACCATTGTCACCCCATTCCCAAGATAATACATAGTGTATATACTTGTAAAATACTTGACCCGTAGGTCATTTTCTCACAAAAGAGTCTTTTAGAGACAAGGTACTCACTCAACCTTTCCCCTTTCATTCCTGAATGCCTAGCTTAAGAGCTACATTCTACCTTCATAATATCCTACCGAGTTTCAGGAGTGTTAACCCTCCCGGGGATACTCAACCCCAACCGAGTTTTGGGATCATTTACCGTCCCGAGGATGCTCAACCTCAACCGAGTTTTAGGATCATTTACCGTCCCGAGGATGCTCAACCTCAACCGAGTTTTAGGATCATTTACCGTCCCGAGGATGCTCAACCTCAACCGAGTTTTAGGATCATTTACCGTCCCGAGGATGCTCAACCTCAACCGACTTTTAGGATCATTTACCGTCCCGAGGATACTCAACCTCAACCTTATTTCTAACCAAACCCTAACCTGGATATGGCTAACCTTGCATTCACTTAACTATGGCAATACCTAGTCCTATAGTCATATAAAAATCCTTAGTAACCAACGTGGACGGGTCCCACCTGATCGATCCACGTTAACCCACTCAAAAACTACCCGTTTTGAGTATAACCCAATACTCGATCGAGTATCCATCAATACTCGGTCGAGTACAGGAGGCAGGAGCCCATAAGGCTAATTTTCAAGGCATACTCGATCGAGTATCTATCCATACTCGATCGGGTATAGGAGACAGCGGCCCTTGGGGCCAATTTTTCAGCAGACACCCGGTCGGGTATTGTAGTTGACTTGGCGGTCAACGCCCGTTTGACCGCCCAAACGGAGTCCGATTAACGTGAAATTTTACATGCATAATCTACTTGAAGTCCTTGATCCAAAAATACCATTTTTGACCCCTGTATCATTGTACATAATAAGTTATCACATTTTTAATCACCAAACATACAAAACATGCTTTTCAACTTTTTTTTATATATAATCATGGCATAAGCCAATAATTGATTAACTTTAATCATTCCGTAAAACATATACTTGATTACTCTAGGTAATCTCATGCCTCAATCAAAAGTTATAAAGCATATAGCCGTCTTCTCACCTTATTGAAGCCTATGAAGTTCTAGCCTTTCCGATTTAGCCCCGGTGAAACTCCGGTGAACTTCAACGAACTCCGGCGACAACTCCGGCGCCCCTTTCAACTCCGTGAAAGTTCTTGAAATACCTTATACAAGTTAATAACAAGGTTTTATCATCATAAAACCCATATCACCACAAATAACCTCTAAAAGGTTATTTTCCGACGAACCCGTCAACTTTGCTCTCAAAGTTCGTTTTGGGTATAAACCAACTCCCCAACTCCCATTCTACACTTTTACATGTGTAGAACTATCCTAGGAGTATGAAACATGATTAAAGAGAAGAAATGGGATTAATGAAGTGATTACCTTGTTAACTACAAGTTTTCCCACCTAAAGCTCCCCTTTTCTATTCTCTTTTCTCCTTCTTCTTCTTCCTTAGCTTGGTGCGTGTAAGGATGATGAAATGGAGTCTTTTGCAGACCTTCTCTTCTCAATGAATCTAGTTTGGACGAGAGACAAAGGCTGGGGTGGTTGTGAATAGCCTTTTTGGCTTATTCACCAATAATATGGGGGTGGGGGACCCCTTTTCCTATCAACTTGGTCTCAAACCACTTCCTCCCTCTTTCCATATGATATGGTGCGTCTCCCTTTGACAATTTGCAGAACAAGGACGTGGGGTGGCCCCCACTCATGTGGGAGGTCATCCCTTTGTGACCCGAGATGTATAATCGGCCCCGAAAGTTGTATTTTTCCGGACTGTTTTAACTATATTTCACTTTATTGGGTTAAATGAAATATCTATCATTCTTCCAATCATCATTGGCTTTTAGAATGAATATATATATATTCCCCAACTTTTAATTTAGCGGTCTCCATAATTTATTATGGCTTTTTATCTGATATTACCTCGGTACCGATAAATGGGCTTTATATGCCCAAAAGGTTACTCACATAACTTCTATGGCCCAACCAGGCTATCCACCATTATACACATATTATCTTGACCCAAATGAATATAATATGTGGTCCCGATAATATCAGGCGGCCCCCACCTCCGGTGTGGGCCCCACGTGAATTTTATTATTCGCGTAAAAGAAATAATAAAAATTCACAATCACGTAAAATGCGTTTATTCATTTCTCGGGTTCAATACATAATTTGATAAAGTACAAATACTTGGGGGCGGTGTTACAAGTTCTACCCCCCTTATTTGGGATTTCGTCCCCGAAATCCACGTGTCTAGTCAAACAGAAATGGATACTGTTCCCTCATCAGGGTCTCCACTTCCCAAGTTTGCTCCTCAACACGATCACTCTTCCAAAGTACCTTCACCATCGGTACCTCTTTACTCCTTAGCTTCTTTACCTGTCGGTCCATGATCTTTACCGGCTGCACCGCATAGTGAAGGCATTCCCGGATTTCCACCGGTGGTTTCTCAAGAATATGTGACGGGTCCCGTACATACTTCTTGAGCATAGAAACATGAAATACATTATGAATCTTTTCTAATTCTGGAGTTAACTGAAGCCGGTATGCTACAACCCCGATCCTTTCAATGATTTTGAATGGGCCTATGTAGCGTGGGTTAAGCTTACCCCGACTGAGGAACCTGATGATCCCTTTCCAAGGTGACACCCTCAGAAATACCTCATCGCCGACCTCGAACTCTAACGTCCTCCGACGTTTATCTGCATAACTCTTCTGCCGATCTTGGGCAGCCTTGAGCCTATCCTGGATAACCCTCACCTTCTCCTTGGTGATTTCGACTAGCTCGATGCCCTCAAGCTTAGCCTCGCCTACCTCATCCCAACACAAAGGTGTCCGACATTTCCTCCCATACAATGCCTCGTATGGAGGCATGCCTATACTTGCTTGATAACTGTTGTTATAAGCAAACTCCACCAAGGCCAACTGGTTGTCCCAACTTCCTTGGAACTCCAAGGCACATGCCCTCAACATGTCCTCCAAAATCTGAATCACCCGTTCAGATTGCCCATCTGTTTGAGGATGGAATGCCGTGCTAAACCTCAACTTTGTTCCCATGGATTCCTGGAACTTAGGCCAAAACCGTGATGTGAACCGTGGGTCTCTATCCGATACTATCGTAACTGGAACCCCATGCAGTCTCACAATCTCATCTGTGTACAATTTGGCCAGTCGTTCAAGCGTATAAGTAGTGTTGATAGGAAGGAAATGAGCACTCTTGGTTAACCTATCAACCACCACCCACACTGCATCATCGTTCCTAACCGTGCGTGGTAGACCTACCACGAAGTCCATAGTAACATGCTCCCACTTCCATTCTGGGATGGTAAGTGGCTGTAATAACCCCGCTGGGTGCTGGTGCTCTGCCTTAACCTGCTGACAGGTAAGGCAACGACTCACATATTCTGCAATCTCTCTCTTCATCCCTGACCACCAGTAACTTTCCTTCAAGTCCCGGTACATCTTTGTTCCACCCGGGTGCATGGCATACGCAGATGAGTGAGCCTCCTCAAGAATAGATTTTCGGAGCTCCTCGTCTGAAGGCACACACACTCGCTCCCTGAATAGTAGGAGTCCATCTTCCCTCTCACGGAAACCCTCGACAGGTCCCACCAGCATCCGTTCCCGGATTTTCTGAATTTCCTCGTCATTGCCTTGACGCGTCCTGATTTCGTCTAATAAGGTGGGTCTCACCTCAAATCTGGCCAATAGAGCCCCATTCGTGGATACCTCCACGCGTGCCCTCAATGCTTGCAAGCATGAGAGTAAAACCCCCGATGAGCTCTTCCTACTAAGAGCATCGGCTACCACGTTAGCCTTCCCTGGATGATACTCAATAATCAAGTTGTAATCCTTGATCAGCTCCATCCATCTTCTCTGCCTCATATTCAACTCTTTCTGAGTGAACACGTACTTCAAACTTTTGTGATCAGTATAAATGTGACACACCTCACCGTAGAGGTAATGCCTCCAAATCTTCAAAGCAAACACCACAGCCCCCAGCTCCAGATCATGCGTGGGGTAATTTACTTCATGCTTCCTCAACTGTCGAGAAGCATAAGCAATTACCTTCCCTGATTGCATCAGTACGCATCCAAGCCCCTGGATACTAGCATCACTGTAGATGTCATACCTTAACCCTTGTACGGGTAGGGCAAGCACTGGTGCTTCAGTCAAACGTTTCTTTAGCTCAAGAAACCCCTTCTCGCACTTGTCATCCCACACAAACTTAGCCCCCTTTTTAGTGAGCTTCGTGAGTGGAGATGCTATCACCGAGAACTTCTCCACGAATTTGCGGTAATACCCCGCTAAACCGAGGAAACTCCGTATTTCCTTCACATTCTTGGGCCTCTCCCAATTAGTGACTGCTTCAATCTTCGAGTTATCAACTGAAATGCCCGAGCCTGATACCACATGCCCGAGAAAACCGATCTCCCCAAGCCAAAATTCACATTTAGAGAATTTGGCAAAGAGTTGCTTCTCCCGTAGTGTTTCAAGCACGAGTCTTAGATGTTTCTCGTGTTCCTCTTCATTCTTGGAGTATATCAAAATATCATCAATGAACACTATGACAAATTGGTCCAAGTATTGATGAAATACTCGGTTCATGAGGTCCATGAATGCCGCGGGGGCATTTGTAAGCCCAAACGACATCACTAGGAACTCATAGTGACCATACCTTGTACGGAATGCACTTTTGGGTATGTCACTCTCCTTGATCTTTAGTTGATGGTAGCCCGACCTCAAGTCGATCTTGGAGAACACGGTTGCCCCCCGTAATTGATCAAACAAGTCGTCAATCCTTGGCAAAGGATATTTGTTCTTTATTGTGACCTTGTTCAATTGACGGTAGTCGATACACATTCTCATTGTACCATCCTTCTTCTTTACAAAGAGTACGGGTGCTCCCCATGGTGAATGACTCGGTCTAATGAATCCATTATCTAGTAGCTCTTCCAATTGAACTTTCAATTCTTGAAGTTCAGCCGGTGCCATTCGATACGGAGGAATTGAGATGGGCTTGGTGCCTGGTTCAACCTCAATCTCAAACTCGATCTCCCGATCTGGTGGGAGTCCCGGGAGTTCTTCAGGGAAAACTTCTGGATACTCCCTCACCACCCTCACCTCCGTGAAGCTCTTTCCTTTGCCCTCCTTGCCTAGGACATAGGCTAAGTATGCTTGATAACCTTTCTTCATCAACCGCCTCGCCCTTAAGGCCGATATGATACAGGGATTGAATTTTCCTCTATCTCCCTCGAAGCATAGAGTATTTCCCTCTTCGTCTTCTAATTCTAACACCTTGGTGTAGCAATCTACCTTTGCATGGTGTTTCTCAAGCCAGTCCATGCCGAGTATGGCATCGAACTCAAGCATATCTAACGGTACAAGGTCGCCCATTAGACGGTGCTCCCCTATCTCCACATTACATGAAGGATAGTAGTGCTTCCTCTCTACATCATCTCCCAACGGTGTAGAGACCCACAAAGGTTGCGCCATTGCTACTAACGGCATGCCCAATCCCTTGGCAAACGCTTCGCTCATAAATGAACGTTGCGCCCCGGTGTCGATGAGAATTCTCGCGTGTTTACCATTGATCTTTAGTGTCCCTACATATACAAGCCATGTAAGACACTCGACATAACGTCCCGACTGAAAAGGACTTAGCGAAACAATTCCCGGCTTAGGACTATACTATACTCGGTCGGGTAGGACCCTATACCCGGTCGGGTACAGCTCGAGTCCTTAAGAAAAAACTCCCTGTTATCCTTGCCCGGTCGAGTACACACCCTGAACCCGAACAAACTATCTATACCCGGTCGGGTATATGCCCATACCCGGTCGGGTATCACTCAAAGTGTTAAATAAAAACTTTCTGCCTACGCCGTTCGATCGAGTACACGCCTCAAAAACAAAAATTTACTAATACTCGATCGAGTATATAACCATACCCGGTCGAGTATGGCTGGATTTGCCAAAATCGGAGGGTTCTGCTAAACTTGCTCGAACGAGTACCCACCTCAAAACCGAGCAATTTGCTCATACCCGGTCGGGTATATATGGATACCCGATCGGGTATCACATGTTTCCTGCAGATTTTAACTTTAAAACAGATGAAAAACTGCATGTGGAATCAAGGGGTTACCTGCAATAGAGTCCGGGTTAGCCCGAGCATCGGCCTCGGTCATTGCATACACCCGTGCTTGGGTCCTCCCTTGGTTAACGGACGCGGCGTTACTGGCCGTGGGTCCGCCCCTTCCCGTGCCGCCTTGAGATGGTCCCGCACGACCCCTACCAGACGCAGGTGCCTCAACAGCTCCCGATGGCCCACCTCCACTCAACATTGGGCAAGATAGTTTGAGGTGGCTTGTGCTACCACACTTGTAGCACCGGGGTGGTTCATTGCACTTCCCGGAGTGATTCCTGTTACAGTTCGGACACCTTGGTGGCCTCACGCTCCCCGAGCTATGCCCTTGCCCTCCTGGGCCCTTACTCTTCTTTGCCGGTGGTTCCGGCGCCCTGAATGATCTTCCATTCCCGGCGTGATGTTTCCGAGAATGGTCTTGGGGTCCAGAATTTCCCCATCTTCTTTTCTTCGCCTCTTCGGCGTCTCTCTTCTTCCTTTCATTCCACTTGGCTTCCCCAAGTAGCCCTTGATCCACAATCTCACTAAAAGTCATGTGATGATTGTAGGTGGCCCTATCACGGATATCCAACTGTAGGGTATCCCAGAAGTGATTAGCCATGCGGTTCTCATCCATGGCGTACTCAGGTATGTATCGTGCCAAGTCCCGGAACCTTTGTTCCAGTTGCCTCACCGAGCAATCCTCCTCCTGTACCAGGGTCATGTACTCCTTCCTCTTCTGGTTCTTTTCGAACTCTGAGTAGTACTGATTATAGAATTCTACCTCAAATTTCTCCCAGGTGGTCTCACCGTGGAACTTTCCTTCCACGCCTTCCCACCATACCGCAGCTACTCCCTCCAGTAACCTGGTAGCAACTGTCAGCTTTATATCAAGCCCGATCTTCATATCCCTAGCAGCCTCATTTAGCTTCTTTATCCAATCGACAGCCACCGATATATCACCCTTGCCGTCAAATGACTTGCACCCCAAGGCCCTAGCCTCCTTGAGGTATTTGGAGATTCTTACACAAAAACCTCCTCCATGCATTTCCTGTGACGCCACAGGTGTAGCCACTGATGCTCCCCGGCTTCCGTGACCTGAAGCCCCCTGAGAGGCACGCCTAGCTTGGCGCCTAAGATCTCTCCTCAACTTCTCCTTTTGATACCACTCAAACAGTTCACCCATCTGGGCGAATTTGGCATCACTCTCATCGTTGTCATCATCAGTATACGTATCACCCCCATCATATGGGGTCTCCTCATGTTCCGTCTCGGGAACATAGGTAGAGTCATAATCCTCGGTGTGAGTTCCATGCACCGAGCTAACATGGCCATCGCTCACGGTTTGAGCCCGACGGCCTCCCCGGCCTCCACGGCCTCCACGGCCTCTCCTACCGCCTCTCGCGCCCCGAGATGCAACCTGGCTAGCCCCTTCGGACGTCACCGGAGTTTGCCCTCTCGGGTTGTTCCTCGTAGCCATGCCTCTACCCTCCATTTCTGAAAGAAATTTGGAATGAGCCGTTAGACTCGTATCAATGTCAATTGACGGAATAGTACAAAAGACACCACTTGGTCCAACATTATGGCCAACAAACTGTTAAGGGTACCGTCTTAACAATAAGAGGTCAATAACTTGGTTTCCAACGGTTCCTTAAGTACAAAAACTTTTGCTCATGGTTTTGCTCAAAACATTTTTGATGATGCTATATTGAGAGGTTAATTATATAGTTTAGAAACCGATGGCTCTGATACCACTTAATTGTCACGCCCCAGACCGCATCCGTGCCACGTAGACAACCGCCGTACAACCCAATAAGAACAACGTAGTTCATTCTTATCAAATCATACAAGGCGTCCGATAGATTCTATTGCCAAACCGATTAGTAAACCCATACAATCAACATCAATATATAAATCAAACAAATGCGGAAATAAAATATGTTTGACATTTAGCCACACGTGGCAAACATGAGCACGCAGGCCCTTCAATAGTTTAATAAAAACATCGTTCAAATATCCATGAGCAATTTCATAATTTCAAATAAGAATGGAAGCACGAACCACGTCTTCCTTATTTGAGTTCACCCTGGGCAAAGGTGCAGGTAGCAGGACTCTAGCCTCAACCTGAAAAATGTGAGGGCCCCCGAAGGGGTCAGTACTCCATAGAAGTACTAGTGACAAGCAGGCTATATGAGGAATAACTAATGTCTCAGACACGAGACCCAAAAATAGGATGATACATATATTTAGAGGTGTAACCATTGTCACCCCATTCCCAAGATAATACATAGTGTATATACTTGTAAAATACTTGACCCGTAGGTCATTTTCTCACAAAAGAGTCTTTTAGAGACAAGGTACTCACTCAACCTTTCCCCTTTCATTCCTGAATGCCTAGCTTAAGAGCTACATTCTACCTTCATAATATCCTACCGAGTTTCAGGAGTGTTAACCCTCCCGGGGATACTCAACCCCAACCGAGTTTTGGGATCATTTACCGTCCCGAGGATGCTCAACCTCAACCGAGTTTTAGGATCATTTACCGTCCCGAGGATGCTCAACCTCAACCGAGTTTTAGGATCATTTACCGTCCCGAGGATGCTCAACCTCAACCGAGTTTTAGGATCATTTACCGTCCCGAGGATGCTCAACCTCAACCGAGTTTTAGGATCATTTACCGTCCCGAGGATACTCAACCTCAACCTTATTTCTAACCAAACCCTAACCTGGATATGGCTAACCTTGCATTCACTTAACTATGGACAATACCTAGTCCTATAGTCATATAAAAATCCTTAGTAACCAACGTGGACGGGTCCCACCTGATCGATCCACGTTAACCCACTCAAAAACTACCCGTTTTGAGTATAACCCAATACTCGATCGAGTATCCATCAATACTCGGTCGAGTACAGGAGGCAGGAGCCCATAAGGCTAATTTTCAAGGCATACTCGATCGAGTATCTATCCATACTCGATCGGGTATAGGAGACAGCGGCCCTTGGGGCCAATTTTTCAGCAGACACCCGGTCGGGTATTGTAGTTGACTTGGCGGTCAACGCCCGTTTGACCGCCCAAACGGAGTCCGATTAACGTGAAATTTTACATGCATAATCTACTTGAAGTCCTTGATCCAAAAATACCATTTTTGACCCCTGGATCATTGTACATAATAAGTTATCACATTTTTAATCACCAAACATACAAAACATGCTTTTCAACTTTGTTTTATATATAATCATGGCATAAGCCAATAATTGATTAACTTTAATCATTCCGTAAAACATATACTTGATTACTCTAGGTAATCTCATGCCTCAATCAAAAGTTATAAAGCATATAGCCGTCTTCTCACCTTATTGAAGCCTATGAAGTTCTAGCCTTTCCGATTTAGCCCCGGTGAAACTCCGGTGAACTTCAACGAACTCCAGCGACAACTCCGGCGCCCCTTTCAACTCCGTGAAAGTTCTTGAAATACCTTATACAAGTTAATAACAAGGTTTTATCATCATAAAACCCATATCACCACAAATAACCTCTAAAAGGTTATTTTCCGACGAACCCGTCAACTTTGGTCTCAAAGTTCGTTTTGGGTATAAACCAACTCCCCAACTCCCATTCTACACTTTTACATGTGTAGAACTATCCTAGGAGTATGAAACATGATTAAAGAGAAGAAATGAGATTAATGAAGTGATTACCTTGTTAACTACAAGTTTTCCCACCTAAAGCTCCCCTTTTCTCTTCTCTTTTCTCCTTCTTCTTCTTCCTTAGCTTGGTGCGTGTAAGGATGATGAAATGGAGTCTTTTGCAGACCTTCTCTTCTCAATGAATCTAGTTTGGACGAGAGACAAAGGCTGGGGTGGTTGTGAATAGCCTTTTTGGCTTATTCACCAATAATATGGGGGAGGGGGACCCCTTTTCCTATCAACTTGGTCTCAAACCACTTCCTCCCTCTTTCCATATGATATGGTGCGGCTCCCTTTGACAATTTGCAGACCAAGGACGTGGGGTGGCCCCCACTCATGTGGGAGGTCATCCCTTTGTGACCCGAGATGTATAATCGGCCCCGAAAGTTGTATTTTTCCGGACTGTTTTAACTATATTTCACTTTATTGGGTTAAATGAAATATCTATCATTCTTCCAATCATCATTGGCTTTTAGAATGAATATATATATATTCCCCAACTTTTAATTTAGCGGTCTCCATAATTTATTATGGCTTTTTATCTGATATTACCTCGGTACCGATAAATGGGCTTTATATGCCCAAAAGGTTACTCACATAACTTCTATGACCCAACCAGGCTATCCACCATTATACACATATTATCTTGACCCAAATGAATATAATATGTGGTCCCGATAATATCAGGCGGCCCCCACCTCCGGTGTGGGCCCCACGTGAATTTTATTATTCGCGTAAAAGAAATAATAAAAATTCACAATCACGTAAAATGCGTTTATTCATTTCTCGGGTTCAATACATAATTTGATAAAGTACAAATACTTGGGGGCGGTGTTACAGATGTTCTGGTCCCAAGCCAGTCAGAACAGATTGAAGGAGTTCTTTATTCGAGACAAGGGAATTAATTGCAGCAAGAGCATCCACTAAATTCTTTATTTCTCTTAAATAAATGTCACGCCCCAGACCGCGTCTGTGCCACGTGGACAACCGTCGTACAACCCAATAAGAATAACTGCAGTTCATCCTTACCGAATTGCACAAGACGTCCGATAGATACATATGCCAAAACCGATTAGTAAACATACATAACAACATCAACATACAATCAAACACATAGCGGAATATAAGTGTTTAATAAGAACCCACACAAGGGTAAAACAAGAGCTCGCAGGCTCCATTAATTTATAAGTCAAAATAGTTCCATGAGCATTATTTAATTATTTAAAAATGGAACGAGAGGAAGCACGAACCACGTCTTCTCTCCATCGATCTCCCGAGCAACGGGTGCAGGAAGTAAGCTCTAGCTTCAACCTGAAAGGGTGGTTCCCCCGAGGGATCAGTACTACAGAAAAGTACTGGTGAGGGCAAACTGTATGTAATGTAACTAACGTTTCTCACGTGAGACCCTCAAAATAGGGTGATAGTATAATTATGGGCATAACTCTTAGCTACCCCTTTTCAAAACAAAATGTATACATATATACATATGAGTAAAATATCCGGCCCGTGGGCCCATTTGTCTTTCAAATCATTTAGGCATAATAGCCTCATTAAATTCACCCTTCCCATGTCTTACCCTCGAGTGGAGTCACCCGCAGGCTGACTCACCCGATATTAAAATATATCTTCTTGTGGGGCCCTTCGGACTCCCATATCACAGACATGGTTTAAATCAATCCCTAGACCAAGGAAAATATTATATCGGGAACTCGTTCCCGATCAAGCACGTTTAATCATTTAAAATCATTACTTCGAGGTTCACCTACCTCGAGGACTATCCGTCCTTGCTATCATAGTTTTCATTTCCGGGTTAACCCCGCCTCGAGGAGTACGCATACACCCTCATCCTATGTGTAATTTACTGGAGGTTAACACACCTCAAGGACTACACGGGCCCTTGTTACCTATATGCACTTTGATGGAGGTTAACACACCTCAAGGACTGCATTTGCCCTTGTTACCTATATGCAATTTGATGGAGGTTAAACACACCTCAAGGACTGCACGGGCCCTTGTTACCTATATGCAATTTGATGGAGGTTAATCACACCTCAAGGACTGCATTTGCCCTTGTTACCTATATGCAATTTGATGGAGGTTAAACACACCTCAAGGACTGCATTTGCCCTTGTTACCTATATGCAATTTGATGGAGGTTAAACACACCTCAAGGACTGCATTTGCCCTTGTTACCTATATGCAATTTGATGGAGGTTAAACACACCTCAAGGACTGCACGGGCCCTTGTTAACGTTTGAGTGTAGAGGACTCCTCCTGGTCCTACAGAGTATTATATAACCTTACTTGGTCCCGGGTATTCACCCGCCATGTATAATCTACCACGTACCTCGCCCGGTCGTGGTCTATAATTTCTTTACTAACGACTAGTCCAAGTCTTAGCGTTTAAACCGTATTCCAAGCCTTATCATTTTAAACATCATATTTCATGCAATTCCATGCAAAATATTCATATATAGGATGACCAGAATTAATCCCACGTCGAACCGGGTCCGATTTGGGTTTTTAGCAAAAATCAGTCCTGAAAGCCGAGACATAACCGGCGCCGGTTTTACCCATAACCGGCGCCGGTTTACTGATTTTCTTGAGTAAACCGAACCATAACCGGCGCCGGTTTTGCCTATAACCGGCGCCGGTTACCCCCTGGGCAACCGGTCAACATTTTGGTCAACGCCCGTTTGACCATCCAAACGGGGTCCGATTTCCACGAAATTTTATACGCTTATACAACAAGTCATTCTTAGTCCAAAAATATTATTTTGGACGTCCAAATCATCACACATAATTTATAATCATTTTCTGTCCAAATTAAAGCATATTAAATACACTTATTAATACTATTAATAAGTAAATCTTTCCTTAATACATTCTTAGATGTATTTAACATTTCATGGAATATCATTCTGTTTTATTTGAGTAATCTCATGCCCAAGCCCAAATCATGGCTCATGATCCTTTCTTACAACCTTTTATTCATACCATTAATTGATTAATCATTAATTATGCCATATTTCCATAATCCATAATTAATATGACTAATCACATATCACATATCTTTTTATATTTCTTTACTAGATAACTCTAGTTAATCACATACACGGTTCAAATATACCTTCTTATTCATTTAAGAAAAATATACTCATGATTAATTAATAAATTAATCTATTTTTTTTATTTATCATATAATACTTCCATAATCCATATTTAATATGGATAATCACAACTTTACAACCCTTTTATATTCACTTACTAGATTATTCGAGCTTATCTCATACATGGTTCAAGTACATCCTCTTATGCATTAAGAAATATATACTACGTACTAATGATTAATTAATAAATTAATCTATTTTTTTCATTAGTCATATACACCATGACTAATCATGCATTTTAATCCATTTCATCATTTCTCAAATCATGGTTATGATTTTATTTAGGTAATCCCACGTTTGAACCAAGAGTTACAAGACACGTAGTCGTCCACTCACCTTGAAATGACGCTAGCGAGTTTTTATCCCCTTTGTTTGAACTCCGGCGACCTTTGAATTTTCCGGCGAAAACTCCGGCGGCTCCGGCGACTTTCCGGCCACTCCTAGGTTCCTCGAGAAGTCTAGAATACCTTGGTAAAATTCCTAACAAGTTTTCACAACCAAAAGTGGTATAAATGTCAAAACCTTCCAAGAAGGTGTTTTCCGGTGAACCGGTCTTACTCCGGCCATAACTCCGTTCATGGTTAAACTTAACCTTCCAAACCCTCATTCAACACCTCTAGAAGTTTATCATATGATTTATAAAATCATATGAGATTAAATGAAGGAAGAAAAATACTATTGAAGTCATTACCTTGGTTTTACTAAGTTTTTCTCTTCTTTTCCAAGCTTTTCTTCTTCCTTGAGCCTTCTTCCTCCTTGAGCTCGGTTCATGGCTATGGAGGTATGTTTACAGAGGTTCTTCTCCCTCTCTTGATGGTGCTGGCCGAGTGGGTGATTGAGGGGAGAGAGATTGATGTCCTTTTGGCTCATTCCACCCATAATATTAAGGAAAAGGGTCCACATATGTCTCTCATTGATGCTCATCACTCCAAGCCAACTTCCTATTTCTTTCCTACCATTATACAGCCGTCCCTTTGTCTACTTTGCTGAATAATTTCGTGGGGTGGCCCCCACTAATGTGGGAGGTCATCCCTTTAAGTCCAAAAGTGTACAATCGGTCCCGAAAGTTGTATTTTCTGGACTGTTTCAATTATATTTTATTTTATCGTGTTGAATAAAATATATATCATTCTTCCAATTAATATTGGCCTCTAAAATGAATATATATATCCCACTTTAATTTCGTGGTCGCCGAAATTAATTTTGGGCTGTTATCGGTTTAATTACCTATACTGGTAATGAGACCTCGTTTGATCGAAATGCCAACTTTATGGCTCAACATTTATTTACAACCTCATATAAATATTATCTAAACCAATATGAATATAATATGTGGTCCGTAAACATCGGATGGTCCCCGCCCATGTGTGGGCCCAACGTGCATTTTACTGTTCAAGTAACAGTAAAAATGAGAACACGTTGCTTTAAAAATTCATCCATCAGTCCTAATGACTAAATATGTGTTTTCATATTTTGTGACACTTTAATAAAATGTTACACTTATTTTTAAGTGGTCCCAACTGTATAAGCAGATAAAATCTTATCTGTTTATTCTTATACGAAAATATCTTCAAGGTAGGGTCCTCCAAAAGTACCCACCTCTAATATGTCAATTTAATCATACATTATCATCCCATTATTTTGGGTTTTTAAAACATTTATATTCCTTCTGTTATTAATTCGTAGCCTTCCGAATTATTATCAGTTCGATGATTAATGATTCACAATTATCGAATAGAGACCCCAGCCCGCTTGGCCGTCTAGTTGTCGTTTCTTTATATCACTGGGTCCATGACCCATCCCTACTATCATAATAGTATCATTTTGGTAAACATTAATATTTTATAAATGAACTTAGAATATCACGAGTGGTCCCACGTCTAAATTAATAACCCTTTATTAATTTAAGACAAAATTTTTACTTTCTCATTTATCAAGACTACTCTTAGCCTTGATTTACCTTCTTTAACCCAGTACTTGATGAAAAAAAATTTCTCACAGTAAAATTCGGGTCCGGTGTTACAAGTTCACCCCACCTTACAGGAATTTCGTCCCCGAAATTAACGTCTGAACCTTGAGAAACATTTCTCCCTTCATTTTCTGAAGCTAAAAATTTTGAACATAAAAATATTTATGGAAATTAAAGTTTAATTTAATAATACCTTATGCCATAGTCGGGCCTAACAAATGGCTTCCGCCATTTCCGGCCTTCACGAGCGAGTTCGCCATTGACTTGTAGAAGGTACCACGTTTGAGGCAACCCTAGTTGGGTTTTCAACCCCCGTGACCCCTCCTCTAGCTCCTGATGTTCCTTCACGCGTACGTTGAGGACAAAGGACCTTGATGTGGCCTGTTTCTCCACAAAAGTAACATCTAGATGGCTCTCGACATCTCCCGTAGTGCCTTCGCCTACAATTCTCACATTTGGGTGCCCCCGTGCCCCGAGTGCTTGAGCTTTGACTTACCAAGTTCTGACTCTCACTGAAAAACGGAACTAACTTGTTAGAGTCCTCCTTGCTATGAAGTTCATACTTCCCCTCTCGTCGTGGAGGGTGAATGATCACCTGATCTCTTTCTTGTGCTTCCTTTGCATCCCTTGCTTGCCTTTCCTTCCAAAGCTCCTCCCCCTGGAGACCCTGGGCTACTACTTGACTAAAAGTCATGTTGAATTGGTAGGTCGCTCTTTCGCGTATTTCCAAATTGAGTGCATTCCAAAAATGGTTTGCCATTCGGTTCTCATTTGCGGCATACTCAGGCAAGAACCTTGCCAGATGTCGGAATCTTTGTTCCAGTTGCTTCACCGTAAACTCATTTCCCTGTTTGAGATCGATATATTCCCTCCTCTTTCGATTTACTTCGAATGAGGTGTAAAACTGCTCATAGAATGCTTGCTCGAAGTTGTCCCACGTGACAACCCCGTCAAACTTACCCTTGGTGCCTTCCCACCAAGTAGAAGCTAAACCCTCCAATAATCTAGTGGCCACCCTTAACTTTCGTTCAGGGACCACCTGCATGTCCTCAGCTGCATCATTTAACCTTTTTATCCACTCGGCTGCTTCTGATATGTCCTCCGTCCCATCAAATGGTTTGCACCCCAAGGCTCTAGCCTCTTTGAGATACTTTGAGATCCTAACGAATGGTCCTTCGCCATCAGAATCTCTGACTGTCTTAACCTGTGCTGTAAGAGCACCCCGAACCCTCCTGAGAGAGGTCTCGCCTCTGACATGTCCCTCCTGAGATCCCTGTCGTTGTCTTCCCATTTCACGTTGGTACCATCGGTACATCTCACTAACATGGTCCGGAGGAATACTACGTATATCCTCTCCACTGTTTTCCTCAAAAGAAGTTTCATCTGACTCGCTTTGAGGGTGATAAGTTGAGTCATCCTCCGAGTTCCACGACTCGAATTCAGTCACATTGTGATCAGCCATCGCAGCTCGTGTTCGTGGGCCTTGATTGCCCATACCTCGCCTTTTACGTGACCTTGATATCCCCCGATTGGCTTGCCCGGTTATCCCCGATGCGCGCCCTCTCGGATTTCCTCGAACCGCCCTATCACTACCACCCATTCCTGAAAGAATATGTTGGAATGAGTCTTTGGACTCGTTTGAATGTCAACTGACAGAAACGTACTCAAGACACAACTTGGCTCAAGTCACTGCCATACCAATTGTTAAGGGGCCCATCTTAACAACCAGAGACCTTGCAACTCGATAACCAAATGCTCTTAAAGTACAAAACTTATGCTCATGGTTTTTCATTGAAAACTGTTTTGATAGAAACTCTGTTGAGAGGTTGACTATATAGTTTAGAAATCGTCTGGCTCTGATACCACTTAATTGTCACGCCCCAGACCGCGTCTGTGCCACGTGGACAACCGTCGTACAACCCAATAAGAATAACTGCAGTTCATCCTTACCGAATTGCACAAGACGTCCGATAGATACATATGCCAAAACCGATTAGTAAACATACATAACAACATCAACATACAATCAAACACATAGCGGAATATAAGTGTTTAATAAGAACCCACACAAGGGTAAAACAAGAGCTCGCAGGCTCCATTAATTTATAAGTCAAAATAGTTCCATGAGCATTATTTAATTATTTAAAAATGGAACGAGAGGAAGCACGAACCACGTCTTCTCTCCATCGATCTCCCGAGCAACGGGTGCAGGAAGTAAGCTCTAGCTTCAACCTGAAAGGGTGGTTCCCCCGAGGGATCAGTACTACAGAAAAGTACTGGTGAGGGCAAACTGTATGTAATGTAACTAACGTTTCTCACGTGAGACCCTCAAAATAGGGTGATAGTATAATTATGGGCATAACTCTTAGCTACCCCTTTTCAAAACAAAATGTATACATATATACATATGAGTAAAATATCCGGCCCGTGGGCCCATTTGTCTTTCAAATCATTTAGGCATAATAGCCTCATTAAATTCACCCTTCCCATGTCTTACCCTCGAGTGGAGTCACCCGCAGGCTGACTCACCCGATATTAAAATATATCTTCTTGTGGGGCCCTTCGGACTCCCATATCACAGACATGGTTTAAATCAATCCCTAGACCAAGGAAAATATTATATCGGGAACTCGTTCCCGATCAAGCACGTTTAATCATTTAAAATCATTACTTCGAGGTTCACCTACCTCGAGGACTATCCGTCCTTGCTATCATAGTTTTCATTTCCGGGTTAACCCCGCCTCGAGGAGTACGCATACACCCTCATCCTATGTGTAATTTACTGGAGGTTAACACACCTCAAGGACTACACGGGCCCTTGTTACCTATATGCACTTTGATGGAGGTTAACACACCTCAAGGACTGCATTTGCCCTTGTTACCTATATGCAATTTGATGGAGGTTAAACACACCTCAAGGACTGCACGGGCCCTTGTTACCTATATGCAATTTGATGGAGGTTAATCACACCTCAAGGACTGCATTTGCCCTTGTTACCTATATGCAATTTGATGGAGGTTAAACACACCTCAAGGACTGCATTTGCCCTTGTTACCTATATGCAATTTGATGGAGGTTAAACACACCTCAAGGACTGCATTTGCCCTTGTTACCTATATGCAATTTGATGGAGGTTAAACACACCTCAAGGACTGCACGGGCCCTTGTTAACGTTTGAGTGTAGAGGACTCCTCCTGGTCCTACAGAGTATTATATAACCTTACTTGGTCCCGGGTATTCACCCGCCATGTATAATCTACCACGTACCTCGCCCGGTCGTGGTCTATAATTTCTTTACTAACGACTAGTCCAAGTCTTAGCGTTTAAACCGTATTCCAAGCCTTATCATTTTAAACATCATATTTCATGCAATTCCATGCAAAATATTCATATATAGGATGACCAGAATTAATCCCACGTCGAACCGGGTCCGATTTGGGTTTTTAGCAAAAATCAGTCCTGAAAGCCGAGACATAACCGGCGCCGGTTTTACCCATAACCGGCGCCGGTTTACTGATTTTCTTGAGTAAACCGAACCATAACCGGCGCCGGTTTTGCCTATAACCGGCGCCGGTTACCCCCTGGGCAACCGGTCAACATTTTGGTCAACGCCCGTTTGACCATCCAAACGGGGTCCGATTTCCACGAAATTTTATACGCTTATACAACAAGTCATTCTTAGTCCAAAAATATTATTTTGGACGTCCAAATCATCACACATAATTTATAATCATTTTCTGTCCAAATTAAAGCATATTAAATACACTTATTAATACTATTAATAAGTAAATCTTTCCTTAATACATTCTTAGATGTATTTAACATTTCATGGAATATCATTCTGTTTTATTTGAGTAATCTCATGCCCAAGCCCAAATCATGGCTCATGATCCTTTCTTACAACCTTTTATTCATACCATTAATTGATTAATCATTAATTATGCCATATTTCCATAATCCATAATTAATATGACTAATCACATATCACATATCTTTTTATATTTCTTTACTAGATAACTCTAGTTAATCACATACACGGTTCAAATATACCTTCTTATTCATTTAAGAAAAATATACTCATGATTAATTAATAAATTAATCTATTTTTTTTATTTATCATATAATACTTCCATAATCCATATTTAATATGGATAATCACAACTTTACAACCCTTTTATATTCACTTACTAGATTATTCGAGCTTATCTCATACATGGTTCAAGTACATCCTCTTATGCATTAAGAAATATATACTACGTACTAATGATTAATTAATAAATTAATCTATTTTTTTCATTAGTCATATACACCATGACTAATCATGCATTTTAATCCATTTCATCATTTCTCAAATCATGGTTATGATTTTATTTAGGTAATCCCACGTTTGAACCAAGAGTTACAAGACACGTAGTCGTCCACTCACCTTGAAATGACGCTAGCGAGTTTTTATCCCCTTTGTTTGAACTCCGGCGACCTTTGAATTTTCCGGCGAAAACTCCGGCGGCTCCGGCGACTTTCCGGCCACTCCTAGGTTCCTCGAGAAGTCTAGAATACCTTGGTAAAATTCCTAACAAGTTTTCACAACCAAAAGTGGTATAAATGTCAAAACCTTCCAAGAAGGTGTTTTCCGGTGAACCGGTCTTACTCCGGCCATAACTCCGTTCATGGTTAAACTTAACCTTCCAAACCCTCATTCAACACCTCTAGAAGTTTATCATATGATTTATAAAATCATATGAGATTAAATGAAGGAAGAAAAATACTATTGAAGTCATTACCTTGGTTTTACTAAGTTTTTCTCTTCTTTTCCAAGCTTTTCTTCTTCCTTGAGCCTTCTTCCTCCTTGAGCTCGGTTCATGGCTATGGAGGTATGTTTACAGAGGTTCTTCTCCCTCTCTTGATGGTGCTGGCCGAGTGGGTGATTGAGGGGAGAGAGATTGATGTCCTTTTGGCTCATTCCACCCATAATATTAAGGAAAAGGGTCCACATATGTCTCTCATTGATGCTCATCACTCCAAGCCAACTTCCTATTTCTTTCCTACCATTATACAGCCGTCCCTTTGTCTACTTTGCTGAATAATTTCGTGGGGTGGCCCCCACTAATGTGGGAGGTCATCCCTTTAAGTCCAAAAGTGTACAATCGGTCCCGAAAGTTGTATTTTCTGGACTGTTTCAATTATATTTTATTTTATCGTGTTGAATAAAATATATATCATTCTTCCAATTAATATTGGCCTCTAAAATGAATATATATATCCCACTTTAATTTCGTGGTCGCCGAAATTAATTTTGGGCTGTTATCGGTTTAATTACCTATACTGGTAATGAGACCTCGTTTGATCGAAATGCCAACTTTATGGCTCAACATTTATTTACAACCTCATATAAATATTATCTAAACCAATATGAATATAATATGTGGTCCGTAAACATCGGATGGTCCCCGCCCATGTGTGGGCCCAACGTGCATTTTACTGTTCAAGTAACAGTAAAAATGAGAACACGTTGCTTTAAAAATTCATCCATCAGTCCTAATGACTAAATATGTGTTTTCATATTTTGTGACACTTTAATAAAATGTTACACTTATTTTTAAGTGGTCCCAACTGTATAAGCAGATAAAATCTTATCTGTTTATTCTTATACGAAAATATCTTCAAGGTAGGGTCCTCCAAAAGTACCCACCTCTAATATGTCAATTTAATCATACATTATCATCCCATTATTTTGGGTTTTTAAAACATTTATATTCCTTCTGTTATTAATTCGTAGCCTTCCGAATTATTATCAGTTCGATGATTAATGATTCACAATTATCGAATAGAGACCCCAGCCCGCTTGGCCGTCTAGTTGTCGTTTCTTTATATCACTGGGTCCATGACCCATCCCTACTATCATAATAGTATCATTTTGGTAAACATTAATATTTTATAAATGAACTTAGAATATCACGAGTGGTCCCACGTCTAAATTAATAACCCTTTATTAATTTAAGACAAAATTTTTACTTTCTCATTTATCAAGACTACTCTTAGCCTTGATTTACCTTCTTTAACCCAGTACTTGATGAAAAAAAATTTCTCACAGTAAAATTCGGGTCCGGTGTTACAATAAATGTCCATAGATTGAGTTTCTTTCTTCCTGATGGTTGACAATAACCGTTTAAATTCCATGCACCGAGGTAAACATGCAGACATAAATCTAGTCTGAAGTCTAGCCCAGATAGCAACAGAGTGTTTTAAGTCATGAACATCAACTAAAACATCCCGAGTTAAACTAGCAAACAACCAACAACGAATTGTTTGATCTACACGTAGCCAATAATAATACTCGGAATTAATTGGGAACTTGACGATTAGCAAAATCAACCATATACATCGGGGGTACATGAATGGAGCCATAAACAACGCCAAACAAACCTTGAGAAATCAAGAATGATTCGAACTGAGTGCGCCAAGTGAGATAATCTTCTACGACCTTCAACTTGATGGTAACGATCTGAGAGACCGTGGTAATATGCGACACGGACTGAGCAAGAGCCGACATAGGGGAGCCGAAACCCGACTGCTCAGTCGGCCGAATAATACCTGGCGTGCCCGAAAAAGTGGAGCCGAAAGAGGGTGATGCAGGCGGCGGTGGAGAAGAGGTAGGCACCGGAGATCGCACCATAGCCGGCTGTGCTTGAAAACGTGACGGCAGGGACTGAAATAATGTACTCCCTCCGTCCCGAAATTATCTTCATTCTTTCCTTTTCGGTCCGTCCCAAATTTATCTCCTCTTTCCCTTTTTGGCAAAGAATTTGTGGTTCACAACCATTCTTACACATTTCTCTCTCCTCTGCACAACTCTCCACCTTACATTTCCCACTTTCTTAATATACGTGCCCGGTCAAAACCGAAAATAAATATGGGACGGAGGGAGTATAAGGCTCGACCGTAGAGAAAATTGACGGCGGCGGAAAATTGGAAAAGAGGCTCAACGACGAGGACTGTAATACCAGAGAATTGATTACGCCGCTTGAGAAACTTGTAGAAATATTAGAAGAAGAAGGTTGTTGCGTTGTCATGCCCGTGGCGGGGATCAAAACTTTCGGCGTTGTGGTGAATGCGGCTGCGGCGGAAGTGCTGATGGTGGTTGAAAGTTGAAACCACTGCTACAGCTGACTCCATGGAGGAAGTCATGATGCGGCGATTTTTTTAGAGAGAGAATATTAGGTTAGACGTACTCGTGACACCATGTGAGAATAATGGGAAAACGGTGCTAAAAAAGGAGCCCTGATTAATAAAATAACTTTCACATTCTTTTGCTACTCATATAAATTATAAAACCCATACAAACTAATTCGATCTTTAAATTTATTTATCTTTATCTCATGTCTACTTTTCTGGACCGGTGATTAAAGAAGTTCAAGAATGAGCTAAACGCGCGTGACGCAGAATTTCCCAAGGCATTGGCTCAGTTGTTTTGACTTTTCAATTAAACTGGATTAAGGCATAATATATGTTTTCGTACTTAATTACATGTAGCAGATTCTGATGTTTTGTTTGAGGATCTGAGTGAAATCTCGATTCTTGGCAATGTTTATCAGCTAAATTGTTGTGATTTTAGCATTATGTATATGCGTCCACATCCTCTCACTATACTTGTCCAAACAACCTGCGGATCGGATTATGTCTTCCTACTCTTCCCAATAGATTAGAGTTTCCCAGCCACACATATATGATATATCTTGTTCTTTGGTTACGTTGTTAATGTAAGTATGTAACCATGAATCCATGATGGTTGTGTATAGTGAATTAGTGAACATGATAGTGATGGATTGCTTGTCCGGTTATGAATGAAAGGCAATATGATTTTTCAACTCATTTTAATGGTAGTTAGAGAACAAAATATGGAAGGTCCTACATGTGCATTCGGGGTTTGCTTTTATTCATATACTCCCTCCGTTCTTTATTATCTGTCCCGCTAGTCTTGGACACGGATTTTAATAGAAAAATAGTAGGATAAATGTAGAGTGTGTAGGGTAAATGATAAAGTAGGAAAGAGAGTATATTAAAAAGAGTAAAGTGGTGATAAAGTGACGATAAAGTAGGAAAGAGAGTATATTAAGTAGAGTAAAGTTATGATAAAGTAGGAAAGAGAAAGTAGTTTGTAAAAAGTAAGAAGGGTAAAAGTAAAAAAAGTGGGGGTATTTTATCAAAAACTTTCATAAAATAGAAAGAGAGACAAATAATAAAAAAACGTCCCAAAATGATATTATACTATTCAAGTATTATATTGAATATTATACTATTCCTTCCTTCTTAAAAAACTTGTTAATATTGACTTTTTTAATCAATGATATTTTTAATGTGAGATTATTTAAAATATGAAAATTACAATAAACTTTTCTCTGTTTAAAGTAATATACAAAAAATATAAGAGTTATAAATTTTGCATAAATATTTTATCTAAAATCATTATTCAAAATATATTATCAATAAAATCCAAACGAGTTATATATAT